>OY992532.1:242702449-243437178 GCA_963921185.1 Dasysyrphus tricinctus
AGAGGGCAACATCTGTCACAAGCAAAACAAAATAATTCAAGAAAAAAGGCAAATTTCAATAGGTTTGCTTCAAACATTTTATTTTATCTTTCAAAACAAATTACAAAAAATGTCATTATTTCTTAAAAAAACATAGTAGTTGTAAATGATTTAATACCGAATTCCTTACAACGATATAATAACGATTTTTTGGTTGGAAGATATTTGCAAGAAAATAAATTTTTTTTGGGATTGAGCGTGTGCCATTTGGCAGTAGATTTGAGGCAACAAATAAACAAACTTATGTACATACAAACTCATAACAAATATTCAAATGTGCATTCATTTTTCTTGCTTAGTTCTGTTAGATTAAAAACAAATAAATTTACGAGAAAAGTTTGCAAAAATAAACAAAAATAGTTGTGCATTTATTTAAATTAAAAAAACACCACGAACTCATACAAGAAACACATCAGTCGAGGAACACTTTGGCGAGCGCGCGTTTCATATTGTTAATCGACTTTGGGCACTTGAAAACGAAGTTCATTTAATATTTTAATAACTTCTTTTTAATTTTTCACTATTTTTTTAAAAATATGTCTTTTAGTAATTATTTGTTTTTAATCTATTGATATGAATGACGAACACTTTCGAATACTTGTTAAGCCCGCTGCAGAATACTTTCAACTACAGAGAAATGTCAAATCTTGCTGCTGGGTGTAACACGCTTATTTAAGCAAGCCGTATACAAAATGTTTTTATTAACTTTCAGTAAAACAGTTTGGACAGGCCTTAAACAGGCGCTTTCATACTAAAGCATACAAGTCTTGTATACAACTTGCCAATTTCAATTTTAAAGTCATTAAACAGGCTATTTTCAAAAATTAATACTGGAAAACGGTTGGCTTGAATAATAAAGGCTAATGTTAGCTCTATGCGAGCTATAGTTTACCAAATTCAAAAAATCGGACCTTATACAAGTTAAATTGTTAGTTGGGTAGGCACAGGTCTAACTATGGCCGTATACATCCATTTGATTATGTTTGGACTTGGCCCTGAGGTCTGACCAAAATTCCTCTTGTAGGACTAGAATCCAAACATGACTTTATTCGATCTTACTTTAATGTTGAGACTGCAGTTCAATTTCTTACCCAGAATCACACCAAGATATTTTGCGTTATCTGAGATTTTGAGTTGGGTCCCTTCAATAAAGTGAATTTCAAAAGTCGATAATTTCCCTTTGTTCGTAAAAAGGATCAGTTCTTGTGTTTCGGGTTAACCGCTTGACCGCAGTTCTTTGTCCATGTTCAATATTGATAACGTATTTTCTTTTTGTTTGCTCATTATGGCGGGAAATTTACCTGTTGCTAGTACTGCTACTCGCGTTTAAAAAGACATAAACACAATGCTAGTGTAAGGAAAATAAGACAGGGCTCTGAAAGACACCTAAATAAACATTGTATTTGAATGTCTAAATATCACAATGAGAAAGAAAATTTGATCCAAGTAAAGCATTCCTAATTCTTGAAGTGCGGCTTAAAAAAGAAAAATTGTACTTGACAGTAAGTCTGAAATCGGACTCTAGGGTTAATTGATGAGTATTCCTGGAAGCACGACCAATATTACTACAAAATTGTTTCAAGCAACATTGTTAATTGAAGAAGCGTCAAAATAGGCACTTTTTAAAGTTTTTTCTTAATCACTTTCATATTAAGCCTTTTCATGAATTCTACCGTTGTCATAAATTTGTAACGAATCCGAAAAATAAATCACAGAATCCATCGTTGTTAGAAACCCTTATACAATCTGGCCTTACGAACAGCTGTTGTGATAGCTTTTTTTTGGTCAGAAATACGGAAAATGACGGAACTCGTGCCTTTGCTGCATGTTTGTGCCTTATGCTGCGAAATTTCCTTGTCTTAAAGCCAGTTTGTTCACATTTCGTTAAATTTGTATTAAGTTTTTCACAGGCTCAAGTTAAATGGAGCTAATCAACCAATATTGGCTGATTTGTGATTTCGATAATTAGCAACACAAAATATGAATTCATTGATTACAATTGTGATTCGCGGATTAACTAATCACAATAATCATTTATTAAAGATGATGAGCTGTGATGTGAAAAAAAAACTGGCCCTCAAACAAAATTGTATCTTTGTTTGTCAAAAAATAGATTCGGAAGTTTCCATTAAAAGTATTGAAATATTGTTTTTTGTATACAAAAGGAAATAAATTGAGAATCCCGACAACATTTTCATCATTAATTTAAGTCGAAGAAACAATTTCATTAAAGGGATAAACCTTTCAATCTCCTAAAAACCGAAAACTTCACGGAAACTTTCGTATCAATTAAAATGGTTGAAAAAGTGTTAAGCTTCCTTCAAATATTTGTATTTAACTCTAATCAAAAAGTAATAGAAAATGCTCAAAAGCATAATATGAGTGTATATGTTCTCATATTAAATGGGGGCGCCGAACTACTATAATACACAAAAAGGCTCGCCACATAAACCAATCCAAACAGACAGACAGACAGACAGCTAAAAGATAGTCCTACTATATATCTTACTATACTATACACGAGTCATATCATCACCATGGCTCAGCTGTTGTTTCCTCATCCTTATAGTTTGTTCTTAACCACGATATAAATCAGACACGACATCATATTTAATTAATTAAGTTATCGAACCTCTACTGCTAGCTGCTTCTGCCATCACGTCGTCGGTCGGTTGGTCGTTTCCTCCTTTCCCGTATATCAACAACTCAAATTATAATCAAAGAGTAGGCATTATCGTAGTAGAACAGACATGAACCCAACCGAACCCGCTAGCTGTAGGTTGACTGGCCACTAAATTGGTATAGAGAGGCTTCCGATTTATTCTTTGGCGTGTTCACGCCATCTTTTTGAGTCTATACCCATCAGAGATGAGCTTCTGCAATAAAATGATGTTTGTATATACGGGTCTGCTGAGAAACTCAAGATAGGTGTATCCACTTCGTGTAACAAAAACAATAACAAAAAAAAACCACAACAACAACAACAACACAAAATTGCCAAAGATAATAAGGGGCAAAGAACAACAGTAATTGCAGAGCCCGGTGCAATGTTGTTATATAGACGTTCACTTCACTTAATTCTCTTATTATGAATGTAAAAAAAAATTATATTAAATAAACAACAACACAACCTACAATTGTTAAACTTGCGATAAAGGTGCTAGTTATGGAACGACTTACGGATTTATAAAAAAAATATTAATCCGAGAGATTTTTATGGAATAATGACATGACATAACCTTAAAAGATAAAAACCTGGACATGTTTGTTATCAGCTGAACGGATTTCGACAAAATTTCGAATTTTAGAAAACCGCAGACTATGAATGATATTTTTGACAACGTTTTTCAAAGGGATTTTAAAGTCTTAACAAATTTGTTTGAGTGAAAAAATTGAATCAGCAGTTTGAAAATATGACTAAGTATAAATTCTGAATTTTTAGAAAATTTATACCAAGGAGTAGAACGTTTTGAAATTTGATTTTTTGATCTGTTCCCTTCTTGAAACTACTTATTCAATTTTTGTATTTCAAACAATTGCTTACTCATTGTATTCAAGTTTGAATTTATTAGTTTTCTCTAGGTAAAGAATGTGACAGGAACGTTTGTCGGAAAACACGCGTTTTGTGAAACGTAGTGTATGAAAGCTTCAGCTAAAGTCTAATAGCTTTTTCTTCTCATTTAAAAAAAGAGTTAACATTTTGAATTCTCAGTTCAACATTTGTTAAAAGAGCCAATACATTCAACCTTATTGTGCATTTAATTAATTTATTTTTCACTGCAGTGGTTAGGTACGGCTTGAGGTTAAATCGAAACCCTCTAATCATGGTAACGATGTTGTTTGTGTTGTGCGTGGTTTACATTGTTAATTACTTTATTAGATCATAATAATTGTGAATTATCAGTGATGAATTCCAAGAATCGACGCGAATCGCTAACTCACGAACTGATTTGCCGTGGCATGTTGGAAACCTTTTTTTTTAATGACCATAAGACGGTAATGCAACAATTGAACAAGTTCAATAAATACCGATTTCAGTTGATATACCTTTAAATAAAAAGGTAGTCAATTGGTTAGTCGAAGATCTATGTTTAAAAATGAATTTGTTGTGTTTGTTTTGTTTTGAGAAAATCAATTAAAATCAAGGACGTTGTTGTTCAATATTATCTTTTAAATTCAATTAATAGGATTTTTTTTTTCAAGGCTTAAGTGGCTCAATCTTAAACTTAATTGCCACTAGAAAATTCTAATACATACCAGAAGAAAAAAAATTATGAAAATAGGAAGAAATTTGTATTTAATCTGACGGAAGACATTTCAGCACGATTAAGAACAAAAAGATCAAAGCTTGCGAAAGTTATCAATATGCAAATTTCAAAATTTCGAACAGAGTCAAGAAAATATACAACAAAGAATTATATGTTCATTGATTGAATAATAATTAACTCTCGTTGAGAAAAATATATAATGGAATAGACATTTAAAAATGGTTAAATTTAAGCTATTAAGCTTTCAGAATTTGTATCTTATCAAAAAAAACAATTAGGCATATTCATAGATGTTGTTTAAGCTGTTGCTAGACAAAACTAGAGTTTACCTGATGAATTTTCAATACGATAAACTCCAGATTTGCCTAGCAACAGTTTAAACAACATCTATGAATATTCCCCAATAGTTTTAACCTGGAAGAAGGGCGTTAATTGCTATTGAGTTCGTGTTCATCAGCCGTGAAAATAAGATACCTCGTCATTTTCCAGTAACAGATCCCCTGCTTTATAAAAGTACCTAAGCGTAATCTTGATAAAAAAAATCTATAGCCTTTGAAAAGAAGGAAGGTACCTACCGTTGGAGTGGCAGGCAGCGGGAAAACTGACTCACTCACAGCTTAAGTTGATCCACTATAATAGCAAGGCTAAGATTTTAAAGTGATTTAAAGGAACTTTGTAAAATTCTAGATTTTTGTTTGTAATAAATGTGTCCCAAAAAAACATTTTAACATAGTTTTGTCTGTGAGACATATGACATATCGACTGAGTGAGAAATCAGGACTTTCCTTAATTTATTATTTTATATCAATGATTCACATAAAATTTTGTAACGCGAAGGAAATAAATAAATCAGAATGAAAAGTTAAACAAAAATGTTGATAATTTTAAAATTTTAACAGAGTGAAAATAGTTTTTCCTTTAAAAATAGCTTGGATATAAAATTTCATTTTTAAAAAAAGTTTATTGAACTTTTAATCAGTTTTAATTTTCTTTACGGTAGTGACACAAATTAAGAGGTTTGTCCTGTAACGAAGTGTTTCGCATTACATTTCTTTTTTTCTACTTTCACAGTATTTTTTTTTTTTGGCACAGTAGATTGAGATCAAAGTGTTCATTATCTCATTAAATCTTACGGGTGGTGCCCAGTTAAACTGGAGGAATATAGAAAACTTTGCTGCCTAGAGTTGGGTTCGAACTTCAAACTATCACCGTGGCTAGAAGCCACCGAAACCCCACATCCTTCCAAAAGACAACCGGATTTAAACAAACCGATATGAATCATCTTCATAGTATTTAATAGTATATAACCATCAATCACAATCTTTTAAATAATTTTTATAAAAATAAAACAATGTACAAAATTAGGCCCCTTATGTGCCAAAACAAATTAAAATGTCAATGTAATTATAATATAAAAATAGAATTAAGAATCAATTGTATTTGGGTTCGAACTTCGAACACAGACCTCTAAGTTAGCAGTCAAGCATTACATCCACTGCACCATTGCCAGCAATTCAATCGAAATACAATTCAAGTTCACCACAGGCATGTGACGTCACAGGAAAAACAAAACAATATTTTTGTTTGAGTTCATTCTTGATATAGTTCACACTCAGTCTTTACAGGAAATACTTGTACCTCGTGGCTTGATGGTTAGTGCGTAGGACTGTCATGCCGAAGGTGTGGGTTCGATTCCCAGCCGTGCCACCTAAAAACAGAAATGTTTTATTCGAGGTACTGCCTCTTGCGAGGAACTGACAAATCCTCCAAGAGTATACTTGTCATGAAAAAGTGCATCTCATTTAGCCGTTCGGACTCGGCAAAAAACTGTAGGTCCCCTCCATTCCTGCCAACAAACACGCACACAGGAATGGTTGTGAGTTATAAGTCACTAGGCCCTGGTTCTCCATGAGCTGTTGCGCCACCCAATTTATTTTATTTATTTACTTTACAGGAAATATAGCTAGAGGCCCTGCTTGAATGAACGAAAACCATCCTTACGACCATACTCAACGTCATACTGCAATATAATAAACCTGATCAGTTTAACTCCGGCCGTAGACGAGTCAAGTCGTATCGATCACTTAGCTGTTGGCTTTCTCAGAGCAGTGGTAAGGGCTTTCGTTTGTAAGATCAATTTAGGCAGGAGAAATTTTCCAGCTATTTCTTTCTAAGGCTTCCACCCCACCAGTGCTCGAAGATAAACGTCCTAATTGCCATCAGGGGCTTCGGTACCTGCTGAAGCTGTTCTATCAGAGCGAAAGTCTGCCGTGTTAAGTGCTACCAGGGACCTATAGTACCTGCTAATTGAGTGCCACCAGGGGCCTAGTACCTGCTAATTAGCGACACCAAGGACGTTGAACTTGTTCAATAGTGGGGGTATAGATGCTGATTAATTAGCGTCAAGGGCTTCAGTGCTTACTGATCCACCAGAGCGAAAGCCCTGCCGTGTTAAGTGCCACGAGGGGCCTAGTACTTCAGTGATTGAGTGCCACCAGGTACCTACTGGCTACTGATTAGTGAAACCATGGGCCTGTTCCTGATTAGTACCAGGGGCGTAATACCTGCTGACTGAATGCCACCAGGAGCGTAGTGACTGCTGATTAATTGCCACCAGAGGCCTCGAACCTGCTGATCTACCAGGGTGAAAGTCTGCCGTCTGCCTAGTACCTGCTGATTAGTGCCACCAGGGGCGTAGTTCCTGCTGATAAGTGCCACCAGGGAGATTTTACCTGGTGATTTGTGTCTATTACCCGACAACCCTTGCAGACGCAGTTTGAAGGACAACAAGAATAAAAATACAAGCCCTGAGAAATTTCAATGTTGAAGGACAACAAAAATAAAAATACAAGCCCTGAGAAATTTCAATGTGCGTGATGTTACCATCGTCATTTTCGTCGATTCTCATAAAAAAAAAGAGGTTATGCTTTGTAACAATTATTGTTCTGCGAACAGAAATCTTGCAATTTAAATACGCGAGATTTGGATTACAAAGATTAATTTATTATAGCGCACTAACACTTTGCGAAATTTCCTCCTTTCTCAAAAAAAAAAATTTTTCCGGCGATATTATTATATTTGTTAATTGTCACTATGCATATTAGATAGGAGAGAACAACATAAAAATGGTTTGCAAGATTTGCCAAGTTGGCATTCTTTTTAACTTCCCACAATGGGGTGCCAAGATCCCAAAGACAAGCCATGGCACCTACTATTAGCAACTAAGTTGCGATCAACTTTCAGTTGCTAGCTTTATGAAGAAACTTTAAGCCTCGGGTAAATCAAAGCGATTTGAGTCCATTTTTTGACCGCAGATAGCACAGCATTTTGATTTGCCCGGGGTTGCAAGAGCTTGCACTTTACCACCTACCAACTTGACAGCAACTTATGGAAATTCAATTTTGCTGTACATACAGCTTCTTGCAAATAATAACTAAACTAATTTTTTGTGCAATATCTACTTTTATTTTCAAAAACATTAACTGATTTTTGCCTTTTAATTGACTCAAAAGCCCTTTCAAGAATGTGACACCATTTGAAAAAAAAAATTAGTATTTTTAAGTCTTACCATTTCTAATGGTTGCACAATGACGGTTCCTTTCAAACAAATATCTAAACAAGAAAGATAAAACTGTTGTATGGTTTTCGTTTCATAACGGCTACTTTATCACAGAAATATAGCTATTTAAAAAACGACTAAAAGAAATAAAACAAAATACACGACTGGGTCGCACGTATTTGCTCTTATGTTCCAGAAACTGCAGGTTTAAGAAAATTGTATGTTATTAAAACTTAGAGATCATGAGAGGAAAATGTAGAGAAGCATGAAATGCGATATTAAAATTAGCTGAAAGAACTCCTTTGACAGTTTGAGGTGAAAAAAATGCCATCTTAATTCTTGATTGAACTTAATTGTAGGGAAAAATAAAATGCACGACTGGGTCGCACATACTTGCTCTTATGTTCAATACACTGTGGGTTTAAAAAATTGTATATAAAAACATAGAAATTATGAGAGAAAAATGTAGAAAAGCATGAAATACGATAATTAAATTGGCTAAAAAAACTCTTTTGGCAGTTTGAGGTGGAAAAAAGGATGGCCATCTTAATTCTTGATTGAATATAATTGTATAGGAAAAAATATTTTAAATCGTTGGACCGGTTTTTTAAAAAATTAATTTTTTATAAATAAAATTCTTAAAATATTTTTAAGAACCAATTTTGGTATGCAAATCTAAAGTATATATTTATGTGTACATAGAAACAAAATTTGAAAAAAAATTATCAAACCGTTTTTGAGATATCGAATTTTCAAAAAAAAAATTTAAACTTTTTTTAAAAATCCAAAAACTTTTTTTCTGAAAATTTTGATAGGCAATATTATTTAATTTTATCCTTAATTTGTAATAATCTAAATCCGTTTAGCCGATAACGAGAAAATTCAAAATAAAAAAATACGTTCTATGACAGGTACCATTAATAGTTGCTAAGTGTAAAATTTTATAATTTTTGATAGTAGATCGTACTAATTTTAGTCTATAGAAAAAGTTTAATCAAAATCGTACGAGTCGTTTTTGAGAAAAAAAAATAGTTTCCTTGGCGGTTTTTTAACTTTTGTATGGAAGGTACCGTTATTTTTTCATAAATGTAAATTTTTTTCTAAAAATATTTTAGAAAGTACTAAAAAACTCTTAAGTATCGAGCTTCAAAAAAATCGATCATGTCGTTTTCGAGATATTTGATTTTCCAAAAAAAAAAATTGAAACATTCTTTAAAAATCCAAAAAATATTTTTTCAAAAATTTTGGAACACAAGACTATTTATATTTTTTGGAAGCTTCTCTATAAAAACAATAATTGAAATCGGCTGTACCGTTTTGAAGAAAATCAAAAATTAAAAAATGGTTCTTTGGGAGGCACCATTAATAACCATTTTTGAAAAATGGTTTTCCACCCAAAAGAAGCCTTTACTTAAATTACTTTATTGATTTTTTTTTTAAGAAAAGTTGTCGAGCTGTTTTAATGCGTACTGTAAAGTTTGATGAATCTAACAACAGGGCGTAGATATGGCCAACCCTCGTCGATAAAATATTGGCATTTTCCGCTTATTCCAGGCGAAACTTTTTGTTTTCTTTTCTGAGAGCCATGGATTCTTCCTCGCCTTGCAAACTTTTGGAGCCCCTTCTTCTAAAGGTTGTAGCAAAGAGTGCTTTTTAAACATGTTCTTTTACTTCAGAAAACCGTTGGTTTGTTTTTTTTGTTTACGATTTTGACGGCCGTCAGAGTTATAAACCGACCCTCCCTATGCGTGGTTATTTTTCCCCAAAGTTGTTGTGTGATTAAGTGGTGTTCTAGCACAGATACTAGAGTTACATAGATATCGCATCCAGTACAAATAAAAATGACCATTTTTTCAATATTTTGTGATTGCAAGCTGTTTTGTTTCGTCCTCAAAAATCGATTCGGTTGATCAAACTACTGACGACTTGTTGTTGACGTTTTGAATTTATGTCTATGTATGTAAATCTATCTTTTTAAACATCATCCGTGGTCCATAACTCACACAATATTGATATAACTGGGATGTAGCTCTACGTCCCACGATAAGAAAGTAGTCATTTTTATTTGCTCTGCGTGCGATATCTATGTAACTATAGTATCTGTGGTTCTAGTCTTCCGAAGACGATCTAAAGCCTTTTTTACGGCACAGCGCAAACAATTCATTTTTTTTTTTTTGCTATAGAATGAAAAATTAAGCTTTGTTTTCTCTGACGAACACGTCAGAAAAATTACTGTTCGTCAGAATACGCCCAAACTTCCAGGGAATATTTTGTATATACCTTTAACTGTTTCTATAAAGTTTGGTTAAAATCCGTTTCTTTGGTAGCTGTTACCACAAACTTCTCACTAATATGTCAGAACGATTGTACTTCAGAATACGCATCCACTGTAACCGTAGCCTAATGGTTTCTTTCTTCTTTAAGCGTTAATGATTTTTTTGTGTTTTTCTCTTCGTTGCATGGCAACACAAACACAGCGTAGTTTTATTTGTTTGAAAATTACGGTTCTATTTAATTTTTTTTTTGATGTTAAAATTGCAAATTTGTAGTTTTAAAAATTCTTTCGGCACATGGCAGCACAAGTGGAGGAGGAGGAGGTGCTTACTTTGCGCTTCGCAAAATTTTTGTTCACACACATTATAATATTCCTTGATGAACATAAAATGAAAATTCGCAACTTGTCTGAAGAATACTCTCCTTTATTTGTTTTCCTAAAACTAACACACCAACTATACAAATCCCCCATAAGTACCATCGTAGGGGCAAAATATGTAAGCAATATAATGTTATATTTAAAAATAATACAAAAAAATTAATAACTTACACGAAAAATTACTGATAAGAACATTAATTTTTTCCTGAAAGAAACAAAGAAAGGTATTACATAATAAGCTATTAAGTTATAAAATTTCAAATTTTATTTTTATTTTCATTTAACTGTTGTAAATCTGTACTCATTTAACCTCAAACTATTAAAATTTTTATAGATGATAATAAAATATTTTAAGTTCTTAGAATAACACTTTTATTTTATCTACTTCTCGACCCTTAACGTCTCATTGATAGAATCTTCCAGCTGTTACACTTCAATCTTCGCCCTTTACAATAACACCAATCCAATATGTATGCCACGCACTAAACTATGGAACGAAACAAATGTTCCTTAAAATTATTTTGATTCCCCATTAAACATCAACAACAATAACAACAACAAAACTTTTATATAAAAACAACTTGTTTTTCCCCAAAAAAAAAAATCCGTTGTTTCTCATTCGGTTTTATTATAATTTTATGACTAAATGCTGCATCATCATCAGCGCCTGGGTTCAGTATATCCCTGCCATGAATTACCCATTAACCCAGTGTAAACATATCTTAAGTCCCAACAAAAAAAAGGAAACAATACAAAAAGCAGCCTTTGGGCTAAAGAGACAAACAGCCAAATTTTTATGACACGATTAAATCGGAATTCAAAAAATACACACAAATCATATTGAGACAAAAAAAAACGGGACACAACGGAAATAAAAGTTACGTTTACACTTTAATTTTAATTGATGGCCTTGTGTAATGTGTTTTGTCCACCACACCATATAAATACTATCTCGTATTTCTATGGACTTTTATAGACTTTCCCAACAACACGCACTTCGGGGAATAGATTTACGATCATATTTAGCTTTGCTTGACATCGTTTTTGGAATGGTGTGGTGCGCCGGCCGGTCTCCCTCTCTTCTCTAATAAACCTTCAGGAGGTTAAACAAGTTTTTGATCCCCATAACGTCTTTCGGCAATTTTATGGGTTTTCATGTTCGCTTGGTGTGTTTTGAAATTAAAATATAGAAGCGCAAGGGTGTATGAAGTGTTTTGGATTTTTACCTTCAGATTTTCCCTGAGTTCTGAAATTTTGTTTTCAACAACTTTTTATACTCTTTCAGATTTTAGAAAAGAATAAAAACCATCATGGAAGACGAAGTGGGCCAGGAAGCTAGTGTGACAATTCCCCAGGAAGAAGGTGAGTAATTGGTCATTATAGCTTAAGTAGAAACCTTTGAATGACTCGAGTGTTCATAGATCTTCATAAGAAAATTCAAATGCTCGAAGCTGATAACAAAAAGATGCACACCGAGTTCAATACCCAAAGGGCCAAACTCAAAGACCTCTTTATCCAGAAAGAAGCTGAATACGCAAATTGTGTGGCAGAAAAAAACGCCATCCAACGGGAACTCGATGAACTTAAGAGTTTAGTTATGATAGCTGAATGTCGCTCCGACAATGAAAGGGAGTTAAGCGATCTTAGGGCGAAAGAAGAGATATCGTCCTTGCAGCTTTTAGTTCAGGGTTAGTATAGCTTCTTGATGTCTTTGAATTCTCTTTGTGATTCTCCTTTCGTCTTAGAAACAATTGAAGAATCTTCGATTTGCAAAGCTGACTTGGAGAATCTTCAAGAAGACAACAAGCGTTTGAGGCAAGAAAATCGAGAACTTAAAGAAGGAATAATCCAATTGCAACAGGTCTCACATCAGCATCTACGGGTATTGAATTCACTATAAGTCCTTGTGACACAAAATTTCATTTTTCCAGGAACCTACAAGTCTTGCAGTCTTGAGTCATGTTAAGAAAACTCTAGCACGTAAGTTAGGAGCAGATTCGGCAAGTCATGATACGCTAGATGATTCTATGCGGAAGGTAAACAAATATGTACGTAATCAAAATGGAATTCGATGTGAATGTCTTTTTATGTTTCAAAATTTTACAAATCAAAAACTTTTTCGCAAAAAATTTGTCCATTTTACTTGATTTTTGTATAGGCTCAGGAAGATGCCGAAGTTCTCAGGTCATTGGTAGTTCCTCTCGAAGAAGAAATTAAAGCCTTGAAGGAGAAGCTCCGCTCTACTGACGAAGAACTTCAAGGTCTTCGCAGTCAAAAGCTATCTCCCCAAGCAACAGCAATCTTTGTTTCTGAAGCATCATCAGTTCCACAGCCAATAGATGTCGTTGTTGCAGTAAATAATTCTGTTAGTAAATCAACATCAATGGAATTCCAATGTGAATCTTGTCGTAATTTCGATGAAGAACTTCAAAAGACCAAACAACAACTGACACAAAGTCAGACAAAGATTGAGGCTTTGAAGAAGAACATCGAAGAATCTGCTGAGGATATCCGGAAAGAAGCTGCACTTCGCAAGGAGCTTGAAGATCAATGGCAAGAGAAGCGTGAAGCTCATAAAAATGAGGTACAATATCTGAAAGACCATGTTAAGAAGAGTGAAGTTGAGCTGATGGACTTGCAGCAGCAATTCTTTGACGCTAAAAATGAAATTACAACACAGTTATTGCGACTGTCCGATGATCGTGAGCGGGTCAATAAGCAGCTTGAGACCCTGCAAGCTGATAATGACTATTTGTCTGGAAGGTATTTGGCTACCGCTGAAGAAATTGAGAATCAATACATAAATTTGCCAAATAACGTCGACGAACTTCATGAACTCTTGTTGCGTCAGCAGAATGACTTCATTCAAGCCCGGGTTGGATGTGAGTTTGAAAAACAGAAGTGCGTTAGCTACGCTGATGAGGTGCAGATCTTACGAGATCAATTGGATGCCAATATCAATGAAAAGAGGGCTTATAAGAAGAAGGTTCAGACCGAGATGAAGTCGTTGCAGTAAGTTGAGATAAACTTGGCACACACGAGTTGATTTTAACACCTTTGTTTTGAATATAGGGATAGGTTGACAGAATACTTGCTAACTCAGCAAAAGTACGAGACAATGAAGAACACATTTGAGCGGAAAGAATCAGAACTAAATAAACAGATATCGGAGTTTCGTGTTCAAGTTATCGAACTGCAGGAGATGAATGTAATATAAAGTGACAACAAGATATTGGCCAACTATTTAATCTTATTTTTTGCAGGAAAAACTCAACCGAATCAATGTGGAATACAAATCGAAAATCAAGAATCTTCAAGACGATCTGGCCACAAGCGAGCATGTTCAGAGAGATTTCGTCAAGTTGTCCCAAAACTTGCAGGTAACTTAACGAAACATCATGAACTCGTGTTCTGTAACTATTGCCTTGACAAAATTTGTCGAGAAACATTGAAAATTGAAACTAAATATATGAATTTCGTTCGATTTTCAACGTTTCTCAACGAGTATTATCTGTGCGATAGTTACAGAACATGGTCTTTGGAGAAAGACTGATGATTTCTTTCTTTTTTCTTTAACCCACTTTCTTTTAGATAACAATTGAAAAATTCCGACAACCCAACGCTGAGGTTCGCTGGCAAGACGATGAAGACATCGATAATTGTCCAAATTGTAATGTCTTCTTTACGGTTACTGTACGAAAACAGCACTGCCGTCATTGTGGTGTTATCTATTGTGATAAATGCTTAAATAAATCAGTTCCATCTGGTCCAAGGCAGAAGCCAGCAAGAGTATGTGAGCTATGTCATACTTTGTTAGCTCCTAATGCTGCTCCATACTTCAGTCAGGAGCCACCACAATCACCTTAAGAAGTGTGACGTATGTAAAATGCCTGTGAGAAGAGGTTGATGAGACGAAAAGAAGTAAAAATTTTCCGGACTGTGTCCATATTAGTGTTTTTAGAATCTTATTAAGATAATTAATGATTATAATAAAACGGTTTTCAAAACCAATTGATTTCAGTATATTCAAAATTTTTATTGTGTATTTTGTTTGAACTATTGGAGCAAGACTCTCATCGCATGGTGACTGATAGATTTCGTTAAAAATTTCATTTAATTTCAAGGTAGTCTTGCTAAGGAATCAATTCAATTAAATCTGTTTTATTAAATACAATTTGGCTTACAACTAATAAGATACATTGAAAAACTTTCATTTATTGGCACATAGGGGGCTTAGCCTTATACTTGGTCCTAAGTTTAAATTTTGCTTCCTTGTTGTGGTGATAATGTTATGAGTGTCAAGTTAGCAAAGCAACTTTGACGAATCGATAAAAAAGTAGGTGGATAATAATTTGCCCTTAATAAGTTGTGACAAATTTAATTTTTCCGTGCGATGTTTTCTATATTTCTTGTTTTATTTTCCTACATGAAATCAGCAAAGTGCTCCGGAAAAGCCCTTAGGACCTATTATATTGAAATTTTAAGTGATTAATAATTTTTCTTTAACTAGCCATTGATTGTAAGTGACAATTTTAACACTGTCGTGCAATGTTTGCCTATGTTTTTATTTCCTTAATTCATATGAAGTTACATTCAAAAGGAGTTTAAAATTGATTTAAATGGAATGTTTATTGCTATATTATGTTTTCACGGAGTCAAATAGGATAGTTTTGTTGAAAAATACATAGAAAAACATCGCACGAAAAAATTTAACTCGTCACAACTAATTAACGACAAATTTATTAAATAGTAAAATGTTAAGTTTTGAAAGTTCTTACCACTTTTTGAAAAAAAAAACATAGAAAACATAGAACGACATATTCTGAATTGTCAAAACATATTAATGGCTAACTAACCAGGAATTATTTAGCCAAAAACCATTCGGTTTTTTCCTTTTCGAGGTGTTGCTATGCTTACTCGATGTCAAGTTAGCAAGGAACCTACAAAACATAGAAAACAATGCATAACAAATTCGAAACTGTCACAACTAATTAAAGACTAGTTAATGACAAATTATTCTTCTAGCAGCTCTTACCCCTTTCTTAGATGGTGCTTCGCTTACTTGATATCAAGCTAGTAAGGAACCCAACCAAACATAGAAAACATTGCAAGATTGAATTCTATTTATTACAACTAATGAAAGACTTAGCAACTAATGGTGAATTATCCATCTACCCATTTTTCGATTTGTAAAAAGATGTTTTGATGTTAACTTGGCATTCATAGAAACAAAATAATGGAAAAACACATAGAAAACATCGCACTTCTAAATTATTTTTTTCGCAAGAAATTAATGGCAAATTATTATTCACTAAAATATTAAATTTTAGAATTTTTAACATCTTTAAAAAAAAACATAGAAAACATAGAATAACAAATTCGAAATTGTCTCAGCTAATTACGGAGAAATCATGCATTCATCCATTTTTCGATCAGTGAGAGTTGCTTTGCTTATGTGATATCAAGTTAGCAAAGAACCCAAAAAAACATAGGAAACATTGCACGACCAAATTGAACAACTAATTAACGACAAATTATGAAGCCATAAACCATCAGGTAAAAGAAGTTTTCACTGATTATATACAGGGTGATCTGCTTACTTTATATCAAGTTAGCAAAGCACCCAACAAAACATAGAAAACATTGAACAACAAATTCAAAGTTGTCACAACTAATTAACTACTAGTTAACGGAAAATTGTCCGCCTACCCATTTTTTCGATTCGTAAAAGTTGCTTTTCTAAGTTGACACTCATGATAATGTTGTCGTCCAGGGTTTCCATCACATTCAGGTACCTCGACTCGGGTTGTCGTTGCTCGATATTGATCTTCCTTCCTACCCATTAACTGATTTGGGTGACTGTGGATGTTCTCTACTATCTTCTGTTCGTTCCTGTAGGGTTTCAGTTGCTGTTCAGTGTAGTCCGACGCAAATTCTTATAGTAATTTCCTTTAGAACACTTTAAATTACTTCATGGCTGTCTTGGAAATTGAAGCAATTTCTTTTGACTGGCCGCATCAATATTTTCGTCTGTCGACTTAGTCCGGTTCTTCTCCTTATCAGCGAGTGTAAATGGAGGGAGTGTTGATGATCCGGATGCCTTATTTCCTGTAGAATTCAAAGGGTCTTTTGATGTGAAAATCTAATTCCGTGGCGTAGGTGATCGAGCTCTCACACCCAGTTGGGAAAGGTTGGTCAGATGTCTTCAAGTTGTAGAGGAAGGGTCCATGTTTCGATCCTTAAGCGACTCCGGCTCTGATGGTCACTATTTACAGTTGTCTAGTTGAAGGAAATATTTGTCTTAAAGAAAGAAAAGAAAAAAGAGTTTTGATAAGTGGCGGAGGTAAATGTAATAGATGTAGTTTGTGGATTAGGGCTTCTAACCTCGCTAAGGAAACCCCAACATGTTCGAAAGGCCGTCGAACCAAATTTGGCAGTGATCAAACATGAAGGCATACAAACACTACATACAATTTCGCTAAGGAAGCACATACATTTATTATTCATCTGTCAGAAATGTAAGAATACTTCGTTTTCGGCATGTCGACACCACGGCAGATATGTCTCCCCAACTAAATGTCTGATATCTAAATCTATGGCCGTTTTCGAAAACGTCAAATCAACGTCAATTTCATCATCAAAAGATCGTCATTTTTTTACGCAAATAGGTTCGTTCGTTGAAGTTGACTTATGGTTGACCCAGGTTTTCTTGACAACCACAGTATTGTCAAAAAGAAACCTGGGTTTTTCGGATCTCAAAAAACCCCAAAAAGATAAGAAAGAAACAAGAATTTGTTTTGAAAATGGATAAAAACAGACCACAGTCTCTTTATCTTACTAAAATCAATATGTATATTCCTTGATTTTCGATTTTTAAAACAAGAGACTTACTTGCAGCATTTGAATCCACAATAAAAAAAAATGCTTCAAAGCTCATGCCACTTTGAAAGTTTATTCTTCGCCCCAACTCGCAGCAGCAAAAACCTAGTTTTACTTCAGGTCGAGTTCAGGGCGACACTATAGGGCTCAGAAACACAGAATTTGCTGGCCAAGGCGAGTTCAGAGTTTTCAAAAAAGGCTTTGGGGTGACATCAGGGCTCAACGCAAAAACCTAATATTGCTAATATCTAAGGAATCGTCATGCTTGATGCACAAAATCTATTAGAACAACGTAAGTCAATTTTCTTGCAAACGAATTTGACGTCTACCAACTAGCTCTGTGGCTTCTCAGTGTTTTTGTTTTCATCTTTTTAGTGCTGAGTTACACCGTTGCCAACTTCACTCTTCGTCCTCTCTTTTTTTCACTCTTTCAAATCGGCGCGTTCAACACACCTAGTTTCAGCTCAGATTTCTTAATTCTTCGAGATTTTGATTGACCAGCTGTCAGACTGTCCTACTTAATTTCGATTTATATCCAATCGTATGACAGTTCAGTGCTTAGAGGTGTTTCAGAATTATGTTGGATAGCTCTGATAATACTCTGCTCCAAGCTAACTTCCATCGCTCGAGCTCTGTTCCATAGTCTGCATGCTCGTTTTTGTTTTTGAAAAGTTGACTTTAGCAGTTTGCTTTTTAGAAGATCTTGCAATTGATTTTTCGACGCAAACGACGTTTTAGAAAACAGAAATTGAAAAAGAATAAAGCTCGAACCTTTTCATTTCATCAAATCCAAAAATTAAAAGACTAAAAATCATCAGACTTCCGAAAAAAATCTTTTTTCTACCAAAAAACAAAATAGTGAAAACTAACATCATCTCTTGTCATCATCTTTACCACCAGCTTCCTTCAGTGTCCTAAATAATAAACAAAAAATCCTTTAAGACTATATAACTTTCCTAACCCTCTTCATAAAGCATAAATCAAACGCTATTTGTCGCCATCAAATGTCAAAATTATGCCAGTTCAAAATGTCAAAGTCATTAACCCTACCTAACCGACCAAAAGTATGTGTATAAAAGTAGGTATATAAAATAAAGTAGACGTATGAGCGGCATTCAACTTTTTTTTTTTATATATATTTTTATTTTTCTTCAGTTCCTCTGTGTCTTTTTTGGAGGCATCAGGCATATAAAACTTTTCCCTTGGAGATTCATATATTTATAAAGTCCTCATTTTCAGTTGATTTAATTAAATAGAAGCGACACAAAACCTAATTAACATCGCGACGCGTTGACTCCGTGTATGAGTCATTATTATTAGGACATATTGAGCCCATTTTGCCTTGACTATACCTACATATAATATGAGGCACCAGAGAACACACAAGTATGTATAAGGGACGACTCTTAGCACTTTTTCAACCCAATTAATTGCCTTGTTGAAATACTAAAATAAAAAAAAAGATCCACTCGAGATATGGAAATAAAATTGAATAGGTCTACATTTATACTTGGTTCAGTAAGTTTCAACACAAATTATGATGGGGGGTGACTTTAATCGTGTCACATGGCAACCCTTTCTTATGTCTCAAAAAATATACACGTACCTTACCTACCATAAACCTCAGCTGATGGGAATGATGTATGCCAAACTTTGTCTGCCTACTGAGAGCTATTTTTGGATTTTTTTTTCTTGTTTTCTTCCCACAATTATTTTGAGTACGTAGGTGTAACTTTTTAAGTTAAAAATACAATTCCCAGGTTACATGCTAACAAAAAAAATTATGCATGCGGACGCATGGAAGTAGAGATAACAAACTTACAGACACAATTCCACGTGTTTGCAATTTAAGTCTGCACACTTGAGTTTAAGCACAGCATAACACGCTTGCTGAGTCATACACGTCATACCAAAAATGTGACTTGAGATGGAAATTTAGTTTGTTGTTGTCAGCACTCATCATACACTCATGCATGCATAGCTAGTTGAGAACTAACTTTAAATTCGAGTATCGTAAGCAGCGTTGCCATAATGGCATTATAAATGCTAAATCTAGCATAATACAGCAGTGAAAAGCATTTTGAAATTTTAAAATTATGCCAAATGCTTTTTTGGCATTATCTGTCTTTGTTTGGCATTCTTGAATGCTAGATTTGATATAAGAAATTATTCAATTATGTATAATCAAGGGCAAAATTGTTAACTTTTTTAAAATTTGTATCTTATGAATTTCAAATGTGATCATATGACGGCTGACTGAATTACATTTCAGCTGATGATGGACTTCCTTGGGCCACTGAATAGTTGTTGGTGAAGCAGTTCATTGCACCACCAAATTTTTCCTTGAGTAAATAAATTTGTTTTATAAATAAATGTAATATTAGTTGATTTATGAAATAAATTCAAAGGCTTAGTGAAAAAAAGGATTTTTTTTAAATGAAAATTGGTTGTTTAAAAAACAGCTTATTTGCGTATTAGTGTATATTCACTGCCCCGCAGAAGTCCATCATTGGCTGAACTCAAATATACACAGGGATTCGGTTCAGTGTAAACAAAGATGTTTCAAATATCAAGCAGTAACATGCCTAGCCAAAGCTACTAATATTCGAATCAATTATATTTTTTGTTATGTTAAGAGTATTTTTAAAAAAATAACATTGATATTCTGTGCACTATGTATTTTTAAATGGATTTTGAAATCTAGCATTCTGTTTTTTGGGCTTCCATACGATTTAGCATTATAAAATTGAAAATCTAGCATAATGAAATTTGAGATTATGGCAACACTGATCGTAAGTAAGATGGGTTTTCCCGCAAGTAACAGCCCCGCCACCACACAAGTTGAAACAGAAGGCAAACAAAAAATCCCCAAATGGACGTTGTGTTCATTTTATTTTGGTTTTCGCAAACAGGAAGTACCTACAGCAACTGTGGCCATACAATATCCGTTATTTTTAACGTCGATTACGTGACGTGTTTGGTGCATTTTTTTTGGGAAAGAATGCAAGCTAACTGCGATAATGATCAAACAGCATTGTTTTGTGGTTTAAATGTTATGTCTTTTAAGTTTTTTTGTTTTTTTGGGAAATTCCCGAGGTATTTTTAGAAGCAGGCTGTGGAAAGCTTTGGTGTCTTAAGGTCAATTTTTTATCAAATAAGAACAGCTTTACGCAGCAAAAATTAACAAAAATTTTGTTCAATAATTTGCAGGGAGTCTGGATTCGTCTGAAGGGACAAGGCGAAAGATTGTAGCTAGTCTATGTAGTTGTCACTTTCTTGCAAGACGCAGTACCTCTGAAAAAAATTCTTAGATGGAATTGACTGGACATGAGACTCGAACCATTTTATTTTTGTCGGTCGTACAGCGTTGTGGTTTGACAGCTGGCGTGTGTGAATACTTTCGTTTACTGGCCAAACACAATAGGGGTGTTCTTTTGGAAGGGAATCGAAATGAAAAAACGAGATCGGGGCTTAACGGTGCCATCACAGAAAAAAATGGAGTTTCCCTACAAACTATCGATAACATGTATGAAACTCGTGCCGGTAACACAGTTTTTATCTGGGCTAAAGTTAATCCCAGAAAATTCCATTGGGTTAGCTAAGCCCGTAGGGGCTTATTTATTGTTGCATTTAACCTGTAAATTGGCGTTTTTTTCGTCCAAGCCCATTATTGGGCGAGGAAAAAAATATCCCTAATGATGCAGCAAAAAATAGTATAGCGTACTACAATGTAAAGCTATGGATGTAGCAAGAATTGTATGGTGTATCAGAAGTTAAGCAAAATTCAACTTTTGCTTCAAGCTCCTGCTACATTAATTGTGTTCAAAATGGTTAGTGATTGAGAAATTCACGGACGCACCTTATCGTCATATAATAATCCAATTATAATCTTGAGAATCAAGAAGAGACCTGTCCCTATTCGTACAATATTCTCAGATCTATCGAGAAGGTACACACAATGGTGAAGTAGAAGTCTACGACATTTTCGAACCATTATGGTAACAATTTCACCATTCTGGAAGTCGATTTTGATGAATTCTATTATTTTTGCGCCTTCTCTATGACTCAACCTCAATCTTCACACTTGACAGCTCTTTAATCCGTGTGATAAAATCTCCAAGACGATACTCGTTGGGATAAATCATTGGTCCCTCGACCCGGATTTTGTTAAAACAGTCCACAACAAGAGCCTTCAATCACCACCACGAGGCTTGACGCTTCATCACCAAATTGCAACCAGAATTATAGTCTCCACGTGGCTAGTTACTTCAGTGCCAAGTTAGTACCACTTGCCTAGTCGGTTTATCGCCATGTCGCCACCAAGAGCCTAGTCGCCACCATGATTATTATAGTTGCTTCATTGCTAATTTTCCACACTAACCCTACCTGCTTCATTCCCAAGTCGCCACGACATTTATCTAACTAACTAATCGCCAAATACCAGACAACAGCAAAGAAGCTGCTCCATAACATTATCAGCAAGCCGCAAAAGGATCATTCGCTGGTTCTAACGGGTGATTTTTTAGCTGGTTTGGTTTTGGCAACACTGGTTTTGACAGCTGACGTGTGTTTAGTACCTTGTGTCACTGTCAAACAGCTTCAGTTTGGTTTGCAATTTAACCATGGATCGTCTTACAAATGAACAACGCTTGCAAATTATTGAATTTTACTATCAAAATTCGTGCTCGGTTCGAAATGTTCATCGCGCGCTGCTTCCATTTTATGGTCGGCATTCTCGACCTTCTGAGCAGTCTATTCGGAAGATTGTGACCAAATTTCGCACCAAATTTACTTAGTTGGACATTAAACCACCAACACGTTTACGTACTGTGCGTAGTGAAGAAAATATTGCGGCCGTATCATCTAGTGTGACAGAAGACCGCGAAATGTCGATTCGGCGCCGTTCCCAGCAGTTAGGCCTTTGTTACAGCACTACGTGGAAAATTTTGCGGAAGGATTTGGGCGTAAAGCCTTTTAAGATACAGCTGGTGCAAGAACTAAAGCCAGCCGACCTACCACAACACCGAATTTTTGGTGAATGGGCTCTTGGAAAGCTGGCCGAGGATCCGCTTTTTTATCGAAAAATTGTGTTCAGCGATGAGGCTCATTTTTGGTTGAATGGGTACGTAAATAAGCATAATTGCCGCATTTGGAGTGAAGATCAGCCAGAAGCATTGCAACAGCTACCAATGCATCCCGAAAAAGCCACTGTTTGGTGGGGTTTATGGGCTGGCGGCATTATTGGGCCATATTTCTTCAAAGATGATGCGAATCGCAGCGTTACTGATAACAAACTTTTTTTTGCCCGAAATGGAAGTTCTTGACTTGCATGATATGTGGTTTCAACAAGACGGTGCCACATGCCACACAGCACGCGAAACAATGGCGCAATTGCGAGGCGAGTTTGGTGAACAGTTAATTTCACGTTTCGGGCCGGTCAATTGGCCGCCTAGATCGTGCGATTTGACACCATTAGATTATTTTTTGTGGGGGTATGTCAAGGCTAATGTCTATAGGGACAAGCCCGCTTCGATTGACGCACTGGAAGCCAACATCCATGCATTCATTCGTGAGATACCGGCCGATATGTGTGAAAGAGTATGCCAAAATTGGACGCAGTGGATGGGCTACCTGAGACGCAGCCGCGGTCAACATTTGCATGAAATTATCTTTAAACATTAAATTGCAAGGTTCAAACTATCGATTCAAATAAATGTTTCATTCATTTTTTCGAATTTTTTGTGTTTTTTTTTTTTAAGTTCTAAACCTCTTAAAAAATCACCCGTTATTAAGAGTTGAATAAACTACCAAGGTTTTTTAGATGATACGATCCAAATGTTAAAACTTTTAAACGTATTATCGAGCATCTTTTCGAAGGACTCAAAAGATTGGTATAAATACTTTGAAGCTCGTGTAGATAAACTAATAAAACCTGGAAAAGTAGCAAAGATCTCCATGCAAAGGTATACAAGCTAAATATGTAAAATGTAGGGAACCAATCATTGGTCAAAGATTTATACAAAAATTTGGTATCCATTTTCAAGAGCAATTGATCAGTTTAAAGCTCAGCAAGCCCCTCCGAAAACAAGAGCTGTCAAAAAATAATTCTACGATCCAGGTTCATAAAAAATGGCATTTAACTCAATAAAATCGGTCTTAGTGGGGCACACGTTACCAAAGGCTTTTGAAAAATAAGAAAGCACTACCGCTTGACTTGAAGTTAATTCTTCGCTAAAGCTTCCTTAAGTTTGTTGAGTGAAGTTCTTTTAACCTATACGACTTTTTACAAAAGCGTTTAAATTTCAAACTTAAGGAAATTTGTTGGGCTTAAGACGCGCAGGAAAAGTTAAGAGCGGCTGGACGTCGACTTAAGAAAGCGTAAATGGCGATGGTTTGGTCACACACTGAAGAAAACCAAACGATGGAATTGCAAAGTAGCCCTTTTGAATGGAATCCTCAGGGTGCACGGCGCAGGTTGAAAGAAAGCGTAAATGGCGGTGGATTGGTCACACACTGAGGAAACCAAACGATGTAATTGCAAAGTAGCCCTTTTGAATGGAATCCCCAGAGTGCACGGCGTGGTTGGAAGACCAACAACATGAAAATCAACTGTCTTAGCAGAAACAGAGAAAGACGTGGCCACAGTTAAAATACCTTGCAGCAGACCCTTAAGGATGGAAACGTTTTGTTGACGCCCTATGCCCCAGCCGGGGTTACTGGACACGATGATGATGATGAAGAGGTGCTTATTTGGAGCTGAAATTAAAAATAGTTATCTAGTTTTTTTTGTTAGCCTTTGGGAAGGGTTTGGAAGGTTAAAAAAAATAAGAAATGATGCTCCTGTCATTTTCTCTAAGTGTAAGGAGTTTTTTCTTGATAATCAATAGGAGCCATGATTTAAGCTTTTTGAGCAGACCTTATCGGCATTTTTTTGGAGACTTATTTTGTTGATTTTTTGTTTACTTTAAATCTCCAAAAACAAGGATTATAAGGCTTGCAAAATTTGATTATATCTTGGGTTCTATTAATCGGATTCAGAAGCTTCTGCTTGGGCAAAAGCCTATTGTGCCCAGAAACAAACAACTAAAAATGCGTACATACATAATGTTTATAGCTTGAAATTATTTAATTTTTCGTTTTTAACTGATTTAAGCTCATTCAAGATGTACTTTCTACAAAACGGTTACGCTTATACAATGATATACCTAAAGGGTATTCATAAAAGTAGTAAAACCATTGTAAACATCGTAAACGTAGGAAAGTAAAAACTTTCCAAACAAATTTTGAAAATTTCTGACTTTTACGACATTTTAACATGAAAATGCAGTTGAAGTAATAAAGAATGATATTTATGAACATATTAACATTTTTTCAAAGTCCCCCTCTAAAAGTTTCCTTCATTTATTCCTGCTTAGCAGTTGTAGCTACTTTAAAACACATTAAACAAGTAATGTTTTTTTTATTATAAATATAAAATGAATTATTTTATCTTTCATTTTTGGTATTCCGTTTCTAAATTCATGTTCGTGTTAAATTATTGGAACAATATTTTAGTTCCAGCACTTGTCTTATGCTCTAATGCCCCTTATCATAAACAATATTTAAAATCGTTTAAACTTAAAAAAAAAAAATTACCTCTATTTACCTACACATTCTCCATCATCACAAAGAATACTTACATATACTAGAGACTAACACCTGTACTTTTTAATTAATTAAACTCTTCATTATAAGAAAACAATAGCATTCAGGTTAGGTAGGTATATAAAGTCTGATGATGCACCCATATGGTAGTCGTCTCATCATAAATACATCTATTTCACGCTACAGCTAATATTTACGACCAGCATATTATAGCAGTATCCACACAGTAAAAAGAAAAAAAAACTCCAAACCTACCGCTAAGCATATCCATACAAAAGGGTCACTCAGACGTTCCCAATGCAATAGCACCTAATTAAAAACGCATCCATTGCACTCGTGCTAATAGCTAATTAATTTTCTTCCCCTAAAATAGCTTCATAGATATACATAAATATATGTATGTATATAGCTATGACGTCGCGTCGTCTAGTGAAGCTTTCTTTTATTTCTCGTCAGCAAAGCCTAACTTACATTGTTTTTTTTTTTTTTCTTCATAAATCCGCAACTTGCCAAATAAATAGCACATAAATTCTTAAGGAATCCTAGCGTAACGCAAACGCGACTTGCTATAATAGACTATGCCAACCATGATATCAGACTTTTTTTACTGCTGCATTCTTATGTCAAATGAAAATCAAAAACAATTAAAACCAACGAGTCTAGGTGGTTGTAGTAATTTTTCTTATATTTTTCGAAAGAGGGGATGAGGTACTGTCAAGAAATAAATTTTATTACCCCTACGATTTTATAGAAAATTAAAACATCCATAATATGGTGTGTAGGTACCTTATGAGAAGGTACACTCCGTCTAACTTATTTAAGGATAGATATTGTTTTGTTATGAGAAATGGTAGCGTACTTCAAAATTTTCCTTTGATTTGGAAGTACATTTTAAGCCCAGTACTAATCTTTCATGAAATGAAAAATGAATGGATTCCACAATTTTCTAAAGGTCATAATGACTTTCAATAAGCTTTGGTTTAAGATAGAAGCTGTGGAGTATAAAGGAAGAACTAGAATAGGTTGAATCTGTGGGAAGCTTATGAAAAAAAGTTGAAAACAATGCACCAAGTGCCCAATTCTTTTTATTTAGCTTCCACTATTTTTTTTCATCCATTTTTTTCGCTCGGTTTCGTACGATTACTTACGTTGGCTTCCGACTATTCTAGTTCTACCTTAAGTTGCATTAAGAGCTTCGGTGTTATCGTCCGTGCAGGTTGATTGTTGATTGAACAACGATATGGTGTAAATGATAACACCGAATACGAATAACAAATAAATTCAAAGCCGTTTTGAATTTTGGATGAACTTTGCTCATTGTTCGTTGTTTGTGGAACAACGTTCACCGAATGAAGAACGAATGTGTAAATCCAGCTTTAGAGTTCAAAATTTTACGCACAATTCCACCTTCGGCATGTTATACTTCGAAGTGAATTTGGAACATTTCATATTGCTTCAAGTATGTCTTCTGGCTTCGAATTTCAAAAATTGAAAATGAAGCTTGAGAATGATTGTGGAACGTATTCATTTTGTACTAAATTTTCACATTTTGAGCTTGAGCAAGGGAAAAAGCTAATGCAGTCTGGAAAAATTGTACCTATATTTTGGAATCAATTGGATTTAGTTTGAGATAGAAGCTGTGGAACGTAAAGTTAAATCGTATGCTTTCAGGTGAGACCTTTTTTATAAAAGTATTATTCGAAAAAAAAAATAAACTTTCAATAAAAATGTGAACTTTTGTAGTTATTAATTTATCTTCCAACGATTTTACTTACTTCTAAGAGAATTTGGTATTTTCCACATTGCTTCAAACTAATTCAAAATTGAAAACTAAGCATAAGAATGATTCTAGAACGTATTAATTTTAATATCAGTCCCCTTCCCTATTTTTCTAATGCTTGCAGTGTGTTTAATCATTTTAAGGGTAGTCACAACCCCTTAGTGCGCGCTCATTATATAAAAAAAATTTTATTTATTGTTTTAAATTTTTGGTTCATGAACATCAAAGGAAAAATCTGATGCAGTGTGAGAAAGTTTTAAAATGCTTCCATGTTTATCGAGCCTTGAAGCCTGGTACTCATCTCTTGTGAAGCGAAAATTTAAGTCATTCCACAATCTTTCACAGGGAGAAAGCTGCTTCAATGTAAAGAAGTTTAACTTTTGACAAACAATAAACTTTGGCGTAAGGAAAAAAGCTGTGGAATGTGAACTTAAAAATTTCATGCGGACTATTTTCGATTGAATTGCTTACAAGCCTTAAATTTGGGAAGAAGACTAGGCTTTACTATCCTCCCATGAAATGAGTAATGAATGCATTTCACAATCTTTAAATTGGTATATTTTAAGTTTAGGGAAAATTCATATATGCATCGTGCAAAAGTTTTACATTTGACAATTTATTACAATCGGTTTAAGAAAAAGCTACAGATGTAAAGGCTAAAATTAGTAAATATCAGCATTAATGTGAGCAACAAGCACCCGGAAAATTTGAAATTTATCCTTTCACCTATTGTAAGTTTTATCAGAAAAAATATTTTTTAAGTTCGAAGCTCCCCTTTGTGGGAATATGTTCTCATTTCGGGCGAAATGTATCGTAATAGTCTGGTGAGGAAACCGAATCCATAGGCTTTTTGACGAGGACTTTTTTTTATGATTTTGAAAAATGGTGCCCAATCTGTAGTCCTGTCAGGAAACCGAAATCACTGCGTTTTTAATGGGGGGGCGGGGGTGGACTTCACATTTTATATTCGTATTTTTTGACATGCGAAGAATGTTATTAAGCTCAGGAGTCATTGTTGTAATCCTGTCGTTTAGATGTCATATTCATTTTTGTAGTCCTGTGAAAAATGGTAAAATTAGAAAAACTCTAAACTAATGTCAAAAGGCGATATTTCCGCGTTTTTGGTGATTTTCAGTGTTTATAACCCGTAAAAGATGCAAAAACGCCTCAAAATTCCAAACGCGTTTTGAGAAAATTTGTTGCAAGATTTTTTCGTTTTCAAAATATTAAAAATTGTCAAAAACGTGAAATCCCTCCGTTTGTCTTCAAAGAAAGTTTGTTCCCAAAAAGTGGCTAAACTGACATATAAACTGAAAGTGCTTCTACTCAACACCCATCTTCTTAGACATTAACCGTTAATTTTTCCAAAACACATTTGGTGTCTTGAGGCGTTTCTGCAACTTTTTTCATGTTGAGAATATTAAGAATTACCAAAAAAGTGGAAATCCCACCCTTTGACATAAAAAAAAAGTATATTCCTGAAAATTGACGACCCAGATATTTTACTAGAAGGTGCTTTACTTAAAACCTTTGTTTTAAGACATCTACCATTAGCGTCTGAAACCGCTTCCGTTAAAAATAAAAGCGTAAGTCCCACCTTTTGACATAAGAAAGTGTGTTCCTGAAAGTGGCCACATTGTGATTCTAACCAAAGTTGCGTCTACTAAACACTTATTTCTTGAGGTATTGATTATTATTTCCCAATTCGCGTTTGGCAGCTAGAGGTGTTTCCGCAACTTTTTTCAAGTTCAAAATATTAAAAATGATCAAAAAAGTGGAAACATACAAGAAAGTATGTTCCCAAAAAGTGGCAGCACTGAAATTTTCCCTAAGGGCGTTTACTCAACAAAAGTATCTTTTAAAACATCAATGGTTACTTTGAAAATGGCAATTTTCCAAGTAATTTACGAGTTTGTTTTTATTTCACCATTTTCTATAGATTGGGCGCCATTTATGAAAAAGGCGTCCAAGCGACAGGACTACAACAATGATTCCTGAGCTAAATTACACCCTTAGCATGTCAAAAATAAATAACGAATATTAAATATAAAAAAGTTACCTCCCCCCCCCCATTTTTTTGATTGAAAAATTTTCGGAGTGATACAATAAAGCTGATGTGAAGCAATAAATACAATACAAAAATGACACAACGAAATCATAAAAGAAAAATTTAGTTCAGTTCTTCTTTTCATTCTGCAGTACTTTATTCGATAAGCGAAATTGATAATAATTGTAGTAGATTATTTGGATAGATAAGTCTGAACCCAGAATATTGGATTGTTTTGTGCGGTTTCGGTTTCATTGACAATTTCATCAATTCAAAAATTAGAACAAATGCAATGCAAACAAATCATAAGCAGTCATGTTGTAAAGAAGGATGCAACAAAAATAAACCATACAAAACACAAATATAATTTTTTCACAGACACTAAAGAGTGTAGACTTCTCAAAATAATCTGCTACAGTTACTTACTGCAGACCGAAAAGTAGCATTAAATTTTTATTATTTCGTTGTGTCATTTTTGTATTGGATTTTTCGTTTCGCATCAACAGCTTACTAAGGCTTTGAGGCTTAAAAGTTTCTATGAGCTTAATATAAAGTTGAAATTCCACATCCAAGTTTTTGTTCGCATACCTATTTTATTTCCACTCGAATTAAATACTAGTCTAGGCCCAAGTGAAAAAAATTGTTTTAAAATCTTTAAGCCACGATAACAAATCTCAATTAGTCCCATTAATATCAATGTAGATTTGATATCATATTCCTTGAATTTCTTTCTTTAATTTGTCTGTCCTTAAAGTATAGAAACGAAGTGTAAGTCTTTGAAGGTTTATTTATAGCTTGAAAAAAAGTAAGAACATAAATCCAAATTCTAATCAACAGAGCGTTCATTAATTTATGAAAGCCAGAATCGATGTTGAACAACCTTCTTCAATAATAATAATTCGACTGTTATATACGATGATGATAGAGGCAAGTCTCCACTTTAAGCACATAATATTGAAGAGAAGAGCTCTTGGCGGCGCGGCGGCGTAAAATCCTCACACGACTTGAAGAAGACCCCTTTCCTTAATTTTCGCCCCAAACTAATGTAGCGCCTTGTGCATCGAGTTTTATTTATTAGCTGATGACACGCTCGCCACCATCATCTCTATACTAGATGCATGCGTTTTCGTCTATGCTATGCCGACCCTGGGTCTAACAACAACTGCAGCACGTCTAGAGTAAGTGGTACACGAACAGTTTAAGCATTCAACAAGGAAGCCTACTTTATGGTCTTTCAGCTTCTTACAAGGGGAGTTGGATGCATGAAGGGAATATGGAATACCTAACGAAGAACCAACCCAAGCGTTAGTTTATCGTTTAACATATTAAGGGTTCATCATGAGCAAAGGGGGGGCTCTTGGAAAAATAAAACCCTCTGCTTCGTCACCGCGACGCGTCCCAGTAGCTACACCATTGCCGAAAACAAAATGCAACTTGAACTTTAAAATATGGAAGCAAGGTTGATTCGAAGGAATTTTTATGCAAGCTTGGGGTCAAGAGCGACACCAAAAGACTTTGCTGCGGCATGTATTAGCTTCTACGTCGTCAAGTCGTCGTCGTTGGTCGTCGTCGGGGAATTAATTGCGGATTTAGTATTCACGAGGGAGACGTGTCAGGGGATTCACTCACTGCATGTGCAGTGCATATAGTTGCATCTAAATAAAGTGACGGTAGACGAATAAAAAAGTTTGAACAACAAAAAAAAAAGTAGAAAAGGTTGCAACGATTAAGGAAAAGTGCCTCTTCTATAGGAGTTTAATTGCCGTGTCGTAAAATGCATGCCACTTTGCTGCTGTTGTTGTTTTTATATTTAATTCAGGGTTTATTGCTTTTTTTTTAATTTAACTGTTTTTTTCTGAAGAAATCTTCACCTGTATATGTATGAGCAAACTCAGTGAGCTAAGAATAAGATTAGGGAACAATGGTTTTTGAGGTGGTTTTGTAACTTAACCGCGTTTCACTAGGTCTTGTTAATTTTTTTTGTTACCAGTTTTTTTGTTTCTAAATAATTTGTATTAACTTCACACAAATTTTACTTTTGAAGAGGTCGAAATACCAATGGGAGCAGTGAATATAACCAAAAAAAAAAAAATAGTTAACATTAAATTTAGAAAACATGATGGTTTTTTATTACAGTTTTGACATCATGTGTGGAATTTCATGAGTAATTTCAACTGTTTAAGGTAAGCGTTATCCGTTGTCTGACAAGAGTAATAAATTAACCGAAATGAGTGGACCGCACATCAAAAAGAGGTAAGTTAGCGTATAGTTTTCTTATTGACCTAGTGTAACGAGAAAGTTAAACAAGTTAATTATCTTATGGATACATCTTTAGAGTTCTAAAATATAGTCAGCTTTTCAAATGCTTTAGTCATAAAAGTCTAATTTCTTTTCTATATAATTAAAAGGTTTAAGTACATAAACATCTACTACAGGTAACAGGTACCGCTTGTAAGCCCTATGTTTATAGGGTTCCATGTTAACCGACAGATATTTTGCAAAATCTTATTTCCGATATAGAAAACATTGAACGACAAATTCGAAATTATCACAACTAATTAACGGCAAATTATCCACCAGCTCATTTTTCGATTCGTCAAAGTTGCTTTGCTTACTTGACACTCATCAAAAACTTTCGTCGTAACAATTTGTGTTGATTGGAATTTTCTGATCGATGCGTCAGGATCTAACCGAAGGGTTAAGGGCTCGAATCCTAGGGGTATCCAACTTTTTTTTTTTAATTTTTTTGTTGCGAACAATAAACTTAAAACGATATTTTTAACATTAAATACTTATACACAGCAAATATTGAATTTTTCATCTTAAAAAAATGTATTAATAACGCACAAAACCAATAAATAATGTGCATGGAATTAAAACCCTACAAATGTTTTTAATAAAATGGAATGTGTTGAACAACTTTGTAGATAGCTATCCAAATGTTGAGTAGCAATGTCGATCAACACGTCTACACTCACTAAACATTAGGTGTGTTTTTTTCCTTGGACGAAAAAAACGACGTCGGGGAGAAGCAATTTACATGTAAAATGCAACAACAACTAATCCCATTCGGGCCAAGCTAAGCCCAGAGAATTTTCGTGGCTTAACTTTAGCCCTAATAAAAACTGTGTTACCGGAAAAAATTTCATACGTGTTATCGATAGTTTTTATGATGGAAACTCTATTATTTTTCAGTTATGGCGTCGCTAAGCCCGATGTCGTTTTTTAACATAACGAAAACGTTCCTTTTTAGTCCAGTGCAATTAGAGCAAAACTACTTTTGACCCCGGCAAAATGTTGTACAAGCTGAATGTTGTTACATATTATTCAGGACAGTCCCTCTTATTATATCCGAAATTTCCCAAACATCCCGAGGTGCGGTTTGACCACCTGGATTTTCTGGTTTCGGCTATATTTTGGGAACTCCATTGTCCTAGAAAGCTTATTTTTGTGTCAAATTAATCGATTTGAATGCCAAAATCAAGGAAAAAAAGTGAAATGCGTAACTCTACTAGTTCTTTTTGATAGAGAAATGGCGGCCAAGAATCCATACATGCATACTAGGGTGGTCCTTAAATTGGACATTGTCTTGGATAGCCCTCATTCCATTCAAAACATTGAAAAACAATTTCCCTAATTTTTTCAGATTTTTATTTCACCCCCCCTGGTCTCCCTTTTTTCACTTCAAGGTACAAATAATGGAGTAAGGGTGATTCTTATAACACGCAAAAAAATAGCCAGAACTTATAGATTAGATTCAGACGAAAAAAAAATCGTACTGGAGGGGGGGTCTATTTCCCCCCATTCAGGTGGGAGGGGTAATTTTCTAAAAATTTGACCCAAAATAGAAAAAAAATTATTAAAAAACAACGGGACCCCTTACAAGGACATGCTATAGCTTTTTTTAAAACCATAAATTCACTCTATAATATGCTTTTTAAATCAAGTTTTTATCGTAAATAGTTTTTGAAAAAATAATTTTCAAGCTTAAAAATAGAAACGAAAGTAATAGACCGAGAGCCCACAGCAGATTTTGGGTGTGAACGATAGCAAAAAAAGAAGTATAGGCGTCGAAAGCTTCATTAAAGGCTATTAAAAAAATCAAAGTCTTGCAGTCCACAACTGGGGCCTTTGCGAGTAACAGTGCATTGAAAAAAAAATATGAATGCAACTTCGAGGATAATCGTGTTAGCCGTAATTGGTTTTCACTCCTCCCTAGATAAGCTCCTCGGATCACATATCACGGAATCTGAGACCATTTGAGTGTATAGTTGGGTCTACCAGACCGTTTAAAAAATTCAAAATTCAAAGTGAAAAACGGTTTTTTTAAACAGTCTGGCAGGGCGAATTTAACACTCAAATGATCTCAGATTCTGTGATATGGGATCCGCCGAGCTTATCTAGGGAGGGGTGAAAACCAATTTCGGCTAACACGATTATCCTCGAAGTTGCAATTATATTTTTTTTTTCAATGCACTGTTAAACGCAAAGGCCCCAGTTGTGGACTGCAAGACTTTGATTTTTTTTAATAGCCTTTAATGAAGCTTTCGACGCCTATACTTGTTTTTTTGCTATCGTTCACACCCAAAATCTGCTGTGGGCTCTTAGTCTATAATATAATTTTTACGTTTGAAAATTATTTTTTTCAGAAACTATTTACAATAAAAACTTGAATTAAGAAACATATTAGAGACTGGATTCATGGCTTTAAAAAAAGCTATAACATGCCATTGTAAGTGGTCCTGTTGTTTTTTAATAATTTTTTTTCTATTTTGTGTCAAATTTTTAGAAAATGACCCCTCCTGCCTGAACGGGGGGAAATAGACCCCCCTCCAGTACGATTTTTTTTTCGTCTGAATCTGATCTATAAGTTCTGACTTTTTTTGCGTGTTATAAGAATCACCCTAACTTCATTATTTGTACCTTGAAGTGAAAAAAGGGAGACCAGGGGGGTGACATACAAATCTGAAAAAATTAGGAAAGTTTTTTTCTCCCTTTTTAGTAATTTGATGCCTATCCAAGTTGGAATTTCAAAAAACCCCAATATAAGGACCACCCTAATGCATACATATAGGTAGTGCAATAATTTAAAAATGGTCACTCTGGTTATAGCACCATTACCTATAAACTTTTCTAGAAAACATTAAAAGGGACTACCAAATTTATTTTAATCCATTTCCAGTCCATTCGGGGAGGAAAACCGAGTTTATGGATAGTTCCAAGACGAAAGATCCGATTTTTCGTTTCAGTTTGTAAGGCTGTAAAAAGTCTGTCGACATGTGAACTAGTCAACAGTAATATTGATATTTTTACTGACAGTGGCAGTTAAAGCAGTTTTCTCAATTATCACAAATAAAATACTGGTGGACCGTTGCCGGAACGAGTTGAGATTTCTCACAGCATCCAAAATAGTAAGCCTTCGAATAATCCCATAATATACAAAATACATTAAAATATATGGGAACTTAATTGCTTGATCGAATCAAACTTATACACTGAAGCAAGAAAAAGGAAAAATTCAGCAGAGTTTTCTCAAAACTTGACACTTATTTTGTATCGGATTTTGAGGAATCTTTGACCAAATCATTCTAAGAAAAAAAAAAAGAGCACTTACTCCAGATAAACAGGCCTCAAGTGTTCCTCTTTGGCTATACAGAAGATAGATTGCCTTATTATGAGTTTCGCCCGGAAATTATTTCAGCCGAAAAATAATTGTTCCCCCGGAATTTTTTAAGCTATTATGAGTTTCGCCCGAACTTCTCTTGGCTTAAAATAAACAACAAATTTGCGCAAAGGGCACCAGCACCACCTGTTTATATTTTGTTCACCTTCAAAAAATAAGTGATAATTTAAGATCTTAATTTCGCCCGAAATAAATAGATACCCACAAAAAAGGGAAATTTTCATAAATATATCAGGTGAAACCCACAATAGGTGAAAAGTGAAATGTAAATTTTTCCGGGCGGAATGTTGTTGACGTGAAATTCATAATAAGTCTGAATATGATTTGTATCGAAGAGGAGTTTCACCCCCTATACGTCAGCATATCAAAAGTACAACGAAACACCCCTATTGGCTTTTTGTAAAGACGGCTTTAAGAGGTAGTTTCTGGTTAGTTAAATAAATACATTTTGTGAGACACAAACTTATTTAGGATTTTTTTTTTTAAGAAAGACGCTTTTTCATTAAAATAGGAGTTCTTGTTTCTGAGAAACATACATCTCAGCTCAGAACCTGTTCACATGCCTTTCTCTTACCACGATCAATTTGTAGTAAACAATTTTAGTTGTAAAAAAGTCTTCAAGATATTTAAATAAAACCATTCCCTTAATTAAAGGCTATATTCCAAATGCTGTTAAGCGTCTTGTTATTTAACGACTTTTAATAATACAGATATAACGTCTAAGGTTGTGCTCAAGATTCTGCTTTGTATGCCTAGTTTTTAAATGTCTTTTATGTATTAGAGGTATTCTTATAATCAATTTTCTTTGGTTGATTTATGGTTAAGAAGTCTCTTTTTATATAGATTTTGAGGCCTGGCTGATCACATGCACTCCCAAATAAGCTATATGACTTCCAGGCTTATAAAGAGTCCCTATTTAGTTCCCTAGGCTATTTTTCTCATTCTTATATTCAGGAATCTTAAATGCAAGTTTATTAAAAATTTTATTGATGCTAGCTACTCTCAATACTTCTTGAGGTAGGTTCATATTGAAATGGACAATAATTCCATTCCTAATGGACGGTTGTCTAAAATTCACTTTGGCAATAAAATGCTATTTTCAATTGCGCTTCCGGGTAGAAGTCGGTCGCACATTTTATAAGATAATCTGGCTCCTTTGAAGTCATAAAACTCGGACATTTTGTGTTGTTGTTGTTGTTGTTGTTGTTGTTGTAGATATGCATATTTATAGGATTGAAAATATAATTATTATTATTGTTCACTCTGCTTGTTGACGGATAATTGATTTCTAGCTCCAAAGCTGTCAATATCTGCGTACACAAACAGTCTTCTACGTTCTATCTACCCCACTAACTCCTCAGCGCCCCCTTTAGTACATATACTGGAACATTCCAAGTTTTTTTTTTAATTGTCTTTCAAGTTTCATATCCAATCATCATCGCATCGCATTCGCATCGTACACCAAACTATGCGCTCGCAGTGGTGTCGTCTATAGGCAAGGCGCAGAATAACACACTCATACTATTTTTATGAGGCTTTTTTTGTTTTGTATCTTCAATTTGACTTGGCTCGTAAAATGCGTTCCGTGCGTCATTAACTTTGAATGGAAATTCCATTCAATAAAAACCATTGAGTCTTTAAATTCAAACTCAAATTATATGGGAGGCACTCTCTTTTCTGTTTGTGTATAGAACATGTACCTACCGTGTGTACCTATTTATATTTCAGAATGTTTTGAAAGTTTTACGGTGAAATAAAAATGTAAGCATGGAATATAAGATGACTTTCAAAGTGGATGTCGATGTCTCCCTTTTGCCATATGACAGAAGGTGTGCTCTTTTAGTTGTTGCCCTGTGGAAATTAGTAGCTTCAATAATAATATTTTTTTTTTTTCATTTTATTACTTTGCAGTGTAATTATGCCATTAGCAACGCTAATGAACCTTATAGGCAAGGAGTTTTCCTTTATGGAATTTTTAAATACCTGCATACATAGCTAATGAATTTTGCTTTGGTTTTTTTCAAGAATTCAGTATTGAAGTGGTTGGTTTTTTTTTTCTGTAACCCTTCTATTTACATTATGCTTGATTTTATTGATAAATGATGGTGGGTATGTAATTAATACCCTGATCACATCGTAGGCATATAAAGTCAACATTTATTTTCAACTCAATAAGGAGTGATACAGTCCGACAAGATGAACTGTTTTTTTTTGTTATAGAATTCGAAAAGAAGGTAAATAAAAAGGTATTTTAATAGAAGAAGGTTATGAAGAGGGACTTAATCAATAAGACTTGATATCTATATTTGAATGATTTTATGTTCCGGTTTATGATTAATGGATTTTGATATCGTAGGAAGGGTAGGCGCATATAGTAGGTATAACAACTTCCCGTGAGGTGAAACATTAATATTTTTCTATATACATAATATTTACCTGCAGAAAGATAAGTTCCACAATTTTGTTTGTTTCATACCTACCTAGGTTTGTAGATAATAAAAATAATAGATATGTAGGTAGGTACTCAACTCTTATGAAATTACAAAAAAAAACGATGCGTTCCATAATAACTCTCACGCCATAGTTTTTTCCGTAGGTATTTCATTTAAATATTGCACAACGAAACTATCCCTTAATTGCTGTGAAATCAAAACATGAACGGCAGCAATACAATTGATCATTTTCTCAATCGGGCAGATCCTGTTAAGATTTCAAGATGCTCAAATCGATACTCTTCGTCTGTTAATTGATTTTAAAACAGTCCTTTTGCGATGATGTCCCAAATGAATGCAAGATTTGAATTTACCAGCATTTGTGTTTGTGAAGATAAGTGTTTGCAACCTAAAAAAAAAAAAACAAAATTTAACAGTTGACAGTTTAGGGTTAGTCAAAATGGAACACTACAGGAAAATACCACGGTTTTCATTGTTTAACATTTTTTCAAAAATACTGTTCAAAATTCTCATGAAACATTTTTATAAAACAGTGCTTAAATATTTGCGAGCCAATTCTTGGTGAAGGCCATTTGTCCAGTGCAGTATTAGTCATGGAGACAATCGAGGCCATGGCCCAGAGCGGCAAACTTTTAGGGGGTGGCGAATTTTTAAAACTGTGAAGAAAATAAAAAGGAAATAAGAAAATTTTCTCATCATATTGGTAAGGTAGTTCAATACTTGAATTAATAAAATTCATTTTATTTGAAAGGCTGGGCCAAAGTGAAACTATTTTTTGACTAGAAATTATTATTAAGACAGGAGTTTTATTTTGGCATCAAAATTACCGATTTCGCTTTCAAAAGGGTCAAAATCAATCACTACATTAGTCAGCTAAATGAAAGCTTAAGTTAAATCTAAAATCTTACTCAATGACATGATTCCAAAAAAAAAACTAAAACAACTGAACCACTCAATTGCTTGTTAATAATTTAATTATTTTTTGTTGTTTCCACTAACTGAATTAATTTTACAACATTGTTTCCTTCTGGCAACATTTTTTTATCAAATGTTTGATCGATTTTCAATTTTTATCTTTCCTTTGGAAGCTATTCTAATTGGTTCGATTTGTCAAATCGAAAATTTTAACATATCTCCACATTCCTTGATTCAGAATTTATCATTTTTTGTATTGTTTTTAGTATTATCCTTAAATATATGCCTGGGGGTGGCAAAAAAAGTTGGGCACAGGGTGGGAAAATAAGCTTAATCAGCCCCTGCAGTTGTCCGATGTCTGATTATACATAAATAACCCTATCCGGTGATACTTTATACTGGGGCTCGGAGCAGTGACTCCAGATGAGATTTCTGAAAGGAAAAAAAACACCATACTTTTTCTGCTATAACTATAAAAACATAAAGTTAGCTCTGCACGCTTGGCTCTTCATAAAGAAAGTATGTTATCTAATTGGTCGAAAATGGTCAGAAAGTCCTAGAAATTGATCAGCCCGAGAAAACTTCAAGACCCATCGTAAAAATAGAGCACCAGATTGTAATAAAAGGTCAGGTAGATTTTTAAATTCATTTTTACTGATTTTTAGCAACGTATTTATACCACCTTAAGGCCACTGTATCGCGACTAAAGATCAACATATTTCAGTAATTATTCAGCCATAGGCTTTTTTGATGATTTTTTAAAGTTTTTGCTTTTCAAGGTCACAGAAGATTTTTGCGCCGAATCATAAATCATAAAATTCGTAAATTGGAAGTTATAGTAAACTGCGGTTATGATAAAAATAATTTCCTTCCAAAAAAAAGATTATTGAAATATTTTTCACCATTTCTACCACCAAAGGGATTTTTTCCAGCCATATTGGTTCGCAAAACCACCAATCTGGGAACACTGGTTCGGAGAACGATAAAATCTGATTCGTTCTCTCGTGACAAATTCAAAATTTATTTTTTGATCCGATGGCGAATCTTATATTTCGAATCTTTTAAAATAAAATTCTTTATCACAATCGAATCAAATTAACCGCAATTCGAAAAATATGGTTTGATCCCAAATTTATCACCCAAGTATTATTTAACATCCATTAACGATCCGTTCAGATAAAAAGAAAAATGAATTTTTACGAAAGGAGAGAGTCTCGTAAAACCATAGTTACGCAAGTCAAAGTATCGAAGGACAAAGTTTAGGAACCGGGTTGTTCCTTGAGCGATTAAATTAAATGGACACATGGTGATAAAATTGACACCAGTGATAGCTAAGGCGGAATTAAAAAGAAAAAAAAGTCAAAACAGGTTGTCTCAAAAATATGACAACATTTTGTTGCAGCTTCGTTGTCCTTGAGCGAAAATATTTTTAAAATACATATGTTGACATTCTTTTGAAACACCCTGTTTTAAGTTTTGTTTTTCTCTTTTTTTATTCTGTCTCAAACTATCAGCGGTGTCAATTTCATTCAAATCGCTCAAGGAACAAAGACGTTCCAAAATATTGACATATTTTTGAAATCACCTTTTTCTGGATCAGTAAAAAACGATTTAAGCTTAAATTAGACGGTCAACGTAAATGGTCAACGCATTGACTCCCTGACGTCATCAGAAACACTGTCAATAAACTGTCAACGTAGACTGTGTCAACGCATGAAACATTGACGATCACACGAATACCGGCACTCGTCCATGTTGTCCCAAAATGCGTTGACGTGTTATCTGTATCAACGCAATTGGTACCCTCTGGTGTCAATGTATTGACATGTGAAACGTTGACGATTACAATACTTGACCATATCCAAACATATGAACGTTGACGCAGTGTTGACAAGAGCGAAATTGAATCATTTTGTACGTTGACGATCACACGACATTGACTGCGGTGTTATCGAACAATACAATGTGGATTAATTAAAAAACCTCTTAAAAATCAGAAATTTTTGAAGTTTTTTACTGCTCAGGCAAAAAGGTGATTTTAGGACAGTTGGGTGACATTTAAATCGAAATACGCTTTTTTCGTCAAAATATAGTTCATCACCCATGTGTCAAGCCATCAAATGTCAAGTTCCATTGAAGGATGGCTACGATGTCGATGGATTAAAAAACAGCTAAAAAATCAGAAATTTTTTAAGTTTTCTTACTGCTCCGGAAAAAATGATTTTAGGTCAATTGGGTGACATTTGGATCAAAATATACGTTTGCTGTCAAAATATAGTTCGTCTTTTATCTGTCAAACCATCAACTGTCAAATTCCTTTGAAGGATGCCTACGATGATGATGGACTAAAAAACTTCTAAAATCCGATTTTTTTGAAGTTAATTTACTGCTGCGGAAAAAGTGATTTAAGGGCAATTGTGTGACATTTGCATCGAAATATACTTTATTTACCAAAATAAAGTTTGTCTTCCATCTGTCAAGCCATCAACTGTTAAGTTCCATTGAAGGATGGTTACGATTTCGATGGATTAAAAAACATCTAAGAAATCAGAAATTTAAGAAATGTTTGCACTGCTCCAGAAAAAAGTGACATTTGGATTGAAATATACTTTTGCCGTCAAAGTAAAGTTCGTTCCCCTCATCTGTCAAGCCATCAACTGTCGATGTTTAAAAATACTCAAAAAAATGCAAACATTCATTTTGAGATTGAGATAAGAGTCAACGCAGAGTATGTTGACACGGCACAAAAAGCCACTGTGTCAACGTAAAGATACAGTCAACGCGTTGTTGAGTAGTTTGTCATAGTGTCCTAACTGCGTTGACAGGGCGGTTACACGGCCAACGTAAATAGTCAACGCATTGACCCTTAAATTCGTGTCAACGAGAGTGTCAACGCATGGACAGTATTCTGTGTTGCCGATCACACGACAAGACAACTTTGGGACAGAATTTTACGTCATTTTGACGTCAGAGAGTCAACGCGTTGACCATTTACGGTAACTGTCTAATCATAGCTTTACCAGCTTCTTCATCATGAGACAAGTCTTTTTTTACCATCAGAGCTTGCTCGGAGTAACTACACTCCATGAGCTAAGTATAAAAAGACTGAGCAAATCGAGCAAAAAGCTGAGCGCAGCCAACTTCACTCTTTTTTATTCGATTTGACAATACATTTCAAATCGGCGCTTACAACAAATCAAATTTCAATTTCAATTTAGATAGTCAGGCTGTCAGATGAAAATTAAAAGTCATTTCTTAATTTTTCTGATTTGTATCAAATCGTATGACAGATGTGTTTCAAAGCTATATCAGCAAGCTCTGATCATACTCTGCTCAGAGTCAGAGCTAACTCCGATCGCTTGACCTGTGCTCCATACTCTGCTCGGAGCTAAAAAAAGAAAAAAAAAATTTTGTTATAATTTTAGGGCACTATTTAACAAAAAAAACTGGAACTTTCATAAATAGGTTCTTTAACAAAGTTTTCCTATTTCATACTGAAATGTTATCATAGATTCCATGAGAGCTTTTAAATAAAAAAGGTATTCATGCAACGTCGTAAGTTTACAAATTGTGTGAAATGATAAGTTAATACAAAAGCTTGTATGAACGACCTTTTTATTCATTTGGTTAAATGCTGTGTAATTGAACCAATTAAATATCAAATATTCAACGTTAAAAAATTATTTGACAGATAAGGTGTGTGACAGATTAAACGTGTTGAGATGTCGAAGTTATTTTTAAATGGAAAACTTCTCCGGAGCCAACCTGAAATTGGAGACTCGGCATGATAAAAAATGTAATAGTTGGAAGCTGTCGGAAGCTAAAGTCAAAAACCATTGGAAAGAGGCTTTTCAAGCAGTCAAAAGAAGAAGTAATTAAAATCAATAATCTATAGGCGTGTTCTTGAAAATTAGATCTCAGAGCCCTCAGCAATCTCAGTCTCTTGAACAGGATTCCTCAGAAATTTTGCTGTCAAATCACTGAGGAAAGAAAATATTGGATTCGCTTGCTCAGTTTTTGACACTGAGCCCTCTGAGATCTCATTTTCCTGAACTAGCCTTATCTCTTTTTTTTTTCGTTCCTACTTCATCAAATGTCAGATCGCTCTTCTCTTCCGAAGGCAAATTTTAACGAAACCTGACGAAAATTAACGAATTTTCATTGGTGTATGACATCTGCTTCCGGCAGTATTAAGGATCTCCCAAAAGTTATGTGAATCATTGACGATGTCTTCACGTGAGGTGACTCATTTTGACGTATCTCTATTTTATCTCCATCTTATTTATTGGAAAGAAAGCAATGGCGAGGTATGGCAGACATTTTCAAAAAAAATAAAACTTCTGGCTCACTTGGCCATCTCTTCCTTTCCAAGAGATGAGAGTGAGATAAAAATAAGAGACGTCAAAAAGAGTTGCCTCACGTGAAGCTGATATAAACACAGTAATTTGTTACAGCTCATGAAGAAAACAATAACAACTCGTTGTTGTCAATCAAAACAACACGTTGTTGATGTAGTTTTGTCGTTGGCATTTAATGATTTATCATTGGTTTTGTAGATCCTTTATAGTTATATCTCAATAATTTACTAAAATTTAATTCCTAATCATTGAGTAAATGGAGACGTCCTAATTAATTTTTCTTATTTATACTATTTTTGATTCATTGCCAAATAGTCGTGATGCCATAGTAACAAAACATGGTCGTAGTTTTTTTTTAAGTTCTTTGAGATGTCACATAAATCATATTTCTGAACATGCCTAATTCTAAAAGTCACAATGACGTTTGAATAAGTTTACTCAAAAAAATTTGGTTAATTTTCCACAGCAACATTTTTGGATAAGATTAACCAAATTGTGTAAACCATTTCCCATACAAAATTTGACAGTTCATTAACCAAATGATAAACTTAACCAAATCGTAAGCTTATCTATTATTTTACGACGTTGCATGAATACCCTTAATGAAGATATCGTTATCAAAACAGTTAAAAAAAAAAACAATCTTAAATGTCAGACAGACGGCCTAGCCTACTCCATTGACACTACTTCTTCATTTATCCGTATGGATAAACAAAACTATACTACCTTACCTACATACCTACAAACAACATTTATGAAGTTTGTCACACTATGCTCCACTTTCTACGCAAAAAGCTATGACATCTCTGTCTGGTGTCTGGCGTCTGCCATTGATGCTTGGCATATTTTTCTATTCAAAAAGAGAGGAATAGTACACATGATGTTCCAAAAATAAAAACAAATAAAAATGATGGTTTCCACTTTCGCATTCGCATCAGATTGCATCACGGTCAGTCTAAGTCTATCTATCTGTCTGGTGACCAAGTCACAGTGACGGCCGTTGTTGTTGTCATATATTCTCCGAGTCTGTTTATTCGGTCCAGTTGCCTCTTTTAGATGTCTGCATCTCAAATCCAATCTGATAGGTGTATACGGTGCATATAGAGGTACCTACACAAAAGCTGAGCCGAATAAGTTCCGGTTTGTTGTATGCACTCTCGCCTAACCTTGGGCTAGATTCTGATTTTTTTTTTTTCTTAACAACCAGACCGTCTACATTAAAGTCTGATCTGACATAATAATAATTGTCGGTTGACTATTTCTGATAGCGAATATATGTAGGTACCTACCTGATTGAGTGGGTGTGGTTGAGGTGTTTTCTTGGACTTAACCCGTTCACGGATATGACAAGCGTGTTTTCATAAAGTGAGCAATTTATGAGAACGTGCGCCATTACTGAGACAGGATTACTAGACTAATAAATGTTCGTTTTTTAGTTTTTTTTTATGACCAACACGCGTGTTAAGTTTCCGGACTGTGATGAAGCTTTTTTATGAAATGGGGAATGAAAGGATTTGTCCCCCTTTTCAGCTGGCTCTGTTGCTCCACATAGTGTTTTAATAATTTCGCAAACTTATATAGATTTACCCTGACAAGAGTGACAACGTGCGTTGAGTTGAATCGACCATTGACGGCTTCAATAAAGCGCAACATAAAATATGTAACCTTTTGGAATGAGATTTCTATAAGAACCCACCCTGGAGGGGTTAGGGTTATTTTTTAAGCCTTTTTTTATTGGTCTATATAAAATTGTTTTATAAACGCTCTCGTGCTTTTCTTTTTATGGAATGTTTTTGTACGAAAGAATAAGGACTGGGAGGATGTTTGTGCAAGTCGCGTGACTGTATTTTAAGGCATAATATACTATAGCACATAGCGGGTGGAATATTAAATTTCATGGATTTGGGGGTTTTGTGTTTTATATTATATTTAGTACTCAATGCACGTGGTTTAGGTATATAAGGACAACAATTTTGAGAGACACAAAGTCTAGAAGATTAAAATTCCTACCTTCCTATACTTTGATGGGTATAGATTAATTCGTATTTTATTGAACTACTACTACTATATAAAAGTTCGGGAGGAAAAAAAAGGGATATGAGGGCTCCATCGTGCATATTAATGAGAGAATTTTGTTATCCTTTTTTTTTTATTGCGCGCGAAACACATAGAAAGGCTTCAGGTTGAGTTCAAGTTGTCTTTTTTTACGGGTTATAAAAGTAAAAGGGTTGACTTTTTTTCAGAAGTTATATAAATAAAAGATATAGGTATATGGAATGGGGAAGGATAGTTAGAAGAAGTTTTTATGGACAAATGGAAGAGCTACAGATCTTCAAATTTGTTCTGGAGTTTTTGTAGGTTTGTTCTATCGGAATACTTTTGTGTAAAAAGCTTTACTTATTTATTTTTTAATTCATCAAAATCCAATTTTCTTAGAACTTTTTGGATTATAAAAAATACAGAAGAATGACAGAAGTATTGATCAAAAAAACTACAGAAAAGAATAGATAAATAAAATTTGTAATGTCACAGTTTGTGGAGAACGAAGTCTAGTTACTTACAACTCTCACATATTCCTGTGTGGCGTTTTGTCGGTAGAAATGAAGGGGACTTCTAATTTTCAACAAAATTTTTACGGCTTAGGTGAGAGGCACTTTTTCATTACAAGAGGTAGAGGCCCTGAAAATATTATTTTTTTTGCAGGTGGCAAAAGCTGACCATTGACCATTACTCCTCCATTCAAAGACTTTTGCCGTATGATTTTTTTCCGAAGGAACTGAAGTGACCGAGGTATTAGACGAAAATCCTAATCAGAAATTCTTACAGAATCTTAAAAAAATTTCAATCAGAACTCCAAGTTTTTTTTTGAAAAAAAAAATAGTTGAAGTATTTTTTTGAATAATTTTAATACCTGCGTGCGGGAGCTTTGTTTCGCCAAACCAAGAAAGCAGATTTTTCATTTGATAATTTTTCGCAAAATCTCTTATCACTTAAAGAAGGTGTCATTTGGGAAGTAAGGTTAGGTTAGGTTAGGTTAAAAGGGTTGATGATGTGGTTGCCCACATCACCTCACTCATCCATTGTGCTCCCCATCAGAATGAAGGTAAAGGATGAGGTAAAGTCTCGGTATCGGAAACCCAAATGATACCGACACTTTAGCTGCTCCGAAGCATCCAAAACGATACCGAGACGATACCATACTTTAAGGGCCGAAAATTCTTGGTCTGCTTTCGTAGGCACTTCTATTTTCATAACCTGCCAATCATCACTTGGAAGGTTGGGATTTTGGGCTTTAAGGAGATTCACCAACACTTCCTTCGTAATTTTCGGGCCCGGGACAAATATTCGGACTTTTGGTCTGGTCGAGAGGTCACTTTTGGAGGCAAATTTTAATGTTACCCCCTCAAGCAATCCTTTTATATTTTCTATTTTTGCTTCTATGGACTCGAGAAGCTTCCCCTCCACTTTATCCCACTTCTCGTTTATAAGTCGACATTAGGAACTCCCCTCATTGATAACGGCTACCTGAAGGATCTCTTCTATCACTCCAGCTAGCGTACCTGCGTTTCCGGCCGTCTTTGGCTTTTTGTTGACTGACTTTGGAGGGGTAGTCGATTCGTTATGTCTGGTCCTCTTGCTAGGACTACTAGGTTCAGCGTTATCGACCTTGAGTGTTTTGGACGGCACGGACTGTTGAACAACAGTCTTTCCTATACATCGGTTTCACTTGAGGGTTGCTACCTTTAATAGTTTTGGAAGGTGCAGAGGCACCCTTGTCCTTTTTATTGTCATTTTTGGCCTTCATGTCATCCGGTTTGGGATTGGCTAGGGGCTTGTCGCTGGCCTTTAAATTCGCAAGAAGCTATTTTTTCTAGCTCAGCCTCTTTTAATCACGGAAGCTCAGTTTCTTGGGATCACCTTGGTCATATCTTCGGACGGCTCTTTTGGCGTTCTCGATCATCTAACCTCCTTCATTCTGCTTTTTTGGATGCACCAATTTCTCCTTGATCGGGTTTGGCCTATGCGGGCTTCGATATTCGGAGATGGTATGCAGCAAGGTGCTAGAACACCCTGTGCCATCCGCGCAGACTTCGGTTGGTCCACTGTTTCCTGGCCCTTTGGGAGTCGAGTTTCAATCATTCATTGATATACTTCTTGGAATCATGAAGCTGTTTAGCTAGGCATCAACGTTATGTTCCGGAACTCCATCCAACATCAACCAATTCCAGAAGAAACTGCAGTAAATTAAGCCTGGAACTGGATGGCTTCAAGAACATCAACAGACTAATCGGCCAAAAATCACCAATGCCTGAGACGATTTTCACCAACAGTGGAGAAGCAACAACGATACAGGACAAAGTTGAAGCCTTCTCATTTTGAAGGAAACTCATGCCAAGTCCATCAGATGGTTCAGTCTTCCTAGCTCAAATATCCCGCAATTCCAAACCAAAGAAGTCAGCTGGACCAGATATAGAGTATCCAGCTTTGTTCTAAAAAGGCTTCCACAAACGTAGATGTGTTGTTACCCATCATATTCAACAACTGCAATTGAAAAATCGTGGTGATTACCAAGAAGAGTGAAAGGAATATGATCACCAACTACAAGCCGATATCCCTCCTCAGCAATCTAAGTAAGCTCTTGGAAGAGCTGATACTCAGGAAGCTCAAAAAGTTCTGCAGTGGAAAATTATATCATTCCAGACATGCAGTTTGACTTTTGAAGCTTCATCATATGACAACGCCACAGCTTTAAACAAGGGACTGTCGAATGCTTCCTGGATGTCGAGAAAGCATCCAACAGTGTATGGATTGAAGCCCTTATCCATAAACTTCACATACTAGGCTTTCCCTTAGCACTAATCAAAATTGTATTTTCTTTTCTTTCTTCCAGAAACTTTTTCGTGCAACTGGAGAACTGCAAATCCACAGTGAAGAGCATCAAGGCTGGAGTTGCCCAAAGATCAAAACTTGGACTACATCTCTACAAAATCTTGACCTCTGACCAACCAATTTCAAGAAAATGCGAGAACCTTTTCCTCGCTGATGACTCACTTACATATTGCTCATCATTCTCTCCATGATAGTTGTCCAAGAAGTCAAGGTACACATCCGAAAAAAATAATCCAATTTTACACAAATGGTGTATCCGGATCAACTCATCTAAATCGGATCCTATCTACTTCAGAAAATCGGGGGCAGACGCGGTCGCTCAGCTGGAAGCTGTAGAAGCATCACCCTAGCACTCCCAGACGGAACCAGATTACCAGCCAAATGCAGCGACAAATACCTAGGCATCAACTTCCACGAGCTGCTGAGATTCAATCCACATTCACTGACTCTCCTCAAAAAAGCCACTTCTGCTTTCCACCACCTCTACCCGCTGATGAAGAAGAAAACTGGGCTAAGCCAGCAGACAAAAGTTCTAATGTATGTATATGCAACTCCTGAGACCAGTTTCCCAGTTTGGTTCACCATCTTCTTATCTAACTAACCCGCCCTTGTACCCAGGAAAAAAACATATTTTCTTATGAATTGAACAACAGCTAAAATAGTCCGATGTTCTTTTTAAATTTATAACCCTGGTTCTTAGGATAAACTTTATTTGACCAAGGTCAACAGAAATAAAACGAATTAAACAAAACGCCGATAAATCTAATTGATGAAGATAAAGTAGAGGTTCCTTTCAATATTATAAATTTGATAAATCTTGTCATCATGCCTTAACCTTAATAAACAAAAAAAAACTAGACTTAAGGATCTCAAATTTCATTTTATCGTCCTTGTTTAGAGATTAATTTAATATCTTTACCTGCTTTCACCAACCATTCACAATTCACACTCGGCAAAAGATAAGACAAAATAAATACAAACATGTACCTAGCTAGGTAGGCAGGTAGCTTTAAAAGATCAGACAAATCATTCATGGCCTGAAGGAGATTCCAAGAATCACCACAAAAATATTCCCACACAGCCATTCAACGAAAAAAAAAAAATCTTTCCAAATGCAGATAGGTACCTAACTCCTACATAGGCAAATATTTATATGATTGTGTGTACATATATTATTAACACCAAAGTTGAGTGCACTGGCCCATTTGGAAGATTCATAAAAAAACAAGGTTGTAATATTTGTTCACAGGATGGGACCGCGGTGTGGTGGTGGTCAGAGAGAGGGAGAGAGAGATAAATTAAACAAACCACTTCAAATCCATTCAAAATAAGAAATAAAATATTATTCCATCGACCAAACAAGACCAACACACACACACAATCCATTGATGAATTTAACAAAAATTTAAAATCCAAAGGACGACAGAGCTGTGAACACGCCGCCGCGCTGTGCGCTGCCCAGTAGGGTCCTCCAGACACACTCACATCTTTGCCTACACACTTTATAGTCAGCCCCAGACAGATTAACACTCAATTGAGATGAACCTTCCGTCGTCATCATCTTCTTAGTAGACGTTGTCGTCGTTTTTAAAGTAGGTAGGTGTAGATGGTAGAACTCCCTGGAGTAGCCCAAGACCAAAAACAATAACAACAAAAGCAAAAAAGGCAAAAATAATAAAAAAAATAACAAAAACAAAATAAATAAATTCTTGTCTCCGCCCGACACACACAGCACAGGCTCACATCTCACAATCAAGAATCTCACATTTCCCTCTCACACTCTATATCTATAGAGATTCACAATCTCCTAAACTCGCTTATTCCGAAGCCTTTGAGCAAACACCGATAATTTTCCTGGAAGAATCTTTTCGGTTCATCAGTGTCGTTGAATATGGACTAGACTCTCGGTGTTTTTTTTTTTTGTTAAAATATTTATGGGACTGCCCAGTACCGAACTGTGGGCTTTTTTTTGCGAAAAGGAAACTAATTCGTAGAAATGCACTAAGGATTATTAAAGATGCATGAATTACCTACATCGAGTGAGTGTTTATTGTTCCCATCCCGCTACATCCTACACAAATACAAATTTTTATTGAAAGGAAATTCAAAACTGAAAATTCCTTATGGGAAAAAAGTTGGTGATCTTTGTGAATTAAGGAATTTTCATTGTTTCCGACAGAAGTCACGCTCTTCTTGGTTTGTTTTTTTTTTTCCTGGAAGTGTAGATGCATTAGGTGGATAGGATAATTAAGGGATCATTACCTGGTACAAGGTCATAAAATTCCTTTTGGGAAAAAATCATTTTTTAGAATGAAGATAACAATAAATTACGATGAGGATTGTAGGGAACTTACTTCTGTTCCCATGAATATTATTCTTCTTTATACATATTTTCTTGTGCTGAAGGATAACAGTTATGACTTCTTATGAATAGTTAAATCAAATTGGGTGGTCCAGATCTGAAAGCTTTTGACGTTCAAGATTAATCTCAATAATTTTGTTGGGCTTTATAGGTCTAATAAAAAATTTCCTTAGACGAAAATTCAAAAATAAAAAGTAAAACTAGCTGTGAATTGGTCACAGTTATTGACATAGGTAATATTGTGTTGCGGTATTATCTCGTGGCTTGATGGCTAGTGCGTAGGACTGTCATGCCGAAGGTGTGGGTTCGATTCCCAGCCGTGCCACCTAAAAACAGAAATGTTTTATTCGAGGTACTGCCTCTTGCGAGGAACTGACAAATCCTCCAAGAGTATACTTGGAAGTGCTTCTCATTTAGCCGTTCGGACTCGGCAAAAAACTGTAGGTCCCCTCCAATCCTGCCAACAAACACGCACACAGGAATGGTTGTGAGTTGTAAGTCACTAGGCCCTGGTTCTCCACGAGCTGTTGCGCCACCCAATTTTTTTTTTTTTTTTATTGTGTTGTGGTACCTAGTACGCAGCTCCCGCATCCCGAATTCCTGGTCAATCAACCACCAACCAGACTGAACACATTGTGATCGATTTAAGGCACTCCTCCACTATCAAGGATGTCCAAACTTTTCGAGAAGCCAACGACGTTGACTCAGACCACTACCTCGTTGTCGGCAAGACAATGCTACAGATATTCAGACCAATAAGTCAAAACAAGGAAATACTGTGAGGAAGTTCAACGTCGGACGGCTAGAGTCACAAGAAATCGTCAGGTAATTTTCCGACCGAGTCTCTCGCGCCCTCTTAAATAGTCTTTTGCCACCAACTACAAGTATCCAAAACCAGTGGAAGGATTGTCAGGAAGCCATTAGAGATTGCTAGGAAGCCAGTGAAACCCCTGGTTCGACGAAGAATGCTAGCAAGTACATGCAGCCAAACAACAAGCATACAAAGTGGGGCTGCATACGAGCTCTCCAAGCAGAAGAGGAGGGGGGAACACAAGCCTCTAAGAAGGAAAAAGAATGAGCATGAGAAGCGCATGATCAAGGAAATAGAGAGATGTCATTGCAGGAATGAAGCTCGGAAGTTTTACCAAAAAGTAAGCTCCCAAGGCAACAAGGCCCGAACCGAAGCCTGCAGGGATGATCAGGGGAACATCGTGGTAAAATCGCAGTTGTTGCTGAAGATATGGAAAAATCATTTCTGCACATTGTATGACGGTGATGAAGCTGATAACCCTGCTGCCGAGCTATTCAAAGCGATTGGCGATGAATTGGTTAGGAGTAAGCACCAGTTTATTTGCCAAATATGGTCGCAGTAAAGCTTGCCCAATGAATGGAACCTCACCATTGTTTGCCTGACTCTGAAGAAAGGGGATCCTCTAGTCTGCACCAACTATAGAGGCATGAGAGTCCTTAACATCACATACAAGATATTTTCTGCCGTTCTTTGTGAAAGCCTGAAGCCATTCGTCAACAACCTGATAGGTCCATATCAGTGTGGCTTTAAGCCAGGAAAGTCCACCATCGACCAAATATTTGCACTACGGCAGATCTTAGAAAAAACCTAGGAGTTTCTAGGCGTTATCCACCACTCTTTCATCGGTGTTGAGGCCGCGTATGACAGCTTCTATGGAGACTAGCTACATAGAGCAATGTCTAGTTTTGGAATCCCTGCCAAACTCGTCCGTTTGTGCAGCATGACGATGGAGAATGCACACTGCTTAATTAAGGTCGGCAAAGACCTCGCCAATACATTTGATGCCAAAAAAGGTTTTAGGCAAAGCAACGCGCTGTCATGCGACTTCTTCAACATCTTTCTTGAAAGAATAGTGCAAAACTCTCACGTCAACACTAGAGGCACAATCTTTCAAAAGTCCGTTTAATTACTCGCTTATGCTGAAGACATTGACATAATCGGACGAACAAAGCGTGATGTCAGTGGTGCTTTTGTGAGTATTGAAAAGGAAGCCAAGAAGATAGATTTAACGGTGGATGAAGGCAAGACAAAGTTTCAGCCCAACACCGAGGTCTTGGACAGAACGTCACTATAGACAGTTATAATTTTGGGGTGGTCAGAGTCTTTGTCTACATAGGCTCCGCTATCAACTCAGTGAACGTTACCAGCGCTGAGATCAAAGGAAGAGTTACTCTTGCAAATCGCTGTTTCTTTGGGCTGAGAAGCAATTGAGAAGCAAAGCCCTCTCTCAAGCAAATAAAGTGTCCCTGTACAAGACGCTTATTATCCCGGTCCTGATGTATGGTCAGAGGCAAGAACACTATTAACGGTGGATGAGAACGCTTTAGGCTGTTTTGAGAAGAAAACTCTCCGTTGATTTCTGGTCCCGTCTGCATAGATGGGGAATTTAGAAGAAGATACAACAACGAACTGTATGGGCTGTACAGCGACACTGACCTAGCCACAAAAGTGAAAAACCAACGACTGAGATGGCTGAGTCACCTAGAGCGAATGGACACCAATGCTTCGGCCCGGAAAATCTTTGAATCATACCCCGTGGGACAGTTCAGTAGAGGTGGACAGCGTTAAAGGTGGCGCACGCAAGTGGCAGAGGACCTCAATCAACTTGGCGTACGAAACTGGAGACAGCTGGCTAGAAACCGAGTCGGCTGGAAGAAACTTGTTGGTTGAAGCCCTGGTCCACCCCGGACTGTAGCGCCACCTTAAGTAAGTAAGTAAGTAATATCGGAAAATACGCGATGCAATTTGCAACTAGGGAACAACTCTTCCGAACTATTCCAAACATACACATGGTTTCCTGGAGGGTGCAGGGAACTAACTTCACGGGAACTACCTTCACATAGGAATTAACTTCACCACTAGTGGGAATTAATTTCACTTTTTAACTTCCCATTGGAAGTTATTGTAATTTGAAATGAAATTATTTCCCACTAAAAGTGAGTAATAATTTCACTTTTTTGTGGGAATTAAATTCACTTAAATGTGCGTTTCTTTAAATCCAGATTCTTTAAGTGCAAAGGAAACTTTGCATACACCAGGCGCGGATCCAGGAATTCAGCTTGGGGGGGGGTCATGAGATTGAAACATCATACCTAATTAGAACTGAAACCTCTTATATATAGCGTTAGATTTTCTACATATCTGGTGATTAGAAAAAGTCAAATTTTATCATGACTTCATAACAGTTAAAGGCATGATCAGATATCTTTGCCGCTCTGCCGCTCACTACGTGACCAGGCCCTAAGACTGTATCGGACTCCTGCTTAGAGAAATAGTGCAGACATTTCTTACTGCTGGAAAACTTATTTATCAACAAGATTCAGCTTCCTTTCATACTTTTCAGACAATTATGAGAGTATGATGAACATATAAGATTGGAAGCAAAATTTGCAATCTAAAAAAAAAAGTTGACATTAACTAAAAAAAGGAAAAATTCAAGTGTCAATTTGAAACAAAAAGCTAGAAATAATTGCAAATATTTGGTGAAATCCATGCCGAACAGAAAAAAAAACTGTTGTCAATGCAATGCATGGAATTTTTTTTTTAAATTTCGTTACAAATTTGAGTACTGCACCAAATATCTGCACATAATTTTTTTATTAAATACAACTAAATTTGTATGGAGTTTTTCAATGCGTTTTTCCAACATTCCGTTATAAATCCAGGTATCTGCTATATTATGGAATTTTTTTTAAAGCCTTTTTTTCAATATTCCATTTAAAAATCCAGGTACTGTACCAGGGGGCACAATAGATCATAAGGTCGCAGTGCGACAACCCCAATATTTCATTCATTCATTACTGTACCAGGAGTATGTTATAATTTTTTCTAGTAAAACAGAGTATTATAATTTACATATAAAAGAGGCAGACATACTGATTTAGTTAAAACTGTTTTTATTTGTGCTTTTGAAATACAGGAGAGCTTGTATGGAGTTTTTTAAAGCCCTTTTTCAAAATTCCGTTATAAATCCAAGTACTGCAACAGATATTTGCTATAGTTTTGTTTCAACAAAATAGAGTATAAGGATTCACATAACGGAGAGGTGGACATACATATGGCTTTTGTTAAAACTTTTGTGTTTGTTTTTGAAATATATCGGAGCTTGTATGGAGTTTCCAAAGCCTTTTTTTCAATATTCCATTATAGATCCAGGCAGGTTTGCCAGGTCAAGAAGCACTTGTATAGCCCAATTTCAGAATTCTTGTAGCCCAAAATCGCTGCCCTAAATGTAGCCCACAAAAAAGCCTAATCTCTTTTAAAAAAATATAAAATTTCTTATATATTCCACATTCTCCTTGTTTTTTGGAAGAATTAATAAAGGAAGTCCTTAAAATCTGAACCGAATTTAAATATATTGTTGGACTTAATGAAACAAATTTTTTTAAAAATAATAAAAAGTAATATCAAATTGGGCAACTTTTTTTAAATTCCTGTCGCAAATTTAGGAAAAATATAGCCCAAATTATGATAAATAGGCCAATCTGACAACCCTGGATCCAGGTACTACACCAGGCTTCTGCCAGATTTGTTTTCTAATGAAAAAGAGTATACAAATCTATATATCAGATAGGCAGACATATTGCTTAGGTACAAAATAAGCTGTCTTTGCTTTGAAATACAGTGGTTTTTGTATGGACATTTTTTAAAAACTCCGTTACAAATCTGAGTACTGCACCAAGTATCAGCACATAACTTTTTTTAACGAGAGTATTAAAGAGACAAGGAGTCAGACATATTCCTTCAGTGAAAATTGTAGTTTTTTAAACTTTGAAAAACAGTAGAACTTATATGGAGATTTTTAAAGCCTATTTTTCAAAATTCAATTAAAGAACTAGGAACTTCACCATTTGTCGGCCAATATCTTTTTCAAATATAAAAATTAACAGGAAACACATTTTCTTTTGAATAATTTTTAATGACAACTTGCGTGTGTTACCACCAGGCTAGAGTTATAGCTATTTCACGAGAGCCACCTGGATCATCAGACTCCTTTAGTGGTGCTTAGTCTGTTGCTCGTATTAATTATAAATTACTCTTTGCCGTCATCTGGGAGCGAACCATGAACCTTCCTTCCAATTCAGAGGCCGATGCACTACACACCACGCCACTGAAGCCACATGTTCTGCTCAATCCCAATGCAGGCTTCGTTGTTTATCAATAGCAACAGCGACTTGCCTTTTTATTAACACACACAAGCTTGCTATTGTTCAGTCGGTTTCGTTCTTTTTTCCCCATGCAACGATTCATATGCCAACAATTCGATGCTCTTACAATTTATTTTATTTAAAAAGAAACAGTGAAACGTGAATGGAGATTTTTCCTCAATTTGTTATACATATCTCAAAATTCCGTTAAAAATCCAGGTACTGCAACTGGTGTCTAAAAATAATTTTTTTTGTTGGTTATATTTACTATTTTTTATTAAAATATAAAAGACCTGAGGGTATAACTCCAAGATGTACTACACCCTAATGCTGCCTTTACTATTTTTGAATAGAAACAACTTTAAAGTTTAACATAGTTTAACATATCAAAGGGGTGGACATACTGCTATCACGTTTTGAGGTCGATGTTTTTGACTTTTGTTACCCCGGTGGAATGCCCATTCCATGCTCAGGATATCTAATGGAATGGCTCCACTTATCGTACAGAAATACCGTAACCTGCCGACTACTGGCTCTTAGACTATAATCACCGCATATGAAAGCCATGACTGGTGACACCCTATATATATTATCTAAGAGGGTGCGCGTCCAGGGCTACCAGTAATTTTTGTAAAAAATGATTTCCTGACCATATCATTAAGAAGTTAGAATTTGCTAAAGAAAATAGAAGCTAACCATAACATTAATAGGTCATGGTTTTCGTATAGTTTACTAAAATATATAGAATTACCCAAAAAGTTTATCTCTGTCTTCTAATGTGTTGAATAACAAGTAAAGATTGCTCGTATTTCTTCTTTTCTCTGGAGCTTTGGGGGGGGTCATGACCCCCATGACCTCCCCCCTGGATCCGCCACTGGCATACACCCAGCCTCGTACCTACCCCAAATCCTATAATGTGCCCCAGCAGGGGTTGCAGGGTGGCAGCATGGCCCCCCATACATACCTCACTGTTTATTCGCCGTAATGCTTTGCCTTACATAAATACAGTGCTAGCAGCAAGCATTTCGGCGAAAAACAGTAAGGTATGTACCCAATGCTTGGGCACATTACAGGATGGTGCAGGGAATTAACTTCACAGGAACTACCTTCACATGGGAATTAACTTCACCACTAATGGGAATTAATTTCACTTTTAACATTGAAAATGTTTATAGGGTCGTTTTGAGTAAATTATGGTGTTACTAAAATGAATAAAGTGAACAAGTGTGTATATGAGATGAACGATGGCGTATAAGGGGGATAAGATCGAATTTTTGGTGGTGTTACTAAAATGAATAAATTGAACAATGGTAATATGAGATGAACGCTGGCGTATATGGGGGATAAGATCGAATTTTTGGTGGTGTTACCATTCATTTTGGAATGAACAAATATGTATAGAAGATGATTGCAGGCGGATAGGGAGGGTACGGTTGAATTTTTGGTTGGTGTTTCTAAAATGAACAATATAAGTTTTAACTATACATATTACTATAATTATAAAATGCAAGAGCTAGTGCAGTCAGCACTCAGCAGTGCATTGTGCTTCTAAAATTAAATCTAAGCGTTGGAAATTTTTTGAAAATGTTTATGATAGGAAAATAATGTAGAGGTGCAATATGACGTTTTTTAAAATATGGTTTTATGTGAAATTGTCGAACAAAAAAAGAAAACAAATGAGAAGTGCCAGAGTAATATTTTTTTTTGTTTATCGATGGTTAAGTTTAATATAACAATTTTGTACATATATTTTGCAATTCCAAAAAATCTACAAAGTGAGATATTATTGGTTGTAAGTTCAAAGTTCTAAAAAAGATGGCTCACAAATGCTACACATCAGAGTTAAGGCTGATTGTACTAAATTGTATAGTTTAAGAAAGATAATAAATAACAAATTGTTTCGTTTCAGGAAATTTTGATACCTAGTATTTTTTTATATTTTATATATTTTATATAATTTTTGTTGATCGATTTTTCGCAGTTATTATTTTTTATCTTTTAAATGGTTGCATTTAAAAATCTCAAATTCATACCGGAGATAGATTATATAGATTCACATATAACATGTAAAATTTGATTTTTTTAATCGTACCTAAGCCGAGATAATAACATATTTCTGTTCATTTACATATCACCTACTAACTCTTTAATCTGTGCACCTAGACAATTAGTTTTTGTTTTATTAGCAGCTTGAATAATTGACAATTATTTTGATATATCATACGTTGCTGTACGTTCTATATAAGCTTCACAAATCGAAAATACAATTAATTAAAAAGTGGTACTAAATCTTTAATCAATATTCCTAAAATTCATCGTCGTCGATTTGCAAGCTTTTGTGCGGACAAACAGCCCAAATAAACAGAGCACAAAAATATAGTCCCATAGTTCATTGAAGATTTCTTTCTATCTCTGCCAGGGTTGCAAAAGTCGATAAGATTGTACTTTTTTCGATACACTCCACTTTGCTAAAGTACTCCACTTTTGCATTCAACGAAAAAGATAAAGTAAATTAAAAAGAAAATCATCTGACCTCACAAAATGTATACTGTGAACCGAGGCTGACATCGATATAACAGAAGAAATAAAAATGATTAATACAGTTTGTTCGAGAAAATGGCATCTACAAAATACCGGTTTCAACAATCTCGCAATTAAAAATCGAAAACATTAAATTTATAAATTTAAATCTCGCAAAATCGAAGGGTATTGCAACAAATTCCTACAGTTTTGTTATAAAAGTTTCGCATATGTAAGTATGTATGTACCTTATATGTTAATTAACATAAACAGCTAAGTTGTTTTTTAATTAATTGGATATAGAAATATTACATACGTTCATACAACAGCAAATGTGGACAAAATATTATCAAATCAAATCAAAAAGTACAATTCGATACACTTTCCTTTTATATTTTGATACATTGCTGAAACACGATTTCATCCCTGATATCTGTCTAGTAGTTTATTATAAGAGACTGTTCATTTCAGTGTTCAGTGTTCAGTCTGTCTTCAGTTCCAGTTGCAAAGATGCCTTGGAGTTGGGAGGTTTGTTTGCGCTGCTTGCCGGTAAATATTTTTTTTTATTAATAGTATGGAATGCGATGTGCGTGAAAGGTAAGTAGGATAGAATGCATGTGGGATGTTTAGTTTTCAGGTAGGTTCGTTAGGATATTTGTTGGGGGTTTTTTGTTTGTTTATTATTTTACTGTTGTGTTTTGTTTAGCTATGATTAGATGGATTAACGAAGAAAATGAAAAATATGAAATAAGAATACCTACAAGTGGGAATACAAATATAGGTCAATAAAATCATAAAACTAAAACATAAAAAAGTTATAATTTTTTAACTTCCCATTGGAAGTTATTGTAAATGGTCCGATTTGTCAAAATAAAAATTTTAACATATCTTCACGTTTCGCTCCCTAGAATCGGATTCCATTTTTGTAGAGAGATGTCTGTGTGTGTTCGTACGTTCCTTCGCTTTTTTTGTTCACCGTATCTCAAGGACGAATTAAGATATCGACTTCGGATGGATTTTATTGTATACACAGTAGTTTCATTACAAGCAGAAAGGACCTTTCAATAAATTCAAGAAGCAGTTCAAATTTCCTTAGTCTCAGATATCTCGAGAACAAATCGACTTCAGGTTAATTTTATTCTACGCAAATTGACGTAATAAGGAATTGATTAAAATATAGAAGTATATCAACTTATAGTTTTTTTTTTATAAAAAAATGTAGATGAAAATTGTTGAAAAAGTTGTTTGGCTCGAATATCTTGACAACAAACAATGATATTGGCTTCGAGGTTATTTTATTTTATACGCTAGTTTATAGATACAAATTGATAAAATTTTAAAAAATATTGAATTAATAGTTTTTTTTAAGCGAAAAACTGCAAGCAATTCTACACACTAATTATTAAAAAATTGGTTTTTGCCTCAAAAATCTTGAGAACAGATAATGACATGACATCGGGTTAATTTAAGTCCACACACTAGCTTAGAATTGATAATTGATAGGATTTATAAAAAAATTCAACAAAAAGTTTTTTTTAAGTGAAAAAGAACTACAAGATAGGTACTTCACCAAAAATTGTGGAAAATATTTTTTCATCTCAAATATTTTGAGAACAAACAATGATATTGACTTCAGGCTAATTTTATTCTTTAAATGAGTTTATAATAAATGATTGATAAAATTTGTAAAAATATTCAACAAATAATTATTTTTATCGAAAAAACTACAAGAAACTTAACAAAATTGTAGAATATTTTTGTTCGTCCCAAATATCTTGAGAACAAACAGTGATATTAGCTTTTGGGTATTTTTTTTTCTATAAATAAGGATTTGTAAAAATATCCCATAACCAGTTTTTTAAGCAAAAAAACTACAAAAAACCAAAAAATGTTGAATTGTTTTTAGTCTCGAATATGTTAGGAACAAATAATCATATTGGTTTCGGGCTTCTATATATGTATGTACTAGATTATAATTGACAATCGGTAGGTTTTGTATAATAATTCAATAAACTGTTTTTTTTTTAATGCAAAAAAAAAATACAAAAACTATACCAAAAATTGTTGAATACAAAAAAATAACATTGGACCTCTAGCATCCGGGGCACCACAAATTGGAAGTTACTAGTGTGGGTCACAACCAGCCTCTTTTTGAAAATGCAATAAAGGACCGTATTGCAAGAGTCTCTTCAAAACAGACTGGTTGATTAGACTAAGATTAGAAGACAAGCGGGAAAATAATTTATGTGGGTCAATAAAATAACAAAAAGAAAACACCTCTTTTGTATATTTGAAAATGAAACAAAATAAAAAAAACTACAGTGGGAATAAGAGAAGACAAATTTTGGGGAGAGGTAACAACTACCAACATTAAATATTTGTTTTTTGGAAAATATAATTTTATTTAGTGTTACAAAAACGTGATTTTGGAAAACAAAAAACGAATACAGGACGAAATAGGAAAAAAAAGTAGTTATACATATGCTAACATCATTTTGCGCTTAGGGAAGAATCAAAATTTGGTTGAAGATAAAACGGAGGGAAAATTAAATGTATGTTTTAAGCAATTAAGAGCTCCGATTTTTGTTGGATTAACGGCTTAAAAATTATCCTTCCTTAATTATTTTTAAAGCTGAAGAAAAAAAAACAATTTGGTGTAACTAAGCGCAAGTAAAGATGGAAGTGCGAATAAAGTTTGTTTAACAAATTTTTAGTTTTCTTAGTTCAATATAATGTTTGGATTGGTCTTCATAAAAAAGATGAACTAAATTGATATGTATGTATAAATTGGTAAAGATAAAATTTAAAAGAGAAAAAAAATTGTATAAATTATAAAGATTAAGGATTTATCTAGCATTAGCAAGTCATTTTCAATGTCCCCATCGTTACTCAAGGAGTGAAATCTGTAAATTTTTTGAAGTGAAACAACTTCCCACTGAAAGTGAGTAATAATTTCACTTTTTTGTGGGAATTAATTTCACTTTAATGTGCGTTTCTTTAAGTCCAGATTCATTAAATGCAAAAGAAACTTTGCATACACCCAGCCTCGCACCCACCCCAAATCCTATAATGGGCCCAAACAGGGGGGTTTCAGGGGGGCAGCATGCCCCCCCATACATATCTCACTGTTTATTTGCCGTAATGCTTGCTGCTAGCACTGTATTTATGCTTGCTGCTAGCACGGCGAATAAACAGTGAGGTATGCAACCCCCCTGCTTGGGCCCATTATAGGATTTGGGGTAGGTTCGGAGCTGGGTGTATGCAAATTTCTTTTGCATTTAAAGAATCGGGATTTAAGGAAACACAATTTTACATTTTTGTAATTTCTATCATATCATAGGTGGGAAATAACTTCACACAATTTTCGGATGAAATTATTTCCCACCTTTAGGGGGAAATAACATCACAAAAAAAATGTAAAATTAATTCCCGTTACTGGTGAAATAAATTCCCATGTGAAGATAGTTCCCGTGAAGTTAATTCCCTGCACCTACAGGATTTTGGGAAGGTGCGAGACTGGGTGTATGCAAGTTTCTTTTGCAACACAATTTTACCTTTTTTGTAATTTTTATCATATCATAGGTGGGAAATAACTTTACACAATTTCCGGATGAAATTATTTCCCACCAGTGGTAAATTACTTCATAAAAAAAGGTGAAATTAATTCCCACTAGTGGTGAAGTAAATTCCCATGTGAAGATAGTTCCCGTGAAGTTAATTTCTTGCACCTGGTTTTGGCACGGAGATGTGCTATCGTGTGATTTCTTCAATTTCGTCCTGGAGCAAATAGTGCGCAGGGCAGGCGTTAGCACTGAAGGCACAATTTTCAACAGATCTTTCCAACTTCTAAGGTATGATATCGACATCATCGGCCGCTCCCAACAGATAGAGTCTTTTACAGCAATTGAAGAACAGATGAGTGTTGTTGGTCTTTAAGTAAACAAGGACAAGACCTAATGCTTGGTATCAACGAACAATGAAAGATCTGTCAAAATTCTTTGACAAAACGTCAATGTTGATAGCAAAAACTTCGAAGAAGTTAAGGAGCTCGTCTTCCTCGGAGTAAACATTAATCCTACTAACAACAACCTCGACCGGTGCTACTGCAGTTTGGCACAACAGACGGGTTCAAAACTACTCATACGAAGTACGAAGTGCACTCTCTATTAAACCCTTATACTGCCAGTCCTGCTTTATGGTGCCAGCGCCAAATGTGGGGCGATAAGTGGAAATATAAAGCTGATACTTACTTACTTACTTAAGGTGGCGCTACAGTCCGGGATGGACCAGGGCCTCAACCAACAAGCTTCTTCCAGCCGGCTCGGTTTCTAGCTAGCTGTCTCCAGTTTCGCACGCCAAGTTGGTTGAGGTCCTCTTCCACTTGCATGCGCCACCTTTTACGCTGTCCACCTCTACTGCGTTGTCCCACGGGGTTGGATTCAAAGACTTTCCGGGCCGAAGCATTGGTGTCCATTCGCTCTAGGTGACCCAGCCATCTTAGTCGTTGACTTTTCACTTTTTTGGCTAGGTCGGTGTCGCTGTACATCCCATACAGTTCGTTGTTGTATCTTCTCCTCCATTCCCCATCTATGCAGACGGGACCAAAAATCACCCGGAGAATTTTCCTTTCGAAACAGCCTAATGCGTTCTCATCCACCGTTAGCAGTATCCATGTCCATGCCTCTGCACCATACATCAGGACCGGAATGATAAGCGTCTTAAACAGGGACAGTTTAGTTGCTCGAGAGAGGGTTTGCTTCTCAATTGCCTTCTTAGTCCGAAGAAACAGCGATTGGCAAGAGTAATTTTTCGTTTGATCTCAGCACTGGTATCGTTCACTGAGTTTATAGCGGATCCTAGGTAGACATAGTCTCTGACCACCTCAAAATTATAGCTGTCTATAGTGACGTTCTGTCCTAGACGTCGGTGTTGGGTGTCCTTTCTTGTTGACAGCATATATTTCGTTTTGCTTTCATTCACTCACAAAAGCACCACTGACATCGTCTATTATGTCAATGTCATCCTATTATGTCAATGTCATCAGCGTAAGCGAGTATTCGGATAAAGCTGATACTGGGCTTATTCAAAAGTAAAAATTCTTCGACCTACATATATCTGATCCACTGTGCGAGAAGGGTAAATGGAGGAGAAAATACAACCCCGAACTCTATGAGCTGTATCAAGATTTAGATGTAGTCTAGAAAATCAAAACAGGTCGACTAAACTGGCTCGGACACACGGACAAAAATGCTGCAGTCAAGAGAGTCTTTGAATTTCAGCCCCCAAGTTCGAGAGAATGGATAAGACCCTTCCTCTGGTTTAATGAAGATGACTGGAAGCAGCGTGTTCGTGATCGTGAAATGGCAGCCAGATAACAAAAAAAAAAAACTCAATCTTCATATCGTCAGCTTAGAGCAAAGAGCGGCTAGCCGCTAACTCCATATTTTTTAAGAGATCATTTCTCCCAATTGTTGCAGTTACGGTACACTATAGCTAACATGGTACATTCTGAGACTCCAATTAATTGTTCACCTTTATGTTGTCGTAATTATGTCATGATTTCACGAGCTGTGTGAGAAGAAGCACCGTCTTCTCGAATTAGTTGTTGAAATGATGGACTTTTATGTCGGGCAGCATCTTGACCGTTATCAGTTCCACACGTTATGGCCTGCTTTATTTTTGATGAGATGTGGACCGGCACATAATCACACCAAAGTATCGAATTAACTAGATCAAATGACACCATCTTTTAAACCACTTCGGTTTCTTCATCGCTGATCAAGGATTTAAGTCGAAAACAGCTATTCTTCTTCAAGGCTTTCAGAAGCCCAAAGTAAAGACTGAAACGGTGACAGCTTGGTAAGCTGTCCAGGTTAAATAACCGACTTTCACAGAATATGTGTGGACAATATCATATAAAAAAGGATCATTCCCCATTTTTAATATATGAATTGAAGAAATTGCATTCGTTTCCCTGACACCTTGACCTCACTCAAAGTGTTCTTGGCTCATTATTAGAAAACATAAACTTCCAAAATATAAACAAATACAATCTTTTGATTAACTTTAATCAGACTGCCCTGCCTAGAAACCATTTGAAATTTAATAAATAATTTCTCTTTGAAAATTCATAAATAAAAATATATAAATTTGCATAAAGAACCCGCCAAATGGATACATGATAGAACAAAAATCTTTTCTATCATATAATAAGTTGCTGAACTATCAAAACTTATCAACTTTAATATCTTCAAAAATTCATTCACATTCAAGTTACAAAAAAAAACCTTATATAACCAGGTTTTTGCACAGTAAAATAAACATTGCCAAACAAGACAAACTATACACAAACAACAACTAAAAAATAAAAAAAAAAAACAAATAAATAATAATAATAAAAAAAAAACAAATCAAAACAAAAAATTAACAACGTACGCGACTGTCCTCACGTTTAACCAACCTACTCTTGTGTGCCATCCCCATCTACATCTTCGCATACGTTCTCACATAATTAACCTTTCGTCTATAACATTGCAAATAAAAAAAAATAAAAATAAAAACAAAAAAAAAAGAAAATAAACAGCAAAAGAGGATTGTAATAAATATCTGAGGTAAACGAAACTTATGGCTTCCCATCTAAGCGTTCAAGGCCAACAACACAAATCAAACGCATTAAATTCCTCTCTCGATCTCGACAATGGCTATGGCTAACACAAAAGGGAGCAAGAACCCCCAATGAACAGAAAGAACAAGAGAACAAGAAACAGAAGAACCAGTAGAAGAAGACGAACACCAAACATCACTACTTCACCGAAATAGCAAGACCTAGCGCTAGCAACCAGCCTCAACTCAAAGAAGGCAAGAAGCACCTCTGCTATGGCCTATGAGTCCCCAATATTCAAGTTACCCAACCAGCCGCAGAGCCATAAATGTGGTGGCGCATTAAATTTCTGCACTATTCAGAGCTTCTTGAACCCAATCATCGCCACCGCACCATCGCCCCACCATGCGGCAGAATTTTGCATCAGATGTCTCACAGATTGAGACTGCTTTGCTCCCAACATCCAGACTAGGCACACTGGAGCTGCAGTGTCTATAGGAGCACCCTATGTACCCCATCTTTCATCTTAACCAGTCAACCGGGGTATGGCGCTAGCGCGCTCAAAAGCGGTGCGCATACAGTTCATTACGTCCGTCCGTCGACGTCTTCGTCTTCTTCGTCGTCGTCGCATCGGTGCTCCCATTCTATGAACACGATGTCCATCCGTTCCTTACGTCGTTTTAGTTGTGGGCTGTGGTTTGTTGCCATTGCGATCGTCTGGGGAGGATTCATTGAACTCCGAGCGCGCCAGAGTGTTGTGTGCCCCTTTTATCGCATCAAAACATCTCTCTCGTTGCTTAATGTGATGTGGGGATTCAAGGAGGATGTGCGAGGCGTATATGGGGTCATTGGATTTGGTTGATGGTTGAAGGATCGGCAGCGGTGCGGTGCTCATGCCCGCGCCCGCGATCTTCACAAGACATTCCACTTTTTAAGTTTTTGAACTTTTGCTATCCTCAGCCGCCGCGCGCTGTGCCATCACCATGAAGTTGAGATACCTACTTACCTACCTACATAATGTATATCTTCCTTTTGGTGTGCGATTATCGTGTTTGCGATGTTTACTTGGCGTTCTTGGTCTGTTTTTGTTTTTGCTTTTTTGTATTTTGTTTTTGTGCGGAGGCTTCAAAATTTATGGGACACAGCGAGGCGGTGATTTTATGATTTCACTTGGATGAATCTTCTCCTCTGAACCGACACAATAATTTGCTTGGCCACAAGTCCTAATGAGCCTTTACCAACGTGTTCCTTTGTTGTTGTTGTTTTTGTTTTTAATATGTCCTGTAGGTAGTTGGTGAGGGATATTTGATGTTTTATTTATTTTTATTTATTTTTATTCAGTTTAGCTTCTATTACACGCTTCATTAAGTTTTATGTACTGTGTTATAATTCAACGATCTGCAACGAAAGGTTTTAAAATCCAACGAACATTTTTGTGTTTTAAATTTGTTGTTGTTGGCGCTTGCAGCCAACCAAAGAAGGCAGTAGAGGTCGGTTTATATTTTCGAGATCTCCAGAGATCTCCGTATTTACTTTCACACCAGGAGATTTTGTCTCTAATAACTTTTTTAGACGTTAGAGGTAGAGAAACGAAGCAAAAGGATCGTGAACAAAATCTGAGAAGCATTCAAGAGGCTTGGAAAGTTAAAGTAAATGTCAAAAGAATCTCTTGCGATTTGTTTCTTCGGGTGAAAAAAGATTAACAAGATTCATCAGTCCTCTCTTCTCCGTCAGCTTAATTTCTCAATTCTACTGAAAATACAGAGTGAGAAACAAATTTTGGGTTCTCTTGCTGAATTTTTGGAGGAACAGAACTGGAACACATTTTTCGTTTTTACTTGTTATAATAGTCTCCTGCTGTTAATTGACTTAAAGAAGGTGTTGGACAGTATCAAAAGAAAATTTATCTGTGGCTTGCTTTGAACAGGAGGGGCACCCTTCATAAATTGATTGCTTTTATCAACGCTCCATATGATGGATCCAAATGTCACATTCTGCAAAATGGGAGGTTGTGAGAGGTTTTTGAAATCCAAAGTGGGGTTAAGCAAGGCTGTATACTGTCACCAATACTGTTTCTGATAGTGATAAGTGATGTACTGCAGGCAGCTTTGTCGACTGGAAATGGAGAATTCAGTAGACTCTGCACTCACAGCTCGAATATTTGTACTACGCGTACTCTCTCATAAGATCATGGATCTCCATCAAATGACAACAAGAGTGAAGTGAGAAGCTGAAAACCTTAGGCTATAGATTAATTTGGCAATCAAACAATAAGGAACTTCCTTATCAACCCAAGAAGATATTTCTGGAAAACTTGTAGAAATGGATATGGTAGGGAGTTTTCAATATTTTGGGAGTATATTCTCTTTTATGATGGCAGGACCGAACTAGATATAAATCAGCTGAATCGGAAAAGCGAAAGGCTGTGTTCAGAATCCTATAAAAATATGGGGAAACACAAACAACTCAATAAGCCTAAAAACCGAACAACGATTGTTCCGGTCCAATGTTGAATCCGTGCAGCTTTAGGAATGCTTCACCTGGAATCATGATGTGAGGACAAGTCAGGAAACCATCGACTCTATAATACGAAAACGTAAGTAGCAGTACGCTTCAAAAAAGTCAAAGCGATGGAACCTTATCACGCAGTGAGGCAGACAAGTGGGCCGACCGATGTAGATATTGCTTGGCAAAGAGAACAGTAGAAGAAGAATCAGCACAACTAACGAAGAGTTGGAGGGAGCTGAGAAACATCTCCAGAAACCATACACGATTGGAAATTGGAAAAGCGAAGCCCTTTCCCTGGGGAGGGGAGCTTGACGGACGTACCAGGTTCGAGGACCTTAGTATCGAGGTTTTTTCGGATATCCGGGTAGACAAATATCAGCGTACTACCCGGGTACTTAGGTACCCGAGTGGTGAGTTTTCGGGTACCCGGGTACTCATGTGCCTCGAGTACCCGGATACCCGTGTGTCTCAGGTAACCAATTTCCTGGTTATCTATGTATCTCGGGTACCCGAGGACCAGCAGGACTGAAGTATAAATGCTGATTGTCTTTATTTAAAATAATGGACCAAAAAAAGTGCATTTGTACAGTAAAAATGTGTGCATTGTTGAATTTTCGTTCACTCGGCTACCCGGGTAGTTAAAGATATCCGGGGAATAGGGTTTTGCTCACCCGGGTATTTCAGGTACTCGGGTATTTCGAGTACTCTGGTACCTGGGTAGTTCGAGTCGGGACACACCACCTCTTTATCGATTTTAAAGTCCTATATGATTGCGTGGAGAGAGATGAACTGCCAAACTCGTCCGCTTGTGCTGGATGACGATGGAGAAATCTCGCTGCTTTGTCAAAGTCGGTACGAACACTATTGAACCGTTTGATGTTAAGGAAGGTCTAACCCCTTGAACAGAATTAATGTAGATGCAGCTTGTAGCAAGAGTTAAATTTTGTTTAACTTCTGCTTCATACCATACACTTCTTGCTGCATTCACAGCTCTATATACTATTTTTGTATCTTTCTACTTTGATAGTGCTACACGCCGCAACTACAGCTACACCATACTGTTCGGCCAGTAACACAAGGCGACGCGAAACGTTATCTTGTAACCTATTTAACATCGTTCTTGAAGCAATTTTACGCAAGCCGCAAGCCACCACTGGTTCAATTTATCAAAATTCCATTCAACTACTTGCACAAGCAGATGACACAGACATACGCAAGCAGCGGTCAACTATCAACGAGAAGGAGATCTGAACATCATTGAATCCGGCAAAACATCACTATGATGGTTTAGATATAACTTCGAAGTTGTCAAGGACCTTGTCTATCTGAGATCCACTTTTACCTCGCAAAATGATATCGGTGCCGAGTTCAAACACAGAATTAATCTTCTTCGAGAGATTTTTGGACCTGTGTGTTTCGAAGCAATCTGGAGAAAAAAATTCAACGATGAGCTTTACGGGCTATACAGCGACTTCGACCTTGCCAAAAATCCGATAATAAACCGACTGGTATAGCTTTGATACCTAGAGCGTATGCACAGTAATGCAACTGCCCGGAGTACCTTTGAATCCAGCCCTAATGGTGTACGAAGCAGAGGGAGACTCCCCAACAGGTGGCGCACAGAAGAGGAAAACGACCTCAACCAACTTGTTATACGTAACTGGAGGGACTGGAGGCGGCTAGTTGGAGACAGAGCTGGCTAGAGAGGCTTGTTGGTTGAGCCCGTAGTTGATTCTGGACTGTGGGTGCCATCAAAAGTAAAGTAAGTATCTAGAAAGGTCTGTTCCATCATAAGCGTAGCGTCCGCAGAATTTTTTTCAAGAGGGTGAGGGGAGGAATGATGGACTTCAACACAAAAAATTCAGGAGCAATGGATAAATTTAATTAAAAATATATTAGGAGCGTGGTATTTTGCAGACCCAGGGGGGGGGGCTACTAGTCCATATAGCCCCCTGGTCCTATGGCCTCCATCGATATTCAAAAAATATCAAGAATTCAATCGTTGTGAGATTTTAGCCTAGGTTAGGTTGGAAGGAGTGATAATACGGCAAGCCGCACCATCGCACTCGGATCTCAGTGGATCCATTGCGCTCCCCAGTATATAGGTGGCTAGTGATGAGGTATAGGTAGAGAGTTAAGGGGAAGTTTAAGGTGTGGGGGCCTCCCTGAACTATCATGAGTTATGAATGAATTTTAGGATGTTCTTAAGTTGCAAGACAGAGATGGTTGCCCAGTTCGTCGAAGAAGTATTCTCTAAGGGCCTCTTTTTAGGTTTTAGCTAGGCTGGGGAATTTGCAAATATAAACAGCACCAGTTCTGTCTTCACTGGCCCAATTTTTTGAGCTTGTCCAGGAACGTTTGTAAGAGCTCGTACAGAGTGGGGACAAATTTTGCAGAGGCCAATAACACAATGTCATCGGCGTATGCGACTACCTTGATACCATCCAGATTTAGTTTAGCTAAGATCTGGTTGGCGACAAGGAGCCAAAGCAAAAGGGAAAGTACTCCACCCTGTGGATTGCCCCTACTCGTCCTAACTCTTATCTTACTGTCACCCTTTTCTGCATTTATGAGTTTCGTTTGAAGCATGAAATCAATCCATCAGTGATGGATCGATGCTTAAGGAGCTTAGGGCTCGTCTAATTGCAATTGTTATCAACATTATTAAAGCCCCTTCTATGTCAAGGAATGCTTCTAAAGTGAATTCCTTGAAGTGGATCGATTTTTCAATTGTGCCGACCACTTCATGAAGTGCTGTCTCAACAGATTTGCCCTTCAAGTACGCATGTTGGGCCTGTGAGAGCACCAACATTATTCAGTTTTAGGCGCATATGAGTGTCAATTAATCTTTTTAAGGCCTTCAGGAGAAGGGAGGAAAGGCTTATAGGCTTGAAGTCCTTGGGTTCAGTATAGGTGGGCTTGCCAGCTTTCGGAATGAAGATGACATTGACTTCTCTCCTTCTTGCGGGGATATTGGTGATGCTAAGACAACCTAGTAGGTAGTACTTCGTTGCTTGATGGTTAGTGCGTAGGACTGTCATGCTGAAGGTGTGGGTTCTATTCCCAGCCGTGCCACCTAAAAACAGAAATGTTTTATTCGAGGTACTGCCTCTTGCGAGGAACTGACAAATCCTCCAATAGTATACTTGTCATGAAAAAGTGCATCTCATCTAGCCGATTAAGAAAAGCCAAAACGAAGGGGCTAAAAGTGACAAAGAGAAAGCGGCGGTATTCGCCGATTACCTGGAAGAAACATTTAAACCTTCCGATGGGCAAGCACTCAATGAAAATATTAATATGAGTTTTAGCTCAAGTGAAAATTACAGAACCAGAAATGCTACGCTTGCTGAATTGAACAGAGAAAAAAAGAATATATAAAATAAATAAATTGGGTGGCGCAACAGCTCGTGGAGAACCAGGACCTAGTGACTTACAACTCACAACCATTCCTGTGTGCGTGTTTGTTGGCAGAGAAAAAAAGAAGCTAAAGTTTAATAAAGCTCCGGGGTATGACTTAATAACAGCGGAAATATTAAAAATGCTTCCTAATAAAGGATTAATTAACCTCCTTTATATAATAAATGCCGCTCTAAGGCTAGAATATGTTCCAAGCCAATGGAAAGTTGCGGAAGTCATAATGGTTTTGAAACCTGGCAAACCATCTCACGAAAAGAATTCTTACAGACCGATTTCGCTTCTTCCAATAATATCGAAAGTTTTTGAAAGAATACTACTCCTACGCCTGCAGCCTATAATAGAAGAGAAACGATTAATACCTGAACATCAGTTCGGATTTAGAAGCAAGCATTCAACAATTGATAAAGTGCATAGAATAACTGACGTAATTGAGAGAGCTCTTGAAGAAAAGAAAATCTGTTCGACGGTCTTTTTGGATGTGTCGCAAGCGTTTGACAAGGTGTGGCACGAAGGCCTCAAATTCAAATTACGACAAGTTCTGCCTGAAGGACTCTATAAAATTCTTAACGAATATCTAGAAAACAGACTTTTTCGTGTAAGACACGGAAATGAATATTCTAATTTCAAAGAAATAGTGGCTGGGGTACCACAAGGTAGTGTTTTAGGTCCAGTTCTGTACCTTCTATTTACACGTGATATACCTCAAACAGAAGACACTATCGTAGCAACGTTTGCTGATGATACTGCAATACTAGCAGTAGGCAAAACGATTAACGAAGCTACGATTAAATTACAAAAACTCTTAATAATGTTAATGAGTGGACAAAAACATGGCGAATAGCGCTAAATGAACAAAAGTCAGTCCACGTGGACTTTACGTATAAAAAAATAAATAGATTGCCCGTCTTTCTTAATACCGGTCGTGTACCATTTGCGAATGAAGCAAAATATCTGGGAATGACTCTAGACGCGAAATTAAAATGGAAGCCGCACGTAAAAAAGAAATGCGAAGAATTAAAAAGTAAATTAAGAGATATGAACTGGCTACTCGGTAAATATTCCAAGCTTAGTATTGATAATAAGTTGATTTTATACAGGCAGGTACTTAAACCTGTCTGGACTTACGGTATACAACTCTGGGGTTGTACCTGCGATACAAATTTAAATAAATTACAAACGTTTGAAAATAAATTGCTTAGGTCATTTGTAAATGCACCATGGTATATAAGAAACGAAGATCTTCACAGGGATCTCGGGATTCCTACGGTTCGAGACGAAATTAAGAGTTTCGCGCGAAAACATAGAAATCGGCTATTAGATCACGCTAATCCAACGATTATTGACATTCTTGACGAGTCGAATTCAGTACGCCGTCTGCAAAGAACAAAACCTTCCGACTTGGTGCGGTGAACACAAAACCGCTTTAAAATCGCGGAATAAGCAGAAACTTTCACCGGAAAGTTACCTGCAACACGTTACTTAACTTCGTTAAAAATAAATTGCTAGATAAGTTTCAACTTAGTTGCAATCGGGAAGTGGAGGTGGTTTTAGTGTAGTAAGAATCTCACACTTCTATGAGCACGCGTTTTCCGGTCCTCATAGAGCCTGATGCAGGTTTTGCGCCTACCCACGGTCAAAAAAAAAAAAAAAAAAAAAAAAAAAAAAAAAAAAATTTAGCCGTTCGGACTCGGCAAAAAACTGTAGGTCCCTTCCATTCCTGCCAACAAACACGCACACAGGAATGGTTGTGAGTTGTAAGTCACTAGGCCCTGGTTCTCCATGAGCTGTTGCGCCACCCAATTTATTTTATTTATTTTTTTAAGACAACCTATATAAATATCCACTCGAATTGGAACAATTACATATATCTTTAGAGCTTTGGTCTTTGGAGCATAAATGGAATGATAAGGCTTTTAGCTTAAAAACCCAAAACGAAGTCTTCTTCCAGATTTTTGTTATGAAGAAAATGTGTACTCCTTTGATTTTGTATACAAACAGTTTCTTTTTCTTAATTTTCTTATTAAAATATGTTGAACTTCTTCTGCTTACGAAGACGCGTAATACCTAATACGCTTGTTAGCAAACTTTGTGTAAGCTAACTTTGGTTTCATTTGACAACCACACTCGATTAGCTGCACGCATTTATCGGCGTATAAATCACCGGGCGTATAGTTAGTTGCAAGAACTATGTGCAAAAAAGTTAGGCATGGATATGAAAAATCGCTGAAAACCTAGTTTATACGGGCACAAGATGTAAGAGATACCTATTTTGGAATGCAATGCATTTATTCAATCCTTAAAAGTACCTGATGTGTCGAAAATAAAAGTGAAATCGTTGGAGCCATTAACGAGATATACGAGAATAAGGTGCCAGTTATAGCTATCATTAGATAATTCATCTTTGATCCTTCTCATGAACGTCATTCTTGTCTTTCACGACAAAAATAAATAATAAATAAGTCAATTTCTACAGAAATTGTATTCCCCTTTTAAACACTATATAACTTTTGCTATTTGTGCCATCAACCAATATGCTTCTTTAAAACAAGAAGTCTCAAGAATTTTTTCTTCCGAATCCAATTTGAAAATTATACCCCTTAAGCCACTATATAAACCTATACATATACATATACAATATATTCTAGAGGCTCTTGAACTTGAATTCAAATTCATTCTGGAAGTCAAACTTATTTATTTATGCTTATTTAAAGCGACATAATTCCTTGATGTCGATGTTAGTATAGGAACGCGCGGTGAATAACAGCAACAAGAAAAAAAAAACTCCAATATATGTGTCCAATTTACCATGCTGTACACTCTCTTCTGGCAGCCCCTTTTCATAATGGTATATACTTATGTAGGTATACATACATATGTATATACAGCCTGCTTAAGAGTTAGCAAAAGTTGGATAAATTCCTGGAATTGAGCTCACACAGTTCAGGATACCCTCAGAATTTGTACGATAGCAAAAAAAAACAGTTTAGTCGTGGAAATTAATTTCACCAGTCTTCTATTGTGGACAAAAACTAGACTAAAATTGAAGTATTAATTTTTGTATCTCTTCTGGTGCAGAGTCCAAGTTCATACCAACGAAAATCATACAGTACTTAAGTCTTTTGAATCCCTTGAGTGGGACCTTAAGTACGCAAATAGGACTGGCCCAGGGACAGGAAAATTCTTGGTCTCGTCTTGACATTACCTTGAGATGATCGGAGATAAAACCGAGACAAGGCCGATTTTTTTGAACTGAAATTTACCAAGAGTCTTGGTGGTCTTGGCAGGAAGGTTTAATGATATCAAAATTGTAATTTTCAATTGTAAAAAATATTTTCTTAATAAAGATTTCTTCCAAATTTAATTTTTCAAATTTTTTAGGTCAAAGTATCTCTAAACTAAAATTTTAAATAACTGTGATGAGCATGGGACTGCTCCAAAACTTGGTTATAACTAGACCAAGGCGGATACCGAGATGATATTGGAATTTGTAAGTATTAGCGAGATATCTTTTCCGACAGAAGTCTTGTCTTGTAGCCCTGGATTTTCACAAATTAATATACTTTTGGGCTGTGGATTTATTTCCCAGCGTCGAAATTAATCTGTCGGATATCCTACTAAGGTGCATTTCAATTTGAGATTACTTTAACTACAAAGATCTTGATAGTGACTCTCGGATAGCTGTCTACTCCTCTGTGGGTACTTTCGATTTTTACTCCTGAGAGCTGCTTGAGAGTCGCTCGTAGTATTTTTACTCTCAAATGGATACGTACCTTTAGATCTAAACTTACCTAGACATTGCGAAACAAGCATGCCGATATATTCAGTTGGCAGCGTTACTGCCTGAACAGAATGCATGGCGCATCTGGAATAGATGTCAAAAATGCTGCAGTAAAAATTAAAAATTGTTCAATTCTTGCAGCTCCAGCTGCAGTATTTTTGACATCTATTCCAGCTCTATTCCGAACGCACCCATTTGAAATGAGTGAAAAGAGTGAAGATGGCTGCGTTCAGCTATTAGCTCCATCCTCCATCTTTTTATTCCGAGCTTATGAAGCGTACTCCAAGCGTGCTCTGATTTAAAACAGAAACACAAGTTGAGCGCTCTGAGTGCGCTCTCAGCTAAAAAAAGCACACATTTGTTTTGACAGCTCATTTTTTATTCACAAAAGACAAAGTGAGTTTTATTTTTTCGTCTTAAAAATTCATCAACATTTTATTTTGCTGGTGATATTCACTTTTCAAAATGCCAAATCAAAGAAGGTTATAAAACTGAGAATGAGAGGTCGGATGTGGGGGGGGGGGGGCATAAGAGAAGGTGAGATTGGTAGAGTCTTCTGTGGTCCATTGACGTATGACCGTCCTCGCGGTAGAGATTATTTATCCACGGCACTGTTGGTTCCCATGATGCTATGCTGCTAGCTTCTTTTGCTACTTCGGTACGTCGCTCCGTGAAGTTCGGTCGTTGTAATCCTTGAGAAAGCATCCCAAGGTCCATGATCTCTAGCGCTCTGGCTATGGCTGTTGCTCTGTCTCTCTGATTTGATGGTGTCCTGTGTGTGTGTTTAGTTTTCCGTTGAGCTCGTTTCATCGTGTCGTCGTTGTCGTTGTCGTCGTTGCTGGTTGCCTTCGTCGTCGTCTTTGCAGTTTACACGTTAGTCAATTACAATTGGAATGCAGTCAGGCCACCCCAGGCCCGCCGCGCTCTCACCATTAGGAGAAAGAGAATGACCAAGATGAAGGATTCTCTGGCTTTAGGGAATGGAATGCGCTGCAGATTCATCGACTTCAAAACAACGACGACGACGAGCAACAACGGTGATAGACGTTTTGAATGGAATGTTCCAGTTTGGTGTGCTGCTTTATACTATAATGCCCTGCCTTTTCCCGCCCTATGCCTTATCCCGTTCTGATACCCTCTGCTGTTCCCACCATTCCTGGACTTTGAGAGTGCGCTGCACTATAGGTATTTCGATGGATCTGGATTCGGGATGGTGTATATTTTATCTTTCTGCACAATCGTACTCTCAAGTTGGACATGTCCGATTTTTTGGTGCTCGACGAGAGTTCACATATAGTCCACGATGGAATGGTTTTAGACGGTGGACCTTTAGATCCGCACCGCTTTTATACAACGAGGGGGCTTAAACTCCAGTCGGCCACTCTCTTTTCTTGAGGAGAGTATTTAATTTTTGTGTGGTCCTTATTCGGCTTTGCAAATTTTTTTTTTTAATTTATTTTTGTTTTTTTCTTTTCATTTTTGATTTCCGTTTGCGCGGTTTCATTGAGGGTTTGTTTCGTATTCGATTAGATTAGTTCGGTTGGAAGACGACCACGTTGGATCTTTTTTTGTTTTGCTTTCTTTTTGTAGGTTTTTTTTATCGGTTTCTTCTTTATCGCGAATTTCTTGGTTCTCATCGGGCGCCCCGAATTGAGTAACATTCTGCGAAGAATGTCTAAAAAGTCATTGCACTGAATGAAATGATTGGATTCCATGGAACTCTGAGGTGGTTTCAATGATTTTTTTTTTTTTTGGTTTTGGGATTTTGTTAAATTGTGAGTTAAATTTGTGAAAGGAATTTTAACAGTCGAGGATTCATAAAAGTAGACTAAATGGGATACTTATGTATGTAGGGACCTATGAGTACTAGAACTAGAAATGTTATTTTTGATGGAGTTTTTGATTTCCCTTATCTATGTTCGTATTAAAATCGACTTTTCTAAAATTCTCTTCTGTTGGAAAGGTACCAATTTACGCGAGAAACAACAGTACCAAAAACGCCTCAGGAAAATTATTTTTTGGCGTTGATTTCGGTCGGACGGAATCATCGGTCCAAATTTTTCTAAAACGGAGTTGGCATAACCGTCAACAGCTATTAAACATACTCTTATGGCCTAAACTGGATGACAATTGGTTGCATTAAGATGGCACTTCGTACTACACAGAGTTTGCCAAGTTGGACATATTCTGTGCAGCCCGACCCTGCGTCAGCGTAGAAGAAAACAGCTTCCTTGTTGTTTATGGTGATAATGTTTTCACCCAGGGTTCCATCACACTGTCACTGATTGTCGTAGCTCGGTGGCCATCCTTCTCATTAAAGAATTTGGTTAACTGTGGATGTTCTCTACCAGCTTCTTGCAGAGAGCAGTAGGTACCTGTCCAGAGGAATTTTGTTCGATTCTGTGTAGAGGGGTTCGTTCCTGTAGTGTTTCCGTTGTTGCCGGTCGAAGTGTAGTTTGGTGCAAATTCTCAGTATTTTCCTTTAGAACACTTGAAGTTCCTTCATGGCTGTCTTGGAAATTTAGAACCAGATTGGGAAGAAATAGCAGATGACTGGCCGCAGGAGTTGCTTGTTCATCATTATTTATGTCTGTTGACTTAGTCCGGTTCTTTTTCTCATCCCATCTGGCTCTTTTGAGCAAACTTCTTCAGTGCGGGTTGAACTCAAGCAACTCAGTAAAGTGAAATCCCAGTTACTTTACGTTCTGTTTGACAGCTATGGTGGATGTCTAGGAGTTTCAGAATAATGTTTCTGCACTTCATTGCAGTACGACTGTTTAGCAGCCTAGTTCTGATTTAAAAGTGTTAATCCAGATTCCCTTATTCCCATAAAAATAAAATAAATAAATTAGGTGGCGCAACAGCTCGTAGAGAACCAGGGCCTAGTGACTTACAACTGACAACGATTCCTGTGTGCGAGTTTGTTGGCAGGAATGGAGGAGACCTACAGCTTTTTGCCGAGTCCGAACGGATAAATGAGAAGCACTTTTTCATTACATGTATACTCTTGGAGGATTTGTCAGTTCCTTGCAAGAGGCAGTACCTCGAATAAAACATTTCTGTTTTTAGGTGGCACGGCTGGGAATCGAACCCACACCTTCGGCATGACAGTCCTACGCACTAAGCTTCAAGCCACGATGTACTAAACCTATTCCCATAGAATTTAAAAAAGTCTGTTGATGTGAGCCTCTACTTTACAGACGGCGAGAAATGGTGATGTTGACGGGGCATAGGTGAGCGAGTCCTCACATTAAGTAGGGGCAGGTTGGTCAGATGTCATCAAGTTGAAGAAAAAGGGGCCAAGTTCCGACCCTTGAGCGACTCCGACTCTGATATGGTTTGTATGTGTGACTTACAGTTGTTCAGTTGAACGAAAAATCATCTAAAAGAAAAGAAAACAGAGTCTTGATAAGTTGGGATGTAAATGAAATAGATGTAGTTTATGACTAAGGGCTTCTATCCATACGCTGTAGAATAATTTCTCACCACCCATGAAGCATCTAACGGTGACATGGTGACTGGTGAGTTCTACCCAACTAACAATTTTGCCCCTATAATCATCCAAAGAAGCTTCTCATAATCATTTCTTGCAATCATATAAGCATTATATAAAAGTCCATAGAGTTAAAGAGGTGCACTTTTAAAGCTCCTATTAGGCCTTCATGGAGTAAATTCAGTTGCCCCGAAAAGCATTTACTGGACTCAATTTAGAGGTCTTATAGAAGAAGGTGGAAAAATAATCACAATTTATTTATATATTCTTATTTTATATTATTTATTTGCTGATTTTTATTTGGAAGTTTTTATCTGAAATTCAATCTTAGAATTTATTAGATATTATGGGTATTCATGCAACAGCTTAAACTCGTCGTAATCGTTGTAAAATTTAAAACTTCATAATTCTGTCACAATTTGTATGGAAAAATTGACAGATTTGCGAAGTTTAAAACTTTACAACGATTACGACGAGTTTACGCTTTTGCAGGAATACCCTTATTATTTAAGTTATAAAAATTACAAGATTTCTATGGGATTTGAACCGTGGTCCTCTCGCACTGAAAGTCCATCAAGCTAACCATTCGGCCCTGGAAGAATATATTTACGATGAAAAAAAAATCTCCACACTGCTGGTTTGTGGCTGCACTCTTTAGTATACCAGAAATGGTTTGTGGCTGCTCCTAAACATACCAATACAAGTAATATAGAAACGAAGTAACTATATGATTTAGCAGGATGACTATAGAAGCGAAAGCTCTGTCATCATTTCATAAGAGCAATACAGAGATATAGTAGAAATGGTTTGTGGCTGCACTTAAGCATACCAATACAAGCAATATAGAAATGAATTAACATAGTTTGTTGTTGTGGTGACCTTTCTGTTAGTAAATAATAGTTTGTTGATTGGGCTTTAGGTCAAATGAAACAAGTTATTTTTGTGTTACTACGTTTCGTCCATGGATATGGACATCATCAGGTGAACAATTTGAAAATCTATATTTGCATTGATAAATGTGAATAACAATTCATTTATAAACATGACAAACAACACAAACTTACATTTGTTACATTAGTATTGCACTTAAGATAAGTAAAAATAATTTCGTTTTGGCAAACAAAAACAAAAGTTTAACAGTATAAAAGTAAGACTGACAAGTTTCGGTCATACAAAACTTTTTTTAATATAGTTAGTTACTAAACATAATCTTGGTGTAGAGATCATCCGTTAAAGCTTTTTCACTCCTCCCCTCTCCAGCAAGTGTTTGTATTGCGGGCTTACATCTTCCATGTCAGTTCGTCTGTTCATCGTATTGTCAGCGTTAATTATATGAAGAGTTTCGATTATCATTCTCTTGTTTTGATGCTCTTCTCTTTGTAAAACTTTGACAGTATCGAAGTTGGGAGTGTGGCCAAGTGTGATGCAATGTGATGCCAGTGCTGTCTTCTGAGGTGCATTACTTTTCATGTCTGATTTGTGTCCCGCAAGTCTGTTTTTTAGCTTTTGTTTTGTTGTTCCTATGTAGATTTGGTTACATTCTACATTCGGTTTTCCATTACAATTGATTTTGTATATTAAGTCTGAATGTTCCATTTTATCTGTTTTTGTTTTGAGGTTTGTGTAAAGTTGTGAAGTTGTGTTAGTTGACTTCATCGCCATTTTGAATTTATCTGAATCTAATAATTTTGCATTTTTAAATCTATCCGCTATTTGTTTGATGTAAGTAAATGATTTGTAAATTGTAATTTGATTTTCTGTTTCTGGTGGGTGTGTTTTTCTGTTTTCATATTGTGTTATCAGTGTTTTTGTTATTTGTGGTGGGAAGGCGTTTTTCCGTAGTATGTCTTCGATTTTTCTTTTGTTGTTTTTGTGAAATTCAGTGTCACTTATTGAGAGAACTCTTTTAATCAAATTTGTGGCTGTATTAAAAATGGTCTGTTTTGGGTGCTGGGAAAGGAAGTTTATAAGCCTCCCAGATGAAGTGGGTTTTTGGAACCAATCCATTTTTAGCTGCCCTTCTTTCCGAATGATTACTGTGTCCAGGTAAGGCAATCTGTTGTTTTGTTCAACCTCAACCGTGAACTGTAGTTTCCTATGAAAACTGTTAAGACCATTGAGAGTTTTTTCGATGTCTTCCATTTTGACTATGGCAAATATGTCATCCACGTATTTTGTCAATACTTTTGGTTTATTTGACAGTTTTTCGAGACAGCTGTCTAGCAGTTCTTCAAGAATGATATCAGCTATTATGGGTGAAGCTGGATTTCCCATAGGCATGCCGTCTCTTTGCTGGTAAGTTTTGTTGCCGTAAACCAAATAATTATTGTCAACTATACAAAACTGTACGAGCTCAAGAAATTTGGGTTTCTTGATAAGGGTGTGTTCCTTTATCTTATCCCAGTTTTTGCTTATTAGCTCTATTGCCATTTTTAGCGGGATGTTTGTAAAAAGTGATATTACATCAAATGACACTAGAACTTCGTCAGTTTCTATTTTTAATCCGCAAAGTTTCGATTTGAATTCTAGAGAGTCTTTAACATTGTATTTAGAATTTAATGTTAGGTTTTTCAAAATACCAATCAGATACTTCGCTAAGTTGTAGCATGGAACTTTTATGGACGAACATATTGGACGTAATGGTAGGCCTTCTTTATGAACTTTTGGTAGACCATAGATTCTAGGAGCGACAGAGCTGTATGTCGTCATAGTTTGTTTTTGACGCTGGTCAATTATTTTGTTTTCGAACAAATATTTAACTAAATTGTTGTTTACGTCTTGCAATTTGTTTGTTGGGTCAGTCCTTATAGGCCAATATACATTTCGATCTTCCATCATGGTTTTCATCTTGGATTCATAAACGTGTTTGTATATTGCAACCGTAACATTGCCTTTGTCTGCCGAAACAATGTATATTTCTCTGTGTTTTCGGAGAAAGTGTTTTGTTTCATTTAAAATGAATTAACAGAAACTAACATAGAGATTGTATATGATTTTACAGGGTGACTTTAGAAGCAAAAGCTCCGTCATCATTTCATAAAAGCAATATAGAGAGATTAAAGAAAAATTGGTGTATCGCTTCAATCAAGCTGATATAATTTGCACCAGAAAATATTTAAGGAATCAGTAATGCTCCAATAATGTATTTATGTACTTCCCGTCAGAGGGGTAATAGGAGCGCTATATAACACTTTATTGTTTGAAATGCGAAGCAATTTTGCTAGTTAATTGAGGTGATATCGAGCTGTGTATCAGAAATTATCACTTTTTCATTGCAGAGCCTCTTGAGCCTCCGAAGTATTACTTCCTCCAGTGTTTTGCTGCTGTTGTTGAGAAGCGATTTAGGTCTGTAGTTGGGCATAAAGTTGAAAGTTCCTTTCTTCGAAATTGCAACTATCTTTGCTGTTTTCCACTTCTGAGGGTAGCTGTGAGGAGGATTATCACTATAAATGTGAAACATTTTTTAGGACTTAGTTGGAGACTCCACCCGGTCCAGCTGACTTTTTTGGCCTCGAAATGCCAATAATCTATGATGCCTCCTCCAGATTGCATAGATGTGGGCTGTCGATTAAGTCACTTGCTGGGTTGGTGTCATCGAATGTGACTTCTTCCAGATTAGGTTGCAGAGTCTGCTGAATGGATACCTCAACTACGTCCAAAGATACCGTATCAGCATCAGGTGCGTTTGATGTGAAGTTTTCTTCGAAGTAATTGGCAATGCTTCCACTTTTTTTGTGTAGATGTTGCTTCAATGCTGTTGCTAAATTAATTTGCGGGATTGATGGCTGCTTTCCAATAGTTAAATTGTTGTATTTGAAGGCATTGGGTCCTCGTTCTGGGTTAATAGCTTTCAGTCCCTTCTGGAACTGGATGTTTTTGTGGTGTTTTATGGAGTTGAGGGCAACGTTATCTTCTGTAGTATTGACGTGAACTCTGGCTTACGAGATCGTGCAATTGAAAGTCTTGAAACTTGGGCTGCCTAAGATCAGAAGTCTATCCGAATAAACTGCAAATATTTGATTACCTCAAAATCAACCTAACGAACGCTATCCAGCAAATATATCCAGATTTATGCAACATTTAGCTCAGAAACAGTTTTTCAGTCGAGGATTAACTTTATCAATCGGTTGTCAAAAATCTATTGAAATCGATGTGCAACACTATCGATATCATCCTTTGACGTCTTTCAATTTTGAAATCAAGATGGCGCCATAATGAAAATTGCACTTGCGAAAGATTTTAATAACTTTCATTACCGAAGTTCAGATGGCAATACAGTGGAAATGGCCGTCACTTTAAATGAATAAATAAATTGGTGGCGCAACAGCTCGTGGAGAACCAGGGCCTAGTGACTTACAACTCTAAGCCATTCGCATTCCTGTGTGCGTGATGTTGGCAGGAATGGAGGTGACCTACAGTTTTTTTCCGAGTCCGAATGGCTTAATGAGAAGCTTTTATTCATGACAAGTATACTCTTGGAGGTCCTGACTTGCAAGAAGCAGTAGCTCGAATAAAACATACCTGTTTTAAGGTGGCACGACTGGGAATCGAACCCACACCATCGGCATGACACTCCAACGCACTAACCGTTACGCGTATGCCACGAGGTACTACAGTTTAGTCACTCAGTTAATTCACTAAATAAGCTGAGTTAGCTTGGAGCCTTACTAAGGGATTTAAATTGACTGAAAAAACACGTTTTTGAAGTATACTCAGGATTAACCCGTGTTGGGTGTTCTTGCAACATTGAACTTTCAAATTAAAAATGACGGAATATCTCACAAACACAACTTGTTCTTTTTACATTTTTAAAAATCAAGTGTCCTTCCTACTCCCTTTTTATATTTTGGTTTAAATCCTTTTTCGTCTGGGATTAATAGTTCATATCTATCTCCCATCATAGTATGACGACCTCATGACCATTGCCAATATAATAAAACTAATCAGATTCTCGTATAGATGAATTATTGAGACGCGTCGCGAAGAAGTCATAATTCATCAGTGTTATTGTGTTGCGATAACATCTCTTCAGTTATGACTATGAGTGTATCCACTTTGACTTGTCTCCTCTTGCCTCTCCCTGCTGATCTGCTATATGCGTTAACCTCGCCTCGTCCAGACATCATACAGAATATTGTCAACATGGGAATATGCTTTTCCACAGGAACCCATTGTTTGCTCTTCTCGTTATATTACATATATGAATGCGTATATGCGTGTATAGATTATGATGCGTTGTTGTAGGTAAGTATATTTATTTTATGACTGCAATATGACGAATAAAATATGTTATTTGTTCTTCCACTATGGTATAACAATCAGAGAGAGATATCAGCTGTGGCAACAACATCAGCGTTAACCTCCAGACAGGAAGTCTAGGCGGTTGATTATTATCTTTAAAGCGTATGCCTTTTGATGTCCTTTTATTTAGTTTTTTTTTTCCGTTATATGTTCTTTCATCATGCCATCACACACAAGCACTGCGCCGACAATCGTCTTTCTATAGGGAGCAACTCAAGGATTTGTCACAGACTATTTAACCTGATTTGTATATTTTTTTTATATAAATACAAAACGTAAAACATAGATAGGTACATAGGTAGGTACTTTTCTTTAAAATTTTTTTTTCAGACACATTACCTACTATCAACACTTATACTTCACCGCACTCTTTCGCAGAATTCTCCATTTAAAACGATAAAATATGTGATGTCGAATTGAGACAAGATGATCCTTTTTTGTGTGCACTGATTTTCTTGATTGTTAAAAGGAATTTCTTGTAAAACAAAATATAAACTGAGAAAATGTGTAGGTATGTCTCGAATTTTGTTTTACTTTTATTGATTTGTTTCAAGAAGAGAAGAATACGTAACTTTACCTAATTTTGTTGTTTTTTTTTTCTCCAATTGACCTTTGGAAGTTTCAAAGTTCTGAAGGGGAATTGCGAGTCCTGGTTGAAAGAACGTCTAGGGATAGTGACTGATTTTCTTGGACACACATATTTTAGGTTTTATAGTCTTTATAATGAGAAAATAAGTCTTATTAATCACCTTTTAGACCCATAAAATTTGAGGTAAATAATGAAGCAAATTAAAAAAAAACTCAGTTAATATAAAATTGAAGTTAAAGATTTTCCTCTTCAGTATCATTAAATTTAGTCAAGAAGATGTCCATAGTATATTTGGAGGGCTCACAGCTGTACCGAACCAAGTCATTAAATTTTTTTTTCCAAAATCACTGCTATGCTCTGCTCAAACCTAAACTCTTTTCATGCCTGTAATGAACTTAGTCAGAAAGTGTTTAGTTCCTAAGTTAACGGTAAAAAACTAAGTCAGTAACTTGCAATTTCGATTTCTTTCGAAGCAAAAACGAACCAAGTCAATGATTTGCAGTATTTGTATTTTTTGCAGTGTTTCAGCTAATACCAATTTTTCGGGAACGTGTCAGTGATGTATGCAGTGTTTGTAAGCTTTAAGGTAGAACTAAATATAATCAGTGGCGTAGTTAGGATTTTGTTCTGGGGGAAGCAGACTATGTTTTTTAGGTGGAACAAAAAATATAAAACAAAACGGTGTCCGGTAATTCGTCAATAATTTATTTTAGAGCATGATTCTTGGGTATATTCATTCTGTTATACAATTGTTACTCACACTGACTCAATCAACCTGTGTATAATGTACCAACAAAAACAAATTTAAAGGAGCAAAAAGAATCAGGGCGGTAAATGAGTACGGGCTAGAGGCTAGCTATTAGGTAAAATGTGGAGGAGTTTTATTTTAAGTTAATGATTAGGTAGTGTCATATTTGCAGCTCTATTCTTTTAAAATTTGTATTCGGAACATTTTGTAAAGATAAGCTTTTTATCAAACATTTTAATTTGTTTATGTATGGTCTGGGGGCAGTTCCCCCCTTTTCCAACCCCGTAGTTACGCCACTGACTATAATTGTCGGAAATCCACTGAAGCTTATTTCAAAAACCAACAAAAAGTAGCGAAGACGATGAAACTGACGAAATTTGTTATGTCTAATAAATGTTTTTTTCCAAAAAAATTCCATAATATTACAATAAAGGTTTTTTTTATTACGTGTGAATTTCAATCTGGCAATACTTTTTTCGGAGTTGGTCTTTTTGACAGCTGTCACTTGATTTATGCTCAGTTTGGTTTGCCATTTCATATGAATAGACTTACTCCTGAACAACGTTTGCATATCGTGCAAATGTATTACCAAAATAATGGTTCGGTTCGGTGGATGAAAAAGGAAGCCGGCCATAATGATAGAGTCAATAGGGAACGCTATAGAGCCATGATTAATGACTTTTTCGTGTCTGAATTCGATGATGTTGATGTTGACGACCTTTGGTTCCAACAAGACGGTGCTACATGCCATACAGCCAACGAAACAATCAACAACGCGTTATTGCTGACATACGGCCCCAATTGCGGCAAAAAGTGGTCGAAAATTATTCGAGCCAGCCGTGGCGGCCACTTGCCCGAAATCATTTTTAAAACATAATGGCAAACGCTTATCTTTATAATATAGCTAAATTCTAGCCTCTTGAAAACCATATGGTGTGCACACGTCTAAAAAACACCCTTTACTTCTTTTGAAATAAATTAATTAATTGCTCTGTTACTTTTTTCAAAAACTATTCAGGATTTTATTATATTGAATGACAATTTTTCGAAATTTTTCGAGGTTAAAATGAACCAAGTCACAAATTTTGTTTTCTTTGCAAATTTTTGTGAACATTTTTCAACTCTAGCTTTTCCATTTTTAAATAAGAAGATAATTCGGAGAATAAACTTTAGAATTTTCCTTATTACGAGTAAAATATTCATTTTAGTAATTAATGGCAGTTTATTTACTAAACCTCTTATTATCTTCGAATTCACTTTTTGTGACTTGGTTCGATACAGCTGTAATCCTTCCATTTCAAGAAATCCCAAATAATAGAAAAAAAAACTTTAAACACCAAAACATATCCTGGTATTTTACTAACTGATTTTTGCTAAGTGGCCGGTCGAATCCTTAAATAATACTTTTCTGAGCACAGCCACAAGCTTTTAAAAATATTTTCTTAAATCACATCTTGAATAAAAACGTCAATAACACGAAAAACGCAATCATTAAACAACATGAACCCCCATCACCGTACATCAAAAGTTGATTGTTGGGGTTCCAACTTTTGTCATCTGTGGGCTTTTGAATTTACATTTTCACAAGTAAACTAACAACTCATGACAAAAATCATTAAATAAAAGTCTTAAAACAACATTAAAAAAGCGCATTCCCAAACTAAAATAATTAACGGCTGAGCAGACTCTTGGATCTTGGCACTTAATTTGTCAGCCTTAGAATTAAGAAACCTTGTAATAAAAGCTTACAAATTATTAAGTTCCGATCGTTGTAAAAGGTCAACTAGTTTTATGTTATTGTTCAGATATAGATTTTTTTTTTAAAACATTTTAAAATTTTTTTTTCAAGGTCGCAGACAAAGTTTTTAGCACCTCATTCGTGTCACTTAGAATAAAAAGTATTCCATTTTATTGGTGAGTAACTGGTCATTAAAGATCAGCTAGTTTCAGTTATTGGTCAGCCATAGATTTGTACCTATGCATGCACTCGTAAAAAATTGAGCTTGCCATTACAATGATAGGGAAGACAAGAAAGTGGATCTCACAATTTTCTATATGTCAGTTCGGCTACAGCTCCAGCCCAAACAGCTGGATCGATTTTCTTGAAACTTGGTTTAAAGTGGCTTTTGGTGATTTTCCCCACACGTTTTTTTATTTTTTTTAGAACCAAAAATGGCGGCACCTGCAATAAAATTTTTGTTTAACAATCTTACAAAATCTTATTTTCTCAAGAACGACTCTGATACTTTCTTTAAAAAAAATCAATAAATTTCTATTATTAAGTCAACCATTTTCCAAAACTGTTGCCTTCCAAGGAACCATTTTCTTTTTCGATTTTCTTTAAGTATTTCTGATTTTAAACATTTCTTATACTGAAGCCTATGAAAAATATAATTAGTTTTTTTCACCAAAATTTCAAAAATATATTTTCTGGATTTTTTAAAAATGTTCAAGTTCTCAATAAATATGATTGCATGAAAACAAAAATTAAAATCATTAGGGCGGTTTAAAAAAAAAATAATTTCTAATACACTAGTAAAAAAAAATAAAGGAACAAAATTTGTTTTCAATTTTTGTTGGTATTTTTTGAGCAGCATCTTTGCGGTATTGATTTGAAACAAAAAGCATTCTATTATTCTACAGCTTTATATTTTTTCGAAATTTATTTGCAATAATAATTTTTTCTTGCAGTATACCGTTAATGCGTTATAGAAAGAAATGACACGAGACAAAAAAATCATTCATTATTATGATTTTTTTGTTATTTTTTTTTAGTCAAGCGAATGTAGTGGTCCGATAACTTTTTTATTGAGCTTTGATTCTTTTTTTTTTTTTTTGTAAAATTTTGTTTGCATGGCTTGTCTAAGTTTTAATGAAAAAGGATACTTTTGGCTTTGATTACCAATATCTCATCAAATAATGACAAAATAAGAAGTATATTCTTCAGAAAATTGAAAAAAAATTTGTTTTTTTGTTTGAAAAATGTTTGAAACTTTTTGGAAAAATTTGATTTTTATTTCATTTCAAAGTCAAAAAAGTATCTAAATACAGTAGACGCTCGTTTTAGTGAATCTCGAAATAGTGAACTATCCACAATAGTGAACACACAAAATTTTATATAAAAACGTATTTTGTATAAAAATTTCGCGCAAGCATTTAACATAGCTTGAGATCTCTGAGGAATTGTTTATGTTTGTTGTTTAAACCTGAGTGAAAGCCTTGTTTAATGCTTAATTAAGATTAAAAACATTCACATCGAACTAAATGTGAATTATGGATCCAATTCGACTTTATAACAGTCTACAAATTTGCATACCAATGCCATCAACATTTTTAAAGAAACAAAAGGATTACCACAAGACCACAAAAATCTTTTTTAGAACATTTTTCAAACTAACGGTGAAAGGTCATTAAAAAAAATAATAAAATAAATATCGAAACAAGAATCATAAGATTGTAAAATGATTTTTTTTTTAACTCAGTACGACAACTTAAAAATTGAAAAAAAACTTGATCCCTTAATTTTTTGTGACAAGTGTATATCAAATTCTTAAAATATTTTTAAGGATCAATTTTGGTTTATAAATCATAAGTATTTATTTATGGGCATATAAAAATATAGTTTGGAATAAACTTTCAATCTTTTTTTGAGATATCGAATTTCCCAAAAACAATTAACTTTTTTCAAAAATTCAAAAATTTATTTTTTGAAAATTTTGATAAGCAATATCCCTAAATCTTATTTGAAACTTGTATACAAAAATTAATCTCAATTCATTCAGCCTAATATGTATTGAGAAAATTTAAAATAAAAAAAAAGTTCTTTGAGAGAACCTCTAACATGCTAAGTACAACTTTTTATAAGTTTTGGTAATAATTTGCGCTGATTTTAGTATTAAGAAAAAGTTTTATCTTAATCATAAGAGCCATTTAAAAAAAAAAACTGTCTCTTACCGGTTTTTTAACATTTGTATGGAAGGTACACCGATATTATTTCATAGAAGTACATTTTTTTTCTGAAAGTATTATAAAAAGTATAAGAAAACCTTACCTACCTACCGTTTTCAAAAAAAATCTTTTATGTCGTTGTCCAAATAGTACATTATGCATTTAACTTTCAGTAAAAAGTTTAAATTATTTGTAAAAATCCAACAAATATTTTTTTTTTTAATTTTTTTTTAAACAAAACTATTCAATTTTTTAAAGTTTTTGTGTAAAAAATAAAATGCACGACTGGGTCACACTTACTTACTCTTATATTCAAGAGGCTGAGGGTTTAAAAAAATTGTATATAAAAACATATGGGAATTATTAAATATAAATGAAGAGATGCATGAAATTCCATATTTAAATTAGATAAGACAAATCTGTTGACAGTTCGAGGTGAAAATATAGAATGCCATCTTAATTTTTTATTGAATATTATTGTATGGAAAAAAAGTTTAAATCGTTTTAAAAAATTATTTTTTATATTAAATTCCTTAAATATTTTTAAGGACGAATTTTGGTATGCAAATCTAAAGTATATATTTATGTGCATATGAAAACAAAATTAAAAAAAAATTTTTAACCCAATATAAAATTAAAAAAAAAAATTTAAAATTGAAACTTTCTTATTTTTATTATTAAATCTTGTCTGAAATAGGTATATACAAAAATTAATCTAAATCCGTTTAGCCGATAATGAGAAAATTCGAAATAAAAAAAAAGTTCTATGATAGGTACCTACTATTAATAATTGCTGAGTGTGTACAATTTTATATTTTTTGGTAGATCGTACTAATTTTAGTTTACGGTAGAAGTTTAATCAAAATCGTAGGAGTTGTTTTTAAGAAAAAATACGTTTTTCCTTGCGGTTTTTTTAACTTTTGTATGGAAGGTACCGTTATTTTACATAAATGTAAAAAAAATATTTAGGTAGTAGGTACCTCCTAAAAAAACTCTCAAGTAACGAGTTCCAAGAAAATCGATCATGGCATTTTCGAAATATTTGATTTTCAAACAAAATTTTGAAGCATTTTTTAAAAATCCAAAAACTATTTTTTTTTTAATTTTGGTACATTAAACAAGTTATATTTTTTGGAAGCTTCTGTATAAAAAATTTTTGAAATCAGTCGTTTTGAAGATATTTGTTTCTTTTGTTATTTTTTTTTGTTATTTGGGAGGTACCTTTAATAACAATTTTTTGAAAAATGGTTTTCCATCCAAAGGAAGCCTTTACTAAAAATTTATTGAATTTTTTTATGTTAAGAAAAATTTTGTAGTCGTTTTTGATAAAAATACGATAATGTAAAATTGCTAAAAACAATTGAAGCGTTGAACTGAAGAAGGGGTTAAGTGACATTTGTATAGTTTTGAGATATAAAACCTCAAAGTTTTTTGATTAGAATTTTTTTGCGTTAACAACTGATACTTTCTGATGAGGAAAAAAAATTAAATACAATACAGTCTTTTTAAATACAATTACTTTATTTCAAAAAAATAGCTTAAAGCCTTATTTATGGCACTTAACTCCTTCTTCCACAAAAATATTTGTTCTGTTTTGCTCCACAACAATTTTGTAGGGGTTAAGTGACATTTTTAGTTTCTTAGTAAACTTTTTCGAAAAACTTTTCTGCACTTTATGACGTTTAAAAATAAACGAACGTTTGTGCGAACAAACATACAAGCTCTAAAAACCGTGGATTGGAATTTCAAAACGTAGAGATATGTCGAAAGAAAGAACTTGCTAGATATATTTAAGAAAAGAATCTTCAAAAACAGAAATTTAAGTTTTCATGTAGCCTTTTCATTTATGAAAAAAAAACGAAAAATATCAAAAATGTCACTTACTCCCTTCTTCATTTCAACGCTTCAATTGTATGGCAGGTACCGTTATTTTTGGTTGTAAAACAATGAAAATGACATTAGGTCCCACTGGCAGACACCGGCAGCTTGGGAAATATATTGTAAACAGTTGCCCAAAGAACATAATATTAAATATACCTTTGATACTATAACGTGAATTTCACGATTTGTTTACACCTTTATAGGTGTCTGGCTGACATTGAGTCCCACTATAGGTGTCTGGTATCAGAATAAGTTTATCATAACTTTCCTTAAAACATATCAAATAATCAGCTTTGATTGACGTAATTTTGCAAACATTTTTTGCAGCTTTAGCACTTAATTCCTAGGAAATGCACTCGGGTTCATAGCTCGTATTATCCATTCTTAGAAAAAATTGCAGCTATGATAAAACGACGTATGCGCTGGGATCTTGGTCTATTAATTTTTATTAAAAAAAAAAAACAAATTTGAATTTGGCCCAAACTCGAATCAAAAGTTCGTTAAACGACATCAAAAATAGAAAAATGTACGGGTAACATACTGGTTTTTGAAATATCATTGATAGGAACAAAATGAAGTGTCCTATCCTCAAAAGCAAAAATTCTTCGAGAATAACTATCTTCAAATTTTACTTCTAGGCAACTTCAGTTTTTTTCAGCCCGACTGTAGTAATCACTTCTGAGATAGTACGTAGTCAAAATAATACATAAAAATGATAATCTTACATCGGAATCAACGTGTTTCTTCAGGTAAGATGCCTGAATATTATCACCAATACCCATTGAAATCCGATTATGTACCACAAATTATTAATTTTCTTAAATCAAACAATTATTTTCTCTATTTAATAATTTTTCAAAATTTTGTTCAGAATATCAAATTTAACTTAAATTGAATTGTTATAAAAAAAATACAGAATTTTGGATTTATATTTGACATAGTCAATGAAAAAATTGCAATTTTTTTCTCCGGGTCTAAACGTTCCCCCTAAAATCAACACAAACACAAACTGTAGGTAATCTCTCTCTTATCAACTTGAACCAATTCAAAAATTTTCCAAAACATTCTTGTGTTATTATTTGTTTTTTTTTTCTCTCTTTCTTCTCAAAAGTACTTGTGCTTATTAGAGAAGTTTTCAGACACATTTGTCAATTTTATGAACCTCATTTGGTTGATCTGACATTATAGTGCCCACATCAACCCACTTAACAGACCCTATCTCTATTTCCATTTCTTGGTCTTAGCCACCTTCTCGTTTCTTTTTTCAAGAAAATAGCAGAAAAACTGCAATGCAATTATGAATGATGTCAGTTAATTACAGTGATAATGCGGCCAAAAGTTTTTTTTCTCCCTCCACAGTCTCGATTCCATTCCCGGAATTTTCCAAAAAAAAAAAACCCAGAAGTAAAACTAAAAAGAGGGTGGATACGATAGGATATGAAAGTAGTCGTAACGTATAACAGAACAGAATAACTACTACTATACCATCACCCCATATCCTTTTGGTTCTTCGGGGGGAGTGTGCCTGTGCATGTTGTGTCTGATTTTATTAGAAAAGTTTTATGCGCAAAAAAGAAAGTTTTATTAAAAAAATATAAGAAATGTTTTTCTTTTAACGCCCAGAACGACTTATGAGCAGTGTGTAGTGTAGCACGCTGCTGACTGGGCTATGGGCAGGGTGGTATATATTTCAAGCGCAAGAGTGAGTTAGGAGAGGACTTTTCGGAATGGTTATTAGATGATACTTGAGAAAAGACCATTTTCCGTATATTCGCTTGTTATCTTAGAAGACATTATACCTTATACTATACATAGAATGTAGAATGAAAATAAGGGGCAGGGAATTAATAGTTTGGCTACAATTTGTTTTTTGTTTTGGTGATTTATTTGAGACGCAAAGAGGTTTGGCATCGCATAGATAATAACTCGGAGTTTTGTTATAAGTTTTTAAGATTTATCGATGACCAAGAGTGGAGTGGGGGATATGGGACAAATTTATTAATGGTAATTGATGATGGTGACATTCTGAGGAAAAGCTTAAATAGGCTTAGATTTTATCTTCACAGGAAGGAGAGGGTGCTATTTTGGTATAGTCGTGAGGGTGAATTTTAATTGAAGCAGCTGTGCATAAAGAGCAAAACGCGCCACTGCACGGTTATTCTTGTTTGAGTGGGTCTTTTGCATTTTGAAGAAGGATAATTTTCTTAATCTTTATGTCCTGTTTTTTTGACGCATAATAAGCTATATCACAACTTAAATCAAAAGCAATTGATTCACGCGATTGAAATTGAATAGAAGGTTTTTTCTTAAGGAATGATTGACTTTATAAGAAATACGGAAGGAGAAGAGGAACTAAAAAGCGTGTTTGTTCAATGAAAATGCTAATTTTTCTTTTTACTTCCAATGAAACAAGTCATGTGGAGATAAACTACCTAGTTGTAAATTTCTTAAATTATAGAAAATAACACCTGGAAATAGATATAAGATCCACCACCATAAAACTAAACAAACTCATGGTTGTTATTGTCATTCAGGAAATGCATTTATATTCGAGGCTGAAATGTTGCCTTAGTACTGCCGATGTGGCCTCACTTAATATAGACCTTTAGCGCTATTTCAGAGTTACATTAACTATACATCGTATATCTAAATCCTGATTCAAATATACAACCGGAATAAATAAAGCTGATGTAAATGTAATGTAAACAATGAAGTTGTAAAATGTAGTTGATGTAAACGATGCAGTATAGCGCAGAAATAGGCTCCAGGTACCTATAAACATTTGTTCAGATTCTATTTTATAGCAAACATACAAAACTAAAGTCCCACAATATCCCCAAATGCAAACTTAGAAGAATGGCACGAGAGAAGATCATTTGTCCATCGACTTTTCATGTGTATCCATACCAAAAATTTCACTAACAAAATATTTAAATATTTATTTTTATAGCAACTATTGAAAATAAAAAGTCACCCAGTGCATCCAAATTCAGTTGTGTACTTTCTACTCGCGTATAGGTATCTATAAAAAATCAGTCAACATTTATTTTTTTATAGCAAACATAGAAAACTGAAGTCGTCCAGCATCCTTGAATGAACAATTAGGTGTGTTGGTCAATTTCGTTCATTTACCTACTGTTTATGTATCCATAATGGAAAATCATTTGTCTGTCCTTTTGGAAAATAAAAAAAATTCAACTGTTCTTTTTTATAGCACAACTTGCCAAAAATAAAAAGTTAAAGTCTTACATTTTGGAAAAAGGGGGTATTTGGATCATTTGCTCAATATCCGTCCATGCCTGGCCAACAGAAATTTTGATAGCTTTTTTATAGCAACTTTCAAAATTAAAAACGATTTTTTTTTCGTTTCCATATTTGCTATAAAAAAGAAGGTGTCTTCATATTGATTTTTTCCCTGCAGTTGGATAAACGATTTTTTTTGTACGCATAAGAACATCCAGTTGGCTTAAAAATTAACCCAACTGATTTTATTTTCCTAAATTATAAGTTGTGATTGTTTATAGTAAGTTATGCTGTAAAACAGAAATTTTATATTTTTAATCCTGAGTATAGGAAAACAAACCTGCTTAAGGGTACACATGGACTACAATGACAATGGATAAACCAGGGGCTCTTGGACTAATTTTTTTTTTATTGAAAGTTGCTATAAAATTGGAATGTTGAATTTTTTTTCCTGAGGTGGACAAATAAACGTTTGATATCAATACACCTGAACAACAGGTGGGCAAAAGCCAGGTTTCTTATTATGTTTGCTATAAAGAAGAAATATTTAATATTTTCTTATATACATATGAAGGATTCAGGGGAAAAATGGCTTAAGTCCACTTGGGTTGATTCCGAGAAAAATGAAATTGTAAGTTTATTACTAAAACATAATTCATAGGAAAATTAATGAAAGTAACAAATTATTTTTTCAGCTCAAAGTTCTTAACTATAATGCAAAGATATATTGATTTTAATGTCTTGAATATTCCGCCAGATACTCTGACATGATTCAAAAGGACCTTCAAAGTTAAAGCTGAGATTTCGAATGTATCTTTTGGAAATTTCTCTTGAAAGAACTTTGCTTTTTATTCAGACATCTTTTGATTTTCAAAAGATTAACTCGAAAATAAAATGATTTTTACAAGCAAAACATTGGACCGTTTGTGAAAATCAATAGGTTTTGACAGGTTTTCAACCGAAAGTATTTAGAAAATCGGATAATTTTTTTAAAATGGTTAACTTGACATATTGCTTGTTCTATGCACAAGTTATCTTTTTGTTCAAATTCTGGAGCAAAGAATAGGTAAAACTTTTGAAAAAAAGTTTTTTTTTTAGAAAGTTTGCCTTTTTACGAGTTTTTAAAGTCCTTTGTGGAGAGAGCTTTACTATATCAGGTAGATCTCATTAAAATTAACAAAATGTCATCAAATACCAAAGTCTGGCAGTTTTTGTTTTTAGCCTTTGTGAGGGGTGGGGGCTAAAAAGTGCTTGATCCCTTGATTTTTTTTAGGGTTGTTATAATTACAACCTCTTTACTTCAATTTTTAAAAATCGTATATGATCCCCTGTAATTTTTTCTAAACATAAACACTACAGACTACAATCTTGACGGTCCGATCAATAGAATTCAAGACATAACCATTTTACGTGAATCATAATCTCCCTTTTTTGGAGATTTTCGGCAAAACAATAAATCAATAAAGAAAGTCTTCACAACAACGCCAAAAAGGTTTGCTTAAAAAGCTATCATATAAATAGGAAACCAAGTTGATTTTACTACTTGAAAAAATAGGAATATATGCAAAAAAAAATTAAAAATCGTTGAAGCGGTTTTCTTAAAAATTAATTTTTATATATAAAATTTAAGTTGTATGTATTTTTAAGACAACATTTTTGGGATGCCAGTTTTGAATATTTATTAATAAACATTCACAAAATTATTTTCAAAAAAATTCATCAACCCATTCTCAAAATGTTGAATTATCAAAAAAAAAAAAACGAAAATGCAAAATTTACTTTTTTTCAAAATTTTGATATGCAATATTATTGACATTTTAAGGAGCTTTTGTAAAAAAAATTTTTTGAAATAGTTTGAGCCGTTAAGGAGAAAATAGAAAATCAAAAAAACCGTTATATGGCAGGTACCGTTAATAATTATTTTTGAGGCAAAAACAAAATTTCAATTTCCCCTCTGGAGAGTTACAAAAAAACCTTAAGTTCAAAATTTGAGGAAATCGCTTCAGCGGTTTAGGCTGTAGTTTGCGGTACAACCAGACAGACAGAATTGTGCCAACCACTTTTTTCGTGTTCTCCATCAACGTAATGTCATGTTTGATCGTTATCTAAAAATTTTTTTTGTTGCACGAATCCAAAAATCCCCTATAGACCTATATTGCAAGTAAAAATTTACTATTTTTGTCGTACGATGCACGGTCACGAGATATTTTATAAAACACGTTTTTCAAGATGGTGGCTAACACCAGGGGACACCCCTGCACATATTCCATCAAGAAAATTGGAATAGTAATTGCAAACTGAAAGTACCCGGCTCTTCGCCTTTTTTGTAAGTAATTTTTTTTTCTTAAAATATTTTAGAAAGTATTAAAAAGGGCTCAAGTGTAGAGTTTTGAAAAATTTATGGTTTTCAAAATCTTTGATTTTCAAAAAAAAAATTGAAACATCAAAAAATTATTAATTTTAATTTTGATAAACAATTCTATTTATAGCTTTTAGATGTTTCAGCATAAAAGAAATTATTCAAATCAGTCCTATAGCTTTGAAAATAATGGTTCGTTGAAAGGTACCATTAAAAACCATTATTTAAAAAAATTGTTTCCTACCGAAAGCCAGCCCCGTATCTACGATTTTTCCGAACCGGGGCAAAACTTGATTTTGGCACCCATGCTGTTTTTGATAAAAATGAAAAAAGCCACATATCTGCTTGGTTGAATTTTTTGTCACTGGGAGAATAAAACTTTTTAATGGATGTGCAGCCCATACCTATATTCAGCAACTTATTACTATAGATAAGAAAATTAACAATGGCTAAACAAAGACGATACACAACAAAGGTTCGTAGAACGATAAAATATGATTCGCTCTGTCGTGAACAATTCAATAGAATTTTATTTTTGATTCGATCACGAATCTTATTTTTTGGTTCCTAGTAAAATTTGTTTTCATTCGAATCAAATCTGCAAGGATCTGTAAAATATGGTTCGTTCCCGAATTTATCATGGGAGAACTATTGAAGATCCATTCCCTGAACCGAAGAAAGAAAAATGTAAATTTCCGACAGGACACGATTTCGAAAAGCCAAAGTTAAGCAAAATATAGTATCGAAGCACAAAGTTCCGAAAAAAGTTTTTAAATCTTCGGGACTTCGTTGTTTCTTGAGCGATTTCAATGAAATTGACAAAAGTGATAGCTGAGACTGAGTTATAGAAGAATAAAATATTTTCAAAATAGGATGTTTCTAAAAAATGTCAACGTTTTGCAACTTCGTTCTTTCTTGAGAGATTGCAATGAAATTTTCTCAGGTGATAACTGATACAGAATTGTAACAGAAACAAATATTTCACAACAGGATTTTTCTTGAACGCTTTCAATGCAATTGACACACACAATTTCAAACCTTAAAAGTACAAGAGCTAAGTAAAGTCAAAACACAAGTAATTTGAGATTGGCTGGTTTTTCGATACGCGTGAGAGCAATCTCTGGTTAGTGGGAAATTTTGTGTTATCCTCCATTTTGAAAAAAAGGTGTTGAAAAAGGTAAATCCAATTTTCTCGGAGAGTAACATTTTTTATTTGATTTTGTAAGTTAAAATATTTTTTCAATTTTTTTATTTCCAAAAATTATCGAAATCATGAAAAATTGTTGTCGAAAATTGTAAAAATGGTTTTCAGCGTTTATCTCACTGTTTTGTTTATCTGAACGAAAACATTTTAACTAAACAATTTTTTTTAGAGCACCTGATTTCCTACATTTTTGTGGGTATTTAGATTTTTTGTGAATTAAAAAAGATCTAAAATACAGTGTTAATAATTCTTTAGGCAAGACTAGAATTTGTATGGCGTGGTGCGACGCTTGTAGAGGGACACAGATCAAATTTTTTTTTTATTGAAGAAGGAGGATATATCTCCTACAGTTAAGGGAGGAGGGGAAGTTTTGTAAAAATACACTTACATGCAATGCAAAAAACTATTGTTAAAACATCAGAAAAACTTTTAACAATGCATTGTAGCTCATTTCTGTTTTTAATTTTTAATTTTAAATTATTTTAAATGGAGAAATAATAATAGAAAAACTGCTAAAGGTTGACGGAGAAACAGAATTTGATGTTCCATTGCCGCATCTCAACTCATTTTATTTCATTAATCGTCGCAATTCTCAGTTTCTTCAGTCACATAGATTTGGCGCCCCTGTAAGCTGCCACCCGGGGCACAGGCCCCGGTTTACCCTCCCATAGATCCGGGGCTGCCGAAAGCTAGCCTTTAATAAAAGAAATTCGTCGAATTTTTGTTTAAGAAAAGTCATTTTCGAGAAAATTACGATTATGTAAAATTGCTAAAAAAATTGTTTGGCAGGTACTGTTATTTTTGGTTCCAAAGAGAAAATAAAAAACAAATTGCGAAAAACCCCAAGTTTGAAAAAATTGATCTGGCTGCTAAGGCTGTATCTCAATGGACAGATAGACAGAATTGTGAGACCCACTTTTTTCATCTTCCCTTCCCTATCAAGTCTGATCAAAATCTCGAGTTCAATTTTTTTTACGGATACACATCTTGCCATTTAGCTGCCAGACGAGTTTTTCGGATGAAAGTGCTTGCCGGACGAGCCACGAGCTCAACCTTTTTCAATACATGACTTCTTTTATTTTTATTTAAAAATTTCAAATTATTGTCTTTCTTTACTTTCATTATAAATGTTATATTATGTCCTCTTAAATATGGAAACAAAAATAGTGTCATGCGATTTTGGTGTTCGAAATTACTTGCCAGATGGGTGTAAATTAAATAAGTAGGTTCTATATTATAACTATTAATATGTCGTCGGTTCAAAGGTAAAACTCACTTAGTGCAGAAAAAAATGTGCAAGAAAATAAGAAGGAATTGCATTTTTTGAATCCAAAACGTCCCATTTTGCAAGGTTATTATAGGGACATTGAAAGGTATGCCCGGGAACTTTATTTAAAAATGTTCGGAACGTGAATTTCCAGCTTTTATAGGTATGTTTCAATTAAATTTCCTTCAAAAGTGTAATATGTTAGTTAGTGAGTTTTACCTTTGAACAAACGATGTATTCTCTATAAAAAGGCTAATAGCATAATTTCGAAATTTCGCTTCGTTTTCGAGTTATGTACATGCAAAAAACCAAAAAGAATGCTTTTGCCCCTCTCTCTCAAAATGCAGTATATAATAAATATAACTCCACGGTTTTTTCGTCTTTAGTGACTCGTTTAATTAATATTTTTTCCACAAATGTAACACAAATACCTAATAAAGCCTTAACAATAATGTATACTTGCATACCTAGATTTAATTATAATACCTATCTACTACGTTTTCACCAAAACATAATCTGGGATCTAAGTCGAAAAAATATGTGGGGTTTAAACTTCATGACAAGATTAAAATAAGATTAACTTTGATAGCACACTTTAAAAGCAAATGGTGTTTAATTTGTTTCTTATGAAGTTAAAGTGAGATAGAATGTTTTTTTTTTGTGTCAAAGAATAAAGAACTGAATACAGACTCCATGAATCTTTCAGCGTCTTATAAGAATATGTAACGTTGTTCAATTTGTAAAAATATTTGTCCTCTGGGAAGATTAAAAACAAGATTAATTTCCAATCTTCTAGATTAACAAAAAAAAATGTATGATAAATCTTCGTTATTTTAAGACGATTTGACGTAAATCTTATCAAATCTCGGTTTAGTGTTCGGTCAATACGTAGTAGGTATAAGACTAGTATTAAACCTTAAAATAGGAATTCATTCAAACAAATTGTAATAAAACTCTAACTGGTCTTAAGTAAACTATATCGGTACATAGGTATAAGACTACTCAAAACTCATCCCCGGTCCTTTATCTAAAACTTTCATCCTTGATTGTTGTTCTTTTCAAAGTTCCTTAAAATTTGATACGATTTTTAAATAAGGTATACCTATGTATACCTATGTATGAATAAGGTAGATACAGAATGGACAGAGAAAAGACGTTTCCAGTCTACCTACATGAAATTTGAAGACGTCCATATCTCGGTAAAGTCCAAAACAAGATTTTCTATTAAAAACATTCAACAAACATAAAATTGACCTAAGACTCTCAAATCCAAAACCAACTCAGACAGATCTCCCATTACAACAATACCCAACCCTATCATCCTAACTTCATACCTTCAACCTACCAACCACACCAATACCTTCCTACCTAACAAAAATATTCCCCAAAAGTACAAATAAAATCACAGCGAACAAAAAAATGATTGTCCTCGACAGACAGACAGCCAAGGCAGTGAACATACGCAGCAGCAGTCAGACAGATGAAATGGTCGGCCATCCATAGGTGAGAAGAACTGAAGGGAAAGCTTCAAAATGACAAACCCCCGAAAAAGTAGCAAATAAAATATATATAAAGGACCTTAACAGAGATGTTAGCTTGTTACGTGAGTTCACTTGAGTTCAAACACACCGAACCAAGTGGAGAGTGCAGAGTGAAGTCCTTTAACAAAACTTTTTCCCGCCACGCCAACTGTTCAAAGTATACTCAATAGGAGTATGAGTATGTATGTCTGCGTTGTATACAGTGTATATATAGCTATGTAGGTAGGTATAGGTATATACAGTTCAAAACATATTATTAGAAAATCTTTCAGAATCCCAAAAAACCAAGCGTCAAAGGACAATCACAATCACAAGCACAAGCACGAGAACGAACGAACGTTCAACGACTATGTAAGTATAGGTACAAAACAATGACGATGATCAGAATGGTGAGTGAGGTATGTCCTTTTTATGTATTGTCCCCCTTGCTCTACGAATTCCGCTTCATTATATTATATCATCCCAAACCCAATCTGTCTGGAGGGGCTGCAAAACCAAAATAACGAGTAAAATTTCATACGCAAAAATGCTAACATCCGGTGAGTGCTGACGCTGAGTGCTGAGGACAACCATCAAGACCAAGACTGATTGTTAGTTCAGCAGTTTTTGTTTTCTTTTTTTGCGTATATGATTCATAAACAAGCGGTTTTTTGTTGAGCAAGGACAGCCGCGAAAAATGTTTGCATGAAAAGTCACGCCGGCCGTTAACGCCCTTACAAGCCTCACCGCATGGTATGTCTAGCTATAGCCCTAAGTAGAGTGAGTTACACGAGTCGAGCTTCACCACTCCACTGACTGCTAGAACCAAACCGAACAATAATGAGAAAATCACATCAAGTTTTTTGGGATTCATTATAATAGAAGCAACTGCTCTGAGCTGGCCTAGGCATAATCCCTTAGTCCTGGCTATATGATGGCAAAACGATATCCTTTCACCCTGTTATTGCGTCTTAATCAGGTAAACAGGGAAGCGCACCATAGTCAGCTAGATATACGAGTACTATAGCAAAACGAAACAGACAAAAAAAAAAAAAACAAATATCGTCTAGATATCATTTTTCGATCAGGAATTTTATAAAAAAAAAGGGAGCGCTTACTTTTATGTTGTTGATGTTGATGGTTTTATGTAGGTAAAAAGCGCTGGATTAAGGGAAACGAAAATGCGACCAAGCACAAGGCCAGCCAGATATTCCACCGCCACCGATGCTGAGCCTTTCCCCCTTTCCATCGCACCTCACTCTTCTCAAGAACAACCCACAGGTTCTTCATTTAGCTTAGCTCGACCAGGGTTTTGTATTTTGTTATGAAATGAAGCCATCTAGCAAAAGCCAGCGTGCCACGCCAACCGCACCGTCTGTCCGTCTGTAAAAGCAGTTGGGAAAGGTTGTGGCTCACTACCACGAGTTGCAGCAACATTAATGGTTTTGGGGTATAGTGTGTTAAGAAAGTCAGGATACATATCAATCAAGCTACATATCAATCCTTTAAGTCCTTCCAAATTTCCTTGAAATTGGTAATCATTTTATCAATCGTTTACTGCCAAAAATTTGCTAATGGCGTTTGGTCTATAATAATAGTTTGATTGGCATCAAATAACATTTTTATTGCAAGTATTTTTCCTATCCAATACAAACTTAGTGAAGTTAAATTGAGAAGGGTAAACACTTAGCTGAAATCAAATATTTGTCGAAAGGCAAATACGTACTTTTATCTAGAGTAAAGAAACTAACTAGGCGTGGAGAGACGTCACGTTAAACAAAGCATACATATATATAGAAGTGACTTGTGGAAGTCACATCAAAAAGCTTGCAGAGCTGCTGAAACAACAGAACGATCGGAAAAAAGGAATTGGTAGCGTGCTGATTATTTGGTGGCTAGACAAGCAGACGAAATATTTGAACAGTCAATAGTTTTGTCGTAAGAAGCAAGTTGAGCATCAAGCAAAATTGGAATATGCTAGACTTCCGAAGCAGGTTGGAAAACAGACGTCAACAGTAACCTAATTATATGGTGTCACAACATGCTTTTGAGATTATTGCTGATGCCGAAATTCAGTTAGACTTCTATTGAAAACCTGCTTTCGATTACAATCTGACTCTGGACTACAATAGTAACATTCTAATGAAACTTGAAAAATTGGCTATGTCGCTATTGTTGAGTGTTGATTCGGGTTAAAAGGAAGTTTTTGTGCAAATCGGTGTTGACATTCAATCACTGATTTATACGAACCTCGTCTTGGATTGCAGAAACTGTGAGAAAAAAAAAAGAAAGTAAGACTTGAAATTTCAAATGCGTTTGATAGAGTTCGGCAATTATGTAGCTAATTGATTGATATTCATAAAATAAATGCTGGTGTGCCCCAGGGCTCCGTTTTGTATCCTTCTCATTTTCATTAATGAAAACTTCTAATCCATCATTCTTTTTTGCTGACGAAAGAACTCTCAGCTTTTCATATTGGTTTTTTGATTCATATCCATTCGGATGTGGAACTTTAAGGGCAGTATATGATAAGCTTATTAGATTTTGATCTTGACAGCAGTGGAGAGTTGAAAATCCGGTGGAGAATGAAAAATGCGGCGGGGAATTGTGCAGAATTTAATGCCTCAAAAGCCCATTGCTGTATGTTATTGCTAAAGCAAAATGATGGGCGATAGAACAATTGTGTAAGAGAATTATGCCTCTGAAGCACCGTCATTCAACGGCCGCGGCCCAGTATTTCTTGTCGCACATTATCTTATCGATATTTTCATAGATAGCGTTCTAGTTAAATAGCCAGTTGCACAACTTTTCTTAAAAAAATCAACCACAATACTCCCGCTTTAAGGGACGCTCATCAGTTTTCCCTTGAGGTCAACTTCGGACGTACTGTCAAGTATAGAGATTATTTCTTTAGCCGTACAACTCCTCCCATTTTGATATTCAGAGCTTCAAAACCAATGTGCACCGATCGACTTATATGTATATCCTCCCTTTTTTTTTCCTGAGCAGTCGCACTGTATTTCATCATCTTAAGAATAGTCAAAACCCATTTATACACACTCACACTTCTTATAAAAACAAATAAGTGGCACACTATGGCGTATACGTACCTTTTTTCGAGAAAAAAAACTACAAAAAAGGCAAATAGATCAAAATAGAAGAACAATACTCAAACAAATAAAATAAATTAGCTTAAACAACTATTTAATATTTTGAGGTGAAAAAAAGAACACCATCTTGACTCTTGATTGCATATCGTTGTTTGGAAAAAAAAAAATAAAAATCGTTTGAGCGCTATTTTAAAAAAATAACTTTTATACATCAAATTCTTAAAACATTTGTAAGTAAAAATTTTGGTATGCAAATCTTAAATATTTATTTAAAAAAAATTGCTTACTCGTTTTTTAGATATCGAGTTTTCAAAAAAATAATTTGAAACTTTTTTTAAAAATCCAAAAAGGTTTTTTTTTTTAAACATTTTTATATACAAAAGGATTTGAGATTGAAAATTAAGTGTAATGTAACCATATTTGGTAGAAAAATTATTTAGACCGGAATTCAGTTTGCAGCCTCCACTGTTGTTGCCAAAGCTCTAATTCCCAGCTTCAATTTCAATTGTTTTTCATCCTCTGCAAACCTGTTACCAATATGTTTGATGAGACAGTTAATTAGTTCGTCAATGTCTTTTGCTACTAATTGAATGCTGAGATTGAAACTCTTCAGGACTTGTTGGGGAAAACCATGTCTTCAAATCCTCTGTGAATATTTCGATGAATCAAATGTATGCAGAAACTGTATTGCAGTCTTAAAAGCTTAGAGATGGATAATTGTTTCGATAATTTTGGCAACAGCAGTTCTGAGTTTTCTTACTTCAACGTCTAACTTTTCATCTAAGTTTGTGGCATTCAAGAAAATTCCATGCAAATGATATTTTTACAAGGTCTGATGCCTTTGGAAGGTTCATTGTTTCTTTGTGCAAAATTACACTTAGGGGTTGCGTTAATTATAAAATATAAAACCTTGTGACACCAAATGAGGGCGTACTAGAGTTGATTGTGTTTCAGTAGCAATGAATGAAATTCAAACGTTTCTCGAGAACGCTGATGATTGCCAGGTTTATTTTATAGAATTTAAATCTGTGGTAAGTGGGATAGTGAAAACGAACCAAGCGATTAAAAAAGGCTTGAAGAAAAATATTGCGATCAAATAATAAGGATGGAACGGTTTACTTTACTGGCGCAGGGTTTCAAATTGTTTGAAACCGAGGAACAAGACAAAATCGTGAAAGCTGCAGCAGCCACAATAAAACAAGATATACAGTCCCAAATTTTTAATAACCAAATATACCATGGTTAGGTTAGGTTGAAGTGGCTGTCAGTCACGAAAACTGACACACTTAGTACTTAGACCATTAGTTGGTCCATTGTGATACTACATGAATCTGGGAAGCCTTTTCCCTACTCGGTAAACCATTTGGAGCTTCTTAAGAAGCGTAACAGACTACCTATGTCTACGTGCATAGTGCAAAGAAGATGAGAAATCGATTCTTCCTATTCTTCGTCCATGCAGCTTCTGCAAAAATCGTAAGAGAATACGCCAAGACGTGTTGCGTGCTTGCCTATTAGACAATGTCCGGTTATTACACCTATCATGGAGCTAATGTACAATTTGCTCAAAGATATCAAACACCTAGATCGCTTTGAATCCCTTACTGCCCAGATTCGTTTTGTTGCCAAGCAAGTGGATATATTGTTCCACCTAAGGTTTGTCCTCTCTAAAGCATCTTGTTTCATTATAAGTTTGCATGTAGCGATGGGAGTACCTATATCTGCCTTACTTGGTAGAAGACGTAGAGTTGTTCCACTTTAAGCAATTTCATCGGCCTTACAATTACCTGGAATGTCTCTATGCCCCGGAACCTAACACAGGTGAATGTTAAACTACTGTGCCATCTCCAGCAGAGATAAACGGCAATTTAGGGCCGTTAAAGAGTTAGAAGAGATCGATTCCAGAGATTTGATAGCTGCTTGACTATCAGAGAAGATGCGGATATCTGTAGTTGATAACACGTTTTCTTTCAGCCAAGATAAGACTTCTTTGATTGCCAAAGGTTCCGCCTGGAATACGCTACAATGATTAGGAAGGAGAGACTTATTAATTTTAGTCTTTCTGAGTACACACCAACATACGTACCCCGTCATCAGTGGATGGGATTGATTCATCTTCCCAGAAAGTCGTATCCTCCCAGAGATCTCCAGAAGGAATGCTGATTTGAAAGTTTTTGCCAAACTGCAGTTTTGGGATGGTGTAATCAGTGCAACTTGGGATTGATCCGAATGAATTCAGAATGATGAAATGGCCAATGATATTGTTGGTCCATTGTGAGGAAGCTTACAGGTGAATTGCTGTATTAGCAGCCACTTGTTTGCTGAAAATATTGAGGGTTGTCAGGTGGAGCAGAGCGTCAAGAGCGGCGGAAGGTGTCGTACGAAGTGCTCCACTTATGCACAAACAGGCAGAGCGTTGGACTTTATGCTTAATTTGTCCCAATTTACCGCTTTATCTAGAGCAGTCCACCATACTGTCACTCTGTTATCGACGATCGGTTCAATTACCGAAGTATACAGCCATTTGCTCCCACAAAAAAGTGACACTTTGGCTTTTTTGACTCTTTCTTGTATATAAGACCCAAATACCCATACTGCTACCCGCTTTCACGTTATATTGAGAAAAAAATCCCCTTTAACGTGCATCACTTTTCTGGAATAAACATGAATCCTCATCAAGCAAAGTATTAACATTTTTTTTCAAATATAAGAGCCTCATTTCAGTACAAACTTACTTTTTTAAAAGTTATAAATACTAAAAAATATGAGTATTTCGTACCTTAAGCATATAAAATAAAGAATTTTCAGGCAATTTAAAATGGTACCAATTTTTAGTGCCAAATAACTTTTCAACTATCAAAGATATAGAAAATTTGGTTATAATCAATATTGTAGAGAATTTCATAAGATATCTTTTGTTTTCAGAAATTGTTTTGAAAAGACAAACATGTAATTTCTAAGATAAACATGAAAAACGAAAAAATAAAAATATTACACGATCCTGCCACTAGAGCTCGCCTCGGATTCATGGGGACTTTTTTACACTTCATCATTAGACCAAGTGCGATAAGTTTCAAAACTGTTAATTTTTTTTTTTTTTGAGGTGAAAACATTTATTGATTTGACTTTATCAATAAGAAGTTTCGGGCATGTCGCTGATTCAAATCAAACAACGATATCGCTTGGACAATGAAAATAAAGTTTATTGTTTGAAAAAGGACCTTAACAAAATGTTTTTTTACTAGGAAATATTTTGGGGTCCGCGGCCATCTCGAACGTCTCTTAAAGGGTCGCAAGCCAATCCTGCTCTACAAGGTACTAACGGGTGATTTTTTAGCTGGTTTGGTTTTGGCAACACTGGTTTTGACAGCTGACGTGTGTTTAGTACCTTGTGTCACTGTCAAACAGCTTCAGTTTGGTTTGCAATTTAACCATGGATCGTCTTACAAATGAACAACGCTTGCAAATTATTGAATTTTACTATCAAAATTCGTGCTCGGTTCGAAATGTTCATCGCGCGCTGCTTCCATTTTATGGTCGGCATTCTCGACCTTCTGAGCAGTCTATTCGGAAGATTGTGACCAAATTTCGCACCAAATTTACTTTGTTGGACATTAAACCACCAACACGTTTACGTACTGTGCGTAGTGAAGAAAATATTGCGGCCGTATCAGCTAGTGTGACAGAAGACCGCGAAATGTCGATTCGGCGCCGTTCCCAGCAGTTAGGCCTTTGTTACAGCACTACGTGGAAAATTTTGCAGAAGGATTTGGGCGTAAAGCCTTTTAAGATACAGCTGGTGCAAGAACTAAAGCCAGCCGACCTACCACAACGCCGAATTTTTGGTGAATGGGCTCTTGGAAAGCTGGCCGAGGATCCGCTTTTTTATCGAAAAATTGTGTTCAGCGATGAGGCTCATTTTTGGTTGAATGGGTACGTAAATAAGCATAATTGCCGCATTTGGAGTGAAGATCAGCCAGAAGCATTGCAACAGCTACCAATGCATCCCGAAAAAGCCACTGTTTGGTGCGGTTTATGGGCCGGCGGCATTATTGGGCCATATTTCTTCAAAGATGATGCGAATCGCAGCGTTACTGTCAATGGTGAACGCTACCGAGCGATGATAACAAACTTTTTTTTGCCCGAAATGGAAGTTCTTGACTTGCATGATATGTGGTTTCAACAAGACGGTGCCACATGCCACACAGCACGCGAAACAATGGCGCAATTGCGAGGCGAGTTTGGTGAACAGTTAATTTCACGTTTCGGGCCGGTCAATTGGCCGCCTAGATCGTGCGATTTGACACCATTAGATTATTTTTTGTGGGGGTATGTCAAGGCTAATGTCTATAGGGACAAGCCCGCTTCGATTGACGCACTGGAAGCCAACATCCATGCATTCATTCGTGAGATACCGGCCAATATGTGTGAAAGAGTATGCCAAAATTGGACTCAGCGGATGGGCTACCTGAGACGCAGCCGCGGTCAACATTTGCATGAAATTATCTTTAAACATTAAATTGCAAGGTTCAAACTATCGATTCAAATAAATATTTCATTCATTTTTTCGAATTTTTTGTGTTTTTTTTTTAAAAAAAAAGTTCTAAACCTCTTAAAAAATCACCCGTTACATTCTGCTTAATGAAATGTGAGTTCTTAAATAGATAAAAGTAAGAAGAAAAGAAGAGAATATGATGGCTTTTCCCTAATTCCAAAAATCACAAAAATTAATTTTTTTTTATGAAAAAGCGTTTCATAAAAAAAATTGTTCATCGAGAAACGTGATTTCATGCCCTTTTTTGACTTATTTGACTAGGCTAAAAAGGATATTTAAATAATGTTGTCAGCTAAAAATGATATTTGAGATAATCCGTCCTTTTTTGGCAAAAAAGAAAGCTGTTCCCTTTAATAAAAATGGTACACTGTGACGTATACGTACTATTTTAATGGATAATTTGATTTAGTTTTAAACCGATGAAAAAACCAATACTTAATAATAATGGTTGTACCTAGTTCATTTTGTTTGACGTTTTGACAGAAGCTTTTGCAGTCTTCTACTGGGGATCATTGATTTACAAAAACAAGGAAATTGCATTCAAACATTTCTCTAATTGAGCTGTGAACGTTTTCCGCTGGACCGAAGATAGATAAATTATTAGTCACATTTTTAATTATGTATTGGTACTATGACGCAAGCTTTCTAGTCATACTGTAATTGCATTATGTTGCTCACACAGTACCACAACAAATAAATGTGCGAACTTCTATAGGTAGAATGTAATGGCAAAGAGGTGACAGAGAGGTAGGCGGCAAGGTATAGTACACCATCAGGTTGTTTACGATTTGTTATGTCGACGTTGTTGTTGTTGTTGCTGATACAATCGGTTCGGTTTGGCTGTTCGTTTGTCTGGCGCAAAATCAGCACACACCCTGATGCGAAAACATAAATCCTTCGTTCTCCCGTGTCGTCCTTTACATCCTTCAGCGAGGTTGGTTGGTGTATTTATTTCGTGTATTTTTGTGTCTAGAGCCTCGTCCATTGCCACACAGTAGAAGCAGAAGCAACGGCAATGGTATAGCAGGCGCACATCAGATCATTGTCCTTGGCAAGTTCATTCACTTTTCGCAATTCAATGTTCTTTTTTTATTTTTTATTTTTTATTTTTTATTTTTTATTTTTTATTTTTTTGTTGTGGTGTTCGTAATTTTTTGATTGTATGTTGTATGTGCGAGACAACCCTCCCGATTATTTGATAGATAGACAAATATACAGACAGACAGACAGACAGACTGTTTGGATTCGGATTCAGTATGGATGTTGGATGTAGATGCCTTTGGCTTATGATGCGGGGTAGCCACCTCATCAGCATCTACATCCAGCAGCCATCGTGTATTTTTTCTCATCGGGATCGAATGAACTGGGAAATGGAAAACTGGGTTTGAGAGGACTCTCTATTTGCCACAATAACAACGACGACGACGATGATACCAACTTCGTCTTCATCTTCATCTTCGTCTCGTTGTCATTTCGTCAGTCGTTAAGTTTAGCATGTCTGAGTTTCTTGTAAGACCAAGTTCTGTGAATGTAGGTAGGTATACCTACCTACCTATCTACCTAACCTACCTATATTATTACACAATTTCGCAATGCGTGCTAAGTAGATACGTGCGTATAACATTGTCTGGAATTATTGTGGGTTCGTTTTCTGTCTGGATCAAGAGTGGTGTTGGTTTGGTAGCTTGGTAGTCATATAATCTTTCCAACTTTTCTCTGTCCTGCCGGGATAACTTGATGACAACAATGAGAATTGTGTGTGTGCTTAGTCTTAGCAAATCTGATCTCATTCTCGATTTCCATGCGTAGGCTCTTTATGACGCAGACATAAATATGGCAGTTTAACGAACTTATCCCTTATTATTTTTTTTTTTCAAAAAAAAGTCCTTTTTATATTACATTCTAAGGTTATCCCGCTTCAAGATGCTGTTGGTTATAGACACTACCGCGGCAAAGAGTAGGGTTTTAGATGCGTAAATGTGCGTATAACAGACACACAGGGTAAAAGACTTTATTTCATTCAATCAATTTCACTGAGGGTTGCGGTTTCTTCTTAAATTATATAATGCCATAGCCCATAGGTAGCAATGGCATTGAATTTTCACTAGGCATAGGTCGGGGTTATGTATGTTAGGAACAAGGTCTTTTAGCTTGAATATTCAGCCCTTTAAAATTGTGTGCGATTAGGCATGAAATTGGTTTCTTTTTTAGGTTGATAAGTACCTTTGTATATAACGACGACGTATCACGTCGTCATCGGCATCTTAAAAATTTAGTGCGTAGGTACCTTCCTTCCAAACCTACCTACGTAGGTACATTTTCAAGGCTATGTAGGTATATATGTATGTAGGTAGGTAGGTTGTAGGCACAAAAGAATTTTCTGTAAAGAGTGTTGGTAATTATTTGACTTTGATATGACTTTGATGAGAATTTTGAACAATGTAATGTAAATACATTTGAATGGCATAGAAATCTACTTAGGCAGGATGATTGAGCCTCTATGGAAAATAAGCCTTCAATTTACAATTGTTGTCTTCAGAAAGGATTATTTCAAGCAACCAATATTAATTTGTTGTGTGTCTGTAGATGGGTTTGTCGTCATTATTATTGTGTATTGTTATTTGTTTTGAAATTAACAGTCGTTGTACTTACCGATTTATAAGATTTTCTTAGATGGTTGTCTAATAAGACAGTGTCTGGTTTGAATAAGCTTTAAATAGTAAGTGCTTTGTATTCAATTAAATAATATTAAAACTTTGTACATAGATGTGACTTATTAAGACAGATTTGTAACAAAAATTATAGAACTGTTTTCGAAAATGGATGACTGTCTAAAGTTAAGGTGCCTGTCACGTGTCCATTTCATTCTTTCACCAGTAAACACTAAAGATTTACTTCGGGTGGCTGTCGAGATTTTAACATCGTGAGTTCTCAAGCTGTTGAGAGTTGATTTCCTAAGAGTAGGTTCCTTTATAGTCGTATCTATTTACATACCTCCTTGATATTTATGCATTTCCTCGTCTGCTAATATTTGTTAGTTAGTTTCTTTATCAAAAATGCTGCATTAAATATTGGCTAGATAGTTAACTTTTGCAAAAAGTTTCATAGGTAGGTATACATAGATTTTAGCCATACAATCCGTTGTACCAATATTTTTTAAGCTGTAAACATCTTAGCAATCAGTTTTCAAAAAAAAAAAACACCTTCGGTATGAGAAAAATTGAAAGTCGTATGGAGCTGATAAGGTCTTACAAGTTCCTTTCCGAACCATTTTGTTTTTGTAAACTCGAAAACACAAAGAAGTTTCCGTTTGATATTTAATGGTTTCGGTATTTACTAAGTAGGGTATTTTTTCGCCCGGAAGTAAAATCGCAAAAACTTATACCAAAATAATTTGTTCATTTTTTAAAATGGCTCGTGAATTTATGAGGGATTTTTTGCGGATATAATTCTTTGAGAAGGATTTTTTTAAGTAGGTTAAATGTGTGGGACTGCCAGATATGGGTAAATTGATCATATTTTTTTGTCGTTGACTGTGCTTTCGAATTTGTTGTCGTGCATACAGTTTGTTTCAGATACACAATATTTGCGCCATGGTTATGACCCGATGCCTATGGCCGCAATTCCACAAGAGTGAAGTTTTGTACTCACACACTTTTTTTTAAATGTTTCACTATGCATATGAAAATAAAATAAAAAAAAATTGTCACTTGTTTTGAGATACGTAATCGAGTTTTCAAAAAAAATAATTTGAAACTTTTGATATGCAATGCTTAATGACAATTTTTGGAATTTTTGGAAGTAGATCGCACTAACTTTAGCATACGGATAAAGTTTTATCAAAATCGTAGGATCCGTTTTTGAGAACAAAATAAAATCCTAGTCGGTTTTTATTTTTTGTATGGATGATATTATATTTCCATCAAAGTACCTTAATTTTTTCTTAAAATATTTTAAGTTTCAAGAAAATCGATCATGTCGTTTTCGAAATATTTGATTTCCAAAAAAAATATTCTGTAACATTTTTTAAGCATCCAAAAAATAAGAATTTTTTTCATTTTGGTACACAATACTATGTACATTAGGGTGGTCATTAAAAAAAGGTCATCCCGGATGGGCCCAAATCGGTTCTAAATGCAAAAAAAGGGGAAATTTAATCTACGCCTACTAGTCGCTGTAGGCGTAGGGGATGAAAATAAAAATCTGAAAAAATTAGGGAATTTTTTTTTCTTCATTTAGAGCTGATTTAGGCCCATCGAAATATTAAAACTCAAAAAAACCCATTATACATTATTATATTAAAGCTTCTCTACAAAAATACCATTGTGAAGAAAATTGAAAAAATGTTTCTTTGGGAGATACCATAAGAAACGATTTTTTGAAAACAATTTTATTTTTAAAACTTTTTGTTCAAAATAAAATGTCCTTTCCGAATGGATGGTCTAAAAAATTATATAAAAATGTTTTGAAGAAGAATTAACAACAATCAACCTAAAAAAAATACGAAAAAGTTAAGATTTCTAAATTCTTCAACAACTTGCTAAGAACTTTTTTTGGAGCAAGAACAATCCCAAAGCTTAGACAAAATAAAGTAGAGGCTCAAGGCTTTATTTATCTGGTGTTTAGCCTCCATGTTGTGCTTTGTATGTATGTATGTATATGTATATGAAAATAATAAAAATTAAAAAATTTTAATAACTATTTTAAAGTTTTAATAAAATACAAAAAAAATATTTTAAAACTTTAAAATAATTATTAAATTTTTTTAATATTTTAATTTTTATTATTTTCATATACATATTCATCAAGGCTTTAATATGGCATGTTAAAAAAGTCATTTTTATTAAAAACTAATAAATATACATATATGGGGGATTTCGTGCCAAACTGTGATTGTTTGTGTCCATTGCTTTTTTGTTATTTATTGTAAAATGTTCGTATTTATTGTTGGTTTGAATGGAGTATATGGCTATTTGCTACAATCAATATTCGATATCATGACCAAATTTGCTACTTATTCCACATGGCTTGGAAAAGTGTAGTCAAAATGTCAGTACTATGGAATGTCCGTTCCTTGTTTTTCCAATTAAGTCTACTATTTTCTAATGAGAAACACTTCATTGAATAGAAATGCTGTCCTTAGAAAAGTTTGAGTACCTTATCTACTTGACAAAAAAAAAATATTTCTGAATAAAACAATCATGAATGAATGTTGTCCGAGGATTTTGTTTTATTTTTGAATTCAAAAGATTTCCCGCTAAACCGCCATTTTGTTTTAAATTTTAAGACGTTTGTATGATTGTTTTCTAAAAGAGACACTATTTTTGTAGTTAACAATAGTCACTCTATTTTGTTTACGTTGTTTTATTTTAAGAGTGATATGCTTTCATGCGATGAAAGTGTGTCACAAATATATTTGTCAGTAAAGTTGTAATATATTTCTATAGTAACAAGCAATCGAGAATCTAAACAAAAATATGTTCAAAAAAGAGAGAGAGAACAAATTACATATAATGAAAAAGGAAATATGTCAATATCGTCTATTCCAGTTTAAGTACATTTCAATATATTTTTTTGTTTTTTTTTTAAATTGTAGCAAAATGTTTTTAGAGATTTGATACTCTGACTAAATTAAGCCACAAAACAAAGCAAAAAATGTTTCCAATAAGTTATAATTTTTGAAATTTTTTCAAACAAAGAATCACAGTTGGCAGAGAACAACCCATATACCCATTAAAACTTAACCATTTTTAATAATTATTTACAATTTTGGCCCGAAAGCCTCTTTTTCTGTACTACATGGCAAATTTCGCCTTCGTTAAAAAATTGGAACTCAAGATTTTGATAAAATATGACATTATTCGACTATTGAAAATATTCAAAAAGCTGGTAAGTCCACAATTTTGCTTTTTGGCTATTTTTAAATGCTTTTGGACCTACAAGCTGAACAGCTGGACAGATTGCTATAACACTTGGTACTAGATGCCATAATAGTTTAACTTATTGTCATTGACATAGTACCAAAAAACGGGATTTCGGACAAAAACTGCAAAAAATATGATACGAAATGGTTAATTTATGAAATGCCAATTTTAAATAAAAACTACCGTTTAAAAATGACATATATAAGATTTTAGCGTCTACATTTTTTTTGTTGAAGTATGCCTTGAGTCGATGTTGGCTCTGAAAAAAGTTATGCACAATTAAGAACAAAATTTGAAAATTTTTTGATTTTATTTTATGTTGGTTTTGTAAATTTTTCTTGGTAAAATTTTTAATAATTTTTTTAAAACATTCATTTCGATTGAACACTTAATTTTTAATAAAAGGTTTTAGGTGCAAAATTGTCAAATTCGGCTTATTTCCAAGGTAACCCAGTGTGACTATTCTCTTAGAAACACATGAACAAATTTGGTAGCATTTTTGGTTTTAAGCATGCTTATAGACTTAACAAACATATTCAGCAATAAAAACCTTGCACATAATTGTTCCTTTTTAAAAGGTCTATTCCTATCAAGTTAATACACTTAATTATGTACATAAAATTTTGAAAAAAGTATTTAATTTTTATTTTTTTCAAAACTTTAAGTTTGAAAACTGATTCATCCAAAAACTGTTCAGTCAAATAATTTTATTAAAAATTAAAATAAAAGAAGAACATGGCATCGTAAGGGCTATCGTTTTTGTTTTTACATTTTTTCAAGTCAATTCTTTCGCTAAATGCGCCTCCCGGCTTAACGGGGGAGAAAAAGAACCCCCCTACGATTTTTTTCTTCTCTCAACCCAGCCTAAACGCTCTTGTCTTTTGTAAAATTTTATCCAAATCACCCTGTAGATATAAATGAAACACCATGTTTCATGACCTTCGACCCCGTATGGTTAGTGTAGTCAAGCCCAGATCGATGGAGAACTTTCTAAGTTACTTGGGGGATACCACGCAAGAAAAATACACCTTGTGCTCAACCTGAAAGGTGGTGGAAAAGAGTACTTTTTATATAGAAACATATAATCAGTAACTCTACCGATTGAACTTTCACAAAAAACGGTAACTCTAATGATAAAAAGTTACCATACATTTTTGTAGCAATTTTCTAAGCTACGACCTAGTCATTGACATTTTTTCTGCTAAAGTAACCGGTTGGGAGATATTCCTTAAAACCCGTTGGGGGGGGGGGGGCAGGCTTTGACCCCCCGTAAAATTGTAAGCGGCACTCATATCGATGGGGGCTTTTAACAGTGTCCTTAGGATGAGGATACTATGTACCAAAATTCAGCTTTCCTTGATTTTTTCCATAATTTTGCTGATTTTTCGGCACGTTCCGCGATCGACCGTATCTGTTCCCAGAAGATTGAGATTGAGATTGAGAGAACCAATATTCTCTTCATATTTTATAGAAGATAGTTTAATTGATCGAATTGACACCTTTAACGACTTGGGAATTTTATTTGACACGAAACTGTCATTTAATCCTCATATTGATATGATAACAAGTAAAGCAAGAAGCCGCCTTGGATTAATCAAGAGATTTTCAAAAGAATTTAATGATCCTCATATTACAAAGATCCTGTACTGTTCACTTGTCCGTCCCATCCTGGAGTATTGCAGCTGTGTTTGGTGTCCTGCTTATGAGGTTTCCATTACTAAAATTGAAAGTGTTCAAAAACAATTTTTGCTATTCGTCCTCCGTCATCTTCCTTGGGATCCTAATCAACATCTTCCACCATATGACAATCGCTTGAAACTGCTCAGCCTTTCTACGCTAAAGAAGAGGAGGGAAGTGAATAATGTTCTTTTCCTTTTTCAACTTTTATCGGGATCAATCCATTCTCCAAAAATTCTGAGTATGCTGAACATAAATTCCCGTCCGAGGTTAACCCGTAATCCTGCATTTTTGTATACACCTTCTGCCAGAGTAAATTATGGATTAAACACAGCTTTAAACATTATGTGCAATGATTTTAATCGTTTATATAACTTAATTGATTTTAACATGTCGAAAAATAGTTTTAAAAAAATATTATTATCCTGTTAAGTGTTTCATAATATGTGTTAGTAGACTTAAATTTACTATTATATTGTACAAGAAATATTTAACAACTTAGACATCAGTCTGCAGTTGAAATAAACAAATAAACAAATAAACAAATAAACTCAACTTTGTGTCAAGTATAATTCCCAGATATTTCACCACGTTCTTGTTCGCTATAATTTTGCTGTGCATGTGGAAGTCGATTATAATGGGGATTCGCCTTTTCGTTAGAAGCACTACTTCGGTTGTTTTCAGTAGCCAGATACAGCCCATGTTACATCCATCTATAGATATTTGTTCATGATGGAGGAACACGGGCTGTCTCTGGCTTCAAACGAAAAGACGAATCCCCACGAAAATCGATTTTCACGTCGACACGGAAGCTATAATGAGCAAGAATGCTTCTCACACTATACCTTCAATTATAGCTCAACAACTAGGTACGTATTTCGAATAAAATCTTTCTTCTCTCTAGAAAATTCCAACTCAATCTTATATGCAGAATGGTGTAACTGCCTTAAAATATTTGTTTAGTGCTGACCACGTCACTTGGAAGAGCACAGATAATCCTTTGAAGCTGAAAACACCAAAACAAAATGAAATAAGATTTCGATGTGTTTGAATAATCAAATGCTTACTTTCAAAATTGAACTTTGGATCTTTTTTCTGGGCTAGGTGGTCTTTCCATCATAAACACAATCGAATATTCTGTAATTCTGAAAGAAATGGAAACCATCCTTTGGGAGAGGGGCATGTCACTAAATTGGCGATTTGAGTTTACATAAAACCGAACCCATGCCTTTCAACAAACTAGTCTTTTTGCTTCTTGGTAAACCGTTGTTGACCAATGTATTTGTGTCTCAAGTTTCTTATTTCTGTCACTACAAACAACCTTCTAGAAATAAAACCTAAAAACATTAATTCAAAGCAACAAAATCTTCTTCTGAAATGTGTGCTATTTTGTTGGTCATGTCCATGGACTCATAAACGATTTTAACCAAGCATCTAATAGCTCTTTTATGAAAAACTTCATCTAATCATGGGGATGCATAGGTAACACTGCCAACTGCCATACAAAAAAGAACCAACAAAGTATAACGGTTATTACATCAACTCTTCTTTCATCGTACGTAATCAAATTATTTCATATCATGCTCCTGTCCCTAATTGAATTTCCATCAGACAAAAAGGCAATTGAAACCATCAACAACAAGAAAGAAAAAAAAAACTGAAACCAGTCATCAGCCTTTGACATTTTTCACTCTCGCCCATAGTAGTAAAAATAAAAGGAAAACCTGAACCACCACCCAAAAAAAACATCCATTGCATTATTGTTTCTTCAACTCGCAATCGCAATCCAAATGTATATTTTGTCGACCAAAGTTCATAAAAATCGGTCCAATTTTCGGTTTTTCTCTCTTTCATCCTTGTGCAGTAAAAAAAAACAAACAACAACTATACATACTGCACGAAACAAAACATTTCGACAACCAAAATGTATAGTCACTCTTCAACAAATAAACAAATTCAAAAAACGAACTGCTCTCTGATACTTGTTTTCTTTTACCAAAATAAATAATTTGGCGCGCATTTCTCCCGCCCTTTTTAATGCGCTTGTTCCTTTTTTATTTGATTGAGTTTGCGTGTGACTGTGTGTGTTACTTGTCTGTGTTTATGTTTACACAACAGAATTCTCTTGTTTATTATATTTCTTTTTCTACTCTACTATCAATGCTGCTCCAAATGATAGCTGATGGGAAAAAATGGCAAATACAGAGTAATCACAATGTGTGCCCGAAGGCACCCTACCACAACCCTCTCACTGAATGCGACAGCTTGGGAAAAAGGAAAAACTGAATTTAGCTTGATATCACCACCACACTGCGGTATGTTTGAGTCAAGCAAGCTGTCCATTTTAATTTTCAAATAAATAGAGTAAGAGAGTGTTATGAGACAAACTAAGAGACAGAAAGAGAAAGAGAGGGTAGTGGGACGTGGGAGATTTGTGGAAATGAAATGTGCGCAGCGCACATACATTCGAAACACACAGCTTGCGCCAGGTTTGTTTGGGTTCAAAGACCAGGAAATTGTAATTCCTCTTGGCCCTCTCCATACTACCGTTAACCACATAAATGCAAACGGTCCCATAAGTCCCTCTTTCCAGTCGGAGCAGCTTAGAATGTTAGCCTTTGAAGAGAGCCTGAGAATGCCGCCACTTGTATTATTCTGTTTCTGTTATCGTTCACTAGTACTCATATAGAAGGAGAAACCCCCTTATTTAACACGCAACGGGCATGATAAAGATGATACGGGCTTACACCCTATTCTGGTCAAAAGGGGTCTAATATGAAGAGAGTTTGATTTTAACGATGCCACGGGGTAGTTATCGTTTGTCATGTCTATGTCTCGTGTACCTAAAGCACATTGCTTTCCCTTTTCTCTCTTTTTTCATAAACTCTCTCTCTCTCTCTTTCTCTGTAAGGGTGGTTAGGTAGAAACTGGTTGATGGTGCCTCATGGGACCAGGAAAATTATAAATTTGCATTGTTGTCTGGTTTAAGGGATGGTTTATAGTCCCGCAGGGTATAAAACTCATTTATTTGTCTCTCTTTTATTCAGAGTTTATGTGTTTTCCTAAACCCCCTATTTCAACAACCTCATAAAGGTCCTATAGCCCTAGCCTTAAAAGGCTAAATTCAAAAGGTACACACTGAAAATGGAACACATTCATGCGCGCCTTTTTCGAAGCTTGTTTTTCGTAACGAACTATTAGCAAAGCTGTTGGGAAGAATCGAAACTACAGACTACAGCAGTACAACAAGCAGAAAAAAGGTACGAAAAGAAGACGAGAAAATTCCTTTGCATTAAATTTTCCCTGGATGAGCAGTCGGGTGTCAGGTCGGGTCTCCTCATAGTTTCGACTCGGTGATGAGAGAAGTGGAACGCGAAGTTATATGTTTTTCCACATTTTCCTGAAGATATTCTGCCCGAGCATAAAGAGGAATTCCTTTGGTTGACACTGTGTATACTTGGTTCCATTTGTGCTTCCTGTTCTCTCATCCTCTTCCTCGCCGTTGTGCCGCCCGTGACTCTTCTACATCTCCTAATTCTTCTTCTATATTTGTTTTGATTAGTTTTTATTCGATTTTTTCTGCAGCTTTTTCGTTTGCAAGGTGTACCAAAGCAAAGACGAGACCAGTACCTAAACCTCATACTCTTCTAATGCCTCGTTTTATAACTCGTATGTACCCTATGCTTTTTGCACCGTGAGGAATGTGGAATGTTTTATAGAATGGTTTTGTTGGCCTGCTTGTTGTAGTAAAGACAGAGGTATAGTTCCGCTTTTCAAAGCTATTCTTCTTCTTCTTCGTCTATTCACATCTCTGCTATAGCTGGGTCTGTGTATAGTAGTTGTTGCCTCGAAGATAAGTACGCTTCTTTTGGTGTGTCTTATAGCAGGCGCTTCGGTATGCGACATTTAGCGGAGCTTGAGACGAAGAAGGAGTTTTATCTATACCTACTCCTCTTCGGTTCTCTATAGTAGGATTTTGTGTTATAAATAGCTTTGCGGGGAGGTGCAGCGTTAGAAAAGAAGGAAAATGCCTTTTTACCGTAGGCTCTTGGAATGTTATTAAAATTTGGTTCTGTTCTGATGGCAATGGGGATATGCCATGTGGTGTGGTATGGTGTGGTGTTGGTGTGGCATAGCGTGGTATTGTGTATACTCGTTGGTGGATATAGTTTAAGAATGCACACAAAAAGACGAATGCAATGCGAATACCTACTCTTTTTAGGAAGACCAAGGTATTGATAGACTGATTCTTCTTTAAATGTAATGTTGTCTGTTGGTGACGATAAAAGATGTTTGATCGTGAGGAGGAATTCCTTTTATTGAAAAATAAGAAAGAAAAAAAACTTTGTCGGAGAAAAGTAATCTTAAAAAATTTTTGAAGCTGCTTTTAGATTGATAGCATTTTTTGCTTTTTAAAAATTTAAATTAGAATTTAAGGAATCTTATTAGAAATTTTTAAATTATTTAAATTCGAATAAATTTTCCATCGCGTCTTCATGTCATCATAAACCCTTGATGCTAATGGATCAAACGTGTCAAAATGGTTCAGCCAATTCCTTTAAAAAAGGTTCATATCAGAACCTTTTGCTCGATAAAGGCTTCGGACTGGTACATGCATTCAAGAAAGAAGCCAAACAATTAATGCTATGCTGACTAGAAACAGAGCTACTATGGAGAGAGCTCGGGACTGTTGAGTCTTTTGAAGGTAGTTTTGGCAGAGGTAATGCTCGAAAGTTCTACCAAAGAGTGAAACGATCTACCGAAGGTTACAAGTTTACGACAAATCTTCAGAAAGAGGTTTGTCCATATCTCTGATAGGCTCTACTTTCTTCTAGAAAAATAACCTCAGTTACAGGGATCACACGAAGAATGACTCTAGCCAATGCTTATTTTTTGGACTTCGTGTAATATTCCGTCTGGTGTGTATCGATGCCATGTGGGGGAAAAATTCAAAGGCTAACTCTAAGGTCTATACATCAATGTCAACCTAGGAAAAATGCTGAAAAAAAACTGCAGCCAAGATAGCTGGGTCACATGGAGCGTATGAGAGTGACGTACCACCCGGCGAGTCTTTGAATCTATCCTTGATAGACGAAGCAGCAGAAGAAAACCTCACCAGGTGAGGGTAAAAATGAAACAGTAAAATCCAGAGACTCTGACGATGTCTAAGAGAAACGTTAAATTTAGTGCTTCAAATTTAATAAACAAAAAACACGAACTAAGCTGACCCAGTGAGCTTTGTACCGCCAAAAATTGATATTAATTTACCTTTCGCGCCTTTCTACTGTTTTGGAATTCAATGGATATCAATGCATTTTACTTAAAAACGGCTTCCTGAAACGCTTCGTACAATTTAACGAGTTTTCCGTGCAAAAAGCAATTCCTATAATTCGCGATTAAGGCCACACACTTGGAACGATAAGGCTTGCGTCGAATCGGTCGATATCACCCAAAATTCTCAAAACGAGAACTTCCTCGCCATTGAACAGGCCTTTGATTATGGTGCCTTTGAGGAAATTGTTCATGGGCTTATGCAACCTTGCACAGTTTTGGTTGCTTAAGATTTCGTACCACTTTGACGACAGATCTGACTTTGAGTTGCAAAATGTGCGGTGGTAAACTGGGTACATCCAACGAATTCAAAAACTCAATTGGATAGTTTGTTGCTTCTTCACCCATTCGGAACGCAATCAACAGATTTTAAAAAATGCAGTACGTGGCTTCAATTTTATTCTGAATAAAGACTCTCCCAAGCCGACGCCAATCTTTCGCTGATGACAGTTTTTGTTGTTGTAAAGCATCGTGAATATTTCATATTAACTATCGTTGCGAATGATTTGCTTTGATTTCCCGTTGATATGACCTTAATACGATTTAAATCATCGCCTTCCAATAGTTGCACCCCATGTTCAAGAACAGTTTTCTTAATTCATAGGTCTCCCTTATATTATGTGAACTCACAAAAATTCGACAAGACCGGAATCAGGTCACAATACAGCATTCATGATCGTTTGGCCGCTGCCATCTAAAAACAGAAATGTTTTTCCTGAGGTACTGCCTTTTGCAGGAAACTGGCAGATCCTCCAAGAGAAGTACGTGTCATCAATAAGTGCTTCTCATCTAGCCGTTCGGACTCAACAAAAAATTGTACATAGGTCCCCTCCATTCCTTCCAACAACACGCACTCAGGAAGGATTGAGAATTGTAAGTCACTAGGTACTGGTTCTCTACGAGCTGTTTCGCCACCAAATTTATTTTAATTTATTTTTTATCGCAACTCACATTATCGTCGTCAATTGCAGCTTATCTCCGTATCACCAGAAATACGATAATTGCAGGTAAACATTGAGTTCATGTGCAGACGTTGATGGTGGGATGACCAGTAAATTTGAAACCAGCCAATAATATAATTACTTTTCCGAAGCATCTCGAATTTTTCCACAAGATGATAATTCTATGGAGTCTGATCAAAACAACATAAGTCCAATATCTTAGTTTTGAGAAAAATGCATTTTAAAGTTTAAAAATTTCCTCTAAATCCGGTTTTGGTTATTTCAAAAATATTGTGATGTAGTATTTCTATAAATAATGGTATTTACACAGAAATAATAACATATTTCATAATTTATGTTTCTATGTATGTTTTAAGGGAGATATGTTGTTTTGACCAAACGGTTTCTGTTAATGGGTGGAGATAAGACCCGTATTGAAATAATTTGTATAAATATTAAGTTGTTTTACAGACAAACTAATTCATTTAACTTTAATTGCAAAAACAGTATTCAAAAACAGAAACGAATAATGGAGTTTTCAAAGTATTCAATTTAGTGGTTTGTACTTTTTTGATGGAACTAATATTCTTCATCAGAAGGAATCAATTTGATCAGGATCTTTATAATCTATTCTACTCTTTCCTTTGATTTAGAGTTTTTAAGGAAATTTCGGAAAATTGTTGGAATCAACGGCATAAGAGAAAATATATCATATTTTTCTTCCGATACTTATCGGTGCTGGTATGACATTTTTTGTTGCAAAAATCGATGAATTTCTACCTGTTCTATGAAGTTTACCACATCGGAAATTTGTTTCTACATTTAACGTTGTTTTTAAATATCGTTTAAAAACCAAACATGTTTCCATTGTCGTCTTCTTTGCCAACAACAACTTCATCCAGTATACCAATTAAGTCAGACGATTCCAATTCTAAATATTGGCTAAACTAGGCCGTATAGGTGACGTCAACTGCGTCAAAAAATGCATTTGCAAAATGTTCTTATATGCAAACTGCATGTTCGAAAACGAGAAAACAAATTTTACTGCAATGAAATTGTGTTCGATAGTGTAGCTTGCTAAAGTCAGATTCAAAAACATCATCTGCGCTGCACTTGTGCAACAACAAAATTAAGTTGACGAACTATATATTGAAAACCCAGAGAGCTTATTCAAAAGCTTCAAATGCATTTGCAAGGATATTGACCGACTTTGATCAAAACACTTTTGCATATTTGACAATAGCAACTTCTGCGTCAAAAAATGACAATCAAACTGATTTTGATTTGACGTTTTTGAAAACGGCCCTAGTCAAGTTTAGGTGCACCACCGAATTTCAACTTCTAAGAATTAGTGGTTTCTGAGATACAGTACTTAAAAAATCACTGAAAGCGAAACTGACTGATTCATCACTCACTCAGTCACTCACTGACGGATCATCAAAATTATGGTGCACTTCCTGACATCCAATTTAGAATCTTGAAATCTTTGAAAAAGTGGAAAATTTGAGGTTTTTCATTTATCCGCCCATTTTCCCCAAATTTGTGTTATATTATATGGACCATGTCCAATCCCAAGTTTGGCAGGCTTAATTTTGATTGCTCAATTATCCACAGTTTGAAAGGCTTTGACGAGTAAACCTAGCAAATTTTAGTCAGTAAATATTAAATAAAAATTCTGTTCATGTCTTGGAGTTATTTCGATATAACTCAACTAAAACTTAGAACTTGGCATACCTATTATCTCTTACTTTTCGTCACTAATTTGTTTCACAGATATTTTGCACATAGAAAAACTTGGCTCCCTTTGTAACAAAACGATTGGATTTTGAAAATAAACCGTCGTTACTAAACAGCAAGCATTTAACTTTACTTGCGAAATAAAAGCAATGGAGTTATGTTATTTTGACCAGATTTTTATTTATAAATTCTTGTTCGGTTAAAACAACACAAGTGGAGTTGTGTCGTTTTGGCCAAACATAATATAAAATCAAAAGCGAAGTGTTGTTAGGGCCATAGAATATCTTGTGAATCGGTTTACTTAGACTTAAGCTGTTAAGACCAAACGAAACTAGATTTTTTGTGTATAGTTCTGCATTCATAACTCAATTTTGACAAAAATGGACTTATGCTGTTTTGACCAGACTCCATAGAATTTTTCCAGTTTTCACTGTCAACTCACACCTGTGACATCACAAGTTTCTTTAATTGTCACTCATCGTCCAATCCATCGCGGTTAATTTACGTCAAAACTGCAAGTTTAATAAAATTAAAACGGTTTGAGATACATGATACGCAACTTCGTTTGATGATAAACGATCTGCAGGTAATATACGCCAATCATATCACAATGTCAATTTTAGCAGATACGCCACTGTTGTGTTTGGAGCGACGATATGAAAGGTTGTACCACAACAAAAATTTCAGTTTGATGGACTTTCAACTTCTTCCTCTCTCCACCACTTCAAATGCATTTACATAAACAGACAATGTGGGGACTTCCGGGGATTTTGCATAAGCTAGCGTGAAATTTTGCGCCGATGCCAATTCTTCACACGATTTGTGCTATTTTGCTCGGTCTTATATTCAAACCTAGAAAATGAATCAGTGAAAAAGTTAAACAGTAAGGGTATTCATACAACAGCGTAAAGCCGTCGTAAACGTTGTAATGTTTAAAACTTCGTAATTCTGTCACAATTTGTACGGAAAATTTGACAGATTAACGAAGTTTAAAACTTTACTACGTTAACGATGACTTTATACGCTGTTGCATGACCCTTGTATTTTTTTTTAGAAATCTAGAATGAATCTAAAAAAAAACACTTTTTCCTGCGTCAATTTCTCTTGTTTGACAATATTTTCAAAGCCAAACCTAACTTATTTGAAATTATAAAATTACTGAAGTCGCTGTAGGCAGTCGTCCATTTTCATTTATTTAACCAGAATTTGAAAATGTTTGATTTTGGGAATTTTTTTATTTATAAATAGACCAACATAAGATTTAGAGACCTTTAACAGATCTAAAATGTTTATATTTTATATTTAAGAGAGGTTTCTCGTTTTTGAGAGAAATGGACTTAGGGAGTTTTGATAGAATGGCGACGATATTATGTCTTACCGCAGTGGTTCGCGATAACAAAGTAAATAATTATAAAAATCTATCTTTTAACGAAGTTTGTTAATACTGCAATTCTTTGAGTCCACCTCAAAACGGACTTTAACACCATTTATCGCTGTTTACTCTTAAACTAAACGGACAAAAAAAAAGTGATAAATATTCAAGAAAAAAAATAAACAGAAGAAATTTTAAAAATAAAACCAACGTCATTCGGCTGGATTGTGTGTAGGAAGTTGTAAAAGCCTTATCATCATCACACAACAGAACTTTCTCAGAATGAAAGTGAACATAATATTGGCACTGACACTGCATGGAAAAGTAAATATAAATAAATTAGAAAAAAAAAACAAATAATATTAAATAATAATGCACACTAACTTACAGTTGTTATTTTCTTTTATTTATATTTCAAAGAAAATATATAATTTATTTACATACACAAAACCAACCCGACCGGCTCTGGCTCAGCTGTAATGACGTGCAATTCCTTTGGTTGACGTGTTTTCAATTTATTAGAATTAATGGAGTTATGTATGTGTTTTGTGTATTCGATTTTTATGCAGTGCGTTGTGACGTAGATTTTATTTTTATTATTGATATTGACACTCTTTTGGTTTGTGGGTATACCGAACCCAATAGTTTATAAGAACTACATATGTATGTATGTATATTTAAGTGATGATAATAAATTGAAAGAAGTTATATCGAGTGTAAATGATTTTATTATTGATGATTAATCAATTGGTTTGGAGCGGAAATTATTAGATAATATCAAATTGAACTAATTGAAAAATATATACTCTTTTAAAGAGGTGTATACTTGCGTACATACATTTTGCAATTATTATTAATATAAATTCCTTTGTAAGAAGCCCCAAGTATTTAATTAAATGAAGTGGACTTTGGATAAGTTTTGTTTAACAATTTTTTTTCCCAGAAATAAAGTAATTTGATGACTAAGTGATATTTAAGATAAGGAACTATATACTATATGCATTTATTGCGCTAGGTTTAATAAGAAACTGAAACTGTTCCATTTTTCTTTTTATCTTTTGGATATCTTATTCTTAAAGCATTTTTTTAAAATTTCATAAGTGGAAAGCTTGCCTGTTGAGTATGGCTGCCAGTGTCATTTAGAGGCAAAACGTTTTTGAATTTTTACTTGCGATATAGGTAGATACTAGCCGCATTTTATTATCCACATGATCTGATCCGGATCAATTTCTAACACGTGATTACAAAAACAACATGGGATCCTGCTTTTTATCTGGATCTATTTCAATGATCCAAAAATGACTATTGTGAATGTGCCTCAATAGTGCCAAGAAAAGAGGCAACAGACACGTGAAAAATAAACAAACATAAGGCAAAATGAGACGGGTATATAACTAAGATCCTATATGTTTTATTTATCATGATCTGATCCTGATCAGATGAGGATAATAGAATGCGGCTACTAAAGGGCAAGTTTTGGATTCGTGCAAAAAAAATTTTAAGATAACAATCAAACATGACATCACGATGATAGAGAACACCAAAAAAGTGGGTGGCAAAATTCTGTCTGTCTGTCTGTCTGTCTGTCTGTCTGTTCGTCTACAGCCTAAATGGCTCGATTGATTTTCTTCAAACTTGGTACTTAGTGGTTTTTGGTGATTCTGCCGACACGTTTTTTTCATTTTTTTTTAGAACCAAAAATAACGGTACCTGTCGCACATTTTTTTTTGGCAAATTTACATAATCGTATTTTTCTCAAAAACGGCTCGACAACTTTTCTTACAAAAAATTCAATAAATTTATTTTAGTAAAGGCTTTCTTTGGGTGGAAAACCATTTTTCAAAAATGGTTATTAATGGTACCTCCGAAGGAACCATTTTTTTAATTTTTGATTTTCTTCAAAATGGTATGACCGATTTCAATTATTTTTTTATACAGAAGCTTCCGAGAAATTTTAATAGTTTTGTGTACCAACATTTTTGAAAAAATATTTTTTGGATTTTTAAAAAATATTTCAAAATTTTTTTTGAAAAATCAAATATTTCGAAAACGGCATCATAGATTTTTTTTGAAACTCGATATTTAAGACTTTTTTAGTACTCTCTAAAATATTTTTAGAAAAAATTTTACATTTATGAAAAAATAACGGTACCTTCCATACAAAAGTGAAAAAACTGCAAAGGAAAATATTTTTTTGCTTAAAAACGACTCCTACGATTTTGATCAAACTTTTTTCATATACTAAAATTAGTACGATCTATTATAAAAAATTATAAAATTTTACACATAGCAACTATTAGTAGTACCTGTCATAGAACGTATTTTTTATTTTGAGTTTTCTCGTTATCAGCTAAACGGATTTAAATGATTTTTTTATATACAAATTTCTGATAAGATTTAATAATATTGCATATCAAAATTTTCGAAAAAAAAGTTTTTGGATTTTTAAAAAAAGTTTCAAATTTTTTTTTGTGAAAATTCGATATCTCAAAAACGGGTTGACAATTTTTTTTCAAATTTTGTTTTTATATACACATAAATATATAGTTTAAATCTGCATACCAAAATTTGTTCTTAAAAATGTTTTAAGAATTTTATATATAAAAAATTAATTTAAAAAAAAGCCGCTCCAACGATTTTAAAAATTTTTTTCCCATACAATCATATTCCATCATGAATTAAGATGGCATACTTTTTTTTCACCTCAAACTGTCAAAAGAGTTGTTTTAGCTAATTTAAGTGTCGTATTTCATACTTCTCTACATTTTTCTCTCATAATTTCCATGTTTGTATATATAATTTTCTTAAACTCGCAGTGTCTTGAACATAAGAGCAAGTACGTGCGACCCAGTCGTGCATTTTATTTTTTAAGAATTTGATACATATTATAATTTTTTTTATCGGCTCACACGATTTTTTTTTTCTTGCAATCATCTTTGGTCAAGAATTCAAATGGCATCCTCTTATTTTACTTCAAACGTTCAAACTGTTAAAAGAGTTGTTATAGGTATTTAATTTAATATCTAGTATTTTTTGCTTTTAAACATTTTTCTCTCATATTTTCCATGTCTTTACGTACATTTTCTTAAGAGCATAAGAGGATGTATTTTATTTGTACAACAACTTGAAAATAACTCAACTTATTTTTAAGTTCTAAGAAAAGTGTGAACTATGGCGTTGGATTGAGAGCAGCAGCAGAAGCATTATCAAAAAAAAAAAAAAAGCGAGATATCACGAGCAATATCATACCATCCTCAAAACATGACTGAGTGAGTTTTGATCCACTAAGAACTTAAGATGAAACAAATGAGAATAGCTGTTTATAGGCTCTGGACCTTTGGCACCTCATATGAGGGAAATTTGATAAAAATAAGATGCCATCTAATTGGTCAGAAATGGTCAAATGGTCCCAGAAATTGGTCAGCCCTAGATAACTTGTAATAAAGATTTCCGAAAGATTTCTAGATCGTGATAAAAGGTCAACTATTTTCAGTAATTCAAACTTCAAAAATTCATAGAAAAAAATCTAAGGCTGACCAATAACTGAAAAAAAATTGACCTTTTATCACGATCTAGAAATCTTTCGGATGGTATACATTTTTGCAAATTTCCCATAAATGAGGTGCCAAAAATCGGGCGTGACCTTGAACGACCTTGAGAAAGTTTAAGATTTTATAACAAGTTATCTTGGGCTGACCAATTTCTAGGACCACTTGACCTTCTATGACCAATTACTGCCCAATTAGATGGAATTTGTTATCAAATTTTCCTCATATGAGGTGCCAAAGGTCCAGAACCCTGTTTATAGCTTATTTTGTAGATGATTTTATCCTCTACAATCCTCAAAATGAAATGGGAAAGAGTTTTTCAAGATGGCAGCTCTTCTCTAACCCTTAAATTACAAAAACTAGTTTTCATAATGAAAAGACGTTCTCAAACAGATTCCATAAACAAATTTTTTCCATCGAAAAATACAATTTAAGCTCTTAATTTGACTTGGCTGAAAGAAATGATACTATTTCCGTATTAAAATAATAGTTCATATAATTCTAAAACACTTTGTCAAAAAATCCCTCCTTCGTAGGTATACAAAAACTAATCAACTTTATTTTCTTCTAAAAAAAGAAATATCTCAATTCAGACATTTAAATAGCCTACAAGTCTTATCTGGTCTCCAAAAAACAATATCTTAACATAAATCCAAAACATTTACCATATACATCAATTTATTCAGTTTATTTTGTATACGTTTGTATGTAGCCCTATGTCGAGAATACAATTCAAAATGTCATGATGAAAACTTCATAAAAGTTTCATTATTATTGGCAGTAGTAACATTGAACATTTCTTTTATATTATTTCCTCTCTTAGTTTTTCTTTTACAAAAACGAAAAAACCAAAAGAAATACAAAAAAGAAAAAACTTCTAGTCATAACTTTTATGCGTTTACACAATGGCAGTTCAATATCAAAATCGAGGCTAAAATGAGTGCTGTATTTCTGCGTTCGTACTCATTTAAAACCTTCTGCCCCCCCGCATAGTCTCCCTCATTCACTCCTTTTTCTGTTTATTCTGATTCTGAGATGTGGCAAGTTCAATGCTTCTGTTTATTTACATTTCAAGTCGATTTACTTTTGGCAGTTTCAGTATTTGAAATAAAATGATTGACACATTTTTTTTTGTTGTTGCTTCTTATAAAATTTGAAGGCGAATCTCTCAACAGAAAAATCACATCCATTTGCTATAATAATTTTCTGTGAATATATATAGAGGAAAAAACCCCTCATAGGGAAAATTATTGCGTAAAATCAATCAGAAATCCATATTTTGTATGTTTATTTTGTTCAGTGTGATTTACATTTAGGTGTATTTTGTTAAATTGTAAATTCCACAATTGAATAAATTACCTTTTAGTCAAAAAAAGGCTTTGTTTTGTAAGTTTTGTAGGCTTTTTAGAATTTTTAAACAGGTATTTCTGTAATTTTGTTCTCCAACACGGCTGTACGATTTTGATTAAAATTCGGTGTTAACTTTTTGATTGTAAACATTCACCCAATGAAAAAAAGATTTACTGACGAACTTATCCAGTTTACTGCACTTCTTTAATATTAATTTCATTCCGTGAACAGTGTGAACAAAACTGTCGAAACTTCAATAAAATTTAACATTACGATGATGGAGAGGTAAAACATATTGGGGCATATTCATAGATGTTTGCTTAGCTCTTGCTAAGTTGTTACTAAGCAAGTCTAGAGTTTAGGCCATTCATAAATAAATAATTTAAACCTAAGCTTAGGGCTAAAATTATGGTCTAACTTTAAACATAGGAAATGCTGTGTTTAAGTAGTTATTATCACAGCCAAATGTCAAATTTAATTTTTGTTTTGTGAATTAAAAAGTATTAAACTTATCGTCCTGAAAAATTTCGATTAATACCGCAATTGAAGAAGATATGGATATATTAAATGAGTGCCACCAAGAAAAAAAAATAGAAAAGAAAAAAGAATAGAAAAAGAAAAAAGGTAGTTCCTTCTGTGGTTGCGACCAGTTTTCCTGGCGTTCGCGTTTTATATTTTATTTGTTGTTCATCTAAGATATTGAAGAGCACTAGTCTTACCCTTACCCCGTGTCGAAATTCGACACCAATCAAAAAATTAAAGCTAGCTATAAAATATTTGAAAATTGAAGCAAGAAACAATTTTTGAATTTTTAAAATTTAGTTTTTTGAATGTGCACAGTGAGCGGCAGTATAAAATGGTACTCAGCCAAAATGGACCCGCAGTGTTTAATTTTGTGATTCGCACACCCACCGAGACTATAGCTTTCCAACCGCATACAATTTATCTAAATCGGTCCAATACTTATTGAGTAAATGGTACCACAAAATTTATTTAAACCTATTTATATATAGAAGATTTGTTCGAGTTTCTTTTTTGGATTTTTATTTAATAGCTTTGCTTTGTTTACTTTTTTCGACATGCAGTATGAGGAAGGACCACACAAAATTTACACTTTGGAAATAATGTATTTTTTTTTCTTTGACCTGTCATCATTTGAAGTATAATTGTAGTAGAACACAACCTTAACCTGGGGTTCTACTAAACACACCTGGGAAATTGACTATGAATAAGAGCTGTGTTTACCCAACCAACAAGCCTTAAACTATAGATCAAGAAATCATGACTTCAGTACTTCTCTATGAATACGCCCCATTGAGCTTTGTCGTGACGTACGTCTAAACGTCTGATTGTCTGTGCGCCCATTTTTTATCATATAACTGAAGTCCAAACGGGTGAACCAATTCGCTTAAAATTTGATACCCGATTTTCCATTGATTGCAGTCCCTTGTCCTCCCTCCAGTTGTTGAGACCCCCCGCTGTTGCGTCTCTAACCGTCTGGTCTTTGAAGAGGAGGCTCGGTCTTCCTGGTCATCTTGAACCTGGGGGCTGGGATTCGAAGATTTTCTTGGCTGGAGCGTTGTTGTCCATTTGCTCGATGTGGCCGAGCCAGTGTAGTCGGCGTGTTTTTGCTCTTTGGACTACATCCACATCTTGGTACAGCTCGTACAGTTCACGATTGAATCTTCTCCTCCAATCGCCGCACAGTGGGGCAAAACCTACGATTTAGGGAAAAAACCTCTAAGCGGTATCATTTCGTATGTATTTGTACCCGCTAAATTGAATGGTATCATCTGTTTTATGATCAGAGTTAAGGGGAAATTTTTAGTTTTTCATAAAAGTGGGATATTTTGTATCAAGTACGTCAGGTGGAAACTAAAAAGAAAAGTGTATCACAATGCCATATAAAAAACTTTTATATATGAGGTTTTTTCCACCTCGGCCCCACTGTGCGCCGTGTTCGTATATAGGATCAAATATCCACCAAAGAATTTTTCTCTCGATAGTGCCTAGTATCAATCCCCATTTTTACTTGCACTCAGCGCCACGTAGAGTAGAACTGGTAAAATTAGCGTTTTGTATAGCGTGCACTTTGTTTTTCGAGAAAGAAGCTTTGAGCCCATTTTTGTGGCCAAACCGAAGTAGCAGCGGTTCGCTAGGGTAATTCTTCGTCGAATTTCCACTAAGATGTCATTCGTAGAATGACATTTGATTCGAAGTAAATGAATTCATTGACTACCTCGAAATTACTGCTGCCAACAGTGACGTTTTGGTGATGGATAGATGAGGCTTTGCTTGTTGATAGCATATACTTTGTTTTGTCCTCATTCACTTCAAGACCAACGCATTTGGAGCTACCGATGATGTCGCTGTCATCCGAATAGCTGAGAAGTTGAGAAGATATGTTGACAATAGTGCCTTCCAGGTAAACACCAGTCGTACGCACTATTTGCTCCAGTACTAGGTTTAGGTTCAAGAAATCACATGATAGCGCATCTCCTTGTCTGAACCATGTACCAGTCTAAAATAACTCGGATGAGCTGTTACCCATTTGTACGTTGCACCGCGTATTTTGTAACGTCATGCGACATAGGTGGATCAGTTTTTTCGGGATCTTGAGTTCCGACATCGCCAATAGAAGCTCTTGGTGACTTATGCTATCATATGCAGCTTTGAAGTCGGTGAAAAGATGGTGTGTCTCGACTTGAAATTCGTTGGTCTTTTCCAGGTTTTGCCTCAATGTGAAAATTTGGTCTATCATTGATCTGTCACGCTGGTACGTGCCAACCATAGTAGTCCAGAAAGGTTTTAGACGCTCAAATAGTACGTTGGATAGGACCTTGAAGGCAACATTAAGCAGGGATAAGCCTCTGTAGTTTTTGTAGGACATAGAATCGCTTTTTTATAGATTGGACATATAGAGTTATTTGACCAGTCGTTATGTATCCTTTAATCCTCCCACACTTGGTTGATGAGCTGGTGCATGCACCATTCCAGGACATCTCCACCACACTTGAAGAGTTCCAAAGGTAGGTCATCCGAGCTGGTAGATTTGTGCATGGCTTTCTCAACCTCTTCATTACTGGGCGCTGGGCGCTTAAATACGTGTACAATTTCCTATGCGTCGGTAACAAGGTCCGCTTGGCTGTTTCGATGAGCTTGTGTGCCAGTTCTACAACGAGATGCCAGCTGTTTTGTAGAACCAGCGGGTGTAAGTTACGGTGCTTGACTCCTCAAAATACCTGAGCTGAAAGGATGCGGATGCTTTTTTTCTTAAATTTATACCTAAATGTAAAAATGTTGAAAAGTTCAAAGGGCAAGAGTTAGAATTAGAAGAAGAGGGCTATAAGGTGGGTGAGTTTTGTTTCAATTTTCAATATGTTCAATGTGAACTTGATGATTTGGTGGGTGACAAGACTTCGGAGACGTATTCTAGAAGAGATCGAATGAAAGTCATATAAAGAGATCTAGTAACATAGACAGGGACAAGAAAATTCTTTTGATCAGCAGCTTACGAAACCGAAAAAAATGACACCAAGGTCACGATTGGAGGTAACCGTAAGAATAGGCACCACCATTAATGGACTATTGTCTTTGTGGAAAGGGAGGACGCTTTCGAGAGAAAGTTATGGCTTCACATTTCTTAATGTTTAGCTCAAAGATGTTCTCTTTGTACCACGTAGAGAAAACTATTTAAGTCTGTGTGCAGCATAAGTGCTTCGTCAACGGCTGAAATCCGTTAATTTCCAAATAAGTCTGGGGTAAAATAAGCTCAACATCATTTATGGTCAACACAAAGATTAGAGGTCCCAAAAGCTTTACTGAGTTACACCAAAAATTACATGAATATATGTAGGTTTGGAGAAGCTCACTCTGAAAAGAACTCAATACTGACAGTCAACTAGATATGACTGGATCGAAGGAACGAATGTGAAAAACCAAGCTTTTTAGTTTGAAGAGAATGATATCGTGGCAAATTTTTTCACGCACCTTACTAGAATCTGTTGCAATTGCATCAACTTCCTTACCCTCTTCTAAGGCTAAGACCCGCATTGCTTGGGGGAATAAATTGATTTGCTAACGAAATAACGATTCATAAGCTAAGCTTTCAAAAAGTTTGGTTATTTGTACATGAGTGTTTGACAATGGGTCTGTAGTTGGAAATATCATCTTTGCAGCCTTTTTTATGGGCAGGAATGATGAAAGAATCTTTCCACATCTTAGGAAAAACATCACTTACGATAGAAGGGTTGAATAAGACTGCGGAAAAGGGCTGGGCTAATTCGTCAAAAGAACGATTGCTGGAAAACCATCTGATCCAGGAGAGAAATCATCCTTCAGCAGATTAACTTTAACCACTACTGAAACTGAAGATATGAAATATTGATATTTGTAAATGAAGTTTGAGGGCAAATAATTGTTCAAATAACTAAAATAGATCAGATCTACATCAGTATTGTTGAAAAAAAACGCTTCGTTGCAAAAATCTGCAAAAACATTCAATATGGTGCTGGGATCAGCAGAAAAGAATTCACTGAGTCTTAAGGCGGGGGGTTCACCATCCGATTTTTTCTTACAATTAATAAATTGGTAGAACTTTTTTTGTGTTGGAAATAAGATCGGCCTCCATTTTGTGTATAAAATTTGAATAAAGAGAGTAACATATAAGAACGAGAAGTTGTTGAAGGATGTGAGACAATTTGAAAAATCAACTCAAAGCTAGACCTCGATTTTTGAAACTTTAGCCAAAGTTGTAGTTATGCAAATTCATAGAACCGTTTAAATCGTCCATTAGTTTTATTCTGTGTACCTAGTACCTACCAAGCATGTGATTTTCTTCACATTGTTTTTCTGAGTGTAGGTACTTTTTTATATTATTTTGAGTATGTTGGTACGTTCCCACTCTAAATAAGTTCATTCATAATTAAATAAAATTAGAGCAAAGCCCCAAACACAAATAGAATGAGCGTCGTGTCTGTCGAAACAGATATTTGCCTTTTATTTTCGGAGCATTAGCAATGGAAATTTCTACACTGAGGTGTCTCTTCGTCTCCATTTTGTATGTTATTTGAAATCATCAGAGAATATTTTTATTTTTTCTTTTTCAAAGTGCATATAATTTCCCCCCTAAATTGATGAGGAAATTTTATTTAAATAACTTATGTAATTTATTTTTAAATTGAAAATAATTCACACTTTACGAAGAATCAACAAAAAAAATATATAATAAGAAACATCTGCCTCTCTACTAGTTGGCAGTTTACCCACGAAATCGGATGAAAAAATCCGTCTTAATGAACGTCAAATTGAAGGTGAGAATGTCCTATGCCGGAAAAGATGAATTCTTCAATATTTCTTCCCCCGTACCAATCTTCTGGTTCTCTGGCTGCCTTTCTAAAATACTCGCAGTCTCACCCTCCCGGGTTTGATAATGTGTTCTTCAAACATCTCATAGACAAAAAATATAAGAAACGTATTGTTGAATACAAAAAGAAAGCAAAAAAAAAAAAAAAAATAAGAACCGATTCGAGGACATTAAGGAAGACTCAGCTCTTCTCTCTGTTCTGTTTAGCATAGATATTGCCGCCAAAAATTATTAGAATTGGATATTGCCGTTACGTGAGTCTATTCCGTAAATGTAATTGGTTTTTGGTTCTAAAAAGAAACCCCCAAGACCAAGCAGGACCAGGAACGAAGCCAAGGCACTCCAACACTAATGCTGATTTCAGCTTGAATAAAAAGGACGAAGAGGAGGAGGAGCTGGAAAAGAAAGAAGCAACACCATCCAAAGAACATAGACCATGAATTGCGTACCGCATATCGTTCGGGAAGTTGGAATGCCCGAGGTGGTTTTAGGGTGGGGGAAACAAAATAAAAGAAGAACGGAACGGGAAGGCTACAACGGTGCAATACAAGACATTATACTTTATTTGTAATGTCCTTGGGATGTTTTTAAGCGTTGAGTTTTTTTGTTGTTGTTGTTGCTCTTGTTGGTCCTGAAGGGAAAGTAAGGTGAATTTGAATGTGACGGAAACGATAAGGGTTTTTTTGTGGATCCTAATCAGTAAACGAGCTCACGTTCAAAGAAGTTAGCCATAAAAGCGAATGGGTTGTGCGTATTGTTTTTCATTTTTATATCGCTTTAATGGGATGTTTTTTTTTTGAGATGGGGATAAAAGTGCTGAACGGTAACCAATGAGCCGATATATGATACAAATGGCTGCATTAATATTGAAGTGGGGATTGCCTATTTTTATCTGAAATTATATGTATGTGTATTTTTGGGTGATTGAAATGATGCTATTATACCAAGAACGATGTCTGGAAAAGAAGAACCCATTTGACTTACATTTATCGAAATATGTATAGGGATAGGTGTGTGTTGTGAAATTTTTAGATTTTTGAAATCTTCGAGAAAGAAGAATTTATGCTTTAATTTTTAATGATCTTTGCATCAGAAAGAATATGAAGGAAAGTTAAGTTGAGCAATAAAAAGTGGATGGATTCAAACAGTTTTAAACACATGGTGCTATATACTTACTTTTGTGTGGTTTTAAGCTTTTGCTCATATTTTTTTTATTTCATGAATTTGCATATGTGCCGCCATGTGACATAAATATGTAAAAAAAATCGCAAATTTTGTAAATAATACAAATGAAATTATGTACTTTGAAATTTAGCACTTTTTTTAAAAAATGACAGCTGTGCTTTATTGTGCTCAACTTGTACTACCTTGTACCGTAAATAAAGTAAAAATCGGAAATTTGCAAATTTTAGAAAGGAATTTTTTTTTTAAATGTCGAAATTCCTTATAAATGAAATTTGTACTATTTTGTGCTTAGTTTCTGCTGCCATGTGCCAAAAAGATAAATAAAATCGCATAGGTATTTGTAACATTTGCAGTCAAAAACAATTTTGCGAAGTTTGAAGAAAATTTTCTTTCCCAAAATTTGCAATTTTTTAAAAATATTTACGGCACAATCAGCTCAAGTTGAGCCCAATACAGCGTCGTGAAAGCTTAAAATATGCCAATCATAAATTAGTTTTCGGACTGAAAGTTGCAATCATTCGAACGCAGCATAACTTTAATTTTTAAGAAAATGCGAAATATCAAAAAATTTGAGTTGCAAAATTTACAAATTTGCGACTTATTTTTATATTTTATGCACAAGGTGGTAGAAGTTGAATACAATGTAACACAATTTTTTTCAGTACTTGCTAGAGTAGGTACTGAAAAAGAGATGAGCCCTTTACGGGCTAACGGCAGTTCTTATATCCCTGTAGTGCGCGACTGGTATTGGATTATTCGGTCTGCTGTCCTAAGGTGAAAAAAGAACCTGGCCCTCCGGGACTGCTAATCGGCTGATGTAAGGAAAACAACCATTTCGAATCGGTAACTACAGACTCGGAAAAAGACTGATTAAATGACGACGACTTTTTGCTATCAAACAAGGAAAAAGATTTGATTCTGGAATGCTTAAACTCTTCTCGAGAGCCGCGAAGAAGGTCCTAACAATGCCAGATTCCTTCAACTTGAGAGAAAAACTTCAACGATACAATCTTGACATCTTCGGACTGAGCAAAGTGAGATGGTGGGTGGATTCACCTTCGAAATGTATTTTTTTTATTTTCTCTGGGGAAGCCAGTTTTTCGGTGTAGGACTGATGATCTCCCCAAAGGCGCGTTAAGGTCATTATAAACGACTGGATATTGACAGTCAGATTCCAGAGTAAATTAAAAAAAAATCACCATCATCCAGTGCTATGTTCCGACTGAGGATGCAACGGACGTCACAAAGGACAAATTTTATAGTCAACTCAGCGCGTCTTTTTAGAGGTTCACATAGTGGAGACATAAAGATCTTAAAACTAAGGTTGATCAGGACGACACATATCACTTAAGCACATTCAGGGTGATCACGGCATTGGAGAACGGAACGACAATGGAGAGCTGTTTGTTGACTTTGCAACGCAAGTGGGCTAGTCATTGGCGGCATGCTTTTTAACATAAAATCTCGCAGAATATAAGATTGGTATCCACGGATCAGTGTGCATAGCGAATCTTATTGATCACTTTACAAATAACAAACGCTTTAAAAATTGTCTTCTTGACGTCCGAAATAGACGCTGTGCTGATGTCAGGTTAGCTTACCATCACCACCTTATGTTCGCCTACACCCAGGTAAAATACTGACAGACTACGTGATCCTATAGTGCGCCAAAGATATAAGGACCGCCTCGCAACAGAAGCAGAAGCAATCAGGAGTGCAATGCCAGAAAACGCAGACCAATACTGGAGTACTGTGAAAAATGGCTCTTCAAGTGCGGCACTTGAGTGTGTGGGTATAAGTTAGAGAAACCATAGCACAAGGCTCTCTGCAGATACTTGGAGGCACGAGGAAGATTGAAAATAGAGATGCTTTCAGATCCCAACTTACAGCAGTTTCAGAAGGTGAGCGAATTCACATCGAATCTCAGTATCATAAGAAAAGAAAAGAAAAGAAAAGAAAAGAAGTGCTGCGTAGTGTCAGGCGTTACAAAAGACGTCACATACATGACCTCGCAAAACATGCTGAGGAAGCAGCTTCCAAGTGTGACAGCAGGACCACGTCTACAAGATAACCAGGGAATTGGTCGGAAATAAATCCCGAAAACAATATCTCGTCAAGGATTTATTCGGTACCTTACTACGGATGAGGACCAGCTCAGAAGATGGAAAGAACACTTTTCCATCGTACTTAATAGTCTATACGGTGGCGGTAGTGTAATGGTTAAAAACTCAAACGAGCAATTCGCAGCAACATGTTCCCGTATTTGCTTCTGCCCACCCAGTTTAGCCGAGATAACATCAGCAATCAAATCCCTTAAAACAGACAAAGCTGTAGGATTAGACGGCATTCCCACTGAGTTATATTAATCAGCTCCACAAATATGCTACATTCCATAATAGCGCAGACATTGGAGAATGGAAATTTTCCCGTTGATTGGAAAAAAGTAATTATCATCAAACTACCAATAAAGGGAAATCTATCGGATTGCGGAAACTTGGGGGAATCTTTGTCTTCCCTGCGGTGGCAAAGACAATGGCAAATATAATCTTGGAGCGTATCAAAGAGCATGTGGGTTCTACTCTCGACAAAGAGCAAGCGTGATTCCAGGCAGGCTGATCCTGCATTGATCATATCCACACCTTAAAGATCATAATAAAGCAATGCCTGGAACTCCGTTCCTCTCTCAATCTGTTTTTTATCGATTTTGAAAAGAATTTCGATAGTTTGAATTGATAATTTATTTGGTTAGCCATACGCAGGTAAGGTATACCCAAGAGGCTTATCGCAATTATCCAGGCTACCAGCGAGGGTGCAACTTGTCAAGTTTTGCATAACGGTGATGTATTTGCGGACTTCAAAATCCAGAGTGGATTTCAGCGGGGTGTCTACTATCACCATTGATATTTCTGGCTATTGTAGAGGTCCTCCATGCAGCCTTAACTATGTTTTCCTTTCTGCAACTTCTCGACTACAAGGACGATATTTGTTTGCTTTCTCACAACATCACGGATCTTCATCAGATGGTGTGCAAAGTAAAGCAAATAAAGTCGGGTAAAGAATCAACTACCTGAAAAATATGTAAGATCCTGAACATTTCCGGTAGCTCTGCTAAAGTTGACGTTGCGGGACAGCGGGTTGCAGCAGTAAACAACTTTATCTTCTTAGGAAGCTTGGTCTCAACAGATGGTGGTGGTACAGATGAAGATGTCAATTGCCGTTTTAATAAAGCAAAAGCTGCTATCGGCATGCATTCAAAAGTTTGGAGGAGCAACGTATCCAGTACGAAGGCCAAGCTGCGACTGTTTCTCTCGAACGTAGAGTCCGTACTACTACATAATATGGGAGTAGTTCATGGAAAAAGACCGTCTCTATCACAAAAAAGCTGCAAACTTTTTTGAATGGATGTCTTGGAAATATCCTAAAGATTTTTGTTTGGCCGTAGAACTCCATGGCATAATGGCTAGTCTGCTGGACTGTAATGCCGAAGGTCTTGGTTCGATTCCCAGTCACTCCAACTTGAAAACAGAAATGCCTTTTCCCGAGGTACTGCCTCTTGCGAGGAACTGAAAAATCCTTCAAGATTATACTTGTCATAAAAAAGTGCTTCTCATCTAGCCGTTTGGACTCGGCAAAAATTGTAGGTCCCCTCTATTCCTATCAACAACACGTACACAGAAATGGTTGAGTTGTAAGTTATACTAGGCCCTGGTTCTCCTCGAGCTGTTGTGCCACCAAATTTATTTAAAATTTATTTAAGGATTTTTTGGCCAAACTCCATCTCCAAACAAGAACTCCTTCGGAGAACTGGCCAAAAACCTATCAACATCGTAGATCGTAGAAGGAAATGGCAGTGGATTTAACACTTCCTACAGCCAGCGTGGTGAAGACTCTATATTGCTAGACACGCAATAGAGTGGGAATGGGATCAAGATGGCAAGAGACTTGAGGGCCAGAGAAGAACTTGGCGCAGAACCATTGAAATGGAATCATAAAAGTTGGGATTAAAGTTGAGAAAAAGTTGGGGAGAGTAGCGATAGTTGACACCCTAATACCCCCCTCAAGGACCTAAAGTAAGTAAGCATAATCTGAGTACAATATAGCATAACTTTCTTTTTTAGCAAAATGGGTACCCTCTTAAAACCATACCCTTAGTATCTACGATATTTTATTTAAATACGGCATATGAAAGCACAAGTTGGTGTTTCACTAGAGCACTGTTTAAAAAAGAAGCGATAGAACAGTGAGAGGCAAGAGACGTATCGTCGAAAATTGATCTGTCACCGATCATTTTTAAAGCTCAATTCTGAATTCTATTTAGCAGGTGTAAGAATGTTCAAGATGATTTGTATGCAAAAACCATTTGCATGCAAATAATGCCTTGAGGTGAATATATTCTTTTTTTTTTTGGAAGTGTAAACTGACCACACTTTCTTTTCGCATGCAAAACAATTGCCGGTCCATTGTTTTGCATGACATTCCATGACAGCAATGGTTTTTTTTGCATGCAACTGTAAACCAATCATATGCAAAGAATTAATTTTGCATTTCTCCTCAATTATTTTTGACATGCGAGAGTATTTCTATAGATTTGTTTGCGCACGGGAACTGTAAGCAAGGCTTAGTTTGACAAAGAACATGTTAATAACTATTCGAAATTTGAAGAAACTTGTGAACTTGTTTTGCTTCCAGCTCGATGTAAAGTGGGCGTAAAGACGCAAATTTTAAAATGTAGTTATTATGTTTCTCCCAAACACCACAGATGTATAAATACAAAATAAAAGATTTATTTAACTGAAGCCCTCACTCCTCAGATTAAAAAATGTCATCTAAGACCTACTAACGAAACTGACCTTCTCGGATGAATAAAATTATGAGCACCTCCTTCCTATATGCTTGGGCCAATTTTAAAGTTAGAACTTGTTTTAAATTTACAATATTTTATTTATAAATATTGTTTTTTTTTCATGGTATATTCTATTTATAATACCGGACGGGCCAGCATCAACTTGAAAGCTAAAGAAAGCAACCTCGGAATCTATTCAAATGCCCTCAAGGCCATTATCAATAATATAGCAAGGCCCTGGTATTGGCAAAAATTAATACAAAATTTATAATGCTTTGTCATTGAGAAAACTAACATAATTTTCAACATTTTTGCCACCATAACATAACGCACCAAGTTAAACCTCAACTCAAATCTTCAAAAGTAAGTACCTATGAACATTTGTGATTTTTTTTTTCATTCGATAAAATGATGAATTGATGAACATTGAATTAAAGTCATTTCTTTGTTACAAAAAAAAAAACACAAACAACAACAACAAGAAAAAAACTAACAAAACTCACATAAAATTGTAAAAGCGTAAAAGATACAAAAACCAGGTCAAGACAGTGCGGGGTGGAAAATATTCAGCGTTGACCTAAATATCAAAGACACACAGTCAAGTCAAGCAAGCAGAGACAACAAGCTGCGACTTAGATTATAGTTTATAGTGGAGCCCTCGTGCCTCAAGCCTCGTTTTGTTTGTTTTGATTTTGTATATAGTACTCGTACCTATATTGGATTGGATATACCCAGAGCCACATAGACGAGCAAGGCGCAATCGTTATGAGACAAACTACGTGTGTATAACTGATGTGTGTATTACACATTACGTCAAAATCTAACTTGGCTTACTTCACTTTCAGTTTTTTCCTTTCAAAGGTTTTGTTTTACTTTTTTACGTTCGTCGCCCTGCACCGTGCGCGCCGCCATCATCACTTAGAAAATAAAAGTAAGTGATTGTGCGATGTGCGAGAATGCCATACACTTTGAATGGAATGCATATGCGTGCGACAACGCCACGCACAGTGGCAGCGACGTGGCTGCCTGCGGCCCGCTTCAAAAAGCAGTCCGTGGGAACTGGTTTAAGTATTTACGCACACGCCTATGATTTTTTTTTTAGTTTTTACTTTTAAATTTGGAGCAGATACTCGTAAACTGTAACAGCAGCGCACATTGCAAAAGTCAGGTATTTCTAAGAAAAAAAAGAAAAGCATCCAGGAACAAAAGAACGTCAATCGTCAAAGAGGACCCTTAAATTCTGTACTGCAAAAGCTTTCATGGTGACTGTAAAAACAACCACGCGCAGTAGGTATGACTACAGTGCGTCAAACAATTGCAATGTGCAATATGCAAAAGTGTTGCGTAATAACGCGGACACATAAGGTCACGTCCCCGAGAGAGGCATTGTGGTTAGAAGGCAAATTGGCTATGGATTGTGTTTGATTTGCGTTGCAAATTGCAGCTGCGCACGCAATTTCCTAGTTTGATTTAATAATAATTGTGACAAATAATATGGTTTTATATGCGCGTAGATAGATTATAAATACGCACTTAATAAACGTGTGTCTTGTGACTTTTGTGATCTATGGTCTGGATGACAGGTGTAATTTTAAATGAAAATTAAATACAAATCGAGGTTTATTGAAATGGAAACTGTCGTCTATTGTCTAGTCAAATATAAACAAAAGGATAAATGGATAAAAATGAGTGATGTGGCACCATAATCATTATAGTTTTAGATAATCATTTGAAGGTAAAAAAAATTGGGTTTAAAATTAATTAAATTTCATTTTGCACGTATAAAGGTGTCATTTAAAATAATCGAGTTTTAGCCCAATTTGTGTAAAACGATAAAATATATTCGTCCTCTCATGATAAAATTCAAAAGGGAATTTTATTTTTCATCCGATCGCGAATTTTATTTTTTTGGATCTTTTAAAAGAAAATTCGTTATCACGATCGAATCAATTTGCTGCGATCCGAAAAATATGGTTCGATCGCGAATTTATCACACAGTAAGTTTTGAAGATCCATTCACGATACGTTCAAATAAGAGAGAAAAATGCATTTTTACGATAGGAGAAAATTTTCAAAAAAATATTTTGAAAATAGGATGCTTTCTCTGAGACTCTAAACATCTCTAAGTCCTTTCGGTTACCCAATTTGCAACTTGAAAGATACTTAAACTAGACCCGAACCAAAACCGTAATACAGCTATACAGTTGCAACTTGTACTGGGCACTGGCCAGTAGGAGAACATGCGGTGGCTGGGTATTCCGTACAATACTCACTGTCGTAACTGTGGGGACCATCAGGAAAAGGAAACAGTTATTCACTTCCTTTGTAAATGTCCTGCTCTGGCCAGAATGAGAGCACAATCATTTGGTGTGCCTTTCTTGACAACCTTAACAAACTTTCCGAAATGAAGATCAATGATTTGATCTACTTTCTTAACGCGACTAAATGGATCTAAGACGAAAACTGATTGCTTCTGTATAATGTTCCCGTTCGGACTCCCAAGACCGTGAGCCATCGGAATTCGGGTATGTGCAGAGTTACGTGGTGCTCAATGACCTTAGGATCATACAGTTGGATCGTTTGCGATTCGGTGCCATTCTGCTACTTGCTATCTTGGCATAATGTTGTTGGCTTCTTTTGACCCACCTCCTGTCGTTTTGTGCTGCTTCACATCATACCCTATTCACACATCCATTATAATTCAAACCAAAGAGTAAATCTGGTTTCATGAGGGGTCGGTAATCTTCGGCTAACTCCGATTACAGAATTCAACTAATGAGCTGCGAAGGGAATCAGACTCAATCTTGACATTTTTGCTATGACCAAATGTCAAAATTATGTATAACTCCCAATACTACAATAACAGTTACCGACATCAATGGCAGCTTTTTTTTGGATAAGGATTTGTCGTTAGAGGCTGACCAAGGCAAGAAGTCTTGAGTTTTAACTACATAAGTGAACAAGTGAGCAAGGCTTAATTCGGCACCTTCAGTCCCATAATGTGTGCATTTCTTTACAGAGGACGAATTCTTCGAGCTCTTGGACAAGATATATGACCAATACCCTAGCTATAACATTAAAATTGTCTTGAGTTATTTAAATGCCAAACTAGGAAGAGAAGACGTCTTTAGAGGCAAAATCGGAAGATATAGCCTGCGAGATATATCCTGTTCCGATACCGAACTCAGGCTTATCAACTTTGCTGCGGGGCGAAACATTTTGGTAGCTAGTATGCTAGTAAACACATCTCGATATAGATAAGAGGACATAGGGAATTCTTGGTCAATAAACCACCAACCAGATTAACCACATTGCGATCGACGCTAGGCACTCCTTCAGTATCAACGATCTCCGTACGTTCCGAGGAGCCAATGTTGAATCGGACCACTACCTCCTTGATGCCAAGGTAATGCTACGGATATGTAGACCAAAGCCAAAGCAGGGAAATACTGTGAGGAAGTTCGATGTCGGACGGCTACAGTCACAAGATATCACAAGGTACTTCTCCGATCGAGTCTCTCACACCTTCTTAAATAGTCCTATGCTGCAACTTTCAAGCACCGATAACCAGTGGAAGAATTTCCAGGAAACCAGCAAAGATTCCGCTTCTGACATACAGGGCCTCTCGCAGAACCACCCCTGCAAAACCTTTAGTTTGACGAAGAATGTCGGCAAGTACATGCAGCCAAATGACAGACAAACAAAGCGGTGCTACATAAAAGGACTAGTATTACCTCTTGGCATAATGGTTAGTGCGTTGGACTATCATTCCGAAGGTCTAGGTTCGATTCCCAGCCGGTGTCACCTAAAAACATGAATGCTTTTTCCGAGGTACTAACTCTGGCGAGGAACTGATAAATCCTCCAAGAGTATACTTATCATGAATAAGCGCTTTCTCATCTAGCCGCTCAGATTCGGCAAACAATTGTAGGTCCTCTCCATTCCTGCCAACAACACACATACCGGAATGGTTGAGAGTGGTAAGCCACTAGGCCCTCGTCCTCCACAAGCTGTTGCGCCGCCAAATTTATTTAATTTATTTAAACACCGGCTTCACAGAAGGAAAAAGAAAGTGCATAAGAAGCACGTGATCGAGGAAATAGAGGGATGCCATTGCAAGAATGAAGTTCGGAAGTTTTATCAAAAAGGAAAAAGAACCTCCCAGGGTTACAAGGCCCGAAGCGAAGCCTGCAAGGATGATCTAGGGAGCATCGTGGTAGAATCACAGGCGGAAAAATCATTTCTTTAAATTGTGTAACGGCGATTACGAACCAAATCCCAGAATCCCACTATTATGCAGATTGCACCATTCAAACAGAACGACGCGACGTACGTCAACAGTTCTGTCAACCCGATCTCAACGAAGTAAAGATAGCTAGATCTAAACTTATGTCCATTAAGCTGCTGAAGCTGTTGCCCTGGCGGTCGAGCTATTCAAAGCGGTTGACGATGTATGCACGAGCTCATCTATAAAATATGGTTATAGAAAAGCATGCCTGATGAATGGGAAACCTCAACATTATTTTCCCGATCCGAGAAAAGGGTAATCCTGCATCAACTGCTGAGGCATTAGTCTCCTAAACATCGCACACAAGATACTTTCTGTCGTACTTTGTAAACACTTGAAGTCATTCGTGAACAATCTTTTAGGTCCATACTGTTTGGCTTTAGGCCAGGGAAGTCCACCATCGACCAAATATTCGCACTACGGCAGATCTTGGAAAAAAAAAACCGAAGTTTCAAATCGATACCCACCACCTTTTCACCAATTTCAAGGCTGACAGAATTTATAGACGAAAGCTGCATTAAGCTATGTTTATATTTAACATCCCAAACTCTGCCGTTTGTGCATGATGACGATGAAAAATACACACTGGTCCATCGAGGTCACGCTGTCAAAAAAGGTTTAAGTCAAGATGAAGCGCAGTCACGCAAATTCTTCAACATCGTTCTTGAAATAATAGCAAAACTCTCACGTCAACAAGATGGGTTTAACCCGGAATGAAGGCAAGACCAAGTATATGCTCTCAAAAAGACGATGTCCGACGATGTCTCGGTAAGAACTTCACTATAGACAGTTATAATTTTGAGATGGTCAGAGACTTTGTCTACCTAGGCTCCGCTTTCAACCCAAATGAAGAATTATACTCATGCCAATTGCCAATCACTGTTTCTTTGGCTAAGAAGGCAATCAAGAAGAAAAGCCCTCTCTTGAGCAACTAAAGTGTAAAGACGCTTATCATCCCGGTCCTGATGTATGGTGCAGAGTCATGGATACTATAATGACGGTGGATGAAAAACGCCTTACGCTGTTTTCACAGGAAAATTCTCCGGGTGATTTTTGGTCCAGTGTGCATAGATGAGGAATGGATAAGAAGATACAATAACGAAAGCGAACTGTGCGTGCTGTACAGTGACATCGCACATACCCACAAAAGTGAAAAGCCAAAAACTGACGTGGGAGGGTCATCTAGAGCGAATGGACATATGAAACCGAATACTTTGTGGAACTTGAATTTAAGCCAAAATCAGAGTTTAAACTCCCACTGATAAACTGGCCATTAATCTTTATAAGAAACATATACCTATTCTTCCCTACATATTCTAACTCCCTCAACGATATTTTCAAGCAAATCCTTAAGCTATAATCCTTTTTACCTTAGAATCTTTTTAAAAAAAAATTATTATCTGAATTATGTAATGCAACATTTCGTATAATATTTTCCCAATAAAAGTTCAATAGAATTCTGTGTTTATGTAACATTTTTGAGTATTCTTCGTGATGTAAGAAAATAATCAGAAATTTGTTCAAACCAATTCAGGAAACTTGTCATTGATATTTTTTTTTTAACTGAAAATGAACTTATGTACCTACATCCATTAAATTATTCGGAAATTATCTTACGTCAAAAAATCTATATCCTTTGTCGACAGAATTTTTTACTTTTACCCTGTGAGTATACGTTTATCCTTATACACTCATATACTAACAGTAAATAGTTGTTTTCCACGTAATACATCATCATCATCATCATCATCATATAACCATCATCTTGACATTTGTGTGAAAGTATGATAGGAAAAGTAATGCGCACTATGACAAGGACTTTACAATTTCAATATTTATAACTATAGTACACTTTTTACATAACCCCCCTTTTCCCACCCACCACCATCTCCAAACAACCATGAATGCATCACTTCATGTGGATGTTACAAAATTGGGTGGCATCATGCAAGGACTCACAATATAAAGTTTGTAATTCATTCGACCACGGCTGAATGTATATATTTTGGAAAGGGAGCTGTAACAACATAGCAAAGATAAAATGAACTTATATTAATGACATTTTCCCGTGCCACCCAACCAATGCTGGGAGGACTGTCAAAGTTATCCCATTCTATATAGCCTCATCATAGTGAATGCATTATTTCCTGCTTTGTGTTATTCTCTCATTCTAAAAGAGAACAACAGTGTGCCACTATCAGAGATTGCTTCAACTCGCTGATGGAAGTAAAAATTAAGGTTTTACAGGATACATCATGAGAACCATTCCATACTACCTTTCCTCATACATCCCTTCGTAACTGGGAAAATATATTACAAGCAATGTAATTCATAGCTTTTCCTATATAAGCTTTGGTGTACCTGATGCAACTACATGTAAACATGCAGCAATGGCTTCATATATTATCTCTTTCTCTCTTCTTCTGATTGGCTCTCTTCTCTTTAATTCTTTCTCGCTCCGTCCGCTTGTACTCCATTCGATCGATAAAAAGTAAATTAGGTCACGGAAAGTAGCTCATATATAGTTATTACGTTTCTTTTATGTCACATTTCGCTTCCCACTTTCCTGTGCTTCTGACATAACTTCACAACCCAACTATACAACACACCCATCAATGTGGTTTACGTTTTGGTTGGACCTTAATATATGTGTTGCCATTTGAACTCAAAGGTGATGCAAATAATATTCACCCCAATAACAGAATTCGATGAATATGCTGCAGAGGGATTCAAACTCATTTTTGACATTTCGCTCATCATAATAAAAATGTCAATATTGAGTCAGATTCCCTCCCTAACTCATTCATAGGATTCCATAATCGGGTAGATTATTTATTTTGTTTTAAATTGTTTTGGTTAATCAATAGGTAGAAATTGAAGTAACCGTTATCCAGCCATTAAATGTCCAAAATAATCCGTAAATCCCAGGTCCAGAGCAGCATATAGCCATGCGTGTTTTGTAATTTTAGGTTTTATCAATTCTGAGTTTCCATGCATCTCTCTAACAGGAACAACTAATTTTGGATTTAAAAGGACTTCAGGCTCCAGGAACTACAGTCTAAATCGGTATGACTCGATTCGTTTAGAATATTATTGTTTGACATTTTGGGAATTAATTTTGGTTGGTTGAAATATTTTGATTTTAAGTTCATTTTGCATTAATTATTTCGTAAAATTAAACAAACTCATTGTAATCAAAAAACGCACCAAAGAGAGAGAAAATAGAAGAAAATAAAAAATAAAAAAGCAAAAAATCAATTTTTCACATTTCTCTCGGACTACTAAGCATACATTACAGCTGTGCTTAAAATGCCTTGCATATTATCAGCTGGGAATAGCGAAATACGAACAGAGTTGTAAAAATTTCAATGCTAAAAAATGCATTCTCCATTAAAAAAATATTTTTAATGTAAACTGGAAAATTTTCTGCATTAAAAAAATTTTTTTGAAGTAAACGCAGGCCAAAAATTTTTTGCATTCAAAAAATGTGAATGCAAAATCGAAATTTTGCTGCTTAAAAAAAAAGTGTGAAAGCGATATGAAAATTTCTTGCATTTCGAATTTTATTGAATTTGTTTTAATACAAAAAATATGTAGTTTGCATTGAAATTTTTGCTTAGGATATAGGAACTATAAGTACGGTGACCATATTTCTGGGAGCAAAACCCAGGACGAAAAAGTAAAAATTTAAAAACGTGAAAAAATTATTAGACTTTTCAATAATATGTAATATCAAAAATAAATATTAAAGAAAAACATAATAACAGAAAAAAAAACGAACGTTAACATAAATTATAATGTCTTCACAAAATAACTAAAAATTAAAAAAAAAAAACTTAACATTTTTAATTTCGTTATTAAAATAAGGCCCAGTTTTTCAGTGCAGAGTTAACTCTGAGTTAAATATTAAGAATAGTGACTACATACGGATATTTTTGTTAGACATTTAAACGTAATAGATTTATCTTTTTCGTGCTCATTTTGACACAAGAGTATTGTAAATAAAATGAGTCGGAAAATATTTTATGAATAAGGATTTACGTAACGTTGCATAGAGAATGTGCAAATACGGGACAAATAATCTATAAGTACCTGAATACGGGACACTTGTTCGTTTCTTAAAAAATAAACCGCGGCAGGCTATAGAAATACGGGACAATCCCGGGAAAACCGGGACGGATGGTCACCGTAACTATAAGGCAAGTTTTGGTTTCGTGGAAAAAAAAATTTTGAGGTAACAATCCAACATGACATTACGATGATAGAGGACACGAAAAAAGGGGGTGGCACAATTCTGTCCATTCGGCTACATATAGTGGTATTTGGTGATTCCGTCCACAAGTTAAAATTTTTTTTTAGAGCCAAAAATAACGGTACCTGCCATTTCTTAGCAATTTTACAAAATCGCATTTTTCTCAAAAACGGCTGCATAACTTTTCTTAAAATCTACGAATTTCTTTCAGTAAAGGCTACCTTTGGGTGGGAAACCATTTTTCAAAAAATGGTTACTAATGGTACCTCCCAAAGAACCATTTTTTAAATTTAGGATTATCTTCTAAACTGTACTTATTATTTCAATAATTTTTTTTCTTACAAGAAGCTTCCAAGAAATATAAACAGTTTTTGTTACCAATATGTATTTTCAAAAAATATTTTATGGATTTTTGAAAAATTTTTCAAAATCTTTTTTTTTTAAATCAAATATTTTTAAAACTTATGAAAATTTTTTGAAACTCGAAAATTAAACTTTGAACTTTAAAATATTTTATGGCAAAAATGTACTTTAATGCGAAAATAACCGTACCTTCCATACAAAAGTGAAAAAACCGATAAGGAAAATATAATTTTTCTCAAAGATGGCTGATTTTGAATAAAATTTTTTCTAGTACATAAAAATATAAAATTTTACACTTAGCAACTATTACTACTACCGCTCATAGAATGTTTTTTTTATTTTGAATTTGCTCATTATCAGCTGAACTGATTTTGACAAAAATTTTATACATTTTACAAATTTCAAATAAGTTCAAATAATATTATATGGGTGATTCTACAAATGATAGAATTTTCGGTGGCTCCACTGATATTTTAAAAACCGTTCAAGTATTTAACCTGTTTTTTTTTATAACTGTAAATCTGATTGATATCTTCATGGTCAGACAAAATTATTAAGATCTTATACACTTTCATTACTCAAAAAATTCTTCAAAGTGTTTAATTCTCAGTCCCCTGACGTGTCCCCTGCCCGTTTTCGAAGAGCAAAATTCTTACAATTCTCTAATTTTAGCTCCAAAACCAAAATGAATCCTTAATTTTTGACGTTAAATAAAATATCTTTTTATTATGTAAATATAGTTTTAGTAATATTATGTTTTCTTAAAAAAAATATCATTGAACTCTGTCCCACGGATTCCTTATCAGTCCCCTGACAGATTGAAACAGGCAAAAATATCGTTAACTTTGAAAACTATCGAAGTTTCAGATCTAGCAGCGTGAAGTATTAAGTCTCGTGAAAATAAAATCATATCCATATCTTAGGTCCGTTTGTTATTTCATTTGTGACGAAGCTATTTGCGCGAGAGACCATGGAATGTCCGTTCAGTTTCTCAGTACCCTGATGAGTATTTACAGGAAAAATGTCTATGTAAGTAGGCATATTTTTTTACATTATACTATAGGCTAAGTAAAACCCTAATGGTATATTTATTTTTATTTCTGCGTACATTGCGTTACTATTTGTTTGGTTCAAAAACTATGAAAACACCCAGCCCCCTTTTTGTAGAATCACCCATATATCAAAATTTTCATAAAAGAAATTTTTGAATTAAAAAAACGGTTTCAAATTATTTTTTTGAAAATTCGATATCTTGAAAACGGATTGACAAATTTTTTTTGAAATATTATTTTTATATGCACATAAGTAAAAACTTAAGATTTTCATACCAACATTTTTTTTTGTAAGACAGTCTCCAATTTATTTTGTTGGGAATATTAATGTTCGAAGCATAATTTTACCGGACAAATTTTTAAGTTTAATGTACATTATATTTTAGCTAAAATTATCACTTTCTTCATCATTTAAAGATGTCGTGCAGACAAATGAGTGAAAAGAATATGTGTAAGAAAAAGTGATGCCATCAAAATAAAAGAAAGATAACATAGAACAGTTGCTTTAAATCAGTTAGTGGTGTAGCTAATGGGAAAGGGTCCAAAAGCGCAAAATACAAATAAGGTAAGAATTTACAATACAAAATTGAAATTGATTTCCATTTAACTATCACAAAACCTGAATTATCATATCCCGATATTTCAAGCACCGATTTTATAGTGGAAGGAATCTAAAATTAACTAAACACAAATTAGAAATAAAAAGATGGGCACTGGAAAAATTAGGAGTTTTGTTTAAAATTAAATCATTGATGACATTTCATGGTTTTCATATTTCCTGCCTTGCAAACTAAATCATTTGACTTAAGCACAGTTCAACGAGATAAATTCAGTAGAAAGCTAGATTGAGTAGATAATGAAATGATCTTGAAACAAGATGAGGTCAGGATCTGCCTAAAAATTTTCCAAACTTAGTAGCTACGCTACTGTTCGCATTTGAATTTTATTTTTATCTCTACACCTTCAAAATTTGTCTTAAAAAAAGAAATGTAGATAAAATTGGTCTTTCTTGTCGTATGAGGCTTGAAAATCGAAAATTCTACTAAATTTAGTCATGTGTTTCTGAGAGAATGGTTCACTGGTCACTTTCCATTATGTTTGGTATAAATAACTTGGAGACTTTAAACTGTTTAATTTTTTTGCGAACAATAAATTTTTTAGCGAAATGGATGATTTAAGAAATTAAAAAAAAATATCAGGGAATATCTATTCCGAATCCTTGTTCCTGTTGTTCTATCCCTCTTTTTTTAAGAAGCTTCCTTCAATTTACTGGGAAGGAGTAGGGCAACCATGGGCCATCAGCCATTGGTACGCTCTCCCAGTATATTGAAGAAACTAATAGCGATGTAACTAGCGCAATGAAACTCGAAACTCCATGACCAACAGACGGGTAGTCTGTTTAAGTTAAAATCCAATACCAATGAGATAGGCATGCGTGACAGTTGGTTTCCAAGCGCCCTTATGAATGACGGACGAGCGGTCTTGCAAAATCCCAAACCATAAGGAAGCACGGGTTACATTTGGTTTCCCCTCTGCTAGATGTTAATCTTTTTGAGAATGGCCGAGTGCCCAACCTATTTACTTAAATTATAGTTGTATAAAATGGAACGTTGAACACTGGTCCCTAATCGCCCCCAAATCTTCGCAATAGCCCAACGACTTAGATATTTTCGCAAAGTAGAAAATTACTGCCAGTTTCCACCCTTTATAATGGTATTAAAATGTAACTTAGCTTTCCACCAGTTTTTCACCAACGTTGATCTATTTTAATTTCTTTCGGAGGGGAAGAATGATCACGGTGTGGGATAGAATTTCTTTTTAGCTGTCGGGAACTTTAATTTCCTCGTCCGAAAAATTGATGTTTATGGCTGGATGCATTCATCGGATTCACCGCTCCTGGTGATTTCCATGATGACAGTGCAAAAGCCAGGGAGATAGTGCGAGTAAGCAGGACCGTAGGTTTTTCAACTGCATCCGCTCTTTCCAGCAAAGATGGCGGAGAGTAACTGAATGATGACGCGACCGAAAACCACGGCCGCTGATTGGCTGAAAGTACTGGGGTTGACAAAAAGAAGAGGCCGTCCAGATTATTGGAAAATCTGGAAGGGTACTTCTACTGGGATTCTGAAAGTACGTAACCAGAGGTTTTTATCTCGAAAGTGAAGAGAGTTAAGAAAAGTTTTTGAGGATTAAGAAGAAATTCAAAGATATAAGAAAAAGGTTCAAGTGAGGAATTTGAAAAAAATAAAAATTGAAAAAGGAAAATTCATTGGTGAAAATCTGGTGGAAGGTGTTCAAAAACCAAGCTGAAAGCTGAAGCTCTAAGCTGAAAAATGTCATTAATGTTCACCAAGGAATTCATTTTTTAAATGGAACGCACTTAATAATCTAGTTCTAGTGAAATCATCAACATCGGTAGTGTATTTTCTAATTTAAGATGAAAACGAAAACGAACCAAAAATCATTTCTTTTTTCAAATCAAAAGTTATTTACGTTTTTAAAAGCGCAATTCGAGATATTTTCAGTTCATGTAACACTGATTTTCCTACAGAAAGTCACCAAGAAATAAAGCAATCAGGGCTCTTTGCATTACTTTTCATCGTTGAAATCCTCATATTTCTCGAAGCATGATTTTTTCACTGAAATTGTATACTGCATTTAAAGCATTGAATTCAGTTAAATTTTTGCACCAAGCAAAAAAGCCATGAAAATAATGAACTGATGATTTCTAATGAAATCATTACATACATGTTCCTCGTAAAAAGTTTTCGATGAATTCATTGTACTATTCCCCAAAATTTTTCCTTGAGGACGAAATTTTCTACTGGGTGGTAAGAGTGAAAAGGGGATACAAAAATAACGTATCTAAATCTACTCTAGAAATTTCTCGACTTATTATTTGATCAAAAAAGAAATGGAGGAAATCTTTTTAGCTTTTTACTTTAATCTTTTTAAAGGAGAGAATTCACCCCCGTGCTACTTGTACTACTGATCTATATTGTCTTCTGGGCCATCGTTTTTACTTATTTGTACTATTATTACAAAAATTGTCACCTCTGGTGTTCCTGCCCTATTTCTTCTATTTAACAGCTCTATAACCCTAAGCATTCCCACAAGAGGGAGCCAAGTATTAACACTGTGTTAAATTTGTTTCTGGAAATAACTTCGGTATCTGATGACGAAGTAATAATTAAGGGTGCCTATGCCTATCCCTAACGACCACTCTTCTTCTTCTTTTACTTCTATTCTCCCGCGCCTCTAGCTTCTACTGTGTGCATGTGCATCCCTTGAGCCTGAATTGATTTATGTATGTGCATTACTGTGCACTTTCATAATATGCCACCATGACATCGTCCTCGTCATCATCATTATCATGTTGTTCGTTCATGATGTGTATAATATAAAATTTGCATTGGATTTTTGAAGGACAACTTGGATATGTGTCCCTTTTAGGGGATGTTTATATATACTTAGATTAAAAAATAAAATGATTCAACATGCTACAGGTTGTTGCGTGTGACATAGTTTCCGATATAAAACAATATTAAATATGGTTGACTAACTATACACCGCACAAATAATATAATGTATATTTGTGTGTGGGTGTACCTATGTGTGTTTTTTGCTATCGCATTGACGTTAAATTATTAATTGCATTTGAGGGTTGATGGATACAACCATGAGCTGACGTTTTAATGAAAAGGACTATTTTCCTAGTGACCTACATTCCCTTCATTCGCACATCATGGCCAGAAGGGTAGGAAAGGAGATCGGGATGAGGAAAGTATAGACAAAACATTGTGCCAAGGTAAATATCAAATGTGATAAAAATGCCAATAACTATGTACACTCGAAGGTACTAATGCGATTTCAATCGGTAGAGTAAGCGAGCATCAATAAATTCTTGGAAATGATACGCAATTTAGTTGAAATTCCCATTTGGCTATAAAAGAGTAAAAAACCATTATGGGTGGCTTTCATTCAATTGATATCTAGATAATAATAATGGACTTCAATTCTAATGGGTATTTTTGTTTTAAGTGTCTTTTTTTTTAATAACTTAGACACAGGTTGAATTCCATAAAGAAGGAGGTATTTTTTTCAATGTGATGCTTATCTGCAGAAGAAAAGCTTTAACAATTAACTCTGAGTGAATACTCAGTAAAGAAAATAATTTATATTAAATTATTTTAAAAGGTTTGTAAGGGCGAAAAAAGTTTATGTTAGATAAAAACAATGCACGATTTCAATTATTTAAGTTGAATTATTTCTTAGCGTAAGATTTTTTATTTGTGAATACAACAGTGAATGCTTAGAATTATCAGCCTTAAACTAGAAATTATAAAATTTTAAACAAATTGATCACAACCAAAATCAACAATCTTATATCTCTAAGAGACAGAATAACAAAAAAATAAACCCGTTTTACTCTGCATGTTTCATGTTTTCTATATCTCGCTCAGAGTCACATAAGTGTTCCTGGCCTAAAAGTTGTTGCATTATTAAGGTTTCATGTGGTCTTAAGAAGTCTTTTTATGAATTGATAAAATGTTCATTTAAATTGCTTATTAACCATAAGCCCTGCCAGCTCTATCTGCAAAATTTTTGTTTGACAAATTGGCATTAGTATATATTATTTTTAATTCAACAGTACTGTTGTAACTGGGCAAAAAGGATTAGGACTTAAGGTCACAAGAACCTTTAACCTTGAATTCAATTCGTCTAAAAAAAACAAAAACAAAAACAAAAACAAAAACAAAAATAAAAACAAAAACAAAAACAAAAACAAAAACAAAAACAAAAACAAAAACAAAAACAAAAACAAAAACAAAAACAAAAACAAAAACAAAAACAGAAACAAAAGCTTGCGGTTTTAATCTCTTGTTACTATTTTTAATGCGAAATTTAAACTTAGTATTAGACATACCCTTAGATTTTAAAACCTTTCTCTCATATGCGTTAATTTTATTAAACCTCCCATTAACCTCACTTAAAGACCGCAAGGAAAAACATCCTTAGGTATCTTAAAAAACGCGAAGAGAAAAAGTACGTATACGCCACAGTGCATTTGAAATAATTGTTTTATTTATATCCATATATCTTGAAAACTTTTGATAGAAATGTGTCCTTATTACGGAAATTTGTTGTTTTAAAACTGATCCCCTTTCGTAAGGATAAGGAGTACATATTGCTCTTTATATTGCAACATCATTTTCGGTATCAAACAAAAAATTATCTATCTCTGTTGGTTAATTAATGGCCACCATCGCGGCTTATGTCAAATAAGTCGGACATAAACAACGCTCAAGTACCGCCACAAACTAGCAAGCAGCAGCAGTACCAGCAATGTCGGACGACCAACCGACGAAGAAAGCAAATTCCGTTGGCATTTCCGCTGCAGACATCTTTGGACACTAATGAATGAATCTGTCTGCTGCTTCTTCTTCTTTTTCTTGAATACTGTAGATGTCGTCGTCGTCGTTGGTCGTTGGTTGTTGGCTGCATGCCCTGACTCATTCATTCATTATTTCGAGTGTTGGGCTCTGTGTGTGTGTTTTGTTTGGTTTTGTAAGTTTTTGCATTGCTCTTCTTGTAAATGGGACACACACATGAAAATGTGCCATAAACGGGCCCAAGGAATTTAAACCTCAAAGGGGGAGTTGGAGGATAGACATCAGGCCTGCATGGTATGCAATGATGATGTGTGTGTGTGCAGTGTGAGTATCCGCAAACAAGACAGACGGACATTGGAATGTTACAATCTAAATTCGCCATTTAATATGCAATGCTAGAGGCATCAGCGGCACTGGCAGTGACAGAGTCTACAAACATACAAACCTACAATGTGATGTACTCTTCGGGGTATTTTCCTTACGCCTGCCCTCCACATCTATCTCCAAGCATACGTCGACAGTATTTCAGTGAGAAACTTTCATCTTTTTGTAATAAAAACTCTGCTTTAAAATCCATATCCAACAACAAGACGGTTAGTCTGTGGACTGTGGCATCAAGACAGAGAGCAAACAGCAACAACAACGAAAAAAAAAGGAAGCCAGTGCAGGGGTTGACATTAATCAAGTGGCGTCCGGTGTAAGTAATTAAGCCATGTGCCATGATGATGATGCTTTTAAATTCTTTTGAGGACAGCCAGCGATGAAAGTGAACTGTACTGTTTTAGAAGCACATTTCCGGTTGGCAAAGCATTGAAGATTAAAAACACAAAACAAAAAGTAGATAATCATCAAAATGACGTCAGTGTTTTTGATGTGTAACTTGATTTTGTAAAGGATTGCTATTTCAAAGATTTTTTTTTGTTTAAGAAGTTTTGAAAAATGAAAATTTCAAAGGAATTTCCAGACGCATTTTTATCACTGATTAAATTTTATTGATTTTATTTTAATTTGGCACCTTGCAGTTTTGTGTAGTCCTTAGCTAGAAGATTAAGAAGCAATTTGTTTAATAATTCGATACTTATGTTTTTGTTTTGTAATTTTTGTTTACACTTTAATCAACATTAAAAATGGGAGTAGGTAAGGTACCTACCAATTATCTTAGTTAATTATTTTAAGCATTTTGTATATAGATAGTATTCCTTCAATTGAACCATACCTACATTTTTTGTTAAAGATACCGCTTCAACGATTTTTTAATTTTTAGTTTTTTAAAGAATTCAAATATTTTGTTTTTAACAAACAAAATATTAATCTTAATTGTCTTAAAGTCTAATATTCCGGAAAGCAACTGTTACACTTCGTATCTCATCACGGGTACTCGAAAACACTTTTACTTAATTTAATGAGCATATAGGTACTTGCTTTTATCTTAAAAGTTTAAAAATTGTTTAAATAAAAACATGGATATTAAGAGCGAAATTGTTTTAATTCATTGAGAGAAATAATAATATTGCCATAAGTTCTTGAATAAATATGAATTTATGCAGAAAAAAAATGAAAATCGTTGGAGGCGTTTTCAAAAACTAATTTTTATACCTATACAGGGTGTCCTCGTTTAATTAGTCAATAATATTTCAAGGCATGATTAAGGGGTATATTTTAAGAAAAAATCATGAGAGGGTAAAACTCGATCTACTTTAGTTTTTGAGAAATTAAAAAAAAAACTTAAGGTACTTTTTTCTATTGTTTGTTTTGATGCAAATAAAATTACAATTTATAATTAAACCCTTTTTTTATTGTTTTTGGAAGAAGGAACCCCTCGTTTTTTTAATAGTATCTCAAAAACTAGGAAAGATTTTTACATTTAGTTTTAGTATTTGACATAGAATCGTAAATGGCATTAAATATTGAAATGAAAAATATTAACATGACAAACAAAATTCACAATAGTTTAAACAAAATTTTGAACTTGATTTAAAAACAAAAATAATAGGAAAGAGTATTAAATTCAATAAAAGCTTCTGCTGATTTTTTTATATTTTTGTTTGCATTTAAAGTCAATTTTTCGGAAATCACCTCCCCCCTTGGCTCAGAAGGAGGAGGAGCTATAGAGTATTTTTAGGATACGATTTTTTTCTAAAATTATACCCAAGAAATGCAAAAGAGATATAAAAAATGTTTAAAGTTTTTATTAATAGGTATTCAGGTAAGAATTTATTTTTCGAAAAAAAATTATCAACCCGATTTTGAAATATCGATTTTTTCAAGAACGAACAAAATATTTTTTTGAAATTTTTTTTTTCATTCACATTCCCAAAATATTTTCTTAAAAATTTTAATATGGAATATTACCTATGTATAGTTTTTGAAAATTTTAATACTAATTAAAATCCAATCAGCCAGTAATGTCAAAATCAAAAATAACATTCAAGGAAGGTTCTGTTAATAGGTATACTTTGTGCAATTGTTCTTATTTTATAAAAGACCATTCTTATTTTAGCTAAAAAAAAAATATCAAAATCGTAGGAGTTTTTTTCGGGAAAAATGAGTTCTTCTACGGCTTTTTTTAACGTTTTTATGGAAGGTATCGTTATTTGCCGGGAGACGGACACAGTCCCGAAATTCTGAATCCTTGAAACCCAAAATCAGGAAAATACAGAATCCCGAAAACTCAGAATCCAGAAAACCCAAAATCCCGAAAAGTCAGCATCTCGAAAACCCAGAATACCGAAAACCCTGAAAACCCAGATTCCTGAAAACCCAAAATCCCGAAAACCCCAGTTAGGCCAAAATTCCAAACTATAATTGAGATAAAGTAAAATATGAAAAATATGCAAAATTTTGAAAAAAAAAAGTTTACCACCATTACTGTGACTTTTCTGATGAACTTTTAGGCCAAATTCACATTACAGTTCTGATATCGATGAATTCTCGATATGATAAAGTATTTTAAAACAGGAAATAATGAGTACCTACATATTCACAGCATCGACACCTGATACGTTTTCACTCCTTTCTTATGTAAAAATATTTTACTTTAGCCATAGCGTATCGGTGTTGGAAAAATAGTGTGAATCTGGCCTTATTGAACCGGAATCAATTTGTCTTAGCCGCGTTTTATTATCGCTCATAAACCATATGGTTCACCTTGTGAAAATAAAACGATGGGGGTTAGTGCAAAAACAGTGCTGCATTATCAATCTCTTTTTTTCTCATGTTTTTTTTTATTTTTCATGTAAGGCCTGTCTCTTTTCCTCTCTATTCCTAACACTGCTGACAAATTTCTGACAGCATTCACAATGGTAAATAGCCACCTGCCGGTCAGAGTGAAAACTTGTATCTGAGCTATTGAAACCTGGATCTCACATGTTGTTTTTGAAAAACGTGTTAAAAGATAACCTCGACCCAGACCCGGAGATAAAAAAACGCAGTTTTTAACAAATTAATAACTGTTATGTCTCAGAAATCTGAATTTTAACTGAATTTCCGATAATTAAGTCTGGTGTCTGTAAGTAAGTAGCTATCTATATTTTATAGCATTTTATTTTAGGCTTAGTAAAACCTTAACTTAATTTTATATTTTTTTTTATTCATTCGTACGGTGCGTTACTATGTTTTTGGCACAAAAAACTATGAAATTGCTCAGTTTCCTGACCCCTTGCACATTAATTACTGATTTTCGAACTGGAGGCCTCAGAAATGTTCAGTTATTGCTATTTTCCTTGCAAATATTTTTAAAATAAAGAGCACGACTCGGTTGCAAGAACTTCCTTTTATTTTCAAGTGACTTAGAAATTTGAAGAAAAGTTAGACAGGGTGTTTTGTATCATAAGCATAAAAACGCTAGAGGGTGCTGATGGCAGGATCAAAACATGAAACAAAATGTGTGGGAGGAGTTGTATGACTCTCTGTTAAGAGGAAGGGTACGATTTTCCAAAAAATTGACTTAAAATAGAAAAAGATTTAAAAAAATATATCAGTTTCCTGGAACACCTGTGACTGGCCACTTTCAACTATGTGAAATGACGTTCTAAAGTTCAACTAGCTAGTTTTAACATCCAATTTGCTTCCAAAAATGTTGTGCCGAAATTACCTATCATCATTTTCTTTCATTGTTTGTAGAATCACCCATTTTTAACGGAAATAAAAAATATAGTTTTTCAACTGCGTCAAAATTAAAGAGCTAGACACGGTAATTTAAGAACGAAAACATACACACAATACACAAAAAACCGTGAACCAGCTGTTAACTAAAAATGTCAAATTGTCCAAAATGATATACCTAGCTGAATTGTACATTTTCCAACCATAGCCACCAGAGATAAGGCTTGTTAGTCGGTTTGTTAATGTTTGGCAATCTTACGGTCACCTTTCAGACTATAAGGCATCAATAAATTTGGCATTTTCCTATTTTTTCCTTTTACAAAAAATCCAATTATTTTGATTTCCATTTATCAGAGAAAGAGAAAAATACCTATAAACAATTCAAGCCAAACATATATTGATTCCTCACTTTTTCTCTCCTACCAATATAGGTATAGGTAGGTACCTACCTACGGCATTAAAAACCCAAAATTGTTTTTTACAAAAACATCAAAATTAGGAGGAGACAGGAGAGTGCCAATTTTGTCTACCCATACATTCCGGGAACTCAAAATCCGAAAACCTGCCAGTTGCAAGCCGTGGTGATCTTTATGCTCAGTTTCATAGTCTATCTTTATTTTAATTAGAGGTTTTCATGTCATAATACTCTCCTATTGGCCTATTTAGTGCCACTTACCGAGAATGTGAAACTAGGACTACCAACAAGTGTTATTAAATTGTAACAGCCCTATCAATAAAAACTGCTCAAATATCTTCTAATTCACAAATTAACTAAAACGTCAATCAAAAATATAAACTGCTAATCCACGTTAAGTTCAAAAACTTAACGAAAATCTACTACAATCAATAAGAACTCTGCTCTTTCCAAAGACTATTTATGGAATTGCACATACACTTTCTCACTAAATGTGAACTTTCGCACATACACTCTCTCAATTGAGGCTGTAGATAGCATATGTGTCACAAGCGTCTGTTTCTTTTTATCTCTAGTTTTTGGCAACAATGACAGAAGTATTTTTAACTTAATTACTCGTTTAATGTACCTACTTTGGTGAGTTAGTTTAATGCCATGAATTTTGATTTATTGATATGATTTGACACTTAACTCACTGATTAAAGATAATTTGTGTTTCATTTGCGTTTATGAATACCGGGGTAAGTACCTAAGTAGGTAGGTACTATGGCTAGGTAAATGAATATGTTAAAATAAAGTAAACGAAACAAATCCTTACTCAAAAAAACAAAAAATTAAGATTTCACTTTTTGACGCTTTAAATACCTACCTACTAAAAAAATTAAGACAATAATGTAGGGCTGGCATAAATATAGCTTCTTGGAGTCAATACATATATGACAAGTGCTACGGTTGATCAAACATAATCTGCACGTTAATCTGAATACAAAAGTTAACTTACAATAAGAATTCAACTTTAAATTTAAAAATACTTGACTGAGTTCCCTGCCAAGCGTGTGTCACCTCAATATTCATCAAAATAATTCAATAAAGAAAGAAAGAACAAAATAACCAACCAATTTGCAACAAAAAAATTATTTCTCGAATGGCAGATACCTACACACTTACCTGCCTTCATTTTGATCTTCCGCAATGTTTTGAAAAAGGTTTAAAAAATGAGATCACAAATTTACTCGTGTTAAATTAAAAAAAAAATATTAAAAATACAAAATATAACAAAGTAAAAAAGAATTAAAACAAAAAAAAAAACCAAGAAGACAGCAAGATACAAAATAAAGAAGTAATTATGTATGTAAGAGTACCTAAACAAAGCTTTTTCTTTCCGCAATTCGCTGTCGTGTCAGGTGAACTTTGCACCCAAAATGTATTTTGCAAAAAACATACACACATTTGAACGTAACAGTTAAGCGAAATTAACAAAACGTGTCTTGCTGGTTTGGTTTGTATCCACCACACCACCCTCCAAAGCCCCCATTATTTGTATATCTACCGTAATTTGCGCTAAAAGAGGCCAACATAAAGAAGACGAACACGAACAGTTGTATCAAAACAAAAAGCCAACAAAAATAAAAACATTTCTTATACTATTTCCCTCCCTGTGCAAAAAAAAAATGGTTTGTTGCGCCGAATGATACCATAACCGTAAACCGCAGTCGAATAGCGAAACGCAAATCGATCCATAAAAGTTTTAGAAACATGGATGGGTGGAAGTGGGAGTAAGAGTAGAAGAAAGAAGATGATGGTGTTTTCTGTTTTCTGTTTTGTTTATGGTTGTTCCGGTTGATATTGTGCCATTCACTTTCAACCCTCTCTCCCTCCTTACATTAACAAAAAAACTATATTCTCACCATCAATGTACCTATACCTTATTGCAGGTGAATTAAATCACAGTTTGCGGTTTTCTTTTTTTATTTGTGGGTATTTGTATTTTAATTTCCATCCCCCATGATGGAGGTCGTGGTGAAACTCACTTTCTCATCACTATGGCGTGGTAAATAAATAAAAAGAAAAAAAAACACAATAAATTCATTCCTCTTTGACTAAAGATGGCGTGTGTGTTCGACAAGATTGAATGATGTTACGAAACTTGAGCAGATGGGCAACAAAAAAAAAACAAAGCAAAACAAAGATGGTGGGAGAGTACCGTATTTTGCGTTTTAATATTAGAAAGTGAGTCAAGTAAGATATAAAATAACAAACCAAACTCAAAACAAAACGAATGAATCAATTTAAAGATTTTTATTTATTTTTGTTTTTATTTTTTTGCTGACGGACGACGCACAGTGGGGCAGCTCCATACATCGTGATGATAAAAAGGTCACCTTGCAAAACTAAAGTACCGGGAAAATAAAGTTTGGTTTCTCAAACTATACGGTAAATTTGATATGATGAGGGTGATTTTTGTTGTTTAAGTCATTTAGTGGAGGCTAGTCGGGCAATCAAAGTTGGACTTAAAGGTGCGCGAATCGAATATTTAAAAAGTGTTAAAAAAGGTTTACTTTTGTTTTTGTTCATATTATTGAAACTAAGAGTGATATCAAATATATCTAAAATGTCAAACCTAGCTGATGGCATGTAGATTATATTTAAACTTTAAAAATAAAAAAAAAACATTTCTTTGTTATAAAAAAATGGGCAAGAAAAAAAGACATTTTTGTTTAGACTTCGTGGTGCGTTTTACTCAATATCTCCTGTTGGGGCAAAAGTTAAGCAGGTCTGAAAATAGGGAAAGTTAAAGGAATACTTGATTAATAAAATTATAAAAAAATATGTGCTTAACTTTTGCCCCAAATCCTTTTTTTCAATTTTTGAAATGAGTATTAAGAGATTTAATGGGTGAAAAATTGACTGACTTTTGTTCATATTTTAATTTAAAAATTTTTTTGGTGAATATTTTACAATTTTTAAAGCATATTTACACAGTTAAATTGTTTTTACATTTTTCCCATATTTTTTTTTGTTGTATACTAGTCCAAATTAATTGGTATCGGGACGTCTTTACGACACACTTTAACAGCTCATTTTTGACTGTATGTGGCTCTCTTGTTTTAATTTTTAGTTATATTCACTTTATAATTGGCCTACTTAAATTGTCAATAAACAATTTTTTCGTATTAATAAGAAAAAATTCACGTCGGAGGCAAACTTACACCTATTTAAGAATGAAACCATCATATATCTTACCCCTTTAATTGACAAAAAAAAACTATTTTTCATTTTGCATTTTGTAACTTGTATTTAGATTCTGATGACCAAAATTACCGGTGCTCAAGAAAAAAGTTAGTCGAATTTTTTTTCTCCAGCAAACAGAAAAATCCTGACCAAAAATTCTTAGAGGTAGAATCTTATTTAAAAAAAAAAAACTTTTTGCGGCAAAAGTCACGTCGCTAATTTAAAATTAGCTTTGAAAAGCTTCAAACACCATTTTTAAATAAAGTGGGATCGTTCACACCGAATGAAAAAACGGTTCTTTTCTTTTGTAAAAAATTGTCTCAATGAGATTGTTTCATTTAAAAAATATCCATTGTCCGTTGTACGCCCTGCAAATGATTTTACCAGTAGTAGTGAGCAGGCAAAGCGAAAGCGAAATATTTAGTATTATTTTATTATTTGCAACAGTTTATTTATTTATCTATTAAGAGAATTAAGGGAATTGAATTTTGAAGGGTATCTTATGTACTTTTAGATTTCATTACAAGTTTTTGGGACAAAAATATCTCGCAATATAACATAACCTTTAAAGTACCCAAAAATGTTTTGTTTTTTTGATTTTGATTGAAATATCTCAAAAAGGTAACTTAAAAAAAGATTACAGCTTGGTTTCAATTTAAGGGTAACATAAACTGAAATTCAAGTTTAACGAAAAAAAAATATATCTTGTTATGTAGTAAGTATATCGTAAAAATACCCAACAAGCTTTTTATGGCACTTATTGGAATATCTTGAAAACGTAATATGTGGAATTTTTTTCAACATTAGATTCGAATTCAGCACACTCAAGTTCCTCGGAAAATTGAAAATTTGATTCCAGATAAGGAAAAAAAAAGTTAAATGTGGTAAGCTAGTGTAAAATGTCCATTAAAATTCTTTGAATAAGTGATCCCAGGGGTATTCAAAACATATCCCCGTAACATAAAACTGTATGACAAGCTTCGAATATATATTACTTTCGTCATGAAATCACAAGAAGCCATTAAAACAACATTCCCACCTTACAAAATAATTAATATCATAAAATTACCATTTTGCCCCACTGTGCGACGGTATGTTGTACAAAAGAAAACAGCTGCTAGCATAAGCATACCAACGAGGAAGATTTTTTTTTTATAAAAATACACGTCATGGTCTACGTCTAACTGCATAACGGAATAGCCAGACGATAAAGTAATAGACAAAACACGCGCAAAGTTACTGATGTAAACAAGATTTCTTCTTCATCATTTTTGTTGTTTTTATTTGTTTGCTGTTTTTTTTGTGAATTATAAACCAAGTTTCTCTAAAAACCAAATACCTAAGTAGGTTAAATATTTAATATAAATTGTGTGTTACATGCGAATTTCTTTCAGACCAATACAAATACAAATTATGTGGTGAAATGGATTGTGCAGATGATTTATTTGTCAAAAGATTATTTGAGACCATAACACAGACCATTAATCCTTCAATAACAAAGAAAAACATTTTAATTGATGCTTTTCGAGGGTTTTTAGATTTTGAACTGAAACTCATGAAACTCATAATTGAGGCAAAAGTAGGGAAACCCACTTTTTTAGCTTATTTTTTTATTTGCATTTTGCAATCAACCTAAAATGTAACTATTTGATTTGAAATTCAAAGAGGATAAGTCACATTTTTAAAAAGCTTAAATATTTAAGAATTAATAATGGTGACTTAGTTTTTGATGCATAAATGTAAAAATACGAGACTAAAGTATCAATTAAGTCAAAAAATTGGTTATTTGTTCTCTTAGCATCAATTACACTCTTTGAAAGTGAAAAAATACTTGAGCTGACACCTGGTGGAAGTTAAAGGTCCTTTTGAGCTAAAAGTAGGTATATACCTACTTGAAATCTTTAATATACCTCCCAAAATCACATTTACGGCCAAAAAAAAAACGTTATTTTGTACTTTTTGAATATAGTATAGCCTAAAACTTCACCATTTTTCATTCGATTTTAATTTAAGATGATAAAAAATGTGTCACAAGTCCTGCTCAAAAAGAAATTCATGAAGTTTCAGTCAAAAGAATTTTGTGTTTTTTATATCATTTTGTTTATATGAGGGAAAAATAGGTACATATTATGAAAGAAGAATAGGACAAAACGGTCTACAAGACCAATAACGACGAGACATATGTCGTCGGAAAGGTATTTTTAGGTACTTCAATAGTTACTATGGGGGCTTACTTCAAATCACTGTGTGAAAAAAGTTATTCGCTAAATAGGATTGTGCTCTGGTGCATTCTAGTAGGAATAAAGTATATTTAGTATGGGGAAAATTTATGAAAACCAGTCTAACCAATTACGACAATATATATGTCATTGGAAAGGTATTTCCATTACCTACAATATCTTTCATACTAGTTCAGTTCAAATCACTGTGTGAAAAAAGTTATTCGTAAACTAATGAAATATTGTGGTTCATTTTAGTGGCAAACAAAAAATTTTGTTTAGTATGGGCGAAAAGTTTGATGGCAAGTTCAACCAATAACAACGGGACCTATGTCGTTGGAAAGGAAATTGTATGCACTACAAAAGTCAATACGGCAGCTTAGCTCAAATCACTGTGTGAAAAAAGTTATTCGCAAAAATGTTACCCATGCTCCATACGTTTTATCTATGCTAAAATTCCCTAAAACGGCGAATAACTATTTCCACATAGTGATTTTAAATAAGTTGTTATGGTAACTATTATTGTTCATAAAAATACCTTTTCAACGACATGCATCTTATTAGTACTGGTAAGACCAGTTTGTATACATTTTCTCCACACTTAATGGTAACAAAACAAAACGTTGGTTAACGAATAACTTTTTTCACACAGTGATTTGAAATGAGCCGCCATAGTGACTATTGTAGCGCATAAAAATACCTTTCCAACGACATACGTCTTGTCGTTATTGGTTCCTAGACCACCTTCCATACATTTTTGCCGATTGTCCCTTGTCTGAGTTTTTCAAATTTAAAGGTTTTAAGAAATTGTGTCAAAGTTTGTATGAAGAGCTTAAATTAAACTTTTAACGTTTTGAAACCATGCAGAAAGTATTTGAAAATGATATGAAAGTATACATATGTACATAATCTTAACCATACGAGTACTAGGTATGCCAAACCGCTTAAATAAATAAATCCTAATAAATTGCATCAAACAAAGAATTCCTTAAACAAATATTACCAAAGAGACCTCAGGGATCTCAAAAATAAGAACAGGATTCCTCAGCTTAAGTTCTACAATCAATCATCAAATAGGTAGACTGACAAAGAAAGCATTGGACTTACTTGCTCAGTTTTTTTACGAGTAAAATGTGTGAAGTGTAATTTTTCTGAGCCGACAATCAAAACTAGTTGTGGACCGAAAACGCGAATTAATTTTATAAAACCAAAATAATCTATTTTAAGGACATTCGATACTTATTTTGATGTTGTAGCTTCTTAAACGATTGACTCAATTAGAATAAATCGATTATGGAAAGCCTTCAAATTACTCGACATAGGTTAGAGTCACCAATTCCAAACACTACCAATATTCAAAGACTATAAATAAAGTATTTAAACTGTTACCTTGTAACTGGAACCTTTTTTTTCGACTGGAATTAATTTCTTACACACTAACGAAGAAATATAACTTGGGAGTAATTTTTGTAGTTCTGTCGCTTGACAGCCATTTTGAAAAATGGCGTCCAATCTGTAGTCCAGTCAGGAAACCGAAATCCCAGCACTTTTTGTGGGGAGGGGGGGCCTTATTTTTGTATTTGTAATTTATTTTTGACATTCTTAGGATGTTATTTAGCTTGGAAGTCACTTTCGTAATCCTGTTGCTTGGACACCATTTTCAAAAATATAGCGCGCAAACTGTGGAACATAGTTAATTAAAAAAAAAACTCTTAACTTACTTGGAAAATTTCCATGATCAAAGTAACGATTTATGTCTTAAAAGAAAGTTTTTGGGTAGACACACCTTCGGGTATAATTTCAGTGATGCCACTTTCCGGAACATTCTTTTTTTATGTCAACGGGTGGAACCTACGCTTTTTTGATCATTTTTAGTATTTTAATCATGAAAAAAAAAGTTGCACAAACGCCTCTAGATGCAAAACACGTGTTGAGAAATAAAAATTGATATTTTGAAAAAAATATGTTGAGTAGACGCACTTTCAGTAAAAATTTCAATGTTGCCACTTTTCGCCAACATACTTTTCTATGTCAAAGTGTGGTACCGTAGACGCTCGATTTAGTGAATCTCAAAATAGTGAACACACAAAATTTTATATAAAAATGTATTTTGTATGAAAATGTTTCGCAAGCATTTAAAATTGCTTGAGAACACTGAGGAATTGTCTCTGTTTACTTATTAAATCTGAAAAAAGCTTTGTTTAACGCTTTAATAAATGTTGAAATATTCACATCGAACAAGATGTGCATTTGGGATCAAATTCGTCATTAGAATTCGTCATTTAAAAACTCCCGCTTCGAAAAAGTGAATAATCTCGAAAGAGTGAATAAGCCTGGTTTTTATTACTTCACTATATCGAGCGTCTACTGTATTTCCATGTTTTTTTTGTAAATGTTTAATACTGTGAACACAAAAAAAATTGCAACTTTTTTCCCATGCTTTTGACATCCGAGTTATTTCCGCAACTTTCCCCACGTTATAAATATTAAAAATTAAAAAAACAGTGGAAGTCCCAGTCTTTGACATAAAAAAGTATGTTCCCTGAAAGTGGCAACACTGATATCTTACCCAAAGGCACATCTACTTAACAATTATCTTTTAAGACATCAGTTGATATTTTTCCAAGACACGTTAGATGTCCAGAGGCGTTTCCGCAACTTTTTTCACGTTAAAAAAAGTGAAGGTTCCACCCGTTGACACATAAAAAAGGCATGTTCCCGAAAAGTGGAAATACTGAAATTTTACCAGAAGGTGCGTCTACTCAAAACATGAATCGTTATTTAAACTTTGGCAAATTAAGTTAATAACGAGATTTTTTTTAAAATACCTACCATTTTTAACAGGATAACAACAATGAGGCTCCATGAAATAACTCCCCAATTAAATAACTCACCAAATTGGGGAGTTCTTTTGTTTTGAAATAAGTCCCCAAGTTTGGAGATGAAATAAATCTCCAAAAACGAATGAAATAAGTGGCGCGTTCCACCCGGCCTGGCCACCTCGCGTGACTCCGCACCACCAGGCCTCTACCCCCCCCCCCCCCCCGCAGCCCCGCGCAATTACTTTGAAATTTACTTACCCACAATAAACAAAACTCTTACTTTCCAAAATATTCCACATAAATTATTAAAAGTTGCCTAAAGCAATTAAAGCAATCTAGTGGCACAGTTTGGGGACTAATTTCATCATGAAATTATTCTCCAGAATTTGGAGCTTATTTCATTGCAAACTTTGGGGATTTATTTCATTATGAAACTACACCCCAACTTAAAAATGAAAGAAGTCCCTAAAAAGCCATGAAATAAATCGCCAATTTTGGGGATTTCTTTCATTTGAAAAAACTTCCCAATTCCATACAAATTTTGAGGAGTTATTTAATTTTTTTTTGTTTGAGTTATTTCACTGAGCCCAAAAATGACTCTCAAACTAAACTACATCCTTTGCATGTCAAAAATAAAGTACAAATATAAAATAAAGCCCCTCCCCCCCTCAAAAATGCAGGGATTTCGGTTTCATAACTGGACAACTGATCGGGTGCCATTTTTCGAAATAGCTTCCAAGCGACAGGATTACAAAAATTACTCCCATGCTTAATTTAATGCTTAACGTATAAGGAAAGAATTCCTGTCATACAAAAAGTCCTCGCTAAAAACACGCATGGAATTCGGTTTCCTGATCAGACTAATAATGTGACATTTTTACTTGCGATTATAGGTACTATAAGTACGGTGACCATCCGTCCCGAGTTTACCGGGACAGTCCCGTATTTGTATAACCTGTCCCGGTTTATTTTTTAAGAAACCCGGGACGTACAAGTGTCCCGTATTTTGTTATTTGTCCCGTATTTGTACATTCTCTTAAGTTTCATATAATTTAAATAAATAAAAAAAAATATATTTGAATGCCCACTGAACGCATTCATTAATTCATTGATTTTCCAAAAATCTTGTTTTGAAAACAAAGAAACATGTTTTAAAATTTGCTTAGTGTGCATTACGGAACGTTATTTCTTAGCTGTAGGTATATATAATTTACATTTAACTTAAATGTATTATTTAAAAATTTAGGGTCAGTTTTTCAGTGTGATCTCATCCTAGCCATGGCGTTAAACCTAAATTAACTCCAGAAACGTGTTTTTCAATAAATCTAAGTCCTATGTTAACTCCGAGTTAATTTACCTAATTTGGCGAGTTAACTCAGGATATAAACTCTCAATTGTGGCACGATGGCGATTTCGATTGTGGTATCCATGTATCGTACTGTCGAACATCTATTTCAATAGATTTTTAACAGCTGAAAGAATAAATTAATCCTCACCTCAACTAAAAAACTACTTCTGAAATTGCTCAAGGTTAACCTATTTTCAGTACCTACGTTCTGTTACTCTCGCATCGATAAAATCAGTCGAGAAACGTTGAAAAATGGAACAAAACTCATGCATTTTGTTTCAATTTTTATCGTTTCTCGACCAGTTTTTTCGATGCGAGAGTTACAGAACGTAGGCACAGGACTAGCTAACTCTGAATTAAACTAAGGGTTAACTCGGCACTGAAAAACTGGGCCTAAGTTGCTTTATTAACAGAAGACTGAATTATTCTAATAGATAATAAAATTAAAAATCATAAGTTTTTTTTTGTTTTTAGTTTGTTACGTTGTGAAGAAATTATAATTCAATTTAACGTTCCTTTCTTTTTAAGAATTTCCTTTCGTTTGTTTTTCTGTAATTTTTTAAACTTAATTTTAGATATTACTTGATAAAAATAATAGAAGAGTCACATTTTTTCACTTTAAAAATTGTTCACTTCTTGTCCCGGGTTTTGCTCAAAGAAATATGGTCACCGTAACTATAAGGCAAGTTTTGGATTCGTACAAAAAAAAAATTGAGATAACAATCAAACATGATATTACGATGATAGAGAACACCAAAAAAGTGGGTGGCAAAATTCTGTCTGTCTGTCTGTCTGTCTGTCTGTTCGTCTACAGCCTAAACGGCTCGATCGATTTTCTTCAAACTTGGTACTTAGTGGTTTTTGGTGATTCTGCCGACACGTTCTTTTCTTTTGTTTTTTAGAACCAAAAATAACGGTACCTGTCATACATTTTTTTTGGCAAAGTTACATAATCGTATTTTTCTCAAAAACGGCTCTACAACTTTTCTTAAAAAAAATTCAATAAATTTATTTTAGTAAAGGCTTTCTTTGAGTGGAAAACCATTTTTCAAAAATGGTTATTAATGGTACCTCCCAAGGAACCATTTTTTAATTTTTGATTTACTTCAAAATGGTATAACCGATTTCAATTATTTTTTGTATACAGAAGCTTCCAAAAGATGTTAATAGTTTTGTGTACCAACATTTTTGAAAAAATATTTTTTGGATTTTTAAAAAATATTTCAAAATTTTTTTTGGAAAATCAAGTATTACGAAAACGACACGATCGATTTTTTTGAAACTCGATATTTAAGACTTTTTTAGTACTCTCTAAAATATTTTTAGAAAAAATTGTACATTTATGAAAAAATAACGGTACCTTCCATACAAAAGTGAAAAAACCGCAAAGGAAAATATTTTTTTGCTTGAAAACGACTCCTACGATTTTGATTAAACTTTTTTCATATACTAATATTAGTACGATCTACCATCAAAAATTATAAAATTTTACACATAGCAACTATTAGTAGTACCTGTCATAGAACGTATATTTTTATTTTGAGTTTTCTCCTTATCGGCTTAACGGATTTAAATGAATTTTTTTAAATACAAATTTTAGATAAGATTAAATAATATTGCATATCAAAATTTTCAAAAAAAAAGTTTTTGGATTTTTAAAAAAAGTTTCAAACTTTTTTTTTGAAAATTCGATATCAATTTTTTTTCAAATTTTTTTTTATATACACATAAATATATAGTTTAAATCTGCATACCAAAATTTGTTCTTAAAAATGTTTTAAGAATTTTATATATAAAAAATACTTTAAAAAAAAAAAACCGCTCCAACGATTTTAAATTTTTTTTTCCCTTACAATCATATTCCATCATGAATTAAGATGGCATACTTTTTTTCACCTCAAACTGTCAAAAGAGTTGTTTTAGCTAATTTAAATGTCGTATTTCATGCTTCTCTACATTTTTCTCTCATAATTTCCATGTTTGTATATATAATTTTCTTAAACTCGCAGTGTCTTGAACATAAGAGCAAGTACGTACGACCCAGTCGTGCATTTTATTATATGTGGCTCCCTTTCTTATTTTGTTCAGCGGCAACACTGGTGTACACTTTCCAGTAACGTTTATCAATGAAGGGGATTCTCAATGCTAAGAAAGAGATAGTAATATTACACATTGCACTTTGACCGTTAAATTTTAAGACCTCGTAGAAGAAAGACCGTTTTTTTTAAACGTAGGAAGGCATTCAAAATATGTATCACAAAAGCCTGATCTACTCTCATTTATATTTTTAATGTTCTTCCTGGGAAAATTTGGAACAGTCCTATAACAAGCCCAATATTTAGTTCTATTAGTTTTCAATACGTTTTTTCATATGAAGGTATGTACATACATACATATGTAGTACATACATTTATCGCTTGTGTTTTTCGTGATTTTCTCAAAATACGTAAAGACAACTTACATACGGTTCCGAACTATAACCGTCGATTTGTGGAGGAGATAACTCTGATAACAAATATACATTTTCTTACCAGCACGCATACGTATTGACAGCATTCATGAACAAATTATGTAGAAAGATTTGCCTTGATTTACAAACCTCATTCTAAAAGTCAAACAAAAAAGGGCAAACAAAATTAAAACTGAGTAAAAAACGATAAATTCAAATATTCAAATATTTTTAAATGCCAAATTCTACAATTATTGAGTGCTTATAAGAAATGTAAACTATTTAAAAATTTGTTGTGCATTCTCCAAAGTATAATAAAGTTAAAAATTTTGTTAATTATTAATTTATATGCCTTAATCAAACAGCAGTTCCTTAAAGACAAACGCTGACAATTCTATGCTCTCATAATATAAAACTAGAAACAGCTTGAAAAAATATAATAAGTGAAATCTATTAAAAGCTACATGAGTTTATAGGTACCTACAATAAACACGAACATTTGAAATTATGTATTTATTTGATGAGAACATAATAAAAGATCTAAAGATATACGTAATAAAAAAAACCGCTTTTTGGTAACGTAGGTATATGTACCTTTGTTTATTGTATTGTTCTTTAAAGGTTAAGGAACTCTCTTGTTTACTTCAAAGCCTAAAAAAATTCATCACAACATGTCACCCATAAAAATGACGAGTAACTACGGCTTCAATGATGAAAAAAAAAAAAAAAAAAAAAACAATCTTTGTGACTAACGCTCTCTGTTGCCTTTTTAGATTGAAAATTAAATAAATTCTCACACCTCCAGCAAATGAAAGATTAAACTTCTCTCAAATTGAATTTGTTTCGAGTATTTTTCCATTTTCGATAAAACACATCATCAATGGGTATCAAATTGAAATCGAATCACAAACAATATCAACTGCGTTCGACATAATGTATATGCCAAATATTTATATATTTTTATTTTATTTCTAGCTAATGACCAAATTTCGCAACTCAAAGTCCGCACGAGTCTTATAAATTGAATTCCATATCCAAATCGCACATTCAAATCCAAAGACCATCAAACTGATCAATCTAAGGTGATTCACCCAAAACAAAACAAAAATATATTATATATACAAAGCTCCCCTCTCTCCCGCGAATGCTTTGCTCAGGAAGTTAAGAAAATGGGCGTTGACCCGGTGTGATGTTGGTGGCGGAGATGGTGGCGTTGTTTCTTTTTTCTTTGACTTTCCCAGTCACACTTCTCGGGAACTGTTGAATGTGATTTGCTTTGCAATTAATTATTTTTTTGGTTTTTATATTTTTTTTTTTTAAACAAAAATCCAGAAAAAGTCAATAACCCATATGTTCAACGTTAAACATTCGAAAATCACTACATGCAGTTTTTTTTTTTTTCTTTAAAATTGAAAGGAATTATTTAGATTCATTTTTTGCACTTAATTTGTTTTCATTCGTCATCGTATGAATTTGCTATATTTTTGTTTTTGTTGGGTTTTCATTACCCTCAACAAAACAACACAAGCTTCATATTGGGCCACCGACCTGGTTCAGTTTACGATTGTTTTATTCCTCCTACTGTTTATTTTTTTTTCTTTTTCTTGATTTACTGCACGTGTCTTATGTTGTTTATGTGAAAATTCTAGGTGTAATCACTTTTTATCAGCCCCTCAGGCAAAGTCAGTCGAACTCAATGACGTTTTCGTAGTAAACATGTTAAACATGGGAATCTGCTTAGCTTGGAGGTGTCAAATGGACAAATATGAAACGTATTAGGATTCAGGTTGGAAGTTTACGATGAAAACAAAGTGAATCAAGCAAGTCAAATGACAGACTACAAGAGGGGGATAGAGAATAAATTAATAATAATTAATTTCGTTATATCATAAAAACTAACACTAAAATTTGATTCTAGACAAAGGGAATCAGTTCTACATCTTTGCTTATTATTGACAAGTTTTGTAGGTGAATGACATTTATCTTCTTAAAAATCTAATAGCTTCACCAAAAATTCCTTCAAGCCATAATATTATTGGTATAATAGAAGATACAACGCTACTGTGAAAACCTGCGATGCCTTTAAGATTTCACTTATAGTAATGCGGCCATCGTTATCTGATCTCTATGAAATTTACAAATCAAACATACCTAAAATATCATTTCGAAAATTGAAGGCGTGTTCAGAAATATAATAGGTCGGTTCCTTTACTTTGAATTTCTGTGATTTTCTGTGCAATTCTGCGCATTAATTTCAGAAACATGAACATATTACCGGAGTCGCAATCATATTTTCCTCCACTAGCCAATTATTACTTATCGCATCCAGACATAGTCGAAAGCAAAGTTCGAGGGGAATTGAGTTCAAGATCGGAGTCCTGTGAAGTTAGCAAAAAAATTGTTTAAAATTAATTAAAAAATGAGAGTTCCCGGTAGCAAACAAAGAGTTCTAGAGTTCCTCATACTTTTTTTTAATAGTTCTGGCGAATGGAGTGTTAAAATTAAAAAAAAAAGTTTTTTTGTGCTAACTTCACGCAGCAAGGACTTTTTTGAGAAAAAGAGTTCTGAGCATGTTTTTCACCTTAAAATCAAGAGTTCTGGAGTTCCTGATGGGTTTAAGAAAGAGTTCTACAAAATTGAAAAAGTTAGGGCAATTTAAGGTGCCCATTGACTTAAAACCAAAAATTTTCAAAATCCACAAAAATCGAAAAAAAGGAGTTCTGATTAGAATTCCGGATAGCAAACAAAGAGTTCTGAACATTTTGTTAATAACTTTTTTTTTCTAAAACTAATTTTTCAAAAGTTATTCGCAAATTTAGGTGCCCATTGACTTAGAACCAAAAATTTTCAAAATCCACAAAACATTTTGTTCGCAAATTTAGGTGCGAATAACTTTTGAAAAATTAGTTTTAGAAAAAAAAGTTATTAACAAAATGTTCAGAACTCTTTGTTTGCTATCCGGAACTCTAATCAGAACTCCTTTTTTTTCGATTTTTGTGGATTTTGAAAATTTTTGGTTCTAAGTCAATGGGCACCTTAAATTGCCCTAACTTTTTCAATTTTGTAGAACTCTTTCTTAAACCCATCAGGAACTCCAGAACTCTTGATTTTGAGGTGAAAAACATGCTCAGAACTCTTTTTCTCAAAAAAGTCCTTGCTGCGTGAAGTTAGCAAAAAAAAACTTTTTTTTTTAATTTTAACACTCCATTCGCCAGAACTATTAAAAAAAAGTATGAGGAACTCTAGAACTCTTTGTTTGCTACCGGGAACTCTCATTTTTTATTTAATTTTAAACAATTTTTTTGCTAACTTCAAAGAACTCAAGATCGGGAACCACTGCAGCTGGCTTTGTAGAGGACTAAGGCAAAAGGACATAAATTCCATCGAGTAAACGATGGATTCAAGAGGTTTAATTCCACCCATCAAGAGAAAGTCACAAAAGACGAAAGGTGACAACTCTAGACAGAGGATTACGGAACGACCATCAAATAGTCCGGTCAGGAAAACGAATCCCGTGCGCTGTTTTGGGGGTGACTTTTTTTATGATTGCAATTAATTTTTTTCATACTTAGCATAAAATTTATCTTGGGAGTTATTTTTGTAATCCTTTCGCTGGGACAATTTTAAAAAATGGCGCCCAATCTGTAGTCCAGTAAGGAAACCGGAATCCCTGCGTTTTTTTGTGGGGGGATGGGACCTTAGTTTTATATTTGAAATTTATATTTGACATGCTAAGGATGAAATTTGGCTTGAGAGAGATTGTTTTTAGCCTTTCGCTTGGACGCCATTTTGAAAAACTGAGCCCAATGAGCCCAATCTGGACCAAATGGTGAAATAAAAAAAAACAGCAAGTAACTTGGAAAATTTTCTTTGTTAAACTAATTGTTGATATTTTAAAAGATAGGTATAGAATAAACACATTTGGGTACAATTTCAGTGTTGCCACATTTCAGGAACATACTTTTTTCTACGTAAAAGGGTGGGACCTCAACTTTTTTGGTAGTTTTTGATATTTTGACCATGAAAAAAGTTGCAGAAACCCTTCCAGGTGGCAAACGCGTGTTTGGAAAATAACGGTTGATATCTTCAGAGGTTGGTGTTGAGTAGAAGCAATTTCAGTTAAAATGTCAGTGTTGCCAATTTTTGACAACATACTTTTTTGGCGTCAAAGGGTGGGACCTCCAATTTCTTGTTAATTTTTAGTAATTATAAATATGAAAAAGTTGCAGAAATGCAACTACATACCAAGAGGCTTTTAGGAAAATAATCTCAAAAGATAAGTGTTGAGTAGACGCACCTTTGGAGTAAATGGAGGGCTCACAGTTGTACCGAACCAAGTCATATTGTTTTTTTTTTTTGCCAATTTTTGTGAATGTTTTTCTTCTCAAGTTTTTCATTTTTAGATAAGAGAATAGTAATAATAATTTTATTTAGAGTATAAACTGAAGACTTGTCCTTTTTACGAGTAGAATATTTATTAATTAATGGCAGTTTATTTACTAATCTTTTTATCATCGAATTTTCTTTTTCTGACTTGGTTCGGATCAGCTGTGAGCCCTCCAAATGTAAGTGTCACTATTTTTCGGGAACATCCTTTCTTTTTATGTCAAAGGGTAGGACCTCCACTTTTTGTCATGTTCAAAATATTAAAAACTACCACCAAAATTGAGGCCCACCTCCAACATACAAAAAAGTATGTTCCCGAAAAGTGGCAACACTGAAATTTTAATCGAAGATTCGTGTATTCAATGCCTTTAAGGACATCAACCGATGTTTTAACCATGATGGGAGTTTTCCAAGTAAGTTTTTTTTTATTTTACCGTTTGGTCCAGATTGGGCACATTTTTTTCAAAATGACGGGATAACAACAATCCCTCCAAGCCAAATTTCATCCTTAAGCATAGAACGTGGCTTAAGCGAAACGAAAATTTCCATACAAAAATTGAATCAACGAAATCATAAACAAAAAAATTCGTTGTGTTTTCGTTCTGAAGCATAGTACGCAGCTGAAGCGAAATTTAATAGAGAAAATGGTACAACGAAATTATATACGAAAAATGTCGTTGTAATTTTTGTTGTCTAGTTCGCAGTTTGATAGCGAAATGTCAATTAAATAGATAATCGTAATAGTTTACTAGATCCTAGTCTCCACTTATTTTTCGTACACAATTAATTGACACGAGAAAAAAAGTTGACTTACGATTTTGAACTATTTTTTTTTTATTTGGCGTGTTCAGGAAAATGAGATCTCCGACGGCTCAGTGTCAAAAATTGACATCTTTCTGACAAAACTCTCCAAATATTTTTTTTCGCAATCACTTCGTTTCTGATTTCGTTCGTGAGTTGGAGACCACAGAAAATTTTCGTTTCAACTCAGCAGCGTGCTAGGCTTCAAGTCTAGTTAGATTGTGAAATGTCATTAAAGCAACAAATCGTAGTAGATTCCTGAATCCAAGTCTCCACTTGTTTGGAACTGCTAATGAAAATTTGACATTTAAATTTTGTTCTGTTGAATTTTGATTTGGAAAAACTGAATAAAACTTTTTGAAAAAGGGCCGAATGAACAGAAAACAGAAAAAACACACCCCACTATTGATTTGAACCCTTATCACCATACACTCAAGGACGAAAAATAAAAACAAAAAAGAATGCTGCACAAAAATATGAATTCGTTGACAAGCAAATCAATTAAAATATTCACGGATTTGATATGAAGCTGTCCGAGTTGCATTGAATCTTGGATTTGGAGGAGCAATGTAAAGCGATGTGTCTTTATTATTTTTCTTTATTTTGACATTTAATAAAAGTCTCCAAATAAATTTGTTCAGTCTTTTCGTTTACGTATTCGTTAATGATTTGGAGATCATAGTGAATTTTCGTTTTTCTTCAGCAGCCTACTTAGCTTAGCATGTTATAAATAAATTAAAAATATACAATACGGTCCCCTCCCCCACAAAAAGCGCAGGGATTTCGGTTTACTTACCGGACTACAGATTGGGTGCCATTTTTTATTTTTCATGGTGGAGGACAACCTTACTGGAAGAAATTTCGAACTTAGTTTGAGAAATCCCTAAAATGTCTCTTGATACATATAGACCAAAAGCCGACAGCTAATTTTGGGAGTGGAGGTATAACCATAATTAGAGTATGATGGATTACAGGTAGGTACATGTATCGTGATATGGAATATGAAAGTCAGGTAGGTTTTTTTCTCAGCCTTTGGTGGGGTGGGGGTTTAAAACCCGCTTGGTTTCCTGTTTATATGGTAGGGTCATTAACACTTCAATTTACTTTTAAAAAAAATAAGAAATGATGCTTTGTCATTTTCCCAAAGTCCCAACACTTTTATCTTGGTGATCCGATAAATAGGACCCATATGATTTAACCTTTTTAAGCAAACCTTATAAGCGTTTTTGTGGAGACTTTATTTGTTGATTTTTTGATTTGCTGAAAATCTCCAAAAAAGGGATGATAAGCTTCACGAAAATGGTTATATCTTGAGTTCTATTAATCGGACCATCGAGATTGTGGTGTTTATGCTTAGAAAAATGACAGGAAGACATATCCGATTTCTCAAAACTGAATGAAAGAGGTTATAACCCTGAAAATAAATCAAGGGATCTAGCACTTTTTAGCCCCCCACCCCTCCCAAAGGCTGAACACAAAACCTGCCAGACTTTGGTATTTGATATCATGATACATGTACCTATAATCCCTCATACTCCGATTTTGGTTATACCTCCACTCCCAAAATTTGCTGTCGGCTCTTAGACTAATACTAATAAGTTAGGAAAGCTGCAAAATAAATACATAAAACATCGAATGTCAAAATAAAAATTTTCGCAACTGACTAAAAAGTACAAATATCCAACATTTCACTTTAATGAGAAAATGTTGCTTTGTCAATGTAGATTGACCTACAGATAGACACACAGAAGAGACATACTGTTTTCGCGTTCTCTTTCATTTCAATTTCAAGTTTTATTAATATCTTATTACCTAATCTTTTTCTTGCTAAATTTGGCTTTTAATAGTACCTACCTGCTGGAGAGCTACATACCGCAATTGTAAAACAAATCTCCAAGATAGTTGCACTCTGACCGCAACTCATACCTACAGCTACAATTCTGTTCTCTGAAATAAATGCCACCTAGTATACTTTTTTCTGGTGTATTATTTTTTTAGTATTTTCCAATGATTTGGTGTCTTTATTGATACCCCAGTTCTCATAAAATCAAAGGTTCTTACTATTTTTGTAGCAGTTTAAAAACTCCGACAGACCTTATACTACAAGCATCAAAGCAAAATTGCTTCATCTACACCGCTGCACTATCGTAATAGTCCCACTGCATCGGTCTCCTCTTTCAATCATCATTTTTTTTTTTTTTTCATCAGACAAACATTTAATTCTTCCCGCTCAAAAATCAACACCAGGTTATTGTTCTTTGATGAGGCTTGGGGTTATTAATTGGCAGACAATAAGGCTTCGCGTGGTTCATTTTGTCTGTTTGAAATTATTTTTTTCGAAACCTTGATCGTCTCGGTTTTTTGTTTTTTTTTTTATATTTCGTTTGTCACAGGAGTCATATTTTCCATTTTATTAACGTATAGCCACACTTATATAGCGAGGAATGCTATCCCAGGAACATTCATACATGTGTACATACCTAACCTATTCTGACTTTTTTCCCAAGTGGAATATTGAAAAACGTGCCAATGCAGGGTTTAAAGCACCAAAAGAGACTCAATAATCTGATACCAAAACGTGTAGGGGTAAGAAGTCAATGATCGATAAAAGTTTGTTGTGGATTTATTATTTTTTGTTGTAATTCACATTGCATAGGCTGTTTTTGTTTGTTGTTGTTTTTGTTGTAGTTTTGTTTCATGAAAGAAGCAGTGAGAAATCGTGATCATCATAGTTTGCAATTGGATTTATTGTCCCAACAATCCCAATAAGAAATATCCTACCAATTAAATTGAAGCATAGAAATATTTCATTTTATAAGAATGTCTGCTTATAAGGGCCTAGTCAATTTGAATCTGAATGTATTCTTTCAACTTTTTGAATATAATTTTCATTGAAAGATATTATAATAAAAAATCATAAAAATTGAGTAAACATTTCTGAAAAAATAAATTGAGATGAGATCTGATAACTCCCAAAATCTGATTTAAAAAAAGAAAAGTACATATTTCTTCGTGTGAGTGTTGAAGACAGATTGGATTACAACAAGTGATTCTTATCTAGACACCAAAATTATGAATAAACATAGGTCGGCATGAATGATAAGAATCTTCTGAATGATTTGATCAACTCACTCAATTAATATACTTGCCTACAAAGCTAATTAGTCAATTTTTCCTTTTTGCTTAAAGACATCTTCTTTTTTTTTGAGATAAAATCAAAGTGAAATGAAATTAAAATCTGAAAATAAAAGTTTTTTAAAAGATAGATATTTTATTATTATTAGGTAGGTATGCTAATTAAGGTAGGTTTTTAATTCCACGTAATTTTAACGTGATGACTGATGACTAATTTTATTTGTTATGCAAGAGTCCCAGAAGGGATTTGGGCAGTATTGTTTGTTTTTATGTTTTGTATTCTCTTGGGAAGATTTTTAATTTTCGGCACGATTGAAGATGAAGAATTATTTTTATTTTTAACAGAAAACAATAAATTTTCTAGGTCATGACCTGCTTATGGTGAGTGAGAATAAATTAGTATTAAATATTTGTTTGTTAATAAGCCTGAAGAAAAACATACAAATAAAAAAGAAAAAAAAAAACTTTTAGAATAAGCATCGTAGCACTTCTGTCAAAACCTCGTAACTCCAAATTGGAAAATATGTTTGATAAAACAAAAAATCGATTAAAAAAAGTTAAATTAAATATATAAATCCTTAAACTTCTTTTAAAATTGGTTCAAAAGGAATCATGACACAGTAACTCCAGTCAATTTGTGCTCACAAGCACCCTTAGCGAGCGAGTTGTGGGGTAGCTTTGATTCTTTCCCTGCGTTATGTTTCCCGGGGTTCTGAATCAGAATCTAAGGTTTGCGACTAAAGTTTTATGACGCAACATGGAAAAAAAAAAATAAAAAAACTATGCAAAATTTCTTAGGAGTTTTTCACTAATAATTCGATTACGAGAGATATACGTGGAGTTTTGGAAAATGATAACAACCCACCAACGGCATCAAGACCCAGCACGTGAACGGATAAGCATTGCTTCCTTTAAAATAAAAATTATTTAAGAATAAGAAATACATTTTTTTTTTCTAAAAATAAAATTTAGGTATATATTTTTCTTTTAATAGAGAAATCAGTTTTTAGTTATATTTTTTAATTGTTAGCAATAGAAGTCGAAAAAAAGTTTTTCGTTTTCGGGTTCTTATTTCTCATTTGTAGGATTTTTAGTTTACAGTGCGAAACCCTGAGCGATTTGCTGCTGTGATATAGGAATTTGAGAGATTTTAAATTGCGTGATTTAAATTTGCGAGATTTTTCGGTGCAAGATGTAAAAAGCGAGATTTTGTAATTGCGAGATTATGAAGGACATGATTTTTAATTTGCGAGATTTCATTATTCAAGATAAAAAAAAATCCGAGATTTCGTTATTCGAGATTTTGGTTTGCGAGATATCGTTCCGCTCCCGCGTACTTTTCTTGTTGCGCCAAGGTTAGGAGCTCGACTGTCAAATGAAAAAAAAAAACATCGAACTGCTCCAAAGCCTAGTACGCTGCTGATGCGAAACGAAAAATTCCATATAAAAATGACAACGAAATCATAAACGAAAAATTTAGTTTTACTTTTCGTTCTGCAGTTCGCTGTTCGATGATCGATGGACGAAATTGAAATTTGGTGCACATTTTTTGGAGAAGTCTACACTCTTTTTTCGCACACAATTAATTACCTAGGCCATTTATTGTGTGCGGAAAAATGACATTTGTGTTTTTTCGTGTGTATTTTTGTTGTTTCTTTGCTTCCAGCCTCCAGCGTGGCTTGTGTTCTTTTTTTTCAGTTGGATTTGTTTTGATTTTTTGAATTGGTGTAACTGTCAATGAATATTTTTTCGCTGCGATTTCTTAAGCATTTCCTTGTCTTGTTGGAGACCAACTAAAAACTTCGTTTTGCATCAGCAGCGTACTAGGCTTAAAGAAGTAATTCTACGTTGGTTACCTTAGCATGCCCGGCGTCTCCAGAGCCTACAGTGAGTATTTAAAAGAGAAAATCTCGACTTTACGTTCACGTGCCACAGACGTCAACAACCAGTGGTACCAATATCGCGATATCATCAAAAAGGCAGCTAAAACCACTATAGAGGCTACCAACCAACTACGAAAAAGAAAATGCGTAAAGCTGAAAAAGGTGACAGAAGATGCACATGCAAATATACTGCAGCGGAAAACAGGAGCAGCGAGAGAAGAGTATCAAGCAAGGAGAAGAGAGGAGATGAAGACCCTGCGAAAAAGAGAGGACGATTTCCAGATTTGGAAGATCGAAGAGTCTCGTGATCGAAACAACACGAAAAAAAACTAAGCAACTGGCTGCTGACTTTGAAAGCGAAACTTAGGCTCTGCGAAACAGCAAAGGTAATCTAGTCACCGAATAGTAGATATATTCCAGCTGATTTCCAGCAGCTGCTGATGTTGAATGGGCATCAGTTAGAGGAATAAATAGGACGGGAAGATAACCCAACTCCAGTCAATGAAGACTTAGCAAAAGAGGTAGACTTAGTTAGCTCAAGAATAACGAGGCTGCTGGATCTTTCAAGCACGGAGGAGATGTGTTGAAAAGGCGCGTGTATCAACTCATCAACCAAGTTTGGGTGGAAGGATGCATGCCCGATGACATGGTATATCAGCTCCATGTGTCCAATCTACAAAAACGGTGATCCCATGTCCTGCAAAAACGAGGCATATTCCTAATAAACGCCACATACAAGATCCTTTCCAACGTAGTGTGTTAAAGCGTCTTAAGCTGTTATGTAGCACTATAATCACCAAGTATCAGTGCAGCTTCCAGCCAGGTAGATTGACCATAAACCAAGTATTCACTCTAGGGCAAATCCTGGAAAAAAACCATCGAATTTCAAGTAGTGACTCACCTTATATTAATCGGCTTTACATATCATAGCATAGTGGTGGCTGAACTAGGGATCCTGGGAAAACTGATCCTGTTGTGCCGTGTGATATTGGAAAATCCGCAAATTGCTACTAATAGGGAAAAACTTTTCCAAAGTATTCCAAATATGCGTGGGGTTTTGGCAAGAAGATGCATTATCGTGAGATTTCTTCAATCTCGTTCTGAACCAAATAGTGCACAGGGCAGGCGTTAACACCGATGCTACTAATTTCAAAAGATCTATTTCACTTCTAGGGTATGAAGATGATATCGACATCATTGACCACTCCAAAAAGGAAGTTATAGAAGCTTTTACGGCAGTTGAAGAACAGGCAAAACTTGTTAGTCTCCAAGCAAACGACGACATGCTATCAACAAACAATTAAAGACTAGTCAACCGTTTAGGACAAAGTGTCACTGTTGATAGGAACAATTTCTAAGTAGTTAAGGAGTACTATTACTTCGGAGTAAACATTAATCCCATGATTGACATCTTAGTGGAGATCCGACGAAAAATTACCCTGGCAAACCGGTGCTACATCGATTTGGCGCAACAGATAGGTTCAAAATTCCTCACACGAAAAACGAAGTGCACGCTCTTTACAATCCTTATACTTCCAGTCCTGCTCTATAGCACCTAGCTTAGGGCTCTTTCGAAAGAAAAATTCTTCGATGGATATTTGGTGCTATTTGTGAGGAGGGCGAATAGAGGAGAAGATTCAACCGTGAACCCTATGAGCTGTATTAAGATGTGATTGTAGTCCAGAAAATCAAAACTCGTCGGCCATATCGAATGAATGTACAATATTATCCTCCAGCCAAGCGGTAATCTGATCCCAGTCCCCAGGTTTGAAGAATAAGACTGAGCCTCCGGTTTAAAGACCAAGCCATAGTGGATGCCAGAGAGCTTGGTCTAGATGACTGGAAGCAGCGTACAAGCTACAGTGTATTAGCCTGCGTGCCTTCATAGATTGTGAGCCTGATAAATAAGTAAGTAAGTATAGAAATAGAATAGACAGACTGCTTATCAAGGATGGGTCCGCTCAAAGCAATAGTTCCAAATGTTTCGGTATGAGAAGGTTAATCTGGAATAATAAAATAGCTTATTCTGAATTTTCAAAATTAATAAAGAAACACACGCTAAAAGATGTGATTGCGTATTCCATTGAACGATATTGTGCAGTTCCTGTTTGTTGAATGAAAGAAGTAAAACTTGGCTGCTTAAGTCATAGTCCATTATTAGTCGAAGGAGAAGAAATGTGATCATTGTTAAGCTAATATATTCCACTTATCAATGAAAACAACATTAACCGCTTGAAGCGTCGGAAATTGAAATTCTGCAAATAATATGTCATTTGTTCTAAACTTATGCCGTCATCACATAGCATTTCAGAGATCTTAGAAAACGAAAGATCTTTTGATCAACTATCTTGACATTTGGTTGACATTTTAAAAGAATTTGAAATCAATCAAAATGTGCGTTTAATCATCACCAGTGCGTTTGCTAAGCCTTCTACCGATGCCATGTAATCGTTTTTAGCCTTCATCTGATTAATCACAATTTGCCATAGACAATTCTCTTTGAATGAATGAATCCAATTTTACCACTGATTTATGCATTAAGTTGACATCACTTCACTTCCATATTCCCCTCACTTGATTCCATGCGGATGGACCTGCATTCTTGAATAATTAATATGTGTAGACCCTCGTCTGTCACAAATATTTCATTCATATTTTTTTTATAAAAAAGCCCGTCATTAATGGGAAAAAATTAAACTGAGATCCACACCCGATTGACAATGACAAAAAACATACACATTTTACCTACTACCTAACTACTACTAACACTACTAAAGAAGCAATAAAACGTTTCGTACTAATTTGTTTGTCACACACTGATGTCCCCACGATCGTTAATCATTGCACGGACAGACGACGGATAGACGGACAAACAGGCGGGAACGACCTTTATCGGCGAATGGATTCGGATTGTTAGATTCTTGAGAATGTATCGACACAGCCATAACGCATTGGAATAGCCCAAGTCCAATGTGTAGAGAATATTGTTACCCGGGACTATGGGATATATGGCGGGAGAAAACCTTCGTGGACGCTTTGGAATTCAATTCTACAATATTATTGACAAACTGTAGCAGGAACGAGCGGGACATTGGGGATATATACAACACATTCATCTTTTCCAACAAGTCTTTCGACACCAAACAGAGTGTGAGGACCAACGACGAAGAGTGTTTGCCATGGAGTGAGTGTTTTCGATTAGAGCTATAGGGTGTTGGGAAATTATTTATAGGCTTTTTGGATACGTGACTATTTTGCCACGGATTGCGATTGCATCATAATATACCCCCGACGACATTATACCTTTTAGACAAAAGGAAAAGCAGCAAGCTGCATGCAACCAGGTTGGTCTTCTTAGCAATGCAATATGAGGGAGTATTGTTTGTAGAGAGAATTACATGTGGAACTATTGGTGATGGTTCATTCATCAATTTCACCGAAAATTTGTTTGTCGTCATCCGTCGTCGTGCATCGGTTGGTCGGTCGAAGGGGATTTTAATGGCAGAGACGAATTTATTGGAGGTTTAATCGATTGTAATTGTAACACATTGCCAGAACCCTATTAATCTATCAATGATTGACTTAATGTGCAGCAATTAAAGGCAATAAATTCTAGGATTTTGATTTAGAGAGGGTGAATATGAAAAAAACCATACAATCAATAGGGTGTTTTTTTTTCGATTTAGGGAAAGTAATGTGAGTGAGGTGGAAGTATTTGTTTGAGGTTTTAATATTCCATGGGTTGTAACTCTTTTATTGATGGCAAACATTTATTTTAAATTATTGTATAAGGTTTTTGGTTTTTTGGTTTCGTGTACAAATTATTTCGATGTTTTGAACATATATTTTAAATTCAAGGCTCTGATCAGTTCTAATGATGGAAAAGTCAAGAAGAAGTGAGTTTTTTCGTATAGAAAATAAGCCGCAGAAAAGATTTGCTTGAAGGAGAAACCAAACCAGAAATCCAATCCTAAAACAACGAATTCCGTTTTTTAAAAACCTTCTCAAAGACGACAATAATTAACTTTTAATAAACTTCGGAAATACAATTTCCAATAATATTGTTACAAAAAAAAAACGGGTTGTGCTGCATAGTAACCAACTTGTGCTGTTTGGTCACGTAGCCCCTGTTGGAATCATAGCTTGCCTGGGTTTAGATCCTGATTTTATTGTCATGCAAAATCAGATATCATAACTTGGAAACGCTATCCATTGATGTTTCTTCCATCGTTGTCTTAATGGGTCAATTATTCCACCACTCCACAAAATCACACCAAAAAGTCATAAATTTAGGAACCATTGGCTTTTCCTATGATCTACGAGTGGATTTTCTTCGAGCCCTAAAAATTGTAACTTTGCAAAAATTTTGTCAATTCCAAGCTGTTTTTATTCCCAAGCACAAACAGGAAACAGAGAAGCAATAAACGGACCAGGTTTTTATTTTGCTTCAATTGCTAAGACAATTGGACCTAGTCAGTGAATAATCCGTGATTTCGACGCAATAATTGAATAAACAAAAGTTCTCCTTTGACTGCTGTTCAGCTGCTGATATCTTTGACGTGTTGATGTTCTTCGGCTAAGGAACAAATTTTCGACTACAGCTGCAATACTATAGAAAATCGGAAAAAAACTTCTTGTACCTGATGGTTTACTGTTTTTTAATTTGAAGTTAATTAGCCGTTAATTAGTTGATGATGCAATGGTTTCTATGTTTTTTGCTAACAAGTTAGCAAAGTAATTCTCACGGATCGAAAAATGGGTAGGTGCATTGTTTTTCGTTAATTTTTCGTAAATTTGAATTTTGAATTTGTCGTTCTATGTTTTCTATGTTTTTTTGAAGTGGTTAAGGTTTCTAAAATTTAATATTTTATTGCTTCATTATTTGCCGTCTGAATTCATCGTTCTATGTTTTCTATGTTTTTTTTAAGTGATTAAAATTTCCAAGATTTAATATTTTAGTGCTTAATAATTTGCCGTTAATTAGTTGTGACAAATTAAATTTTGCCATGCGATGTTTTCTATGTGTTTCTGAGTGATTTGTTTTCTATGAGTGTCAAGTTAGCAAAAAAACTTTGACGATTTGTTAAATGAATAGTTGGGAAATTTCCTTTAAGTTAGTCGTTAATTAGTTGTGGCAATTTCTTATTTGTCATTTAATGTTTTCTATGTTTTTATTCGAGCGTTTTGCTAACTTGAAGTAACTCGAAAAGTGTTAAGAACTTCTTATGCTATATGTTTTCTGGCTTAATAATTTGGCATTTATTAGTCGGTAATCATGCACTATTTTCTATGTTTTTTGTTGGTCTTTTGCAACCTTGCTATCAAGTTAGCAAAGCATCACCTCAAAAAGGTTTAAAACCTGCTGATACCTAATGGCTTATGTCTTAATTATTTTTCAGTAAATTGTATTTAATTAGTTGTGACAGTTTCGAGTTTTTTGGGTTCTTTGCTAACTTGACATAAAATTTCTAAGGCACCACCTCAAAAATGGGAAGAACTGCCTAAACCGAATGGTTTACTTCTTAATAATTCGTCGTTAATGATTCGAAAATAAGTTTCTGGATAGGTTTGAACTTGTCGTTCTATGTTTTCTATGTTTTTTTTCGAAAAGTGGTAAAAACAGCTAAGACTTAATATTTTTCTGTTTTTGTGTTTTTGAGTCCTTTTCTACCTTGAAATAGAGATAGCAAATAACCCAAAAAACATAGAAAACATTGCATGACAATTTCAAAACTCTCACAACTAATTAAAAAACAAATTACAAGGTGATAAATCATTCGGTTATTCCAGTTTTTCTTCTTTTTGTGCATTGCTAACTAAATATTAAGCTAAGAAAGGACTCAAAAAAAACATAGAAAACATTTCACGATTAAATTCAACTTTTCACAACATTTAATGACTAAACAGCAAATTATTAAGCCATAAATATTAAATATAAGAAATTTGACCGCTTTTCGAGATATTTCAAGTTAGCAAAGCACGCAAATAACACAGAAAACATTGAAAGACAAATTCGAAACTGTCACAGCTAATTAACGACGAATTGATGACAAATTATCCACCTACCCATTTTTGATTCGTCATAATTAATTTGCTTAAGTGACACTCAGAGAAAAAAAAATCCCAAGAAACACATGGAAAACATCGCATGAGAAAATTGATAACTCACAACTAATTAAAGGTAAATTATTACGTACATATCTACTAAAATATTAAATTTTAGAAGTTTTTACAACTTAAAAAAACATAGAAAAAATAGATGACAATTTCGAAATTGTCACATCGACTAACTAACGACAAATTATGCACCTTTCCATTTTTCGATCCTGAGAGTTGCTTTGGTAAATTGATATCAAGTCAAGGGCATATGCAGGATTTTGGTTAGGAAGGGAGGGGAGGGGGGGGTTTTTGATGCAAACTTTTTCAGAAGATAATTTTGGTACCGAAGTCGAGCTTAGAGATGGACTGAAAAATAGACAAATGTATGAAACATGAATATTTTGATTACAGGACAAGCAAACCTCCCTTCCCTCCCTTGTGTACGCCCTTGGAAATAGTCCAAGTACGGTAAAATATGAATACTTGATATTAGATTTCGAAAATTGGAGGCCTAACTTTATAGAATTTGAACACAATTTACAGGAAAAATGCATGCATAACTGCATCGCTGCTGAGTGTTGTCTTTTTAAATGCATGTGACGGTTCAAACATGGGTATAAGTGAGTTTATCTTAAGCCAATTTACATATTAAACCAATAATTTTGTTTTTATGAATGCACAACTTGCCCTTATAGAATTTTTATCGACATAGTAGGAACAAAAATTCCCATTCATGATGTTCTAAAAAAAAAAACTAACATCTCCGTTTGGTACAATGAACACCCGGGTACGACAAATATTATGATGGTGACGATGCTCCACTCTGCCTGCTGTATATTCAACGACAATATGTTGATGATGCGATGATGAAAGAACACTTAAATGTACGCCCACGAGTGTGCCTGGTACAAGTTTGGACTTTTATTGAGATCTCGCCCAGAGTGTCTAGTGCCGAGTAACACTGGCTTTGGAATTGAGGGTGTCATTTACGTTGATTTTTTATTTTTTCTGCATGAATTACACAATTGCAACCCCTTTCAAAGGAATATTGCATTCATCTTCTCTTACTTGATTATGGAATGGAAATTTAGTAAACACAAACAAATTAATTTGATTTTTTTTTTTGTATTTCATCAGAATCACTTGCGTTATCTCGCTGAGATTCTCCACTGATGTTATTTCAACAACGTTTTGAAGCAAGTTAAATTCATTGACTCTATGACCTTGGGGTATGTTTTCTCAAAAAAAAAAAAAATGAATGATATCGATTAAATCGTTATCAGTGCTATTTGTGGGATTGGTGGCAGCGGCGCTATACATCCGGTCAGCGGCATGATGAATAAATAATAATACTTTAGGCGCCACCCTTAAATCTTTTAATATTTATAACGGACTGAATCCAGCTCTAGCTCATTAGCAGCTCAAAAAAAAATCTGTGACAAATCAGACCAAAACATAAATAATTTTGTTTACATCTTACGGTCCAGAAAGCCAAACTTTGGATTCGGTATTTTTCTTTTGATTCCTCGACTGTAAATAAAACCGCTTCAAAAATATAAATATTCCCTGTGATCCCCCTTAACAGAATGTGATACCCCGAAGAGCAGTCGATTTATTATTGCAATTTGATAGTCACTGATGTTTGATTATTCATCGTCGCAGTAGGTCTATAATGTCACGCCGCGTCTTCGTGGGGTAGTAATGCATAAACAATCTCTACAATTTCATTAAGGAAAACATTTAAAGCACATTCTTATTTTGTTGTTTTTGCTTTGTTTTGAAAACGGGCATCAGATAACGATGCTACGCATTTCATTTTTGAATTGATGAATACTATACCATCTCGTGTAAACAGACTTTTGAGACTTGGTAATACTTAACTTCTATAAGGCTTGATATAGATGGATGGATAGGCATGGCACTGAAATGAAATATTGCATTTTTAAATTTGAATTTGCAAAACATTCTAATCACCTAATGGTGTGTTATAAATTTCTTATCAAACTTCGATGACTTATTTGAACTATTGCGTGCTATCTTATGAAATCAATATGATATGAGGTTAATGTTCTTGAGAACTTGAACTTGAAAGAATCATAAAGTTGAATTGATTTTTGTGACGAACAAAATTATGTATTACATATAAAACTAGCTATTTCGTTTATCTTTTATTAGGATGAAAAAAAATTAATTTCAGAAAAATTAGATTAATAAAATGAGATTTTACGCTTTCAAATTGGGAAAGGTTTTAATTTTCAAATATTTTGTTTTTTTTTGTTAATTTAAAAGCAATTGAAAATGAAATCCGAGAAATTATTTGAAAACCTTTAATATTTTCAAATCGATGGAACAAGATTTCATGGAAATTGCAACGAAATCTCATATCTCAATGAAAATTTTAGATTTCGCCTTTGGGCTTGGTAGGAACGTGGCATGATATTGAAATTGTATGTTTTATAAATGGTGGATTTTGTCAGAGTCATGGCGATACGAAAATCTGGGATAAACTTTTCTAAGAGCCTTCTTGAAGGTATAATAAATATCCTTCAGGTAGGTATGCTAAGGAAAAAAAACTATTTTGTCTTTCAATATATCAGAGATTTTTCAGCACCTGTTTTTGGATAGAGATTGTGACGAGATTACTACCAGTGGTGCGCTAATGATTGGTTATTTATGCTGCATTACGGATCTTTTTTATTTTTCGGACGTCAAGAAAACTGCTGATATCATAATTACAGTTAATTTAGACATTCATTTTTATAGTATACGTAAGGTCAAATGAATACATAATGAGGTTCGTAGCAAGGCAACGCCACACAAAAAATTCAGAAGTCTAAGGGTGCAGGAATAAGTTAAGTAGTCATTCTTTTTAGTCCATTACTGAAAACCAAATGTAAAAATCTTTCTTAGTTTTTGAGAAATTAAGAAAAAACAGAAAGTACTTTTGCCAAAAAAAGCCCGAAAAAAGGGTTTAATTATGGATAATTCATGAATAAATTCATTTTTTGGGGTTTTTTTTGGAAAAAGTGCCTTTGTTTTTTCTTAAATTCTCAAAAATTAAGAGAGATTTTTACATTTGGTTTTCGATAATGGACTAAAAATAAATGAAAAAGCAGCACTTAAATTACGTAAAATTTTGGAAAATATCGACTTAAAAAAAATACAATTAAAAAACAAAATTCGCTTAAACATTTTGATTTGAAGTATAAAGCCGCGTCCACATTATGTTGAATTGTGTAGATCAACATCGTTGATCAACAGTGTTGAGTAAGCTTAGACGTGTTGATTGACAATGCCAATCAACATTTTTGTTGACCCGAACGTGAACCGATTCAAATGGATAGCATTTTTTATTAAAAACATTTGTAGGGTTTTTATTTCATGAACATAATTTATTGGTTTTGTGCGTTATTAATCAATTTTTATTAGATGAAAGTGCAATATTTGTTATGAATAAGTATTTAATGTTAATAATATAGTTTTAACTTTATTGTTCACAAAAAAACAAATGGGTATCCCCAGGATTCGAACCCTGAACCCTTCGGTTGGATCCTGATGCATCGATCGGAAAATTTCAATCCACACAAATTGTTCCTACGAAAGTTTTTGACGTATCTACACAACACCATGTTGATCGACAATGTTAACCAACAATGTTGATCGGCACAGTGTGGACCCTCCTTTAACTTTCAAAAAAACTATAGCACAATATCAAATGTTTTTTCGGGCGTTAGGTCTTATCGCCCAAAACCATAACGCCCAAATTTTTAAACACTTAGTAACATTTACTCAACAGAAATTATTTAAAAAAAAAAGGAGTTTTCATTATTTTCAATTTTCTCAAAAACTAGAAAGCCTACAACCGTCTGGTTTTCAGCATTCGACTCAAGGAACAGCAAGATTGAATGATAAAAGACAATTTACTACTTTATACTGTAAAATAAAAAATGAAAAATCATTTTAAAAAGATTTTCAATAAGGGTATTCATGCAACAGCGTAAACTCGTCGTAATCATCGTAAACTTGTAAACTTCGTAAATCTGTCAAATTTCCCATACAAATTGTGACAGAATTACGAAGTTTAAAAGTTTACAATGTTTACGATGACTTTACGCTGTTGAATTTTCAAACGAATTTTTCTAAAATTGCTAAGTTGATTTGACTGTATAGTAACAGAATCTGTTTTAAGCTTTTAAAAAAGATGTAGCACAATATTGTAAGTATTTCTGTTGTTTTTAAATAGCTGTTTTTCTATTTTCAGTCAATGTTTAGGGAATTTGAACCCCCTTATAGAAAGGAGGGGGAAAAACACCACCCCTTCTAAAGAATTTATTTCTTAGGATATGTCCAAAAGTGCTTTCATAAGGTATTGGCCTGTTACTTGGAAATATTCAGTGTACTTCTTACCTAAGAAACAGTGTTTCTCGTATAAAAATAAACACTGTATCAACAAAAATAAATAAGGGCATTTTAAATACAACCAGCTTCTGTACACTTCAACTTGCTATCATGACGTCACTGAAATTACCATAAATCAATATATACGTACTTTTCCGGTTATTTCTGGGTTAATTGATCAAAAACCATTGATGTTGGAAGACGATAACATTGTTTTTCAATTTTTTGAATTTTCTACTCCCCGTATCTTTCTTAACCTTGCTCCTACCGAAAAATGAATAAGACCTATTTTGTTGGAAATTTATTATTCTTTCATTTTGTAATGTTCATTTTTCCACTCAAACGCTTAGTTTTCAAAATATTCCTGAAATATTACAAAAGGGGACCTTTAACCCCCTCCTGGCTATAGCTCCGTGCCCTGGCTGGGGACTTTTAGTATGTTATACCTGGGGGTCACCCCTACCACATTAAATAATAACCCAGGGAGCCATATTTATTGCATTTATTTTATAATTTTGCGTCTTCGTTGACTGGACTATTAATGGCATTTAGTTAATTTAAAGTTTTATGTATGAACATTTTATAGTTTTCAATGGTATTTTACTTTCTGCTTTCGGATTTTTAATCACGTCTAGTATTTTGAGTCTGAGCTATAAGAGATTCACAAAGTGGGCTTTGGACACCTGGCATATTCGCAAAAAAATATGCCGTCTAATTGGTCAGTAATTGGTCAAAAAAGGTCTACTAGTCCCAGAAATCGGTCAGCCCTAGATAAATTATAATCAAAGATCTCTTGATCGTGATAAGTGGTCAACTATTTTCAGTAATTGATCAGCCATAGTTTTTTTTTCTATAAAAGTTCCTTTCAAGGTCACAAAAACAACTTTTGGCATCTCATTTGGGTCATTTAAAAAAAATAGTATGCCATTTGAAAGGGCACTTCACGATCATGATCATGATTGGTCAGCTATAGGTTTGTTGTAATGAATTTTTAATTTAAGATTTACAAAAATTAATACCAGCTGAATGGACCTGAGAACTATATAAAAATTCAGCCTGTCTGAGTAACTGGTCAGCTATAGATTCTTTTTGACGAATTTTGAATGTTTTTTTTCAAGGTCATAAAAGATTTTTGGCATAAGGATACAAATTCATAAAAAAAATCTACGGCTGACTAATTATTGAAACAAGCTGACCTCTTATAAAGATCTTAGGGTCTCTTTGGTGGTATTAATTTGGTTGCAAATTTCCCATAAATGAGGTGCTAAAAATCGCAATGACCTTGTAAAAAAATTATTTCACTATTACCAAGTAAGTAATAAACAAAACTACGGTCTGTGGCTCTCTGTTCTGCAAAATTTGACTTTGAATTTTTTTTTGGAAGTCTTATTTCACAATTCCGAAACACCCTGCATCGTTATTTTCTTAAAAAATTTAAAAGGCTTTCCATACAAAAATTACACCGCAAAATCATAAACGAAAAATATCGTTCTCCATGCGAGTTAAAATGTATAGGTAAGTGTAGCTTGACCTAAGTAAAAGTGTGGTGTTGGATATCAGGAAGTTTTAGTACCCTCCGAGGAACTACTTCAAATCTCTTAATTCACCTTTTAATGCTTCGCATTTCTGTTTTGCTTGCGGATTACATTTTAATTTTGCGTTTTGTTATTCCCAGATATTTGGTTCGTTTAAAATTTTATTAGGTCCTTCATGCAGAACTTGTTTTAATTTGAGTTTGATACCTTCGTGCCACACCAAATCATCCTCGAACAAAATTTCTTTTCTTCAACAGATCTCTCAAATACGTCAGTTATTCTATGCACTTGATCAACTGTCGAATTCTTGCTTCCAAACCCGAATTGCTGTTCACGTATTAACAGTTTATCTTCTACTATCGGCAAACATACAGAGGAGTACGACAAAGAGTAGTACAAAAATGTTTCCGCGATATTTTTACCAGTATTTCGTAAATTTTCACTTTTTCAACACGTAGTGCGGGTTTATGTATACGATATCAATCCATTCGTTTCAATAATCAAGAGTGATCGGAATGACTAGTTCAATTACAGTTACAAAGTGGGGTAAAATCTAAAATGAAACCTTTTGTTGGAAAATCCTTTATTGATCAAGTATGCGGCAGGTACCTCAACTCTGAGAAATAATTGGCTTGATGAACATCATTACTACTGCCCCAAACATCTGTCAACAAGCTCAACTTAGTAGATTATACAGAAAGACGAGCAGTTCATCATCAGCTGTCATCATCAAATCATCTAACCAATTATTAATAACTTATTAAAAGTGACTAAAAATATGAATATTAATATAGTATTTAATTAAAGCAATAAATTAGTGAATCAATATTATGAATTATAACTTGAAATATTGACGTGTTTTACTGTGTGAACAGTTAGCAACTTTATATTTTATACATCAATAACAATCTCACATAACCGGAAACGTCAATTCACAACGGAAATCCATTTGCTCACACAAAAATATTGGCATCATAAATGCATTACCGATTTTCAAAGTTAATTTAAGAATAAATTTCTAGCTATGAAAATTAAATTACATACAACAGTTATCATTTTGATAATTTTAAAATTATTGATTTAACTAAAAAGTATTATATTTGACATAAGCTTAGCCTAATGATTTTTATTTGATGCGCACTTGCATTATTGATAATCTTTGTTGACAGAAATACTACAGTACCAAAAACCACCGAACTCAGCACAACACATCATCCACATACCTTATATGAAACATCATGATAACAAAACCAAAAATTGGACTTTGCATTTTCATCTTTTGGGGGGCTCCACTACGGTTCTTAAAACAAAACATTTCTTCAGGGTTATTTTTCTAAAGAAAAAAGTAAAATTAAAAACATTTAAATGGAATTACATCTATATTTAAATTTTTTTCTGAGAAAAATTTGTTCGACTTAATAATTTGTGATTGCAAACCACTTTAAGTAAAAAATGATTCAATATAAAATGTTAATGAATTAGTCACGACAGTGAATATGCATATTTGTGCCAATTTTAACCAAAATTGAAAGAAGCAAGGTCACCTAAATGTTATCGATAACCCCGTTGAAATAAAATGAAAACAAAAAATTTGCGAATATTTTTCCAAAAAGAAAACAACTCGAAACACACACAACATCAGATATTTATATAACGTCTAGAAAACTCGACTTATGAATTTAATAAAAGCGAAATGAGAAAGGAAATCCTATAACCTATAGCCAAATATGCTAAACTAGCGCACCACCGGAACTTTATTTCTTTATATTGAACTTCCTTCCTTCCGATTGTTGCCCGTAGGTAATATTCAAAGAGATTTTCCAAATTCAATGGACTACTTCCTTTGAAACCCATCATCAGCTAAACGAAAACGAACAAACGTCAAAACTACCGTGAGACCCACATTTGTTTTCGTTTCCCAAATAAGACCTTACCCACACGTCTCTCCAGGTTATAACACCAACCGTTTTCGTCTCAGCCATCACAGCCGCCACCACGCCACCACCACTGCACCGGCTGCTGTTGTCGTTTTTATATATGGTCAAGCACGTAGGCCATTGTTTTATGGGTCTTTGGAAGCCGAACTCTTTGAGTTTATGATGAATTCGATGAGTAATCTCCTACGAACCTGCGTCATCACCACAATAATACTCGTCGTACTCATAAAAAAAAAAACATTCAGCTTATAAGTTACCACCATATGTACCAAAATTGACGCTGATAGTTTGTGGTAACACCAAATATGGTCGTGCTACACGATGTAAATGCTTCCAAATATTTTTTTTTTTATTTATTAGAAACAATCGAACTGTTTAATATGCAACGTGGTTATTTCTAGAAATGTCATCATTCTTTTGGTGCTATGGTGGTGGCAACGTATATACCTACCGTCTGTCGTCGATTAGACCTGTCAAAAGAAAACCTTCTTAAGTCATCCGCCGCACTTTTTGTGTAGGGGGATACATGTAATAAATATGTAAGCCAACGGCTTTATTTATGACTACAATTAGACATTATTTATCTATTGTACATATTATAAGCCGTGTTTTCAGTGATGTACGGGTCGGCTAGGTACATATATGAAAATAGTGTTGCAGCTGTAAAGGAAATTGGTGTGAACTGTGAATACTCAATACGACAAGAAATTTTGTGAAGCCTTAAACTTCTTTACTCGATTGAATAAAATGTAATCTTAAAAATTGTTTGCAAGCCTTTTCAGACATAATGCCATTTGCATACGACTTAAGCACCACCTTCACTTCAAGACCTAAATTATACCAAAGGAGCTATGTCATATTTTTACTGAAAAGCTTCAATTAAGCGCTTAAATTTCAAGCGATTTAACGATTTCCAAAATGATCGTATGCTTGTTTGAACCAACCACAAATATACTTACTCTGGTATATTGTTGTCGAATTGTTCAAAGCCTGGAAGCTGATCCTCTAGAAGGGTGTAAGTCCATAGATCCTTCACCTTTAATCGAATTTTTCCACCCTCTGATCAAACCAGCTATGGCGCATTCCATGTTAACTCTAAATCAAGTCAAATTCAATCAAGTTCCTCACACCAGTAGGAGTAAGAGGTTTCGATGAAAGGCTAATTTTGGTAGAAAAGATTGTTTAGAGGTTTCGATGAAAGACTAATTGTGGTCCCATTGAGTATTAATACATGTCAAAAAAGTGTGAAGAAAATCATAAATACTAGTATGGCAACAAAAGCAGAAATGTCATCACACACAACTTGACAGCACATCCGACACGATTTGACATACATACATGAAAATATTAAGTTTTTAAACCATCACACATTCTATCTCACTTGGGTATTTGAGGTTAAGTTGAAACTGATTTGTTTGGATGCAAGTGTTCCAGCAAAATATGAGAATCATTTTCATCACAAAAATTTTGCAGTGGTATTCCATCCCAATTTATTTATTCTTGTGTTTCATACTTTGTGGAATTGTGCATAAGCACTTTTAGCAATATTCCTTTCTAAAAGCTCCCCACCAATCAATGGCAAAGGATCTTAGTTCGAAGTGAAAAGTCCTAATTGTCATAAGAGGCCACTATTATTATTATTATTATTATTATTATTATAAATTCTTTAATTCATTAAAAATGTTTCACAATAAATTACTTAAGAATAAGGACATGGCTATCCGCCATCTGCCTGATATAACATTTCATTTAAGTGTTTAATAAAAATATATAAAGAATAAAAAGAAAAGTAACTCGTTTTGTACAGTAAATAAATCAATTAAATATTAATTAATCTCAAAAGTTTACAAGTTATAAAAAAGGTAGATTCATAGGCTTTGTATAAATAAAATAATTGATGATAAATAACAATTTAATATATTTTGAAACCTAAAAGAATGACAGTTTTGAAGAGGTGAAACACAAAAATATACCAATTTTAAATGATTTGAAACATACAAGAAATCAATTTTCAAGTGATTTGAAACGCAAAATATATAATTTGGGTGTTTTAAACTGTAAATTTTATTTAATCAAAGGGCACGGTAGTGCCCAGCCAAGTTCGCGACACTACACCCTTTTTACAGGAACAAACTCAGGCGATTTTCAACCCCCCTCTAAATTCAGTACCAATAAAGTCAGAAACTTCAAATTCGGAGTATTTGCTGAACTGATCAAACACAGGTGGCTCACCAAATTTCAACTCCTTAGCATTAGTAGTTCCCAAGATATAGGACTTCAAAAATCGCAAAATCCGTAACTGACTGACCGACTCACTCACTGACTCGAAAATCTACAATTTTCTATTCAGGGGGCGTGGCATCCACCCACTTTCCTAAATATTCTATAAATTATTTGGAGCCTTTCCGATTGTTGTAGAACAATGAAAATTGGTAAGTCGGTAGGGTTTGAGGTACTTAGAAAGAAAAAAATTGAAAAATTGGAATTTTCCATACAGGGGGTGTGGCATCCACCCACATTCTTAAAAATTCCTATAAATTATATGGAGCACTTCCGATTGTTGTAGAACGATGAAAATTGGTAGGTCAGTAGGCCTTAAAGTACTTAGACAGAAACAAATCGAAAATTTGGAATTGTCCATTCAGAGGGGGTGCCATCCACCCACTTTATCAGAATTTCTATTATTTGTATGGAGCACTTTCGGTTGTGGTAGAATTATGAAACTTTGAAGAGTGGTAGGGCTTGACTTTCACCTGGTACAATAAATCTTTGCAAAAAGGAGTGAAATCACAACAAAAACATAAATGTTAAAAAAGGAGCCAAGTTCTTATGTGTACAAGAAACCTGTGCGTAAAAAGTCAGCCAAAAAAAGTAATGAGATCTAAAATATATGCCAAGTTTTAAGTTCATGAAGTTTAATATCAAATATCTTAAGTAGAGTAATATCGAAACTATTCCAAATCATGACAGAAATTTGGTAACTAATGATTACTGATTAAAATTTGGTGGATTTACTTGGCAAGTTTTCTCTTAAATACTTACTTAATCACAAATTTAAAATGTATGAAAACTTGACCAGTGAACCCACCAAATTTTAATCAGTAATCATTAGTTACCAAATTTCTGTCATGATTTGGAATTGTAAAGACAGCGCTTTATAAAACCAAGGGAACAGTTTGCTTTTGCAATAATATTATCTATGTGAGAACGGAAATTAAGCTCTTTATCACAAAAAATGCCGAGATCGCGAATGGAGGAAACTGTGGGAACCGGGACGTTGCAAAAATGATAAGTACGAGATGGTAGGGACAGGTGTTTACGAGAAAAAGTCATGTGCTGACATTTAGTGACATTGAGTTCGAGGAAGTTTTTGGTGCACCATGTAAGAAAAGAATTTAAGTCATTTTGAAGCAGGGAAGAATCAATTGGACTGGATATTACTTTCATAATTTTCATGTCGTCGGCATAGATAGAGAGGTTTGAGAAAGAAATAATGCTTTCCACATCATTGATGGAAAGGACAAATAAAAGTGGCCCGAGATGACTACCCTTAGGAAGCATAGATGGGATCGGACACGGAACATCTTAAAACAACACTATATTGGCGGTTTTTAAGTAAGACCTCACCCATTGGATGAACAACGGAGGAAACCCAAAGGCTCCTAGCTTAATATAGATAATTTGGTGAGAGATCTTATCGAAAGCTTTGCTAAAGTCAGTAGTGATCACATCAACATCGTAGCCTTTTTCCAGAGCACTAAGTGCCATGGAAACAAATTGAGTGAGGTTCGTCGTAGTGGACCTGCCCGTAATAAAACCATGTTGTAGTGGGGAGACTAATGACTTACAATGAAAACAAAGAGCATCATAGATAATGCTTTCGAAGAGCTTGGGTAAAGAAAAAAGTTTAGCTATCGGACGATAGTTAGAGATTTCGTTCTTATTTCCCTTTTTGTGAATTGGAAAAATAAATGATTTTTTCCATAAAGTGGGGAAAACTGCTTGTGAAAGAGAGAGTTTAAACAGAATTGTGAGAGGTTCGCACAACACGTTAGCACATTTTTTGAGAAAAATGGCTGGAATGCCATCAGGACCGGGAGAAAAGTCATCCTTAAGTAGTTTTATTTTTTCACTGACTGACGAAGGAGAAATATCAAGAGAGACTAGTGAAGTTTGCGAACTGCTTGACAAGTACTCAAAATATTCTAGATCAGGATTATTAACAGCATCGCTATAAGACTGACTGAAAAAATTAGCAAAGAGGTTGACAATTACTTCGGGATCAGCAGATGAGGTGTTGTTAAAATTAAAGGTAGACGGAAGACCATCAGATTTTCTTTTTGCGTTAATGAATTGATAGAACCGCTTCGGTTCAGAGATGAGACAGGCCTGCATTTTGTCAAGATATGCATGGTATATAGAGAATCGCAGAGGAGAGAGAAATTGGAAAGAGCTTGCTCGTAATTTAAATAATCTGAATATGTTCGGGATTTTAAATAAGTTTTCCATAACTTATTCCTTGTATTTCGAACAGTTCGCAACTCCTTAGTATACCAGGGGGGTGATGACAAACAATTCTTTTGAGGCACGTAAGGGACACAAATGAGCAAACATTCAAAGATTGTAGTATAGAAGAACGAAAGGGCGATGTCAATGGGGGCTTAATAGTTCAAAAAAAGGCTGAAATCAATATTGTTTTAAAGGATCTCGAGTTGATTAAAGTTGGCTTTCCGGAAATTAAAATGAAATGAGACTTCTGCATCAATGACGGATATACCTTGATCGACAGTGAAAAGAAGAGATAGAGGAGGGTGATATAGATCGAGGGTGGAAAGAAGGTGGAAACTTTTGGTGACAATTGAGTTGCAAGGGTCAGAAGAAAAAATGAGTTAAAAACTGGTTGAACCAAAACATTTTAAGTTAGAAACTGTTAGGAAAAGTAAAGGCATGTTTACAATACTTATATAGTGTAGACCATCCTACAGCTCCGTTGAATATTTCATACAACCGACTTGATGAGAGAAAACTTTCTTCGAAATATAAAAGACGGATTTCTTGGTAGACATCTTCGTTTTCCCTTCTATTGCATAGACTACAAATTTATGTCAGATCAGCTCGATGAGGCGTAAAATTTAAGTTAAAGAGCTCAACACGTGCTTTAAAAATGTAGCTTATAAGCTTCGATCTAAAACTTATAGACTAAGAGCCCACACCAGATTTTGGGTGTGATCGATAGCAAAAAAAGAAGTATAGGCGTCGAAAGCTCCATTAAAAGCTATTCAAAAAATCAAAGCTTATCTAGGGAGGAGTGAAAACCAATTTCGGATAAAAGGATTATCTTCGAAGTTGCATTCATATTTTTTTTCGATGCACTGTTTCTCGCAAAGGCCCCAGTTGTGGACTGCAAGACTTTGTTGTTTGCTGTGGGCTCTCGGTCTTTTATTGCTGGAGTACTTGTTTCTGATGGCAATTGGTGCTGGAGATTTCTATATGTATTCCTTGATGATTAAGAAGCTGCTCTGGATAAATGCTGTCTGTAAATATTCTCGTCTAGTTTAGCAGTGACCTCTGCAAACATAACTCGCCAATCATCAACGTTTGACTCTGTTAGCGACAGCCGAGCTTCATGAGATAGAGCTACTTCAGTAATCTTATCAAAATAGATATGTGAAGATTTCTTCCACTTCTTTCCATTACTCTTACCAGATAGTCAGAGTTGGATTTGAGGTATAGAATAAATAGAGGAGTTATACCAGATTCCACGTAGATGGCGTAATTAGGGGTTGAATTCGGCAATCTGAATAAGCGCATAAAAAAATATCTCTGCAATTTTTCAAAAGCCCCGAAAAATAAATATCCGAAAACCTGCACATCATAACACATGCATGTGTTCACAGTTGCCAGAAAAACGCAGTATTTATAGACATCAGGTCTATTTCTTGGTTTGCAAAGAACTTGAGCCACATTAAGCTCAAAGCCAGTTTAGCATCATTGGTTTTTTGTTTCTCTCCTAGATATTTAAATTCTTGCACAACTTTAATTGATACACCATTAAGGGACCAGCTTTCTTCGGGACGCCTCCTTCTTTGATGTGCTTCAAAAATCATGACTTTGGTCTTGCTTGTATTGATAAGTAACCCCCACTTCTCGCAAAAGGTATTCAGTTTGTTGATTTGCAACTGCAGGGTGAATGGGTTGTCAGCAAGTAAGACTAAGTTTTCAGCGCCGCCGTAGAGCAGAACTTTCGCTTGAATGTTGGCAAAAAGGATTTCTCCAGGAAGTATTTTACAAATTTCATCAATAAATAAGGCAAACAGAATTGGACTTAAAATACAGCCTTGGGGAACAACTGTCGTTGTTTCAAACCATAGTTTGAAAGATCAGACCCATCCCATACCGAGGCACTCGATGAGACGAGAAAGTTAATGTACTTCAGCAAGATGTACCGGGAAATTCCCAGTGTTGAAAGCTTGTAGACCAGAGCCTGTCTGTTGACCTTGTCAAAAGCTGCTTTGAAGTCTACGAAACAGGCGTACAATTTTTTCTTCTTTTCAATTGACTTCTTTGCAATACTGGTTAGCGCGAAAATATGATCCATTGTAGAGAAACCAGGACGAAAACCGGCTTGAAACATACTTAGTAGCTTTCAAGAGGCCACTAGAAGCATAGTTAGTTTTAATGTCCCACTCAAAGACAGCAACACAAGTGTTTTGCTGAATATGCTGTGGTGAAAGTGGCTTATAAAATAATTAACGCCAGCCGATAGAGCTTCAAGTCTAGGGCGCTTCTGATTCCAAACGAAAAATTAGGTACATTAAAAAATTAAAATGGATTCATAAAAAAAATTTCGTTCTGACATTCATTTTGCAGCACGCTGTTCGATACCTAAACATGATTGTAGTAGACTATTTGGAGAAGTCTCCAATATTTTTTAATAGCTGCACCTTAAGCCTAGCACGCTGCTGAAGCGAAACGAAAATGTTCTGTGATCTCCAAATTGAAAGTGAAAACATAAAGAACAAGATTACGGCAAAAAATATGGAGAGTTTTAAATATCACATGTCAAAATATATAAAAATAGAAAAAAATCTGATGAGATTATAGGTCTGATCTTTTACTTTGAATTTTTTTGATTTTTGGTCCAAACTTCTGTCAATTTTTTTTTTATATGAACTTCGACAGGGCTTTGGGCTAAAATGCACAGAAATTTAAAGTTAAGGAACAGCCCTTATAATTTGTCATTGAAAAAATATTGACATTTAAAAATGTTGTATAGGTATATCTATACATATATTTCAGCTTCCTAACTCCCTACCTGACCTTAGCTTCTTGTTTGGTTTTGAACGTCAGTGAACGCCACATTTCATCACTCCATCCACTAGAAATAAAAAAATATGATCCATTTTCTTCCTTCATAAGCCGAATCAAATCGATTTCCAAATTATTTTCTTCCATTTTTTCTCAATAAAATTTAAATAACACAAAAAAAACACATCAATTGTTAAATTTTCGTCATCAATAATGTGACGCCAAATAAATTGTGTGCGGAAAACAAGTGGAGAGGTGGAGACTTAGATATATGTATGTACATATGTAGTAATCTACTACAATTTTCTTTTTTATTGACATTTCACTAAAGAACTCCGTACTATGTAGAACCTACGCTGCTAATGAAAAACAAAATGTTTAGTTGGTCTTCAACAAAACAACTAAATGGTAACGAAAACATTAAAACCAATACAAATGCAAAACAATTAGCGGCAGAAGCAACAGAAATTAATACGAAAAAACACAAATGTCACTTTTCCGCAAACAATAAATGGTCTGGGTAATTAATTGTGTGCGAAAAAAAAAGTGTAGACTTCTCCAAATATCTATAATAATATAATCTGCTACAGCTATTAATTTTGCTGATTTCCTTGTGCCACTTTTGTATGGGATTTTTCGTTTCGCATCAGCAGCATACTAGGCCTTATCTCAAACTGTACAACTAAGTATTTAAAATTGCGGAAAGAAAATAAATGTAGCAAAAAAGAAAAAGATCCATTTTTTTGTACATAAAACTGTCATTTAAAATTGTATTCATCCACATCAGTCTCTTATGTGTGCCTATTGTCAGCAATTGCTCAATATTATATCCACTCACTCAAACTTCATGAATTATGAGTGTGAATCAAGAATTCATTCAAGAAAAATTAGTCAACACGCTCGTTGGAATGACAAACGAAACAAATATTGTTGGTGGTGTATAGTGTAGAGTTGTGATTCGTTGACAATGAATGACACGACAAACGATGTCATGTTGTGTGTAAAAATATAGGCAAGCTAAATTTTTTGAATACAGCTTACCTACCTAACCTAACCAATAAGCAATACCAAACAGCAAAACGCCAAAGTGCCACCAAAAGTGGCGCCACGAATATTTAAATGTCCTCCTATTGCACGAACCCCATATCATAACGCTATGGTGTGGAATTCTATAAATAAAAACTCCACCAATGACGACGACTACGACGACGGCATGGAATCGTCATAATCGTCGTCGTCGTAGAAAAAATGAAGTCTGCTATCAGAAGAGCAGCCAGTTGCAGTTGCAGCAGGCAGGCAGGAAGGAGTAATAATAATTGCAAAACTATGAGTAATTTGGTATTCGGGACAACCCGCATGCCTCTCCGCCCGCCATTGGCCCCCACTTCAGCAATGCATAGCTAATGGGACACATATTGGGGGCATACGGCAGCACAGTCAATTCAAGAGAGCTGCAATATGCCTGTGTGTCGTCGTTACTGGTAAATCAATTCACCATAAATGGTAATAAACCAATATTTAGTTTGTTGTTGTTTTTTTTTTTTTTGTCGATTTGTGTCCTAAGTCAGTTATTATTATCATTTTTCCAATAATGCCCCCGTAATGGGTGTAGAACGAGGTTTCCCATTATATGTATGTACGTACGTACAGTGTACAGTATATAATAGTTCTACCTACTTCTGTTTTGGAGGCCTATCCAATCCACACAACACACGCCAATGCAATAAATGTTCGGAATTGTGGCGCCAACAAATCGATGCGGCGGAACGATAACTTCAAGTAGGCATTTCGTATAATTTGTTGTTGCTATTTTTTTTTTTTTTTTTTTTTTTTGAAAACGGGAAGGCTTTTGCAGGCCATATATTATGTAGGTTCAGATATTGTCCTTATAATTATCTTCTCAGGGTCAAACTTAAGTAGGGCATATGTAAGAATGTGAACTTTGATTTATCTGAGCTCTTTAGGTGGGTAACGAAACGAACACCATAACTCAGTTTCAGAAACTAAAGATACCTTTATCTCGAATTATTGATTTATACAATAAGGTTCGAAATTTTAACAGAGGTTTAACTTAAGTACCTGTCCTAGTCCTTAAGATGATACTCAAATCAGAATCTCTGATTTCCTCATATTGTTATGAAAGCAACAACAACAAAAAAAAAAATCCAAAAAACATAGAATGTAATTTTTCTGCATACAATCAACGTTTTGGAAAATTAATTCGTTTCAAAAAAAAAAAAAAAATAGTGGAGACTTTTCCAAATAATCTGCTACAATCAGACCTGTGTACTTAAGGCGTAAGTACAAGTACAAAAGTACAATTACAGTTAAATTTTTAAGAGCCAGTATAGTCCTTTGGTATTTGTACTTAAAAATTTCAAATACCAGTACCGGTACTTGTACTTTTCCTTTAATACCATACAAAAAAATGACATTTTTCTAATGACTACTTTTATATTTCTGAGTTTTACTTTAATACTTTTTCAATTCCTTTTGAATTGGTTTTCAGTGTCAGTGTCATTGTCATTGCGCTCGTCTCGATCTAATCTCACAGTAACCGTTTACACGGTTTTGTTTTGGTCTCACCATGGGTTTTGGCATTGAGCATGTCTCGCCATCATCTCGCTTTGGTATCACCATAGTTTTTTTTTCAAAACTATTTTTCAAATTGTTAAAGCAAGCCAAGAACTCGGTTTAAAAGTCTAATGCTACATTTCCACCTAACACTAGTCTGAGATTTAATAAGATTTACCCCAAATCTCCTTTAAATCTTGAAGATTTACCATACAAATTTATTTCGTTAATCTTGAAGATTAGAAATTAATCTTGTAAAATCTTCCTGGGACAAATACTTTTACAAATCGAACTAACCTATTCCTATATGGCGCTAAAGGATTCATTTATTGCTGAATTCAGTTCTTCACAGAGGAAACATTCTATCTCACTTCCTATTAATGAGAAAAAATGAAACACCATTTGCATTTTAAAAGGGGCTGTCAAAGTAAATCTTTTTTAAATCTTTTTGTGCGGTGGAAACACCAAATAGATTTATTAAATCTGGGATTAGATAATCCTTTGGTGGAAACATAGCATAATCGTGGTTTTCAGTGTAATGATCATTGCGTTCGGCTTGCTGTGGTCTCATCATGCCTGTTTACACGGGGATCTGTGTCGTGGTTTTATCGCTATGCTCTCGCTTTGGTCTCGCCTTGATATTTACACGTGGTTTTTGGCATTGAGCATGTTTTACTGGCATCTCGCTTAGGTCTCGCTTTAGTCTTTTTCAAAAAAAAAATTCAAAGAGATTAAAATACTTAAGTACCGCAATATACACTAGTGAACAATATTAAAGGAACAAATTTTTTTTCAATTTTTGTTAGCGTTTTTTGAAGAGCTGTATCTTTGTGACGAGTGGTCGTATTGAGTTGAAATAAAAAGCATTTTACAGCTTTATGTTTTTTGTTTCGAGATTTGTTTGCAAACAAATTTTTTTGAAGTACCGTTATTGCGTTATTGCAAAAAATGAGACGAGACAACAATATTATTTTGTTTTTATTTTTTTTGAAGGTCCTCATTTCTATGGATAAATTTTTTTGAGTCAATTAAATGTCATGATCAGATACCTTGTTTATTCAGCTTTAATTCAGTTTTTACTTGCGATTATAGGTACTATAAGGCAAGTTTTGGATTCGTGCAAAAAAAAATTTTGAGATAACAATCAAACATGATATTACGATGATAGAGAACACCAAAAAAGTGGGTGGCAAAATTCTGTCTGTCTGTCTGTCTGTCTGTTCGTCTACAGCCGAAACGGCTCGATCGATTTTCTTCAAACTTGGTACTTAGTGGTTTTTTGTAATTTTGCCGACACATTTTTTTCATTTTTTTTTTAGAACCAAAAATAACGGTACCTGTCATACATTTTTTTTTGGCAAATTTACATAATCGTATTTTTCTCAAAAACGGCTCGACAACTTTTCTTAAAAAAAATTCAATAAATTTATTTTAGTAAAGACTTTCTTTGGGTGGAAAACCATTTTTCAAAAATGGTTATTAATGGTACCTCCCAAAGAACCATTTTTTTAATTTTTGATTTTCTTCAAAACGGTACGACCGATTTCAATTATTTTTTTTACACAGAAGCTTCCAAAAAATATAAATAGTTTTGTTTACCAAAATTTTTTAAAAAATGTTTATTGGATTTTTAAAAAATGTTTCAAATTTTTTTTTTTGAAAATCAAATATTTCGAAAACGACATGATCGATTTGTTTAAAACTCGATATTTAAGACTTTTTTAGTACTTTCTAAAATATTTTTAGAAAAAATTTTACATTTATGGAAAAATAACGGTACCTTTCATACAAAAATTAAAAAACCACAAAGGAAAATATTTTTTTGCTTAAAAACGACTCCTACGATTTTGATTAAACTTTTTGTATATACTAAAATTAGTACGATCTACTACCAAAAATTATAAAATTTTACACTTTGCAACTATTAATAGTACCTGTCATAGAACGTATTTTTTTATTTTGAATTTTCTCGTTATCGGCTGAACGGATTTAGATGATTTTTTTATATACAAATTTCAGATAAAATCAAATAATATTGCATATCAAAATTTTCAAAAAAAAAGTTTTTGGATTTTTAAAAAAAGTTTCAAACTTTTTTTTTGAAAATTCGATATATCAAAAACGGGTTGACAATTTTTTTTCAAATTTTGTTTTTATATACACATAAATATATAGCTTAAATCTGCATACCAAAATTTTTTCTTAAAAATGTTTTAAGAATTTTATATATAAAAAATTAATAAAAAAAAAAACCGCTCCAACGATTGTAAAATTTTTTTCCCATACAATCATATTCCATCATGAATTAAAATGGCATACTCTTTTTTCACCTCAAACTGTCAAAAGAGTTGTGTTAGCTAATTTAAATGTCGTATTTCATACTTCTCTACATTTTTCTCTCATAATTTCCATGTTTGTATATACAATTTTCTTAAACTCGCAGTGTCTTGAACATAAGAGCAAGTACGTGCGACCCAGTCGTGCATTTTATTTTTGTTGTTTTCGTACGATTTTTTTTTGACATGGTTTATCTGACTTTGAATGAAAAAAGATACTTTTAGCCTTGATTACCAATATCTCAGCAAATAATGATGTTATAAAAAATTCAAAGACAGTTTTGGAAATTTTAAAAAGCGTTTTACAAGATTTTTTTATGATTTTGTAGAAATTATTTTTTTTTATAGTTCACCGTTAGTTTAAAAAAAAGTACTAAAAACCGACGTTTTGTGGTCTTTTCGTAAATCTTTTTTTTTCGTTGCAAATATTGATTGCATGGCTTGCGTTTGTATGCAAATTTATAGACTTTTAAATCATCAATATTCTTGTAAATTTTCAAATTGATTCATCGAACCGTTTTTCCTCACCAAAACTTCAAAGTCTTACAAACCAGGTAAAGGAACAAATTGTGGTGTTCCTAAACAATGCGAAGTTGTTATCAAAATGACAAGAAAACCGCAATTCCAGTGGATTTTTTTCACAGTTTTGCATTAGTTAGATACTTTTTTGAATGGAAATGAAAAAAAAATTACATTTTTCAAAAAAAAAAAAAAATTAAAAAAATCAAGTTTTTTTGTTTGAAAATTTTTTTAAATTATTTTTTTTTATTTTTTTGTTTAATGTACTTTTTATTTCATTTCAATTCAAAAAAATATCTAACTAATGCAAAACTGTGAAAAAAAATCCACTGGAATTGCAGTTTTCTTGTCATTTTGATGACAACTTCGCATTGTTTAGGAACACCACAATTTGTCTGTATGTCTATCTGTCTGTCTGTGCTAGTACTTCGACCAACGGACTAAGCCACAGAAGCAATTTTTTTCAAATTTTGAACTCAAAGGTTTTTGTAATTCCCCAGAGGGAAAATTGAAAATTTTGTTTGGCTCCAAAAATAACGGTACTTGCAATACAACCGATAAAGTAAAGCTTATTTTTCTCAAAAACGACCCTAATGATTTTGATAAAAAAAATCAATGTATTTTAAATATGTTGTAGTTTTTGGTGAAAAAAATTCCTAAACTTTTTACCAACGTCTTAATGGTACCTGCCATATAACTGTTTTTCTTTATTTTCATTTTCTCACTAACGAATCAACCGATTTCAATCAAATCTTATATAAAGAAGCTCCTTAAAAATATACCTAAATTGCATATCATAATTCTGAAAAAATAAATCTTTCCTCAATTGTTTATGAAGGTAGGATCTTTCCATTAGTACGAGTTTGAATCCTTTTTTCAATTTGTGACTCCCTTAGAGCCATTTACCCTTTTTAATTTTATTAGGTTTTAGTACGTCTCCAAAAAGTGGATGCAGTTAAAAACTAATGAACCTCAAAAGTATGTTTGTGAATTAAGCATAATAGTTTTAAGCTAGGCCATTGGGACCATTTGCATTTTGTTTGCACACCAAATAGTGAGTGAGCTGAGTTTTTTCTTGAAGTGGACGAAAAAATTTGGAGCCACATTAGTCATTTCATTACATATTGATAGCAGACCGGTTTCTGAGAAAAGGACATGTCATGCTAACTTCACAGTGAAGTTAGCAATACAGGGGCTAACATCCACTATTTGGTGAGCAGCAAAAACCGAAATAGAAATGCAAACAAAAAATGCAAGAAAGCTGCAAATACCTGCCATGATGGTCCCATTGGTCAAGCTAGAAATTGTCATGCCAACTTCATAGACGTCTCAAAAGTGAACGTGGCAAACATTTTCAATCATTTGTTCGTTCTTGATCAGCCATTTGGGCAATTCGTTTTGTTTCTCAAAGAAATTAGAAAAAACTAAATTTTTGTCAAAAACGCCCCCAAAAGTGGGCGTGGAGAAAAGTTTTGTACTAGAATTCTTACGAACTATATACATATGTATAACTTTTCTCAAGAACACACCGCTCAGCAAGAAAGCTTCCAAACATCAGGTATTTTCTTGACTGGCTTGAAAGCAATTGTTCAAAATTGCAAGTTAAATGTTTCATGTAGGCACACTTGTTCCCTTCGACCAAAAGGCATTGAAATAAATTGTATGTGATGTACAAAATTTACTTCAATTCTTACACCTGTTCGTCGCGTGTTTAGGAAGGCAGACAAGTGCTTGGTTCAACACCTCAAAGGCTATTCAGTGACTTAAAAAGTTACGCAAGTGACCTGACTTTTCACATCGTGGGCTCATTAACTATAATAAGACAACTTCTTTGCTATTGCTCGCGAAAAAAAAACTCAAAATCAATCAAAAAATAATCTTAAAATAAAAACTAACAAATCAAATAACATATCTCTATCATCGTAGCCTTAACACAACTTATTTTATTATAATGCGTCCAAAACAAATGAATTATTGTGGGAAAACAAACAAAAACACTGCCCGGTTTTACTCCATTATCTCTAGGGTCATCCCCTCATTATAAATTCTTACCCCAATGTAAACAACAAATTTATTTTAAAGAAATTAAAAAAAAAACTTTGAAAACTATAAACACGTATTTAAAGGATGATTGCCTGCTTTTGTTTTTAATTTTTCTAAGTGAGATAGCTTCTCTTTTCTATTGAATGTTCATAACACATTCGTCACGGTTCTATGAGTCACAATGTAGGTATTATGGATTTCTATTTTTACTTCCGCCCCCTCCAACTCCCGACGGACATGATATTTATATTCATCATGATGATGGCCCAATTCAAAAATGTAAAAACCCCAATTATATTTTTTTTTTCTGTTTTGATTGTTTTGTATGATTTGTTTTTTTTTCGCTGTTCCCTGTGAATTGATAGATTTCGTGTTTTATTTCGTTTGCTAGTTTTCGAACACAAAATTTATCACTTTGCGGTTGAGTTGCGATCGCTAACACATGCTGCCAATAAATTTCCCTTCTATATCACGAATGAGTGTGTGTTTGTTTTTCCATCCATACACTAATCTTTCATGTGAAGTACCTTACCTACCTACATATGTATTCTTTTGATACTTTTTTGCTATTCAATTGACAAGGTTGTGGAATTAATTAATTCCTCGCCTTCTCCCTTCTCGCTTTCTTTTTCACCATCACGAAATAAGGATTATTTAATTTTGTTGAGGTTTTTTTTCAGTTGTTGTTTTTGTTGTCTTAAGTTCCCGCATCGTCTGGTGTGATTGATGGTGTTGCTTACGAAAAATATCTCACAGATACTTTTCAGGGACCACGTACGGTTGGACGCATCTACAAGTCGCATCGTCGCCGTCAGGCGGTCGGTCGGTTGCATCGTCGTCGTCGTCGCCCAATTGAACGCCTCCATCCATCCGACCGAATAAACTTGTTAGAGGTCGCAGTAATTATAACGACGACGACGACGACGATACGAATGCGAATGCAATGCACACACATTTTGTTTATTGCCATATTGCAGTGCGAAACACTGCCATTGTCATATAGTTTTTGTCGTTTCCCACTGCCAGTTGTCAGTGCACTCGCAAATCTTTTGAAATTGTTTCCACTTCCCATTCAATTTCCGTTCACTTTTTTATGAATGAAAAATCTAGTAATTTTTTTTTTTTTTTATTTGCTCTCACTATCTATCTGTGAAGTTTTTACTATAGATACGCGACTAGAGTATCTTCAATATAGGAACTATAGGTATAAAACGTATCTATATGAATATAATGTACGTAGATACCTACCTATAGGAATTGCGCAAAAGAAGAGTGTATGCAGCATAATTGCAAAAAATTAACTTTCCATGTAGATTTAGTATTCCATTCAAATAGTTAAAATAAAAACGGAATAAACGTGAGTCTAGTCATAGTTGTAGGTAAGGCATAAGTTACACTCAGAGAAAAACCTTACAACAACAGTCTTTCTTTCTTCCTTGCAAAAATATACTCAACAACTTTGTAGGTGATTTATTGTCCTTTAGTACCTACCTATTTAATTAAAAAATGGTGCGGATGAAATATTATTAGATAGCCTTAACCGCCATTTTGAAAATCAAGTTTTAACCAGTAAACAGAGATTGGCTTGATCCACGAAAGCATTGTTACCATATTTGTATAGAAAATTTAATAATTTAATTACCTACTTTTTTTGTCTACAAAATTTCCTTAAGGGATTTTTATTTTAAGAGTTAAAGATGTGAGACAATTTTTGCCAATAAGCTCCCTAACTAAGTTGCAAAAACTGAAGAAATAAAACCTTGAAGCACAGCACTTCTTTATATTTGTTTTTATAGTGAAATTTAGCAATTTATTGTTAAAATCTAAAGTGCTGAAAATTATTTAAGACAAATTTCTAGTGAGTTTTGATCGCAAACTTTAAAAACTCACCCTTGTATGAAGTACTAGTACAGTTCCATAAATTTTCTCTCAGTGTTTAGCTCGTCACCTCGACACTTCAACGCCGCCGCCGTCACGTTTGGTTTTAATTGTCGTGTGAAGAGTTTCTGTGTATATGACTAGAAGGAACCGGATGTGATTGGAATTTTCATGGCTTGTTTTGGAAAATCCCATCGGCACTTGAATTTAGTTAACGCAATTAAAACCCAACTTGACTTAGATTTATGAAATTTCGTCTGCACTTGAATTTGAATGAATTTTTATTTGTGGTTTTAATTTTTATTGAATATTTTTCATTATTAAAAACAAAAATAAAAAGACAATTTGACATTATGAAGATCAAGCTTGATGCTTTTTGTGCTTGTTAAAAATAAAAATTTGCATCTTTAAGGATTCAAGAATAACATGAATTACGTGTGTTATGTACCTACTGAGGAAAAATGATGTTGATTTTTGTTTGTAATGGGTACATAGTGTCTTGTACTCACTACGTTTTTGTAAGTCATCTCTATTTAAATTTCACTTCTTATTGCACAGCTATTCTCCCATTTATTCTCAAAGTAAACACATTTAATCTTTTTAAAAAAGTAATTAGAAGTTATAGCGAGGCAGTTAAGATTTCCAAAAAAGAGTCAAAGGGGTTGGGCCCGACGAGATACCATATGAGTTTTGGAAAAAGATGGGAGACATCGGGCTTTGATGGCTCACGATTTTCATCTCCAAGCTTATATGAAGTGATAGTCTGCCTAAGCAATGAAAGGAAACCTTTCTTCCAATGTACAAAGGGAAGGAAAATACGCGAAGTTGTGTTCGACAAAGCTGATGTCCCACACTTTGAAGATCGTTAAGCGGGTATTGGAAGCCGGCTGTGAAAAATTATAAGGTTATCTAATGACCAATGCTGGTTTGTCGAGGATAAATCAACAACAGATGCAATCCAGAGTAAATGGATCCTAATGGAAAAACATCGTGATTCCTTGGAGGATTTGCATTTTTGTGTTGGTTGACTCCGAAAAAGTATTCGGTCGACAACCAAGAGATCTGATATAGGTGGCCCTCTGACAACGAGGAGAACCGGAAGCCTTTGTGTGGATGATCAGATCATTGATATGAACAAAGAAGCAGTGACGAGGGTTAGATTTCCAGCAAATCACAGTAGGTGCACATCAAGGAAGCATCTTAAGTACGCTGCTTTTTATTACAGTCCTTGACTACCTTCTCGAAGGTAAATTAAACTGTACTTGAATTATTCTTTGCTGATGATGAGCCATTATAAGCGAGGATACTACATCCCTGCCACGAGCGCTTGACGTTTGGGTAGACGTTTAAGAAAGATGTGATGGGCACCGCATCAGTCCGAAAAAGACTGAATACTTTTGAAACCCGTTTTCTGACCCAGACATGCATGCCTACCCCAGACATTTATTTGAATGGAAATATGCTTCCCAAGTGAGAAAAGTTTAAATATCTGAGATCTAAATCAATAGTAAGGCAATTTGTGATGACGAAATCAATCACCAAATAAATGTTGGGTGGATGAAATGGCATGATAACTCCGCTACCTTCTGTCATCGAAAAATGCCCCCTAAGCTGAAAGGTAGACTCTACACTACGGTTGTGCGTCCAGCACTCACATACCGTTCACAACATTGGACAATATACACAAAGTATGAGAGTAAGTTGATGGCAGCGGAGATGAAGATGCTTCGTATGACAGCAGGAGTAACAAAGCTTGATTGAATTAGAAGTACCAATATCCGTGGAAGCCTTCACTTCAAAAATACCATCTTGCAGAAATAGAGCACGACCGACTCAGTTGGTATTGTCATGTTCAAAGGAGAGATCCGGACAACCCCGTTAAAAAAGCAATATCCTAAAAGAAGTAAAATGAAAGGTAGACCAAAACACTCCTGGTATAAGCAAATGCCACGATATCAGCATTTGGCTGGCCTCAGATATAGAAAAATTGAAAACCGGAAGTCTCGCCTACACTTTCTGAGGTCAACGTGGCGTACCCCACGGGTGAATTATTAGTGTGAAGCAGATAAGTGGGAGAGATCACTATAGTGCCGAAATGAAGAAGAAGAAGAAGAAGAAGAAGAAGAAGAAGAAGAAGAAGAAGAAGAAGAAAAATTAACTTTTAACTATTTGGCCAATTTGCAATGCAAAAAACTTGTGAATATAATAATGAGTTGATGCCAAGGGTCTTTACACCATGGTGTTGCAAAATCTGTCTGCTCAAACAAGACTTGCACTCACTACATATTTTACTGACTCAAAATACATTGCATTTACATAACTTGTGATTGATTTTGTTTCTGTTTGTTAAGATTCTGGGTTTCATCGGGTACATTATTTACGTCTGTGAAGTTAGCAGGGCAACTTTCACCCACGCAAATGGGACCTTGACAGGAATTTGCAGTATTTTTGCATTTCTACTCCCAATTTTGCAGTTCGCCAAATAAGGGTGTAATTTAGTGACCTGCTAACTTTACAGTGAAGTTAGCAGGTCACATGGTGTATCTCAGAACCAAGCGTGCTAGGAACTTGTAGTAAGGCTCCAAATTTGCAGTGGGTCAACCATTTGCATTTCAACGATAGGCTAGGTTCAAAATTTGAAGTCCTCAAATTGAGAAAAATTTCATACTGACCTGTTAACTTCACAGGGAAGTAAGCAGGTCACATGGTGTATCTCAGGAACCAAGCATGCTAGGAACTTGCAGTAAGGCTCAAAATTTGCAGTGGGTTAACCATTAGAGGATGTCTGCACCGAATTTGTGGGATATTCAGAAATTGATTTGCTATATGAAAAGTGAAAGATTGTTCAGGATCGCAGCAGACCAGTAATTTTTAGTAGTTCGTCTGGCATAGGCTTTTCCATGCATTGTTGATTCTTTTCTATCTTCCATCGTATAGAAGAAACTTGCCATTCCTGACCAATTTTTTGAATATCCCACAAATGAGGTCCTAACATCCTTTTATGGTTGACTTTGGAAAAAACTTCAAGGATTCATATCAAATTGCATATGGCTGACTAATTACTAAACCAAGTTTTTGACCAATTTATGACCGATCGGATACCATAATAATTTTTTTGAATATCCCATAACAAATGAGGTTCTAACATCTTGATGACAAATGGTTGACCTTGAAAATATTCTTAAAACTATTAAAAAATCACTTTTGACTGACAAATTACTGAAAATTGTGATTGCTTTTCATTCGAGGCTGAGGTAGGCTCATCGTAGTCCAGGGTTTTCCTGATGAAAAGCAGACAAAACTCGGGTTAAGAAGGAAAGAACTCGGGTTAAACACTAGCTTTATAATATTTTATCTTTATTAATAAGAAGAAGAGGTTTACAATATTAGAATTTTGGTTCTTTTTGTCTTAAGATAACTAACACGGTATTTCATATAAATCTTACAATTTCGGGTTGTCTTATGATAACTAACACGGTATTTCATATAAATCAAGGCTCGGTTTTGAAGAGCTACAGGAGTTGACTCTGCCCACAAAATCCACTTAGAAGAAGCGAACCGGGAATTAAACGGTAGGAATCTGATTCCAGCCCAGGGCTAGTCCAAGGGAGAACAGCGGGTATAGCCCTGAACCAACTCCGAAAAGTAAGCAGGGAGAACAACGGAAGGAATCTGATTCCAGCCCAAGGATAGTCCGAGGGAGAACAGCGGGTATAGCCCTGAACCAACTCCGAAGAGCAAGCAGGGAGAACAACGGTAGGAATCTGATTCCAGCTCAAGGCTAGTCCAAGGGAGAGCAACGGGTTTTTAACGGCGGATGCCAAAAAGATTTTCCTTAAATGATACACGGATGCACCAAGTAAACGACCTAAACTTATCAAAGTTGCTAGAAACGATGAACCGCTGGAAACTTAATTCTCTTAAAATTCAAAATTAATTCATAATTGGAAATTAATTTGAGGTAATAAGCTTCGGCTTTTCCGTAAATTTGTACCTCCTCATAATGATTTTTGTGCCACAAGACAGTGTGAATTGTAAGGAGGTAAAATGTAAAATAGTATGGCATCGGCAGCACCGAATGCAATGTGCACTTGTTGTTGCTTATCAGAGTGTATACAATGGTATTCTGTGTGCTGTGGCTGTTTATCATTCGATGGGTGATGGTGACGGGCGTACGTTATGCTGATATAGGGTGGTGGTAGTTGATGTTGATGGCTGATAACTGGTCTATGGCGGTTTCATGGTGATGTAGGGTGCTGATAGCTGATGTTGCTGCCGGTGGGTGTATTTATAAATCGGTGATTAATTGTTGAACGCTTGGTGTGGGGGGGAAAGTGAAAAGTGTAACACTTCGTTACAATATAACTGACCTTATATGACCAATTACTGACTTTTTAGATAACATCCTTTTTTCGAATACCCCACACAAGGCGTCATCGGAGTTGTAGCAATAAAGTTGAGTTTCATATTACCTTACATTTTTTTTATCGTAAATAAAATGTTGAGGTTTTTTTTTTGCTTGTTTCTCGTTAATCACTTGACTAATTTTGTGTAAATTTGTTCTTAAATGTGCACTCAACAAATTATATTGCTAAGCAAAAAATTAATTTTGCTGTGGTACTTTTGATCGTTTTTGACACTTTCTTCTCAAGTACGTACATATGTCAATTTATTAACTAACCACATCCTAAGCTTATATACAGCTTTGAACCATGATATAAAGTTCATGCGATTAAGTCGTAAATTTTATTAAAGGTACTTTAGAAAATGAATTTCAAGATTATTGTAATGGAAATCATTTTATGGGACATTTTTTTATGTACTCATTAAAAAACTCAACTAAACAAAGTCCAATGAAGTTTAAACAAATTCAGACTTCTTTAACCCCATTTGAACTTGTTGGTCTATTTATGTACATTTAATTTCATACAAGTTTTAAGGACAAATATAAATATCTTGATTTTGGCGGTGAAAAACGTCTTTAAAAAAAACATAAGATACAACTTAAGTATATTATATATCAGGACAAGTTCATGTGCATTACTTCCGGTGCACTTACCAACAACATACCTTAACCAAAAAAGTCACCTCAAAATAAGTGAAATAGCTATGTGTACAAATAAATTTTATCTAACATTGACTATATCAGCAAGCAAATTATAATTTATCTTCAAGGGCATACTCGCAGATATTTTATCTGTTTATTTTTTTAGCATTCACATACGAATCAGTGTGTGTACATCAGAGCATAGTGGTTATGTTAACACATTAAAAATTATGAACAAAAGAGCCCAACCTCATCACGACACAGCAACGATGCGATGATCATTTTGTATACACGACTAATTCCATCGCCTTAAGGTACAACATCTTATTATTATTAAAGAACCCAGCTGACGCATACATAAAGTGCCCAAGTCAATCCGATCCTATGCTAACCCAAAAATAACAAAGTATCCGTCGAATTTCAAGATCCAAAATAACGAACGATGACCTCCAGAACCTATGGCCAGATATAGTCAAACCAAAAGATCACTATTGTGATCAGTTTCGAGCTCTTGCTATATGCTAACATCATCGCGACGACACACCGACCGCGCCACCGTTCATGTGATCGTTTGTTTGGTTCAGCTATAGATTGTGATCGACTCTCTGTTGGCTTGTCATTATTGTGGTTCTGTGAATGGGTCTGTCATGAATGTTGTGGAAGTGGAGTTTGACTTTTGGTTTTTATGAATGAATTTTTTTTTTTTTTGCTCACAACAAAAGCTTACAACACAGTCCCCGGATGTGTGTAGTACTATATCCATTCACTGTGAGAGATGCATAGAAACTCAGCTCACGGCTTACAGTACGGACGGATGCCACCGCCATCAATGATGCTCCGCGCGGCACCGCGACGAGGGGCGACGACACGACACCACACACCAACCAGTCACACATTCAGTGTAAAGTGTGTAATGGCTCGCAAAAATACAGATGACGCCGTTCAGCGAGAATTGTGTGACTATGTCATTGCCATATTGACATCGGCTACACTAAACAGCACGACTTTGTTGATGATATGATTATTATTATTATCATTGTTGCGTCGTCGATCGTCGCATTGTTTCGTTGATGAGCAAAGTTTTGTTGCTATTTATGGTGCTTACATGCTACACTGAAGCAAATCGAGGCTTTTTATTTTCTCTACAAAAATTAAACGATGATGATGATGATGATGATGATGACGATGATGAAGCTGATGCTCATACTGATGCGTGTAATAGCAACAACAGCAACCCATATATGACATTATAATTTAAATAAGTTTAATTAAAATTTGAACAGGAAGGCGTAGTGAGGGGAATGGCTTTGATGGCGACTTCTCTTTTGTTGTGAGGAAATTAACGACTCATTAATTGTTATGATGAGATTAAAATTTAATTTTAGGCGACCGATTAAGTGGGCAGTGATGGTGGCTAATTATCGATAATTGACAGGTAAGAAATGTCAATTAAATCATTTTTTGTTATTTTTGTTGTTGGTGTTCCTATTGAAAAAAAAACTGATAGGTACGTGGATATGATACACATATAGGGTATAGGTAAGGTAGATACTTGATTCATTCAATGTCTAGTTGGAAATGTATAGTTATGGCTCATTTAAGGTTGTTTGTTTTTGTGTTGAAAAACCTTGTTTTTATTATTTTGATAATAAAAAAATAATTGGGTAAACAGTTATTTGTCACGGTAGGTATACCTACTAGGAAAGTGTTGTATGCAGGTATGTGATTAGCTTAAAGCTGAAGGATACAAATAGTTACTTAGATTATTACTGTCGTCACCTTGATGAGCCTTGTTAATTTTAGGGTTTATTGGATTTTTCAAAAGGTTTTATACTGTAGGCTTGTTTTTATGAGTTTTTGTCTAACTTTAAGATAGTTTTAAGAAAATATTAAAATAAAAATGAATAAAAAAAGAAGAAAAAAAAAAATCAAAATTGATGTTTTCGTACTTAAATCTAGTCTGAGAAAAATCTATTACAATCAAAATATTTTCCGAAGTTTAAGAAAAAATTAGCAAACATTATTCAAAAATGGTTTGATCCGAACAAGTTTACGATAAATTTAGCACACACAATTCAAAATAAAAGTTATGGTGTTGGAAGTTAAGAATACAACGGTAGTGATCATTTTTTCACGCCAAACTGATGTCAATATTTTTGCTGCTCGATATCATACACACCAATTTGGAGAGAGTCGTTTGCTTATCAAGTATACAATTCGATGACGTATTCTGATCAGAACCGATGCATGTATATTACAATCCACCTTATAACACAGCGGATGTACATGTACGGTACGAGCACGAAAATGAAAGCAAATTATTTGATTTTTTTTTTTTTTTCAAAACTTGGGAAGAGATTTTGAACTAAAACTTTAAATTCTGTTAATGAGTTATAATTATAACATACAATAATATGGAAATTTAAAGCTGCAGTTATGTATGTAATAAATTTGTTAAAAGTGGAGAAAATGGTTAGTAAATACCATAAATCGCTGAGCATCAGTTTGCTGAAATTCACCCATATTTATGAACATAATAGTCCACTCATGTTGTGCTTTTGCCATGCAAATTGGAAGGTAATTGGATTTTTCTCTGCATTATTTTTTCGAGGGTGCTGAATCCGATTCCGAGATTTGCGACTAAAGTTTTATGACGCAGCATAGACCAAATTGCAAAAATGATGCAAACATTTTTTTTTTTAATATTTCACTTATGGCTCGAAAATTTATCAATTATTCGTAAATTATATCAAAATAATTGAAATTATATAAAATTTCCACAAATCTCTGCTTAAGCTTTTTTTTCGCGACAACCCATTTGGACTCAAGCGCTAGTTAAATGACCGAAACTAACCCTATAATTTGCACGTTAAGGGCCCTTTTGAGCAGAAATTGACAGGAATTTAATGTATACATCCCAAACTATCAATTTAAGCCTAGAAAGCTGATGATGGGAAATGAAATTTGAATGTTGGCTCGAGCAATTTTACAAATTACTTACAAAAAACAAAGTGGAGAAATATTCATGGAGTATTTACAAATAAAAAGCACACAAGGCCATGTTGTAATGAAAAAACAACAAAAACACACAACTATAAAACAAAAATGTAATTATTCAACACACAATAAATGGTCCAGGCAATTTAGTGGAGACTTCTCCAAGTTATCTGTAGCAAACATTTTTTGTTTCTATTCTACCATCGCATCAGATACTTTCTGAATATCGAGAAAACACTCGAAAGCACATGATCTGCTTATACTTTTGAGTAATAGTACGTATACGCCACAGTGTGCCATTTTAATAAAAGCCGTCCAGTTGTTCAAATTTCAGTTATAGTTGAAAATTATATTGTTATTAATAGAGAAAGAGCAATATATAACGACCACCATTTTATTTTTGTCAGTTAAACTCAACAAATGTCAGTTTTCGCATTGCCATTTATTTGTAAAATAAAACTAAACATTTTCTAATTAAATTCTTAGGCCCATTTGCTGATACGAAACTTAAATATTTAAGCAGAACATAAGCACTTATGTGACAGTTTACGCAGAGGGAAAAGTATAGAACTTAAGCTCTTAAGTAGAACATAAATCCTTAAGATTCCTTTCAGCAAACGGGTCTTAGAGCCGTTTGCTCATACGATACTTAAGCGTTTATGTTCTACTTAAAAAGCTTATGTTCTACTTTTTCCTCTGCGTAAACTTTCACACAAGCCTTTATGTTCTACTTAAATATTTAAGTTTCGTATCAGCAAATGGGCCTTAGTGACTTAGAATAAGTTATGCAAAAACAAAATTGTATTAACATTAGAAAATACAAAAAAAAAATATTGATTGAACTCAAAAATATCAATCGAAAATACTGGTGGGTGTGTAAACCTGGTCAAACAGAATGCGATCTGGCGATACAATCAATAATTCATTGGAAAAAAAAAATCGTCGCGATCAAATTTTGTACTAAAAACGCCGGATCTCACTCTATTTGCCCAGGCCTTTAATCGTTAACCGCAATGGGAGATTTTGTAGGTAAGGCTTAAACGAGATTATGGTCAGTGTAAGAGTGGTTACGACTGTTGTTTAACAGCCACAAATGGTGTATGAAAGTCCTTTGTAGTAAGTCAGTTGTAAGACAGCTGCCTATTAAAAAAAAATGGCATACGACAGTCGTTGACGGCCGCCTTAATGTAGAATAGGAATGGACATATCTCTTACTTTATTTTAAATGATATTGTGGCAGCAGTTTCTTAACTTAGTCTCATTTCAGATATAGCAAACTTGACAGAAAAAGCGGAGAGTTACCAGGTGTTCACTTCATTTTCACAAAACTGAGCCCATCCAGGATTTCAAAAAACTTCCTTATAAAAGTCATTGTTTAATTTATGTAAGTGCGACCTAAAAAAAATAGCTCATTATTTTACAGCTCACCCGGCCGCAAACCTAAAGAAGGTTTAGATAGGAAAACACTTGTAAAATGTTGAATCAAACTTTGAATTTTTATATGTTTGGTAATAATTGAAAAACAAATTTTAATTTTAAATCAAATTTAGTCACTTATATAATTTATTAAATGGCATATTCGAAACAATTTAAGGGTAGTTATTTCCTACCTTAGAGATAAAATTATGAGAATATATGTAGGCATAAAAGACTACATTTGTACCAAAATTTAAATTTTTCTATAAATTATTACCAAAGATATACAAATTCAAAATTTGATTGAAAAATTTTACATATCTTTTGCCATAAAAAACTGCTTTCATCTTGGGGGCCGGGTTAACGGTAAAATAATGAGCTAAAATTTTAGAGAATGTTTGTTTTATTTATTTGGAAGAAATTAGGAGACGCACCAACCTAAATTAAACATTGACCATTATAAGGACCACCCTAATGTAGGTATAGCCATATGAAATAATATTTAAAACACAAACCATTTACTTAAATCCGTTTTCCTAAACTGAATAAAGCAAATAAAGGAATCAAACAAACATTTTTTGCTTTATTACCTTACGTCAAACAAAACAAAACAAAATAACTACTTGAAACAATGTGAGTTATGATTGTTGATTTTGGCATTCTTATTTCGTTAACTTATTTGTCTCAACCATTCATGAGTGCGTGCGTCTGCAGGAATGGATGAGATATATTGCCATAACATACTATTTTATGTCGGTAAATGTCGCTCAAATAGCTTTTGGAATTTTGTTTGATTATGGAACTTCAACTCTCACCACCTACAATCCTAATTTCAGTCGCGCTTCTAATCCACGTGGTTTTCTATTTCTATTGCCCTTCTATATTCAATTTTGTCGCTTTTTATTCATCTATGAATATAACCTTTTCAATTATTTCCATAGTTGGACAAATGACAACATTTTTTGTGAGAATCAGAGAATGTCAGGTATATTTTCGGTTCAATTCAATGGAATAAGTTTGAAACGTATCTACTTTTTGAAATTAATAAAAAATACTTGGTCTATTTTCAATATCTGCATCAATTTCATGAAAAATTTATTGTTTTTTTTTTTTCAAAAAATATGCATAGGTAGGTTCTTATCTACCTTTATTTCAATCCCAATTTTCCTTAAAATATTTGTTTTACTATGTAACATATGTAGCTGTAGCTTTCTCAATAAGAATTTTGTTAATTCCAAAGAAAATTATTTTCCAATTATAACCTTGCAATATTTTCAAAAACTGATTTTAATTGATAATTATTTTAAAACAAAACCTATCTTCTGTCCATGGTTCAATTTTACCAGTAATTTAAATTTTCAATTCCGAAAATAACATGACAAAATGAGACTTTGTTTTAAATTACATATATCTGGAGAATTAATTAATCATCATGAGATGAAATAAGAAAAAAAAAATAATTTATTTCTTTTCTCTGAATACTTACGTTTAATTATGATGACATTAAACCTTCCTACTCGGTGTAATAAAACACAACAAAAACCATAAAATATTTGTGTTCTATTTTTATTTTTTTTTTTTACAGTTTTTCAATGGAAATATACGCATATGCAAAATTAAACACAATTTTATGATTTTCTTATTCATTTGAAAAAGTAAGCTATAATAAGAGTAATAATAAAATAATCAACAACAATATTAATTTTCTTGAGAAAAAATCTATATCATTGCTTTAAATAATTCAAACAATTAAAATTTGTTTCCAAGATATTTTTGAAGCATTCACTCATTCACTGGAACTGATTTTTAATAAAATTCATTTATTTAAATGTTATGTGTATGTTTAAATTCTACAAAATAAAATATTTTATTTTTTATTGTTTTCAAAACTTAAACTGTTTTACTGGGTACAACATTATGCATAAATATAGGTACAAACGAGCCTCGTGCGATACAATTAGCAGAGTGTAAAGTATTTCACCTCATTCCGCCCTCAATAGCTTTTGGCACAGTCGTCGACTTATGGGGGAATAATTTAACTTCAATTTGTCTTCAATTTTGTTGTTCATTTATGAAAAGCCCAAAATTGTTAGATAATACAAATGAGAATCACTGAACCAAACCGCGAGACCATTTATACCATTTTTTTTGTGTGAATCACCTTAGTTTCAGTTGTAAGCTCAAGTCAACTATTGACACATATTTTGAGTCAATTTAGGTCCCGAGTTTATTTCAAAAATTTAGTGGATTAATTCTACATTAATTTATTTGAAGAAAAAAGGTGATATTAAATGTAAACATTTTCAACCCACAGATCACCCTCCAACATATTTCCTGACTACGGTCATGGCTCTTAAAGAGACTAGAAGTGTATATGAAAGTTTATTGACGTATTATTTTGCCACTTAATTGCAATCTACTGTATACTTGCTGAATGCTGAGCTTAACCAGCATAAACATTTTTAAAATGCGCCTGCATGGGTCAATAAATGCGGCACGTGTTGCTTGGTTGTATTCATTTTTACCTACAATCAAGTAGTGTTCAATGTTTTTGTATTATTTTACGAGTACAAAACAAATTTATTAACACAGGAAAACTATATTTCATTTTTGATAATTTACATTGCACCTCACCTCGCCACAAGTTCATGTAGGTAATAGAGGTATGTATAGGAGAACAATTTTACATTTTTTGTATATGTAACATGCAAATATGTAGCTTAGAAAATAGGAAACACGCGCAACATGAAGCCCAGAGCTTAGTCAATTTATACCACAATAGCAACAACAACACCTAGTGATGGTCATTCACATTTTCATAATATTCATCTATCCTTTCCCATTATGATGAATTCTTTTATTATGACTGTGAATGTGAAATTAGTTTATTATTTGGGTGTTTGGTTGCAAACATTTCACTTCGCTTATACAATACACGTTTTCCGCCATAAATTCCGCAAAATGAATAATTCAATTCGTCTATTTTGTATTGTAACAGTTTTAAATGCTAAAAATAGCAAATCACTATTTTTAGAAATGCGAGTACACGAGGTGTTTGTGGCTGGCGGCGGCGATGGATGGTGGTTCATAATAGATTTTTTTTGGTAATTAGAAACATTTATTTTTAGTTAAGTTGCCTAGTTTATGTAGAATTTATTTGTTGCTTGTGTGTTAAATGCTTTTGGGGATCATGAACGTGTTGAACTCATTTAAATACTATTTGATTGAAAGATTATGTTAACTTACATAGATATATACATACATGTGTATGTATGTACACTGTACACAGGTATTATGGAATGGTATGATAGAGCACTATTTTAAAATAAGTGGATGACTTGCGATATTTTTTTTAATTTGGAATTTGTGTATGAGTTTGAATCAGTATTAGTAGCGTCTTATAGCATTTCGATTTGTTAAAACTATTAAGATTTAGAGATAAGAAATTATAACGAATAGGGAAAATGTCTTTAGAAAGAGGAATTGGCCCAGTTAATATACATTTAAAATGGAAAAACCATTGTTATAGAACAGAACCTATTTAATAGGATTTTTTTTTTAATTTTTCGTATTCAAAGGAGACATTTTTGATAAAATCAGACAACAGGAACTGAACGTGTTTTAAGGGTGCAGAATAATTTAATAAAAATATTCACTTCTTCATACATTTCAAAAATCATAAAAGAGGTTTATTCAAATCGTAGCCGCACATCAAAACCAAAGTTTTTTTCATGGTCTGATTTATGAAATATTTGCACCAAATTGATTTTAATGATTTCCTGTCCTAAGTACCTAAGGAAATCCTGTAAAAGGTTGCGGTATTAGATTATTAGAATTTTAAGTGATATCCATAACTGAAAACTAGAACCATCTATGATATTTGGTTCTCGAAATATACGCATCCAAAGTGATTTTACATTATTTCAAACTCTATTTTCTTTTTGAAGAGAAAGTAACCCTTATTAGATTAGTGCAATTCTTAGGCTCTTTGACTCACGTAAAATAAATTCAAAATTGGTGAGAATGGGATCAACCATTCTTACTAGTAAAATGTCAATATTTGTTGTTGTATTTACCTGTTATTTGAGGAGCTCTAGAATAGCCAATTTGAGTTTCTAACACTTGCTACTTTGACAACCTGCGCATATTTACCTTTGACTTGTGCACTGTGGCGAATACTTACTTTTTTACTTGCGATATTTAGGTACTATAAGGCAAGTTTTGGATTCGTGCAAAACAAAATTTTCGAGATAACAATTAAACATGACATAATGATAATAGAGAACACCAAACAAATGGGTGGCACAATTCTGTCTGTCTGTCTGTTCGTCTACAGCCTAAACGGCTGCATCGATTTTCTTCAAATCTGGTACATTATGCCCACATGTTTTTTTCATTTTTGTCTTAGAACCAAACATAACGGTACCTGCCATACAATTTTGTTTAGCAATTTTACATAATCGGGTCCACAACTTTTCTTTAAAAAGAAATCTATATATAAATTTTAGTAAAGGCTTCCTTTGGGTGGAAAACCATTTTTAAAAAAATGGTTATTAATGGTAGCTTCCAAGGAACCATTTTTTTATTTTAATTTTAATTTCAATAATTTTTTTATACAAAAACTACCAAGAAATATAAATAGTTTTGTGTACTAAAATTGAAAAAATTTGTAGGACTAAAGGCCATAAAAAGCTATTTTGAATCAATAATTCAACAAGTCCAATCCTTAATGCAAAGTCTTCTACTTGGCTGATTTATTTCAGTAGTATATAGAATTTGTATTATAAAACCTTCTTATATGAAAAAAAAAATGTTTTTTGGATTTTTAAAAAACGTTTCAATTTTTTTTTTGAAAATCAAATACATATTTCGAAAACAATATGATCGATTTTTTAAAACTCGATATTTAAGAGTTTTTTAGTACTCTCTAAAATATTTTTAGGAAAAATGTATATGTATGAAAAAAGCCTTTGAACGAGTTAACCGAGAATGTATATGGAGATCGTTTCTTGGTAGAGGAATTCCACCAAAAATTGTTACCATTATAAAAGAGTCCTACAACAACGCAAGGTGTTTTGTTTTGCACAATGGGCAGCTATCCGACTCCTTCGTAGTGCAACAGGGTGTGAGACAAGGGGATGTTCTATCGCCAATTCTCTTCCTGCTGGCGATGGACGACGTATTGACGGCCAGTGTAGGTACAGCTGAGCGACAGGGCATTCAATGGAGACCGTTCGAAAGGCTCAGTCATTTAGACTATGCCGATGACATATGTCTACTGGCAAATAACATCAGTGGGCTGAACGGGATGTGCCAAACACTGCAAGTGAAGGGAGAGTCGAGTGGTCTAAGAATAAACAGCAAAAAGACAAAAATGATGCTCACAGGCCGCTCCACACAGCAGCGTATTATTTTACGCCAGACGCCAGTTGAAGTAGTGGAACAATTTAACTACCTTGGCAGTATTGTTTCTGCAAACGGTGGTACGGATCTGGACGTTAAAAGCAGAATAAATAAAGCTCGTGCTGCCTTCGGAACTCTGTCCCCAATTTGGAAATCCAGTCAAATATCCTTACGCACTAAGTTGATATTCTTCGAATCCAATGTCAAATACGTGCTGTTATATGCTTGTGAAACCTGGAAACAAAATCGGAAATAGTGCTTTGCCATTTCTTCTAAGCACAATCAATACTCCCTGAGCGCTTAGAGATCCTTGAGTACATGTAAGAATTCTGCAATTTCCAAACATCAGTTCAAATCCAAATCTTTCACTAAATTTCCAATACCATCCTCTTTAATATATCAGTTTCTTAAACTATCATTATTTAATAATAAAAGAATCCTCAAATCCAAAAAAATAAATTGACTTTCAATACCTCTATTTTATCAAAATAAAATAAAACCTATTTGGCTGATTCTCTGTCAATCGTGATTCTTTATGTCCAGTGCTTTTTTTGTTATTTAAATTAACATTTTCTTATATATTTCTGTTTTGAATTGGGTAAATGGGTATTTACTACAATCTTCATTTGAGATCATTACAAAATTCGTCACGCATTCCACATGGCTTGTGAAAGTGTAGTCAAAATGTCAGTACCGTGGCATTTCCGTTTCTTGTTTTTCCAATTGAATCTACTACTTACTAATAAAATACTTCCTTGAATAGAAATGTTGTTCTTTAAAAATTGACTGCTATAACTGCTCGACAAAATTTTGAAACAAAAATTGACTCAACATTCTCATTTCTGAATAAAATTATAATGAATGAATATTGTAAGAAGATTAAGCTTTATTTTTTAATTCAAAATATTTCACACTGAAGCGTTTAAAGAAGCTTTTACGGTGGTATTCTTAAAGAAACACTGTCTATTTATTCAAAGTTAACAACAGTCATTTAATTTGTTGTACGTGGCTGTACTTTAGGAGTGATATGTTTTCATTCGAAGAAAGCGTGTCGCAAATTTATTTGTCAGTATCGTGGTTTTATTTTCCATGCATTTCATAACGTAATTTTGATTGATTATCAATATTTTATATTCCTTTTAATTAATTAATTATTATTTCATTGAAGAATTGAAAATTAAGGTTAAAAAACAGTCTAAATGTCAGTACCGTGGATGTCATTATTGTTTCATTTAAATCCTTATTGAACTTTAATTAAATTATTTCTGGCAATAATATTTATGTTATGCCAATTTTCTTTATAAAAATGGTACTAGTACCTCGGAAAAGCCTAACAAAAATTTTTCCGTGCTATAAAATTAATTAATAAACCAGCGCAGTGAAAGAGGATTACTATCTACGAAAACAGACTATATAAACGAAAAGAAGATATTTTTTTTAATGAAAAAAAGGGAGTGGTATCAAGTTATCAAGAATATCAACAAAAAATTGGTCAAAAAGAGACAAAATTACAAATAAAAAAAAAGAAAAAGTGTCATTATCTTCTATTCCCATTTTAGTTAATTTCACTATATTTTGTGTTCCTTAAGAGTTGTAGCAAAATGCTTTTACGGATTTTATACTCAGACCAAATAAATTCTCAAAAAACAAATTGCTTCGACTGAGTTTTTGTTTAAAAAAAAAATAAAAAATAATCACAGTTGGCAGAGAAGCACTGATAGACCTACATTCAATTACTCGAGTATTAGGTATAGTTCAGCTGGTTACTTGTAAGACAAATTTAATATTTGTACCCCCTCTAAGGTATACACACAAAATCAAATTGAACTTCTATATAACACCTTCTGTATTCTACAAACAGTTGTAGGTACATAGTAGATGAATATGTCCAGAGCCTTATCATTAAAAAAATACTAAATATAATGTAAATGCCTGTCAAATGAATAGTTCATGAAAACAAAGGGTATGGTGGACCTGTGCCTTGACATATCCAAATCATATCAAAAACTTACAAATTTCATTTGAATTCGCTTATCATTTTGATTATGCAAGTGAACTACTTAGAAATTTACTTCGACATAATTAATCAATTCGGGGAGTCAAATATGGCAATTTATGAAACTGACGTGGAATTTTATGAAAAATAAACTACAAAGAATTATATTTTATTTGTTTCAGGAAACAAGTACAGAGATTTTATCACAAAGTAAGGAAACATTCATAGGTATTTAAAATTGATTAAAATTATATTTTTAGAAGCTAAAAAAAAAAATACCTTAGCTTCACAGATGAAGGTATGTATGTATACCTTGTGAAGTGCGTTCGAAAAAAAATCAAGAACAAAAATCAGTGGTGACTATAAATTTGAAAGCTAAAACTATTTACAAACCGAATTTACCGGAAATAAAAAAATATGTTTCTCTAAACTTCAAAAATAGTTTATCACTTATAGTTAAATTGAAAAAAATGCTGATAGTAATACTTAAAAAAAAAGAAAATATTAATTAAAAGTTCAATTTCACATTTACTATGAATTTCATTTTCCCAGGAAGTTAGCTAGTTTTAAAAAATCAAGGCTAACTATATTTCTACAGTTATTCATTTGAAGATTTTTTGATTTATATATTTATAGCATATAGGTTAGGTATACCTACAACTTTTGTCATCTTTTCTACATATATTAAAGTTTACTACCCAATTATATCCGCAAATCAAAAGATTAAAGATGAATCGAAACTAAATTAAATTGATCAAGTCGCATAGTCGCGTGCTGATAGTAAAAACTTCAAAAGACTAGAACAAATAAAAAATAAAAAAAAAATAATGGTTTTCATTTAATTTTTGAAGAATAAAGATTTGTTTCTAAATGGTTAAAATTTGAATAATTTCATGACCAATTAAGGAATTAGTATAGGTATACTGAGGTGGAATAGACCAAGGTGATTTGTGATTATCAGTTTATGAAGAAGAAGAAAAAAAATATAAGAACAATAAACAAAAACTATAGTTTTTTTTTACTTTAAATGAAATTATTCTTATTATTAAACACATCATGATGATTATCACTTGAGATTAAATAAAAAAAAATCGTCTACGAGCAGTGATCAGCAAAAATCGTTCAAAGTTCAAAATCAAATAAAAATAAAATATGGAAGTTTTTTATAACTTTATTTACTTTCTGTGAAAATTATTTGTTGTAACTTGTCATAAATTTATGGTTATTTTAAAGAGCGGCTATAAGAATATCGAAAAATACTAACCAAGAATATTCAAATTAATACCATCCTTTTACTTTTAATTTTTAAATTAAAAAATGGAAATCAATTTAAAGCAAACTAAAAAATAATATTGGTTCAATACTTTATACTCAAATCATTTGCATTTTACAAACTGGCAGTTACCAGGTTGGGTACCAAATCTCGAATGCCAAAATCCCGATAGTAAAAAAATCCCGAATGGACAAAAACCGAATAGACAAAATCTCGAATGCCAGAACTATGAGGGACAGAATCCTGAAAGCCAAAACGATGGATACATACGGGATTCAAGTACTTAGTCATTCCAGATTCTTGCCTTTAAATGTACTTATTTGTTGTTGTGTTAATATTTTTGTTTTCGTGTTTATTGGTACTTTTGTTGATTTTGATATTCAAAATGGGTTGAGGAAGTTGTTTATTTTTTATATTATACTAGCTGTTGCCCGCCCGCTTCGCTGGGCCCCAAGAACCTCCTCGCATTTATATTTTTGCCTGAAACATTTTTCTGCTGTACGATATTGTGAATCTCCCCCGGACAGCTTTCCCTATAGGAAATTTTATTTACGAAAGCCCCCATTGTATTGTCTGTTAGAGGTATTTTTTTAAATGCAATACATATGTACATTATATTAAATTGCTGATTTCTTAAATAGGAAACGCGTTCACAGGATCAATTGACTTTGAACACTGATCAATTTAACTTTGAACACTAATCAATTTAATTATCTTTGTATGAGATTTATCTTCTTTGCCTATCTACGCGAATAAGGAAACAATTTTGTAGATTAAAAAACAAAATAAAAGAGCTAAGAATATTTGATCAAATCATTAATATTTTTTTACTTTTGAGCCCGTAAGCACACACAAATTCCAAAATTTTTAAAATAAGGGACACCCTTACATACATGTATGTACATTAGGATGTCCGTTATTTCCCAAAATCGTTTTTAAATAGGAGACACCCCCCCAAATCAAAAGCCCTAAAAGAAAATTGGCCAAACAAAATTTTGTTGGAGGCCATTTACACGTGGGTCTAAGGCCATACTTTTCCCAAACAAATTTGTATGGGATTTTGACTCTTTTCACGTTTTATTTTTGTCTTCTCGAACTTTTTTTTGATTTTCGTTCTTTAGTCATCCCTTTAAAAGACCTCATTCAAAAATTTATTTAAAAAAAAATCGAATTTTTTGCCTCGATTATTACCATGGGAACTCTCTCATATAAAAAAATCATAAAACTGAACGTCTTAATATTTAATTTGAATTTTTGTTAATAAATTTTTTGAATGAGATGTTTTAAAGGGATGATTTAAGAACAAAAATCAGCAAAAAAATTAGGATAGCTGCAGTAATTCGAGAGAAAAAAAAATAAAACGAGAAAATAGCGAAAATCCCATACAAATTTGTATGGGAAAAGTATCGGCTAAGACCTTAGAGCCACGTGTAAATGGCCTCGGACAAAATTTTTTTCGACCAAATTTTGTTTTTGGGCATACATTTTTGATTTAGAGGGTGTCTGATATCTAAAAACGATTTTGGGAAATAACGGACACCCTAATGTACGTACATATGTAGCTCACCATCAATTGCACTAAAAGCGTGAAACAGATTGAACCAACACCTGCAACTGTGGTGGCCTTTGTTTTAAAACCAACAGCAACGTCAACAGCGTCGTAACAAAGTCCTAAATTTACTGATGTTGGGGCAGTGCTGGCAACTTTTCCGCAACAATATTCTTGGAGCACCACACTTAAAAGAATTAAATACATACCTTGGACATGGAACTTGTTGTTTTTTTTAACTTTAGTTTCTATGTGGAATGCCAAACAGTTGAAATGACGGTGCTGGTAGCAATGTGATTGAAAAATATTTGCTGGCCAGCGTGCTGTTTCTGTTGACGGCCCTGGTTCTAGGGCTGGTTTAATCTGTTTCACGCACAAAAATTAACACATTTGAAAAAGATACCTTAAGAAAAAGAAACTGCATACACATGTATACTCACTTCAGTAACCTGTGATAGATTCTATTCCAATTCCAATCGCGAATTTTACCAATATAATTCAGTCATACACAAGTTTACATACATACATATGTATGTGTATGTACAAAAGTAGTTTACAAAAATTAAAAATTGACAAATCAAATAAAATTTGTTTCCCTTAAATTTTTTTAATAGTAAAATTGAATAATATAACGAAGGAATTTTGTTCTATCATAGAGCTAAGTTATAATTTTAGCTTTTCATGTATTTACCTCCACTACATTGCACTTTTCAAAATAAAAGGTATGTAACAAAATGCCCCTTATCCAATTATACATTTTTACAAAATTTTAAGGTGATCGGATAAGAACTTTCAGAGATCCTAGGTTTTGCACAAACGTACATTTACATTTTTATTTATATAGAAGAAGATTATTTCTTGAATTTTGTGCATTCTAGATTTTTGTACGTCGAAAGTTTCACATTCAAGATTTTTATTGTTTATTTTGAAATTTATTTATTTATTTAATGATGCCAAAGTGAGCAGAAGTCAAGTGATACAAAACAGTATGATTTTTTTGAAGGTATTGAAATAGTACCAAAAAGGTATTGAAATTTAGAATTCATTTCAATTCTCGAATATATTCGATGTTTTGTCCATTCGGGATTTTGGCATTCGGGAATTTGGGTATTCGGGATTATGGCACTTGGGGCTCTCATTTGTTGCCATTCGGGATCTTGGCATTCGGGATTTTGTACCCTTCCCAGGGCTACCAACTCTGCTTTTAATTTTGAAGAGCAAAACTATTCTTACAAGGGTACCTAGAGGAACCTTCAGCACTAGCTACAATAACATATGTAATAGGTTCAGGTGACGCAAGTGGACAAGAAAATTGGGTCGGGGTAAAAAATCTGACTTGGACAAAACTACATTTATTTGATAACACAGCTTTTAAGTTGTGTAAATATTAAGAAGCAAATTTGTTCAAGCTGACTCTTAAAAAAATTTATCATCTCCAAAGCTCTAGAAAAATAATCGTTGTTCTCAAAAATTGCAAACAAAAATCTATAATTCCTTTGATTCCGAAATTGTCCCAATAGGTATAAACGTCAAAGCCAATCTGAATATCTCGGCAACGAAAAAAGATAGAACAAAAATGAATATTAGATTTGAAAAGAGTGCCCCCGAAAACTTAAGACTGCATACCCAATTCAAAAAATGCAATTTCGCGTACCTATACGACACTTCAATAATATAAGGCGACGATATGTTTCGTCTTGCCTTCAGTCACCGTTTAACCCATCTTCTTCGCTTCCTTCTCAATACCCACGAAAGCACCACTGATAATACGCTTTGTTCGTCCGATTATGTCAATGAAGTCAGCGTAAGCGAATTATTGGACGGACTTTGGAAAGAATGTGCCTCTAGTGTTGAAGTTCTGAGGTTCCATTCATCGGGCATGCTTTCCTGTAACCATATTTTGCAGATGAGCTGGTGCATACTCCTAACCAATTCATCGCCAGTCGCTTTGTAAAGCTCAGCGGCAGGGCCATCAGCTCCAGCAGCTTTTTTGGACTAAAGTTTAGATTTAGATCGGGTGCACGGAATTGTTTGCCTACGTCGTCGTCCATGTTTTTTATAACTTGCTCAATGTAAGTATGAAATTTTTTCTTAAATTAACTTGAAGGCAATCTTGTTTTAGTAATTTTCATAATTGAAATAAGCCGAAACAATATTAAATATGCGAACACAAAAAACAAGCTTTAGGCTTGATTCAGACTACTGTGCCAATATCGATAAATTCTAAAAACGTTCTCCCTCCGATACTTAACCCTAGTATTCACATTGCGGCTCCAATACCAATATCGATACAGCTCCCATATCTTTTTGTATTCTTTTTTTCATATATTATTTTCAAATTAATTTTTTTTTGTCATCGATTTGTCACATCAAAATAAATAGAAAATTGAAAAATGAGTTCTCACTTCGATAAAATATTCTTTCAAACAAATCGAAATCGGAGCGAGAGCGTATCGTTTTTGGAGCGATAACGATTGTGTGAATGTAAACATTGTTTCTCGTTTAAGAATATTTTAATGTAGTGAGCACGTACTGAGACTGTATCAGTATTAGAACTATAGTGTGAATCAAGCTTTAAGTTTTTTTCAAATTATATAAAACTGTAAACCTTAGTTTTTTTCAGAATCACAATGAAACCAGCAGAAAAAAAATAAAATTGAAATAAAACCCTACAAATGCAAGTCAGCTACATTTCTAATTTCTTAAAAATGCGTTTGTTTTTGGCTTAATTTAAGCTCGTGCAATCTGAAAACTATCACGTAGCTGTGTTGAAACAATATTCTTAAATTTTTGCATGTGTTTTAAGAGTTAAAGAATTTACCAGACTTTTATCAACTAATAGGTTTGTTTTAACACGGCTTTTCTTCAATATCGCTTGTATATTTTATAATTTGAAATATGGATTTTATTAAGTTGAAATTTTTTAGCTGGTTTGGTTTTGGCAACACTGGTTTTGACAGCTGACGTGTGTTTAGTACCTTGTGTCACTGTCAAACAGCTTCAGTTTGGTTTGCAATTTAACCATGGATCGTCTTACAAATGAACAACGCTTGCAAATTATTGAATTTTACTATCAAAATTCGTGCTCGGTTCGAAATGTTCATCACGCGCTGCTTCCATTTTATGGTCGGCATTCTCGACCTTCTGAGCAGTCTATTCGGAAGATTGTGACCAAATTTCGCACCAAATTTACTTTGTTGGACATTAAACCACCAACACGTTTACGTACTGTGCGTAGTGAAGAAAATATTGCGGCCGTATCAGCTAGTGTGACAGAAGACCGCGAAATGTCGATTCGGCGCCGTTCCCAGCAGTTAGGCCTTTGTTACAGCACTACGTGGAAAATTTTGCGGAAGGATTTGGGCGTAAAGCCTTTTAAGATACAGCTGGTGCAAGAACTAAAGCCAGCCGACCTACCACAACGCCGAATTTTTGGTGAATGGGCTCTTGGAAAGCTGGCCGAGGATCCGCTTTTTTATCGAAAAATTGTGTTCAGCGATGAGGCTCATTTTTGGTTGAATGGGTACGTAAATAAGCATAATTGCCGCATTTGGAGTGAAGATCAGCCAGAAGCATTGCAACAGCTACCAATGCATCCCGAAAAAGCCACTGTTTGGTGCGGTTTATGGGCCGGCGGCATTATTGGGCCATATTTCTTCAAAGATGATGCGAATCGCAGCGTTACTGTCAATGGTGAACGCTACCGAGCGATGATAACAAACTTTTTTTTGCCCGAAATGGAAGTTCTTGACTTGCATGATATGTGGTTTCAACAAGACGGTGCCACATGCCACACAGCACGCGAAACAATGGCGCAATTGCGAGGCGAGTTTGGTGAACAGTTAATTTCACGTTTCGGGCCGGTCAATTGGCCGCCTAGATCGTGCGATTTGACACCATTAGATTATTTTTTGTGGGGGTATGTCAAGGCTAATGTCTATAGGGACAAGCCCGCTTCGATTGACGCACTGGAAGCCAACATCCATGCATTCATTCGTGAGATACCGGCCGATATGTGTGAAAGAGTATGCCAAAATTGGACTCAGCGGATGGGCTACCTGAGACGCAGCCGCGGTCAACATTTGCATGAAATTATCTTTAAACATTAAATTGCAAGGTTCAAACTATCGATTCAAATAAATATTTCATTCATTTTTTCGAATTTTTTGTGTGTTTTTTTTTTTTAAAGTTCTAAACCTCTTAAAAAATCACCCGTTAGATACCTTAAAATTTTTTATTTTGTCTATGAACACATAAAAATAGAGTCTTTGCAAAAACCAATAAAAACCAAATAAACTCTCAGAATCAAAATTATTGAATCATTGAAATTAATTATCAGATAAGCTCCAGGAGCTAACATGTAACATATTGTGTTTTCGAAACGTACATTAGCCCGAAATGAGTTAAGAGAAATTGAAAGAAAAAGTTTTATATTTGAATGGCTCTTTTCAGCATATAAGTATTTGCTAAATTATTTATAAAAGTAATTTCAAAAGAAGAAACTTTCTTTTAATATATAGATAGCTTCAATACACATAAGTAGGTATATCTGTTGTAGGCAAAATATTTTTGAACGTATACTTTGAGACAAAAATTAAATAAATCGAAGAACCTTGATAAGTAAAACCTCGTATTAGGAATCAACATAAAATATATAAACCAGTAGCAAAAACATCAAGTTTTTATGAAAATCTATAGAAAATAAAATAATTTACGATAATATTTATATACTTCACCTAGTTATTACCGGTAGATGTATGTATGTTTTTTTACTATAACTACACATGTATATTCCTAAAAATAAATCTAAATTCACTCGAACCATAAAGAAAAGCGCAATTTTTATTATCATCCCCTCGACTAAGTACAACGCATGAAACAGCTTAAATTGCGAATCATATGATACACGTATATTTATAAAGCAACTCATATATAGTTCTGTTTATCATTAAATTCACAACAAAACCAAAACAAATAATCATAAAAATCGCAACCATTTCCACCCAATCACATCGAAATATCATAAACAATATAAGTATTCTTGCATGTGCCATATGCCACTTTATCATCATGCAGACTATGACTACCTAGTTGTATTATAATCCTAGCTCCTAATATGTGGGCCAGTAGGATAGTATAGCAAATTTGTAGGTCTAAAGACACACACAGAATATAATAATATGCTGTCATAAAAATAGGCGACGCGACGTCCTTCAAACTCTGTATGTTATATTAACAACACCAAAATAGCTTCTTTTTTTTATTTTAATCCCTAAAAGCTTAAAAAACTATAAAATAGGAACTGCGATTCATCATTTTTTATAATTCTATAACGAATAAAAGTTAAGTACGTGAGTTCGTATACAGCGTTTCAATTTCATATTATTTGATTATTATCAGTTTTAATCACTCAACAAATGTCACTGATAAATCGTACAAGTGATCGGTCACACGATGATTTTTGTTGTTTTTTTTAACTAAAGTAATTGTCATGGATTAAAAAAATAAAATTAAGGGCACCACTCGGGTTGCACACATTTGTTTTTTTTTTATAAAAAAAGGGTGGCTAAATTTTTTGTTGTGAAAATGAAGAATATTTAAAATAAATTCTTTGAAAAATTTCGTGTGATTTTCATACAAAACTTATGGTTTATTCGAATTTTCATGAAAAAGATTTGATTTAATTTCACACCTGTACCTGAACAAATTGATTTTTATTAAACTCAGGTTTTTGGCCTTCAACTAAGAGAGCATATTCGTGCGATCCATCACCCGTGCATTAGATTTGAAAATTTTTAACGTTTCTGATATCTCCCAAATATATCCGCCTCAAATTGGCGCTGTATGAGAAATCCGACATTTTCAGCAAGAATTCAGAAGAACTCTAATCTTTTTTCTGTACAAATTGTTTTTCCTAATAATTGAACAATTCAATCCAAAAATGTTTCAAATGAATTATTATGATCGTCAACTGTCACCTCTCCTTTGTCAACTAGTCTCTCCAGATTCCATCTACCCAGATTGAAATATTCAGCAAATATCATCCATTTCCGCTATCCTTTCAGCTTAAGCAAGGTCTGTCCCACCGAATCTACATATTATAATTCCACACTCCACTTCGCTAAAATATTGATAGTAACTTTATAAAAAGCCGATACACAACCCTTTGTTGACTTAAGTGAATTGTTATTTCTGACGTGCGTCGGCGGCGTGGTGTCGCCAGCTGCCACCGTTTAAACATTCATATAGCTCTTATCGCTCGAAGTAAAAGATCCGCAGCTTTTTATTTTCTATTTATCTTGATTCATGACGACTCAGAATGGGACGATTGAGAGGAAATGTTTTTTTTTCCTTTCAATCGAGACTGTATACATTTGCAATAAAAAAAAAAAACTTCACAAGATCTTTGACGTCATTAGACAGCAAGTGGTTTTTTAAGAAACAGGTACAACAAGTACCACCTGTACTGATGGATTTTGCGCCACACGCTCTTATCACGCGCATCTATTATTAGACGCAAAGTATAGGTATAGTCTCAATAGTTCTTAACGATCGTTCATCAGGCATTAGGTGTTTTGTTGTTGTTGTAGTTAATTTGCCCTCGTGCTAAAAGATACTGCGACAAACGAATCCACCGACAACAGCAGCGACTGTACAAAGTGTCTTTTTGATGAGAGTGATAAACTAATTACGATGGAAACAAAGCAAAATGTCGAGGCAACGACTAAAAAAAAAAAAGTGCGCATCAATTTCGTCGATAGCCGAATGATCCGGAGCGTTCTGCCTCCACTCTATACAAAGTATAGCCTTTGTGGCGAGCGTTATGTACATTTTGGCGGTGATATAGCGCTTCTTTACAAATAGAATTCTACGCTCTCAATTCAGATAAGTCCTCTAGCTATAGTGCGGTGCTGATGGGATTTCAATTAGGAAGACAATAATTGAAATTAATTTGTCAACATTTTAAACTGCGCAGTAAACAGTACTGCTTCACTTTGCAGGTAGCTTGCGCGCAGATGGAGTAAAGCGCGGTATTATAAGAAAGCTGCGACAGGTGATAATTGCAGCGTATATGTTGAAGGTACATTCATTATTTGATTTGGCAGCGCGGCATGCACGGCGGTAAAGTTGTCGTCGTCGGCGTTGTAGTCGCTTCGTTTCGTGGTGACTTGTGGTTTTGTATAGACTTTGATCGTCTGATACGATGTACTAACATAAACATTATCGGTACAGTTTTGCAGCAGTTAAATTTATGTAATAAAACAATGATGATTAGGTTGTTTGGAAAGATGACAAAACGGGGGGAATAATATGAGGAAGTAAACCACATGACTTACATGAGTACAATTAAGGTACTTTTTTTTTATTAATTATTATAAAATTGCGACGTGACTTTTTATGTTGGTTATCTTGCAAGTGTATAAAATATGAGGAAATATTTTAAGGTGGCAAATATAGGTATAAGTTTCACAGACTCTTATCGATGTAAGAATTTAGGTGCCTACTGATGGTAGTTCCCATTTTGTGAGTTGGAATTACCCTTACTACTCGTAATAAATGTACAGGGTGACGAAAGCTTAAGGTGTCTAGGTTGCGTCAAGCATAGGCAAAAATGTTGTACCTAAGTGGGATCTATTTTCCACCGTTTAAGAGGAAGGTTTTTTTTTAATGCAGACAACTTTGGTTTTAATTTATTCCTTAAATCAAGATATTTTAATGAACAGTTTAAAAAAAAATAAAAGTACCTACTTATATGTAGTCTGGTTTGGAAACCAAATACCGTGCGCTTTTTGCCAGTGACCTTTTTTATGATTGGAATTCATTCCTTACTTCTGTAGTCCAGTCAGCAAACCTGTCATCGATGTCATTTTCATAAATGGCGCCCAATATGTAGAAACTGATAGACAAATCTCGTAAATTACTTGGAAAATTGGAACTAACAATTGATGTCTTAAAATATTGGTGTTGAGAAGACGTACCTTCGGGCATAATTGTAGTGTTGTCACTTTTCGGGAACATACCTACCTTCCCTTTTTTGGGCTCAACGGGTCGAACCTCCACTTTTTTGATATTTTTCTAATATTTTGACATGCAAAAATTGCGGAAACGGTTCCAGATGTCAAATGCCTATTAAGAATTAACATTAGTTCAAAAGGTGGTGAGGAGATGCTGTCACTTTTTGGGAACATACTTTTTTCGATGTCAAAGGGTAGGATTTAAACGTTTTTGGTCATTTTTAATATTTTGAACACAAAAAAACTTGCAACTTATTTTTCCAACTCGCGTTTGGCATCTGGAGGTGCTTTTCCATCCTTGTTCAGGTTATAAATAGAAAAATTAACAAAGAAGTGGAAATCCCACCCCTTGACATACAAACAAAGTATATCTATTCACGAAAATGGGCAACATTGACATTTTAACCGAAGGTGTGTCCAATCAACGCCTACTTTTAAGGGTATCAATTGTTATTTCCCAATATGCGTTTGGAATCTGGAGGTGTTTCCGAAACTTTTTTTCATCTTCAAAATATTAAAAATGAAAACAAAAGCGCAGGTTCCACCCGTCAACATCAAAGCCAACTGAAAAGTACCAAAACTGAAATCTTATCCTACTCAACACCTATCGTTTAAGGCATCAATAGTTAGTTTGTCATGGAAATTTTCCAAGTAATTTACGAGTTTTTGTTTTATATTACCATTTTCCACAAATTGGCTGCAATTTTTTTAAATATAAAATAAGGTCGCCCTCATTAAATGCGCAAGGATATCGGTTTCCTGGCTGGAATACACATTGAGTTCCATTTTTAAAAATGGTTTCCAAGTGACTGGACTACAAACATGATTCCCAAACTAAATATCATCATTATAAGGAACTAATTTCTACCATATAAAAATGTCGCCGTCGAAAAGCGCATGGGATTCGATTTCCTGACCGTGCTATTTGAAAACTATACAAATTTTAGTCACGGATTTTTCTCTACAAAGATGGGTGTATTAGAGTATAGGTAGGTATATAAGGTACTAGTTTGGTTTTTATATTTAATGCTTTAACGTATTTTTTCCCAGAAAAATGTTTTTTTTTTTAAAGTTTGGCAATATGATACATAATGATGGTCCGAAAATCCATACACCATTTTACTGCAAGTACATATTGCCTTGTGTCTTCCCTAAAGTGTAAAAGCATAAAATAAATAGCTGCAGAATTCAATTCAATTGAATTCAATTCAATTCAATTCAATTCAATTCAATTCAATTCAATTCAATTCAATTCAATTCAATTCAATTCAATTCAATTCAATTCAATTCAATTCAATTCAATTCAATTCAATTCAATTCAATTCAATTCAATTCAATTCAATTCAATTCAATTCAATTCAATTCAATTCAATTCAATTCAATTCAATTCAATTCAATTCAATTCAATTCAATTCAATTCAATTCAATTCAATTCAATTCAATTCAATTCAATTCAATTCAATTCAATTCAATTCAATGCAATTCAATTCAATTCAATTCAATTCAATTCAATTCAATTCAATTCAATTCAATTCAATTCAATTCAATTCAATTCAATTCAAAGATAAAGCATTTACCGTTTACTTATATTTTGCTAAGGCTGCGGCGTTCCGTATCACGTTTAATCCTATATTTGAATGGAATACTTATTTACTTAAGAGCTACAAAACTGTAAATTTATTTGCATTTTAGATATCTGAATCTGTTAGTTTCTGTCACATCACATGCGTATCACCCTATGTATTCTTTAAAAAAAAGTTTACTAGCTGGTAAGGAATTTTTTTATTAAATTTTTGATACTTTACTTGCTGATGATTTTTTTTTATTTTTCGAGATAGAACTCGAAGTTGTGTGTATTGAATGTTAATAAGTTAAGTTAGCTTTTAATTTGTTGACAGGTTTTATATAAACCCAAAACAAAATACCTTCCAATATTTGGGTTTTTCTTGTTGACTCTCATGTAATTTCTATTTGTCACGATTGTAGTGGAACTTTACATAACCTTGTTAAGATTAAAATAGTACATACAGTTTCAATCCGTGTTCGCGAAGTACATTAAAGTAAAGGGTTTTTTTTTTACTAAAATTTAAGAACGAATTGGTTTTCGTCTTGACTCTATCTTTAGATACTCTGAAAACAGTTATGCTCAATTTTGTAAAAAATTTAGGTATCTTTAATTTTTGATTTTGTTTTTTGGTTGGTTTTTAATAACTGTTCCTCCTTTCGGTTGGAAATTTAATTTTGTACAAGAAACTTGGGTGTTGAATTGTCAAATTTGGCTTAGTTTCCGAGTTGTACCAAACTTATTGAAAAATGAACAGTATGATGATTCTCTCAGCCCAAAGATAAAATCGGAAGAGATTTTTTGATGGTTTTCCATTTCAATCTAATCATTTCTTGTCTTGACAATTTTTGCCTGGCAAGCTTTTATTTACAAAGAAGGAACGCAGTTTCTAAAAATCAGTTTTTAAATACTTCGCCCTGAGTGATATTTGGAAGCCTTGCCACTCTACACTCTAGATATTTTTTGGAAATCATGGAGAAATTCGGTTTCTTGAGAGTTCGGTCTTCAAAAAGGATAAGGGCAACATTGACGTATATTCTGGAAATTTCTTCTTTTAAAAATTTTATCCGGAAAACGATTTCCATAATAAAATTCCAATCGATTTCTTTATTCGAAAAAGCGAAATGAAGCCAAAGGAGTATCAACATTTTCTTAAGCTCTATACAAAATTTTTTGTCAAAAAAAAATTAATTAAAGAGTTACTCCCAAATTTTGAACCAGAATCAGTATTGGGTTTTTCACCGCATAGTTTTATGAAGGTATGTACTAAATTGCGTTGTTTGAAATAAAATTTCGCTCCTTACAAAATTCTCTCTAAAATTTTTCCAAACATTTTAGCCAAGAGGTACGCAGCTCCACCTAAAATATTAAATTTTCATTTTTATTAACTGCACAGCTCTTATCTGTCAAAATTTAGCGCTTGAAATAATTGTTTGGCACATTAACTCTCAAGATATATTTTAACAACTTTTTGTAATTTTTACTTAGAAAACGAGAAATATTCGCAGACGAGCAATGAATAAATTCCAAATGGAAAAATCCAATTTATTTCATTACATTCACCAGAAATTTTGAACAAAATATATTCTCCACTGAAATCTTATGTCAAAATTTTGCTAAGGTCTTACCTGGTGTTTGGAGCGAAATGCGGAAGCGAAAATTTATCGCGATCTGCGTACTAGGCTTTAACTCAAAACTTTCACTTATCGTTTTTCTTCTAGACTGAAGATACATATTTGTTAAGTTTTCTATAGTAGGAAATAAAAAAGGAAAGTTGAAATGGTTTATGGAAGAAAATGGAAATTTTGGACGGTTTGAAAGGATTTCTTTAAAGCACCCTCTCGCACCCTCTGATGAATACAGAGTCGAACTCGAACTGAAAACAACAAAGGCTTAAAATGTTTAGCTCAACACTTTTTCTCTACAATCAAAAGTAATTTTACCAAATGTTTTTAAAAATAAAGGGTGCAAATGGGTAGGAGAAAGCTTTAAGGGGGAGAATACGCCAGCAGAAATGTGTATGCTTAAAACTTTTAAAAACAATAAAATGCTAATTCCAGTCTGTTACAAATTTTTGTGATGTCAACACCTACTCATAGTTTGACTTTTCTAAATGTATTTTTATGATCAATGACAACATTTTTTTTAAGAAATTCATTGAAAAATAAACAGACGACGACGTTCAGGATCATTAAACTATTTAACGTCTACATATACATATTGACGATATAAGCTATATAATAAACATCCACAGCATATTGGAATTTCCTTTTTATTATTATGATTTTTTGATTCGAATTGAGGGGGGAAAGATCAATTTTTTCAAAAGTAATGGGTGTGGATTCTTATTGTAATACATGTGCATATGTATAAAAGAATATTACGCATCTGTGAATACAATGTATAGACAAGTCATAGGTAATATTAATTTCAATGTCGTAAAATTTTTGTTAGTAGTTTTTAATAGTTCATTTTCTTTGTCTTTAATTTAAATTTAATTATATTATTCTTAGAACTCACTTTAAATATTCCAGTTTTTATGTTCAATTTCCATTAAAACTTTTTATTTCCGTTTCTTTGTAATTTGTATATAAATATGCTATATTACTTTTTAAGATCGATAAACGCACACAAGAAGATTTTTTCTTAATCAATTCTTTCACAAGATGACGAAATCTTTTGTAGAAATTTAGAAGACACTAGGAAACAGAAGATGTGTACATATTTTGTTGTGACATAAAAAATAGAAGCATGTATTAGAAAAAAATCGTAACAAAATATATAGAAAATATTAGTAATTGGTGTCGGATGTTTCGAAAAAAATCGTTTCGCAAATCTTACCTCGCAACTAACAAAACATATAAATTTTTAAACTTCTCGCAATGGTTATTTTGACAATTTTCACGCAAAATCCATCAACAAGCTAAAGATAGAAAGGTGACACAGTAAAATAAAAGTTGAATAAAACAAAGCAAAACAATCAAATGCAAACTGAGCAGTGGAGAAAGAAAAAATTAATAGTAAAATTTAAAAAAAATAAGTTTTCTAGTCAAAGTACTCTCAAATAGAAACGCACTTTTAAGATGGCACTACAGTCTGGGATAGACCTGGTCCTCAACCACGATATGTCTTTGTAGTCACGGTCTTCCTCTATTCTTCCTGAGCATTACCATCCAATCTTCATTGTAAGACATTTATTCTTTTGACTAGGTCAGTCCGTAAATTTTGTTGCTGTTTCTCCATGATACTCACCATTCATATTCAGACGGGAACAAAAACCCCCCGCCTTGTATAATTTCCATCATGCTTTGCACCTTGTCTTAAAAATGGTAACTTTTTCTGTTAGGGAGAGGGTTATACCAGTTATAGGTTATGCAAATCAATGGCCTCAATGGCCTTTACAGCCCAAAGAAACTAAAATTGGCAAAAAGTAGATATTCTTCACTTTCTCTCAGCAACGACGTCATATAAATGGTTTCAATTTCAACTAATAAAATGGAATGTAGACCAAGTTCGTAACAACTACCTCGAACTTATAATCGCGTATGGTGACGACGATTTTTGGTGTCCTTTATTCTTGATAAATTGATCTTGCCCTCATTTTACAAATTCTAGATATATCATATTTCCTTTAGATATAAATAGAGACTACAAAAAATAAAATGCATGACTGAGTCACACCTACTTGCTCTTATAGCTAAAGTTGGTTACAACTTTGTAACCTTAAAACAAAAAAAAAAATATGAACACCAATCTTCAGACGGTACATATTTATTAAAATGCATTTAAGAGGCTAGTTTCAAAAAATATATCAATTCATTAGTCCAGTCATATTAGCCGAAAAATCAGCCAAATTATGAAAAAAATGGCGGAAAGCTCGATTTAGGTGCATAGTGCCTCGTGGCATAATGGTTGGTTAGTGTGTTGGACTGTCATGCCGAAGGTCTGGCTTTGATTCCCAGCCGCTGCCATCTAAGACAGAAATGTTTTTTCCGAGGTACTACCTCTTGCGAGGAACTGACAAATCTTCCAAGAGTATAGTTATCATGAGTGAGTGCTTCTCATCTAGCCGTTCAGACCCGGCCAAAAATTGCAAGTCCCCTCCATTCCTTCCAACAACACGCACACAGGACTGGTTGAGAGCTGTTATAAGTCACTAGGCCCTGGTTCTCCACGAGCTGTTGCACCACTAAATTTATATATTTATCCACATGAATTTCTAATGAAAAGTCCCCTTTGATATGAGAACATCTTAAGATTTTACGGGGGATCAAAAGCCCCTCAAACGGTTTTTAAGGAATATCTCCCGAACTCTTACGGCAAAAATGTCAAAGACTAGGTTGTAACTTTGAAAATTTCCGTTTAACCGTTTTCGAGATAGTTCAATCCTACTCTTTTACACCACCCTTGAGGTAGAATTAAAGATGAGTTTTTCTTGCCTTGTATCCCCCACAAAAATTAGAAAACAGTACTAAAAATATAACCAGGGATTTATTTAAAGGTTTTGGGAAAGTTCCTCATCGATCCGGGTTCCACTTCATGAATTATACGGGGTCGATAGTCACGAAACATGGTATTTCGTTTAAACAGGGTGATTCGCATAAAATGTAACAAAAAGCTAGAGCGTGTAGGGTCGGTTGAGAAAAGAAAAAATCTTTCGGGAAGGGGGTTTATTCTCCCCCGTTTAGACGGGAGAGGCAGTTTTCTAAGAAAATTGACCTTCAACAGAAAAAAACATCGGAAACACTTATGTATAAATTCATTTGGTAAGGCAAAAATTCTCTTCTTTTTATTTAGTTTTAAATAAAGTTGCTTGGGTGAATAGTTTTTGAAAAATTAATTTTCAAACTTAAAATCAAGCTCATATCGATAGAAACTTTCTACAATTTCCTTAAAATGCCATTTGGAGGCTTTATACAAAAACTCAGCTTTCTGCCATTTTTTACGAAGCAAAAAGCTAAAATGACTGGACTATCATTGAATTTACAAATAATAATATTTTTTTTTTAATCCAAAATTTCTTTTTTTTCAAAATTTTGATATTCAATATGATGTATCGTACTTTCAAAGGAGCTTTTACATGAAAACTTTGATTGAAATCGGTATAGTCATTAATGAGGAAATAGTTAATCCAAAAAACTTTTATATGGCAGGTGCTGTTTATAACAGATTTGGGTAATTAATTTTGCTTTCCAAAAAGTGCACCATATCAAAATAATAATTTATAGATTATTTTTATCAAAATCATAAAAGCCGTTTTAGAGATGAATAAGCTTTACCTTGATGTTCCGTAATTTATAGAGCTTAATTTTTCATTTTTTTAGGGAATACCAAAAACCTTAATTTAAAAATTTGAAAAAATCAATGAAGTAGTTGGGGTGTAAGCTAGGCGCAGACAAACAACCAGACAGACAAAATTTTGGCACCCAGTTTTTTCGTGTTCTGTATCATCGTAATGTTATGTTTGATTGATATCTCGAAACTTTTATTAACACTAATCCAAAACTTGACCTTTAGAACCTATATTACAATTAAAAATACTCTGTCACCATTGACCTTTACCCTGATGAAAGCTCGATGGGGTGGGTCATTACGCTATAGCTCGACTTTGGAACTCTTATCTCACTCCACACTGAATTTAAACATACGTTCTTTAAGTTTTATGTCCTTGTCCTATATCTCAAAATGTATAGTAATAAATAAATCCTCTTTTATTGATCCACAGATTCCGTACTAGGTCTTGGCCCAAACCGATTGCCAACACGCGCCTCCCCTTCGAACAGTATTAAACCACCAGTCAAAAAAGTAAACATTTCGTCACCTTCAATTGACTGCAAGAAAATTGCCACCATTACGACGCACAATGACGACGAAGAAGACGACGACGATATCGGTAGGTAAGAAATTTTCAATTGTTATTATTTGTATTTTCATGAATGTCGTCAGTTGGTTTTTATTTTTATTCGGCATATTCGTATCTAAAGTTTGAATTGCGCAATAAGGTTTTGTTTCGACAAGTATATATGCACAGAAAAAAAAAATAAACAACCTTATCTTGACGCACTGGGTGCTGTTGGTGGTGCCTGCTTGCCAGATTGACAATTAAATGTCAGGCACGTGTTTGCATTCAAGTTCACTACACTTGTCGTGTTGGTATACAAAATAATATCTGGTTCTGTGTTCTCTCCACAAATAACGTGTGAAATATTATAGATTGTGATTGAGCAGACTCTAACGTCTTTTACCTGACTTTTTATTGCAATAGTTCTGGATTTAATAGAGCATTCTCATGTTTGAGATGAAAATTTTATTTTATTTAAGCTTAAGTTTGTTTACTCCTGGCCTGGTTATGAAGTTCTATATAAGAAAAATACTATAAGCTTTTTTTTTTTTTTTTTAATATTTAATTAGCTGATTTTTTTTCAGTAAGGGGGTTGGGTATATAATCAGGTAGCACGTTGGCGCCAGATATGGATATGTTATTGTTATTATTTTTAATGTTTAGTTATAACTATGTACTTATATATTTTGTTTTGTTTGTGCTGCGGTTTGGTTTTATCGGAGATAAATATAGTTTGCCAATATAATTTGTTATTGCGAAACCATATATTAGTACATGGTTAATAATTGGACAATGAGCTTGCATATTCAATTACATTAATCTGTTGGATGAATTATCAAAATAAAAGTTTTAGAAGATACAAACAACAAATCATGGAGGAAATAAACACACAAATCAAATTAATTTCTTGGAATGGAAAACTTCTATAATATCAATTATGATTGATGATTATCTCTAATTCCTGTTAAATTTTATTGTTATACTAAAAATCTGTTTAGTCATTTTTAAATAGTAAAAGAAGGTTTAAAATATAAAATCGAACATAACCATAATCTAAAATCTAATTGCAATATCACACTTTGATATTGGGTTGACATTGACATTGATTTTAGATGAAAATTGACTTCTTTTTTTAGGATAATAAATAATGGTAAACAGACAAAACTTAGAAAATTATGAAACTTAACCTTTTCCGGGTTTACTTTTTGTAACTTAGAGCTAATAAATTTAATAGAATGTTAATTAATTTTCATAAAACTATATCTATTGCATAAAAATGTTTTAGTTCTGAACATTTGAAATCGAAATTGGAGCTTTTAGGAGTTAACTGTGATTTAATTATCCCCTATTTTTCGTGACCTTAATTGATAGTAAAATCTATTTTTCCTAAATATATCTTCAGATCAATACTTCTTTTACCGATACTTTGATAATCACTTTTCAACAGTAGGATTTACCACTACGTCTCACATTTGTTTTCTTTTTTTTTCATCATATTTGTGTGAACTAAAGTCTTCAGATGATTAAAAAAAAATTTGTGTGCAAAATGAATATGAAATTTAAGAAAATTGTTCATAAATAATATAATTTTTAAATAATTATATCTAGTAGTGATGCAGTATTTTTACATTGTGGAAATCTGCAAAGAAATTTATAAAGAGAAACTTCTATGAAAACAAAATAAATTTCAAAATAAAAAAAAGTCCCACATACGCCACCGTGAACCAAATTTAAAATTATTTTGTACTCTAAATAAGATTATTGTCTAAATATTAAGAATTTTAAAATAAAGCTATGGCAATATTTAAATCTAAGTTATATTATAAATGTGAAATGTGTGTTTGATCGGATGTTTGTGAGACAATCAAGCAGAAATGGCTGAACAGATTTGATTGAAATTTTGAGTGGACGGCTATAATTTATTGGAATAGGCTATAGGATACTATAATGATATGAAACAAAAAAGACAAAATATTTGATACAAAAACAATCTCGTTTAACACAAAAAAAAAATAATAGTTTTTGAAATAAATCAATCAAGTTTGAAATTTTTTCTCAAAATGAAAATATTATCGACTCTCGATTATCAGGAATTAAACAGAGAACCCGATTAACCGGGAGTTTTTTGGTAATTAAACTGCGTATTATCTGAAGGGTTGTGTGAAAGATACAGAGGACAGTAAGATTTAGTTCAATTCCATTTACAGAAAATTGTTGAAATAGGCGTCTGCCTGGCTGACGAAACCATAAGTTGAGCGAGCGGGTTACTAAGACGGAGTTAAATCCTTTGGTCTAATGCGAAATATGTACACGTAAGTATTGATTTTGGAGATTTTGATAATAGTCCAGTCATATTGTATTTTTATCATGCAAACTGTGGGGTAGTTTTGATTTGTTCGCTCCTAAATGTTTTCGGGGGTGCTGAATCCGAATCTGAAGTTTGCCAACAAATTTTCGTGAAGCAACATGGAAAAAAAATCAAAAAAATTATGCAAAAATGCATTTTTTGGGAGTTTTTCACTAATGGCTCGAAAACTACCCCCTATTCGAATATTACATCAAAGTACCATTGATAGTCAAAAATTGACGTATTTTAACTGTTTTCGAAAATCCACTTGAGAGCTCTAAGAAATTACTTTGGGTGACAAAATTTGAATTTTTGCCTGTAACATGAACCAAGATATACTTTTCTGATGGTTTTTGATGTCTGAAGTATGAACATTTTACATCAAAATTCTTTATGAATCTTTCAAATACCTCCTTTCGTCTTCGAGAAATCGTTAGTTTTCATCTTACTACCTAATTCGAAAAATCCCACAATTTGCCCTTTTGAGCACAAATTGACTAGATTTTTCGAATTAGGTAGTAAGACGAAAAGCAACGATTTCTCGAAGACGAATGGAAGTATTTGAAAGATTCAAAGAGAATTTTGAAATAAAATGTTCGTACTTCAGATTGCCTGCAAACATTTTTTCAAAAAAAGTTACCTTGAGATTAAAATATAACCCCAAATATGTATACAAAATGCATTTTTTTTAAATCTTTAGATTCGAATATCTCAAAAAAAGACGTGATAGAGCTATTTGGAGGCCAGATTTGAACTCAACGCATTAAAAACCATCAGAAAAGTATATCTTGGTTCATGTTACAGACAAAAATTCAAACTTTGTCACCCAAAGTAATTTCTTAGAGCTCTCGAGTGGATTTTCGAAAACAGTAAAAATACGTCAATTTTCGATTATCAATGGTACTTTGATGTAATATTCGAATAGGGGGTAGTTTTCGAGCCATTAGTGAAAAACTCCAAATAAATGCATTTTTGCATCATTTTTTGAATTTTTGTAGATGTGGCGTCACGAAATTTTGTTGGTAAACCTCATATTCGGATTGAGCACCCCCGAAAACATAAAGGAGCGAACAAATCAAAACTACCCAATAATTTGCTCGCAAAGAGCCTTTTTTGGATTCTGGATTCTGGATTTTGGATTCGTGCAAAAAAAAAATTTCGAGATAACAATCAAACATGACATAACGATGATAGAGAACACGAAAAAAGTGGGTGGCACAATTCTGTCTGTCTGTCTGTCTGTCTGTCTGTCTGTCTGTCTGTCTGTCTGTCTGTCTGTCTGTCTGTCTGTCTGTCTGTCTGTCTGTCTGTCTGTCTGTCTGTCCGTACCTCAACCTACAGCCCAAACCACTGAAGCGATTTTCTTCAAATTTTGAACTTAAGGTTTTCTTGTAACTCTCCAGAGGGGAAATTGAATTTTTTTTTTAGCTCAAAAAATAACGGTACTTGCCATACAACCGTTAAGGAAAAGCTTATTTATCTCAAAAACGGCTCCAACGATTTTGATAAAAAAAAATCAGTGTATTATTGTAGATATGATATACCTTTTAGTAAGAAAAAAAATCACCAAAAACATTTATTAACGGTACCTGCCATATAACGGTTTTTTTGATTTTTGGTTTTCTCATTAACCGCTCATCCGATTTCAATAAAAATTTTTGCACAAAAGCTTTGTTAGAATATAAATAATACTGCATACCAAAATTTTTGAAAAAATAAATTTTGGATTTTAAAAAAAAGATTCAAAATTTTTTTTTGAAAATTCAATATTTCAAAAACGGGTTGATGAATTGTTTTGAAATTTCAGTTTTAAATGTATATTAATATATACTCAAAATTGGCATATCAAATTTTTTTTTGAAAAATGTTACAAACATTTTATATATAAAAAATTAATTTTTAAGAAAACGGCTCCAACGATTTAAAATTTTTTTTTTGCATATATTGATATTTTTTTAAGTAATCAAATGGCATACTTTTTTTTGCGCTCTAAGTTATTTATCAGGCTGTTTAAACAATTAAAAGAACGATTTAAATGCTTTTTTATACTTTTTCTTAAATTACTTGAATATTTTTTAAAGTTCTTAAGTTCCACACAACTTGAACATAAGAGCAAGTACGTGCGATCCAGTCGTGCATTTTATTTTCCAATCAATTTTTGATTAAGGATATTTTTTTATAATACAAAGCATATTATTTTTTTTTTTCAAAAACCTAAAGTGTTCCCGTTTGTTTATAATAATTTTTTTCTGTTTTGAGTCAACTTTTTAGAAAATTACCCCTCCCGACGCAGCGCACAGTGGGCTCAAAAGCAAATCTAGCGGGTCAAAAATCCAAATCTTTGTAAACGAATGGTGTGTGTGTCCGTATCTTATTTAAACACCTAAATAGCCTAGCAGGTGCCAAATAGAGAGAATAGATATAACATGGTTATGTGGACAATTAATTATTTTTAAAAGACAAGAAAGACACAGAAATAATGATGAAATGATGTCTCAATGCCAGTTTTTGCACTAAATTATGGTTTGAACATAGGTAAAACCGTATTAGCTTATATTATGTTGACTTCTGAGATATTTTCCACGGATAGTTTTTCACTTTTAGCCGAAGAATTTGGACCACTGTCGTCAAATAACCTGTAAGATGTTATGTTTTACTTTTTCGAAAACGGGCAAAAACGGGCAGATGAAATATAAAAATATGTTATCTATATTAATCCTGGAACTTAGTTTAAGTTCAATCTTTTTGTACAGAAAAAGTTGCAGCCTACAGAATAAATGCTTTATCAATTTTGTCTTACTAATAAAGTAAATGAAATGGTTCGTTTAGTTAAAATACCATAAATCATAAATAAACAAAATTACTAACCTTCTTAAATATAGTACATTTGGGAATAATAACAAAAAAGTTCATAACTTTTTAAACAAATAAGAGGTAAACAAAGACCTACCATCAATAAATATTGAACGAACAATGACTGAATGATGTGTCTGCAATTAACGGTATTATTGCTTGAAAACTAAAGTCTTCTGTTAGTTAATTTGACTCTATTCATTGTCTCTGACATGTGTACAATCAACCTATGTACTACCTGCCCTGATATAAAATTCATATTTTTTGGACTTTTGACCCGCTAGATTCGCTTTTGAGACCACTGTGCAGCGGTTGAATTAAAAATCTGAAAAAATTATGATTTTTGTTTTGTTTTTAGAGCCATTTGATGCCTATCCATTTGCTCACTACGATGATAGGGAAGCTGGAAAAAGTAGGTCTAACGATTCTCTCTGTCTGTCTGTTCGGCAATATCCTAAACGGATGCATCCATTTTTTTCAAACTTGGTAGATAGTGGCTTTTGGTCACTTTCCCAAACACTTTTTTCACTTTTTTTTTAACCAAAACTAACGGTACCTGCTATATGATTTTCTTAGCAATTGCACATAATCTTTTTTCTCAAAAACGCCTCCACAAATTTCTTAAAAAAAATAAGAAATTACTTTTAGGGTAAGCTACCTAAGGGTAGAATTTAATTTTTAAAAATTGGTTCTTATTGGGTTTTACCAAAAAAATCTTTTTTTTTTTTAATTTTCTTCAAAATAGGGTGACTGATTTTTATCATTTTTCTTACACAAAAGCTCCCAAAAAATTCAGGCAGTATTGCTTGACAAAATTTAAAAAAAAAAAGAATTTTTTGAATAAAAAAAATTAAGTTTTTTATAAAAACTCAATATTTCGAAAATGACGGAATTGATTTTTGTAAAACTTGGCTCTAAACGGTTTTTAGTGCTTTTTAGAATATTTCAATCAACCAAAATGCAAAAATAGCGGTATCTTTCATACAAATGTCAAAAAAGGTTGCTGAAAATCTCATTTTCTACGATTTTGATAAAATGTTATTTTATTCTGTTCAAGTTTTGGTATGCAAATCAAGTATGTGTTTACTTGTGTGCATATGAAAATAAAATTAAACAAAAAAAATGTCAACCCGTTTCGAGATATCGAATTTTCAAAAAAATTATTTGAAGTTTTTTTAATTTAAAAATTTCTTTTTAGAAAAAATTTATTTTTTTTGAACTTATTTCAAATTTGTGCCTAAAAAATTAATCAAAATCCGTTCAGCTGATAATGAGAAAATTATTATTAATGATGAAAAAACAGAGTAAGAAATCTTAACAATGGGCTTCCCCAGAGTTCCGTCCTTGCCCCTCTGCTATTTAATCTGTATGTGAGTGCGACCGTATCGAGGAAATATTGGTACGCAGATGATCTGGCAATTGCTACCCAGGATAAGGACGTAACAAACACAGAGAGGACTTTCACTTTAGATCTCGAGCAACTCAACCACTCAACCTCACTTAACCACAGTCAAAACCCTAAATACTTTGGCGTAACATCGGACAGATCTCCCACTTACAAGCAGCACTTAACAAACGTGGCACAGAGGTCGATTTTAATGATTTAGGCGGCCAAAACTATTTTTTTGTGTATTTTAGCTTTAGATGATATATTATAACTGAAATTAATGGACTTTGTAAAATATACATATATTTAACACCGAAAATTGACAAAAAGAAACATATTTCAAAAATAATGATATTTATTTTCAGAAACTACAAAATTATTTTCAACAGTTGAAAAAGATAATAACAAATTATATTTCATAATGATTTTAAGGAACAGGTGAAAAATAAAAAATAAATGTATGTTTCATATATACAGGGTGTCCTGTAAATAATGGATAACCTTGCAACTGTTTGTAGCAGGCCTTATGACCTTTCCAGAAAAAAGTATAAAAAAAAATATTTTCCCAGTGGTTACTATGTTATGATGTTTTTTCCAAAAGTTGTTAACAAGTACTACTTTCCTCAGATACGTGAACGCTACGACCATGGATGAACAATTTATACTATTTTTCTATTTTTGTAATATTCTAGAATAACTGTTGCAATAGATGGGTGGTTAAATTTAATAGTAGTCATTGCATTTTTCTTATTATAATTTTTAAAATATTTTTTTTTCAGTACAAACATTTATTTTCACAAAAGTTTGATTACCTCTAATAAATTAAAATTGTATGAGAACATGAATGGCCAATTGCTTAAAAAAGTTGTCTATTTAATGCACTTTCCAAAATGGTATAACACATTTGGCCACCACATTGAAAAATGAATTCTAAAAATTTTTCCATGGCAACTTAATTTTATTAGTCTTAGAAAAAAAACTTTGGTACAAATTTGTAGCAAATTCAATTCTCTTCAATTTCAATTTATGTTAACATACTTTTTACCCTAAAGTTATAAATAAAAAAGTTATAATAAAAATTTAAACATATGTTTTTATGTATGTATGAACGATAATATCATCAGAAAGTACCGAACGTACTTCTTCTACTTTTCTTCTTTTGGTCCTCTCAATCGAATCTTCAAAAGTCTTAGAAGGCCGACCCGGCAAGACCTCATTGTTCTTTCGAAAAACTGCTTCCATTCTTTGGGCTTTAGACCATTTTTGCTTCATGGCCGAATTAAAAAGTGCAAATCTTTGTTTAAAACAACTTAAACGTTCCGGCGAATCGCCACAAGAGGATAACAGCCGTTTTTCTAGGTATTTTAGTTTTTCCTGCAAATTAGGCAAATTTTGTTCTTGCATTTGATCGTAGAGGTATTTGCGGGTAACTACTTTTATACCTGAGGTACAAGGTGCACCTAAAGTCAAGAAAACTAAAGTTTATTACGTTTGAAATCAAAGTTGGTTATTTTTCGTTTTGTGACTTAATCGCCTAAAAGCTCAATAACTTTGTCATCTGCAGCTATCTGCACAAACATGTTACGTTATTACATAACTTAATATGTGTAGCAAATTATACAAAAAAAAATATTGCCCTATAGGGGGCTATAATAAAAAAAAAAGACTTAGGAATATGAAAAATAAAAAAAAATTCTTTACAAAATAGACCTTACTTAGAAGTTATACGAAGGGTATAAAAACCGTTATTTATATAAAAAAAATATCAAGAAACATTGATTCTTACCTGAATTATGATAATCCATCACAAATACTTTAAAAAATTTAAATTACAACACACAATTTCAATTTAGTTCACTTTAAAAAATGAGAAATACTAAATGTGAGAGATGCACTCTGACAGATGATCAAGTTCAAACTGCTTGTCCACGTGCTAGGTGACAAGTTCGGTAATGTGGGTGGTAAATTATTGTTGCTGGCATTGTCCTCTAGCTTTCTACTTTTTTTTTTATAAATTTACCGTTACTTTGAAATAATCACTTTTGGCCGGCTAATTATTGCAAATCGACGTCTGTGCGTGGCTGGTAAACTCAAAACTCGCATTAACATCCAGCAAAAACTATCTGGATCGACCTGGGGTTCATGTGCATCAACGCTTTATTACCACAGCACTTATCCTAGTGTACTCTACAGCGGAATACTGCACTCTAGTGTGGTTGAAAAGTACCCATGTACAGAAGGTCGACCTGCAACTGAACAAACCATGCAACTATTATCCGGCACTATAAGGGCAACACCAACACGATGGCTTTCTGTGCTAAGCAATATTACTCCAGCTCCCTTGAGCCACCTAAACACTCTTCTAAGGGAGCACAACAAAATACAGACCAACACCGAACTTCCCATTCACGAAGATATTGCTACCCTCTGGTCGCATTAGCAAAGATTTAAACCTCGTCAACCAACCATAAATTTCGCTGATGAATTGGCAAATAATGTCTTTTACACTAACTGTGCCCGGATATCAGAATGGACATCATCTACGCAAACTCACACCATTACCGTCCCGAACCCATCATGCAAACTCTTTGGGTTTGACCTACCTCGAAACCTCTGGTCGACTCTTAAAAGAATCCGAACAAATTACGGAAAATGTATAGACCCTTTGTTCCGCTGAAAATCTATATAGCCGTTAAGGCTGTAGCGCAACGGACAGACAGACAGATAAATAGATAGGTAGATACTCAGACAGACAGAGCTATCTTGTAGCCAGGGTCCGTACCTAAGAAAACTTTAACGAAATCATTTGACATCAACAAGGCAGGGGTCAAGCTTGTTAATGTAAAAGTTTGGCTACATGGGCAAAACTCATGTTCCATTTATTCTGGCATACCTACCGTCTGCTTTACGGTTTTTCTACTTTATAAGAAATGTGGGTGTTTGCTCCCAACAATGAAAGCAAGTTTACCAAAAATGTAGTACCATTTTCTAACCAATTGATTTTGGCAGTGATGCAGTATGTTTACATTACATTTACGAGATCGGGGAGGGCTGTGACTATTTTGAATTAAAATTTACCTCGTTTTTCATCTATAACATCCGTGCTTTTGAGTTGATTTTGAAAAAGAAAGTCTTAACGATTGTTGATTTCAACAAATTTGTCGATTACACAGCTTTACAAATATCGGTTAAATTTTCGACAAGTAAGAGTCGTTCTATGGGTATTTTTTTACGCTGAACTCAAATCCGTTATCCGTTTTTCGCTATCAGCTCTGGTTTTTGAGATATTACCGTTTGAAAGTGACAACAAAAAACTTTTTTCGCCATTTTTGGGGTTATTTATGCGAATTGATTCTTATTTTTGAGATATTGGGACGATTAAAGCTGAATTTTGAAGATTAAGATTAGTACTTTTAGAAATCTGTAAAATTAAAAAAAATTAAAATCAATTTGAATAGTTACATAACCCCAAAAAGGGCGAAAAGGGGTTTTTTTTGAATATCGGAAATATCACGAAAAACAGAGCTGATAGCGGAAAACGGATAGTGGATTTGAGTTCAGCGTAAAAAAATACCCATAGAACGACTCTTACTTTAGATCAACTCTTACTTAGTCGTGTCGAAAACCTGGTAAGCCTGTGTTATGATATTTGTTCATATTCTACGCATCTATAGGAGTGCTTAAGCAGTTAAGGAGTAGATACTATCTAAATATAATTCAACAATCTAACTAAATACGAGTAAGTTTATACAGATTTAAATATAGATTTATTACTGTTTGATGTTAAAGATTAAAATTAAAATAACTCAGATTTTTGCATTTTAATAAAATTTTATTGCATATAAATTCTAACTTCATACAAAATAACAGTTCATATGACGTCATTCAAGATATTTTGGCATAATAACATCATTTATAAAAAAAAAAAAACAAATATTTACAACTCATGCGATTTAGATAAAAAAAAAGAAAGAAATAACAACGAAGTATTCACATTCGCTTACACCAAATTTAGGATTTGTTTTGCAGTTCAGAAAGTTCAAAATCCGCTTATCAGCTACATGTACCTACAAATAATGTATATTTGTTTACGAAGCACCTCTGTGTCTCATATTTAAACAATAATATTTGATCATTTGTTAATGTTAGAACAACAATAAATAAAAAAAATACTAAAAAAAAAATAATCTTGTTTTGTCCTACAAATAAACATACTGAATCATTTGACGCAAGCTTAAACAAAAAATATCTAATTGTTTGGTAAGTCAACAAAAACAGCTTATTTGTTAATTTCCTTCGAAAACACTAACAGATGCATTAAAATCTATTGTTAGGAAAAAAATAAGATAAATAAGCGTCAGTTGATTAAATAAAAGGGAACGTGGTGTCTGATCTTGTAATTAAATATTGTACTAAAATTGTACAAAACAAAATTATAGTTAAAATATGTTTTTTTGCTATTAAGGTTCAGCTTTTGAGCATGATGTAATACCATCTTTCTGATGGATTTTTCTGATACCTAAAGCAGATATTGAAATTGTTCATTAAAAAGTTTGCCCCTACATATTTAACTAGCTCTTCTAAATTTAGTCCATACCCCGTAAAGCTCAAGACAAGAATTCTTCCTCATTTCTCTTATGAAAAATATATCCGCACGAAAGATACGCCAAGCCAAACCAACAATATCTATATTTTATATACATTTTTGCAATGTCACCATCACCATCAGCATATTTCCCATTCGTAAATCGCAACTATAATAGCTATAATCAAAATAACATCAATCTTTTGTGTGTTGTATCTAAAATTAGAATTTTCAATTACACAATATGCGATAAAGTGCTTATTTTCAAGTTCGCGAAAAATATAAAAAGAAAAAGCAAAATAAACAAAAATACCAACATAACATAACTAAAAACAAAAACACACAATTTTACTATCATCGTTTTATCAACTTCTATACAGAAGTCTGGGCTATAGGCTATAGCTAGAGCCATAGCCATCAGAGCCAGAAACCCCCAGATTGTAGAGATGGGTTGGTGCTGGGGGTGCAAAGCGCAGCGCCAACAAACCGCTTCACTGTCAAGTGTTTACGCGCGGTTCTTGGAACATTCCACTCAATAATAAATCAATTAATAGGTTGCGTGCGGAAAAACGTACTTATGTGGTTAAAGTGTGTTTACAATACATTTATAAACCTATACTGGATTTTAATAATAAATTTTAATAAACAATTTACCTACATATATGGGAAAGGCATATAGACTGTATACAATTTGACAACTCAGTGCAATTTCGATATTTATGTATTTGGTATGGTGAACATTTTTGGTATTTCCGAAACTTTCTAAAAATGTATTCAAATGACAAAATCAAAAACCATGAAATATAAAACTTAAGTTTTTTTTTATAATAAATATTCGAGAAAACAATAAATTCAAGGCTTCATAATTTACTGCAGTATCTCATATCATAATAATAGAGACCTTCAAACTAAAACGGTGATGTTTTGAAGTGACTGACTCACGCAATAATAGTTTGATAATTTGGCAAATTCGACTGCGCAAAAAAGTATTTTTCAATTTAGATAAGGATATTGTTTTTGTTTGACATACAGATAGATCATCTTGGTTAAATTAAATCTTTGATTTGTTGTAATTTTTGTTTATGTTTTGATAAAATCTATTTTGGCAATAATCTTTTAACGTCTTATTATTTGACTGTGAAAACCTAAGTAAAAATATAAAAGATGACTGCTCTTTGTACTTATTACTTGCGATTATAGGTACTATAAGGCAAGTTTTGGATTACAGCAAAAAAAAATTTGAGATTTTCGATCGATTTTCTTCAAACTTGGTACATAGTGGTTTTTGGTGATTATGCCCACACATTTTTTTCATTTTTTTTAGAAACAAAAATAATGGTACCTGCCATACAATTTTTTTTAGCAATTTTACATAATCGTATTTTTCTCAAAAACGGCTCGACAACTTTTCTTAAAAAAAATTCAATAAATTTATTTTAGTACAGGCTTTCTTTTGGTGGAATACCATTTTTCAGAAATGGTTATTAATGGTACCTCCCAAAGAACCATTTTTTTGATTTTTGATTTTCTTCAAAACGGTACCTACCACCGATTTCAATTATTTTTTTTTACACATAAGCTTCCAAAAAATATAAATAGTTTTAAGTACCAAAATTTTTGAAAAAATATTTTTTGGATTTTTAAAAAATGTTTCAAAATTTTTTTTGGAAAATCAAATATTTCGAAAACGACATTATCGATTTGTTTGAAACTCGGTATTTAAGACTTTTTTAGTAATTTCTAAAATATTTTTAGAAAAAAATTTATATTTATGAAAAAATAACGGTACCTTCTATACAAAAGTTAAAAAACCGCAAAGGAAAATATTTTTTGCTTAAAAACGACTCCTACGATTTTGATTAAACTTTTTTATAGGCAAAAATTAGTATGATCTACTACCAAAAATTATAAAATTTTACACTTAGCAACTATTAATAGTACCTGTCATAGAACGTTTTTTTTTATTTTGAATTTTCTCGTTATCGGCTAAACGGATTTAGATGATTTTTATGTACAAAATTCAGATAAGATCAAATAATATTGCATATCAAAATTTTCCAAAAAAAAGGTTTTTGGATTTTTAAAAAAAGTTTCAAAATTTTTTTTTGAAAATTCGATATCTCAAAAATGGGTTGACAACTTCTTTTCAAATTTTGTTTTTATATACACATAAATATATACTTAAGATTTGCATACCAAGATTTGTTCTTAAAAATGTTTTAAGAATTTTATATATAAAAAATTAATTTTTTTTAAAACCGCTCCAACGATTTTAATTTTTTTTTCCCATACAATCATTTTCAATCAAGAATTAGCATGGCATTCTTTTTTTCCACATCAAACTGTCAAAAGAGTTGTTCTATCCAATTTAAAAGTCGTATTTCATGCTTCTCTACATTTTTCTCTCATAATTTCCATGTTTTTATATACAATTTTCTTAAGCCCACAGTGTCTTAAACATAAGAGCAAGTACGTGCGACCCAGTCGTGCATTTTATTTTTTATCTGCGATTGTAAGTGTACAATTGGTCTGAAAGATGTACCTCCCTCTCTGTTAGGCCAGTGGAGTATTTCAAAACCTTCAATTACGCCATCGAAAAACTATCTGTTCAAACTTTTTCGGCCAGTAAAAATTGATAGAACGAACTGGAAATTTGTGAAATGTTGGCGTTCTCAGGAACAGTTTTTCAGTGGAGGATTAACTTTATCTTTTTGTTGTCAAAAATCTATTGAAATTAATGAACGATACTATGGATATAACCCTACGTCTTTCACTATCAAAATAGAGATGGGGCCTTAATGGAAATTGCAATCTCAATAACTTTCACTACCGAAATGGAGTTGGCATCACAACGGAAAAGGCCCTCAATTTGGTCCCTGAGTTAACAAATTAGGTGAGCTCGGAGTAAACTTAGGACTTCAATTAGCCAAAAAAAACGTTTCTGCAGTTAACTTAGGTTTAACCCCGAAACTAGGATGATCTAGCAGTGAAAAGCTGGCCCTATGTGTACCAAATTTTATTAATTTGTATCAAGAATTGGGATATAGTTTTTGTTTCCAAAATTCAACAAACGGACCACTGTGTGGAGGTGCGATATGGAGGGCTCACAGCTGTACCGAACCAAGTCACAAAAAGTGAATTCGAAGATAATAAGAGGTTTAGTAAATAAACTGCCATTAATTACTAAAATGAATATTTGACTCGTAATAAGAAAAATTCTAAAGTTTATTCTCCAATTTGTCCTCTTATTTAAAAATGGAAAAGCTAGAGTTGAAAAATATTCACAAAAATTTGCAAAGACAAACAAATTTGTGACTTGGTTAATTGTTGCCTCGAAAAAATTCGAAAAATTGTCATTCAAGATAATAAAAACAGGAATAGTTTTTGAAAAAAGTAACAAAGCAATAAATTCATTTATTTCAAAAGAAGTATTATAAAATTATGGAATTTGATTTTGGGAAAAAGAAACATTTATTAGACATACAAAATTTCGTCATTTTCATGGTCTTCGCTAATTTTTGTTGGTTTTTGACATTAGCTTCAGTCGATTTCCGACAATTATAGTCAGTAGTGTAACTACGGGGTGGGAAAAGGGGGCAATTTCCCCCTCAAGATCATACAAAAACAAATTTTATATAAAGCTTATTTTTACAAAATGTTCCAAATACAAATTTTAAAAGAATATAGCTGCAAATATGACACTACCTGATCACAAACTTAAAAAAAAGCTCCTCCACATTGTACCTAATAGCTGGCCTCTAGCCCGTACTCATTTATCGCCCTGCTTCTCTTTGCTCCTTTAAATTGTTTTGTTGGAACATTATACACAGGTTGATTAAGTCAGTGTGAGTAATAGCGTTTTCGTTTGGTCGTCCGGAAGCACTCCGAATGCTTCTGAAAACGTTCGTTTGGCACAAGATTATAGTTCTTCTTCTTAAAAGAAGAGAAAATTGATTCTGGATTTGAAAAAGAAATCAAGACCAGAAACACCCACACATACGCAGATTTCAAACGTCAAAATAGTGAAATATAATTTTTTGTTATTTAAATTTGGAATCGTGATCTTGTATTTTGCTAAAATGCTAAGTTAAAAGCAAACAATCGGAAAAGCAAATAGCTTAGACATTTCATCGTAATCTTCATGTAATTTTCTGGAATTTGTTCTTAAGTGAGGAGTTTACTCAAATTAAAACCCCCAGATGGAGAAATTCCTTTTAGTTATTGAGGTATTCAGAGATACAGCTGTTTGAGCGTTTCATCACCCAAATGCACAAATACAACAAAACCCAAACTTCAGAATAAAAAAAAAGTGTTGCAACTCAATCGCTTGGCATTCTGGATCGGAGAGTTCCGGAGACCTCTTCCGGTTTACCAAACGAAAACCCTATAACAATCGTATAGCATGTGAAAAAGATCGTCAATATTCTTGCTGAGAAAAGAATTGTCAAATTATAATAATAGAGTTTTCTCCCATACGATTTTTTCTTAGAATATACCCAAGAATCATGCCCTAAAATAAATTATTGACGAATTATTATTATATTTATATTTTTTTGCACCTAAAAAAAACCCCCCAGAACAAAATCCTAGTTACGCCACTGATAATGGTTCAACCTCAAAACTTACAAACACTGCATACATCACTGACAAGTTCCTGAAAAAATATTGGCATTAGCTGTAACACTGCAAAAAATACAAATACTGCATATCATTGACTTGGTTCGTTTTTGCTTCGAAAGAAATTGAAAATGTAAGTTACTGACTTGGTTTTTTTACCGTTAACTTAGGAACTAAACACTTTCTGACTTAGTTTATTAAATACATGAAAAGAGTTAAGGTTTGTGCAGAGCATAGCAGTAATTTTGGGAAAAAAATTTTGTATGACTTGGTTCGGTACAGCTGTGAGCCCTCCATATGTACCTATCTCTTTCCGACTTTTTAAAAAGAGAACAATAATTGTAACTGTTAGCTAACATTTACAAAACGGTGTTTCGACAAACATTTTCAGGTCACGTTGATCGTAAGGTGTATAGAAAATGAACAATTCCGGCATTGTGGTGAGGAAATAGGAATCATACGCTCGCAACATAACACTAAGCTAGTTACCCGGGAAATTCCCTACTAAGCTCTCAAGGTAACATCGATCTGTCGGGCAGAGTTGTAAGAAATTGCAATCTTTACGAATGCAGTCTTTATAAATCTCTCATTGAATTCAACAAAAAGATTGCATTCTTAACATTTTTTTTTTAAGAATGCGACTTCAAAAAATGCAGTCACCATTCTTTTTTTGTTAAATAGATTGTAATCTTTTTTGTTTCCAATCTTTTGTCACCATCAACTGATTACAATCTTTTGAGACTTCATGCATTCTTTTCATTTCGAAACAAAAGAGCTCAAAAGACTTCAAATGAATGCAAAAAGGATGCATGAAGTCTCAAAAGATTGGTATCAGTTGATGGTGACTTAAGATTGGAAACAAAAAAGATTGCAATCTCTATAACGAAAAAATAATGGTGACTGCATTTTTGAAGTTGCATTTTCAAAAAAGAATGCATTCGCGAAAGATTGCAATCTTTTACAACTCTGATCGGGTTATAAGAGTTTCGATTCCGTTTAATAGATACATACTTTCTATGGATTTGAATATTTGCGAAAAAAGTGGCTTTTACAGTTCTTCTATCTGTCTGTACCTCAAACGACAGCCTAATTGAATTTGCTTAGCTTCCTTGCCATACAACCGTCTAATAAAAGCTTATTTATCTCCAAAACAGCTCTAATGAATTCTATACAAGGAAACTCAGCGTATTATTGTAGGTATAGTGTCCTTTTTTGTAAAACAAAAAAAAAATACCAAAAATTTTCATATAATGTTTCTTTTTTATTTTAAAATGTTTCTTAGCAGCGTTATCATAATTTTTAAGCAAAAGATATTTATATTAATGTTAATAATATTTTCATATCAAAATTTTGATTTTTAAATAAATAATTATGTATTTTGAAAAAATGCAAAATACAATTATTCTAAATATAAATTCATATGCGATACAAATTTTTAAAATCGTTAGAGAGGTTTTTTGAAAAATTTTCAAACCATTTTTACGAAAAAATTTTGGTATACCAATTTTAAGTTTTAATATGAGGGCTAAAATTAAATTTTGGAAAAAAAATATTAACTCAAGTTTGAAATATCGAATTTGTAGAAAATATTTTAAATTTGTTTTTAAAACTGCCAAAACATTTTTGTGAAAATTTCGATATGCACTATTAGGCGCTGGACTTTTGGCACCTCATAGATGTGAAATTTGAAAAAAGAAAACGCCATATGATTGGACAGTAATTGGTCAGAAAAGCTCAACTTGTCCTAGAGACTGGTCAACCCTTGATAGCCTGTAATCAGCTTGATTTTTGATACCTCATTTGTGGGAAATTTACGAAAAATGTACACCATTATAGGAAAGTTTTCAAGATCGTGATAAAAGTTCAACTTTATTTTCAGTTGGTCAGCCATAGACTTTGTTCTATGAATTTTAAAAGTTCGTTTCAAGGTCACAAAAAAACTTTTGGCACCTCATTCAGGTCATTAAAAAAGAATGCCATTTGAATGGCCATTTCATGGTCATAAGAGGTCAGCTGCTTGCAATAATTGGTCACCCATACATTTTTTGTTATTTCTTATGAATTTTTATTGAGTTTAAAGTGGCCTTTCAAATGGTATTCTTTTCTTTTTTAAATGACCCAAATGGGGTGCCAAAAGTTCTTTTGTGACCTTGAAACGAATTGAGGGTTTTATTCGTACATATAAATATACATATATAAAAATATGAAAATTATGAGAACAAAACTGTTTAAAAGCATGAAATACAATATTTAAATTAGCTTAAAAAACTCCTTTAAAAAAGACAATGCCCTGATATGAGTTCTTGATTAAATGTGATTGTATGGAAATAAATTTAAAAATCGTTGGAGTGGTTTTTGAAAAAAATATATAGAGTTCTAAAAAAATTTTAGGAGAAATTTTGTTATGTTAACCAAGCATTTATTTATGTGCATGTGAAAATAAAATTAGAAAAAAAATTGTCAACCCTATAAGGATATAGAATTTTCAAAAAAAAAATGTTTAAGCTTTTCTTTTTAAATTCAAAAATTTGCTTTCGAAAATTTGAATATTCAATATTATTAGATTTTACATGAAATTTGCACATAAAAAGACTTAATATAAATCCGTTCAGCCGATAATGGGAAAATTCAAAATAAAATAGCCTTCTACGAGAGGCACATACTATTAAGAATTGCCAAGTGTGTTTTAACATTTGTATAGAAGGTACCGCTATTTTTTAAGTAAGTACTGCGTTTCAAAAAGAATCAACCATGTCGTTTTAGAAATATTTGATTTTCAAAAAAAATTAGGGACATTTTTTAAAAAATCCGAAAAATATTTGTTTTGACAATTTTGACATTCAATATTTTTATATCTTTAATTTTATCTTTAATACAAAAAAAATATTGAAATCAGTTATTCCGTTTTGAAGAAAATTGAAAATGAAAAAAATGGTTCTTTCATGCGAGGTATCAATACAAACCATTTTTTGAAAAAAAAAAAATGGACAGCCTTTACTTAAAGTAATTTGCTGAATTTGCTTTAAGAATATTTTTCGAGCAGTTTTTTGGGCAAAATAAGATTTCAAAAAATTGTTAAGAAAAATGTATGGTCGACACCGTCATGGTGGATTTTAAAATTAATTGCACAACTCGATTGTACATCCAAATCTTAAGTATTTATCTATGTGCATATACAAATTAAATTTCAAGAAAAATGTCAACCCATTTTTTTGATATCGAATTTTCAGAAAAATAATTTAAAACTTTTTTAAAAATTCAAAAATTTCTTGTTTGAAAATTTTGATATGCAATATTATTTGAAATTATTTGACATCTGCATATAAAATTTTTATCAAAATCCCTTCAGCTGATATAATGAGGAAATTCAAAATAAAAAAAATAATTCTATGAGAGGTACTACTAATAGTTGCCAAGTGTCAAATTTTATATTTTTTTTTGTAGTAGATCGCACTAGTTTTGGCCTAAGAAAAAAGTTTAAACAAAATCATAGAAGCTGTTTTTGAGCAAGAAAATATTTTCCTTAACTGTTTTTTTTTTTTTTTACTTTTGTATGGAAGGTACCTTTAGTTTTACATACAAGTAAATTTTGTTTTTAAAATATTTTATATTTTATTACAAAAACTAGTATCGAGTTTCAAAAAAAATTGGTCATGTCGTTTTCGAAATACATAATATTGATTTTCAAAAAAAAATTGAAAATCCAAAAAATATTTTGGGGAAAATTTTGGGTTCAAAACCTGTTTATATTTTTTAGAAGCTTCTGTATAAAAAAAATTATTGAAATCATAAGTACCGTGTGGAAAATAATCGAAAATAAAAAATGGTTCTCTGGGATGTACCATTAATATAACCACTTTTTGAAAAATGGTTTCCTATCCAAAGTTAGTCCTTTAAGAAATTTATTGAATTTTGTTTAAAGAAAAGGTGCCGTTTTTGAGAAAAATGAGATTTTTGTTAAATTGCTAAAAAAAATTGTATTGCAGATACCGTTATTTTTGGTTCTAAAAGAATGAAAAAACCTGTGGGCAGAATCACCAAATATCACGACGTACGAAGTTTTGAGAAAATCGATCCAGCTGTTTTGGCTGTAGCTGGACAGACAGACAGACAGACAGAATTGTCGGACCCACTTTTTTCGTCTTCCTTATCATCGTAATGACAAGTTTGATCAAAATCTCGAGTTAAATTTTTTTACGAATGCATTACATACCATATATGAAGCCGTGAGGGCAAAAGTGATGTAACCCATTTCTTGGCAAAATTGGTAATTATTTCTCGTATTTTTATGAATCAAAAGTCATGTAAGCCAAAATTCTAAATTCCTGAAACGTCTGAGCTATCAGAAAATGTGACTTATTCTCCTTGAATCTCAAGTTTAGTAGTATTTAAGATCGATTAAAGATAAAAAAATATTTTCAAAAAAAAGTGGGTTACACCACTTTTGCACTCACATCATTATATGTAATAGGTGCCTCTATACCTTCAAATATCACAAGTAAAAGTACTCGGTACTTAAAGTAAAATTAATCTGAACAGGTTTAGCAATAAATTATTTACTCGCAGGAGGACAGGATAGCCTCCAAAAAAAAAAAAATGAAAGTAATAAAGTCAGGGGGCTTTGTTGGGAATTATATTTTCAAATTGAATAATTATTTATAATGTATCTTAATTTACAAAACAAAATGCAAATCAATCTTCAAAAACGTCAATGTAAACAATGAATTGTTTTGAAATCCCAATTCCAAAGAAAAATACTTATAAATACCAAAAAATGTATAAAAAAAAAAAAAATAAAAACAACCATTAAATTTCGGGATAATTGCTTTAAGATAAATAAAAAATCTTGTTATTTTGTTGACTCAAATTCTTGGTTATTGTTCTTGTTTTTGTTTTCGCAATGATGAGACCAATTGGTATTTCAAGGAAATGAATTTAATCCGAATGATTCCCAAATCCTACTTATACTTCAAAGGAAGCAGAATAGACTGATATAATGCGTATCGTATTATTAGAAAACAAATTTTATTTATATTGTATATTACAATTCCATAGAACTCACACCCTTAAGTAGTAGATAGTTATAAATACTTTTTTTATTTTAAGTTCTTGGAATATGATAAAAATGTTGAATGTCAAATTGACGTCAGGGACTTTGAATAAACACAAACATTTATCGCAGTTTTATTTCAAAAATAAAAACCTTGCTATATTTGTCATTTCGACGTTAACTTGCAAAGCCGCATATGCACTCAGGTCTTTCTTCACAGTTCACACTTCAACATCTAAGTTATTAGAAGCTACATTTTATAGCATATCTCTCAAAGACATACATTTTAATAGAAACAGGAACACGCTTTAATGACATAAATATTTGCGCGCTTAAAAATAGTGTTTCATAAATATGTATCTGTTTTATTTTTAAGACCGTCATTCATAAATGTATGACACAATCAGCAGCATATAATAGTTGTTGGGAATTGCCCGATAATTATTCTCAGAAAAAAAATTAATAAAATAAATAATATACATTTCAAGCTGAGATGGGTTTGTTGTAGTTGGATATGCAGATTTAATATTTATAAACTAATGCAAACTTGATTTACTGGCTCAATTGAGGTAGTTAAGTAGGTATGTTGTTTGTATTAGCAATACATATAAAAATAATAGTCTTAACCATATAAAAGACGATTCAGAATACGATAGTATCTGTTCAAAATTCAATAGAAAATCAATCTCATCGGGAACAAAATCTGCGCAGAAATTTTGTATGTATTTTATTTTTTATAAGAAATAAAATGCAGGACTGGGGTCAAACGTATGTCTGTACTTGCTCTTATGTTCCAGAGGCCGAGGGTTTAAACAAATTGTATATAAGGACATGGAAATTCGTAGGAAATAATGTTAAAAAGCATGAAATACGATATTTAAGTAAGCCGAAACAACTCCTTTGAGGTGGAAAAAAGGAATGCCATCTGAATTCTTGATAAAATATATAATATAGGCAACAAAAAAATTATCGTTGAAGCGGTGTTTTCAAAAAATTATTTTTATATATCAAATTATTAAAACATTTTTTATTTGTTTGTAAATCTTAAGTATTTATTTATGTGAATATAAAAATAAAATTTCAAAAAAAATTTCAACCGTTTTTGGGATATTTTCCAAAAAAAAAAAATTCATTAAGTTAATTTTTTTTTAGTTTTTTGGTTGTCTTATATACAAAAAAGCTTTATAAAAGTCGTAGAAGCCATTTTTAAGCAAAAAAAATATTTTCCTTAACGGTTTTTTAACATTTGTATGGGAGGATGAGTGTCAAGTAAGCAAAGCAACTTTGACGAGTCGAAAAATGAGTTGGTGGATATTTTGCCGTTAATTAGTCGTTAGTTAGTTGTGTAATTTCGATTTTATCGTGCAATGTTTTCTATGTTTTTTGGGTGCTTTGCTAACTTGATATCAAGTTAGCAAAGCAACTCTCACAGATGGAAAATTGCGTAGGTGGATAATTTTTCATTAATTAGTTGTGACAGTTTCGAATTTGTCGTTCTATGTTTTTTTTTTTCAAAAAGTGGTAAAAACTTAAAAACTCAATATTTTATTCATTGATAATTTGCTGTTATTTATTCGTTAATTAGTTGTGACAATTTCGAATATTTCGTTCAATGTTTTCTATGTTTTTTTGGGTGCTTCGCTAGCTTGACACAACTCAAAAAGCGTGAAAAACTTCTTATACCAAATGTTTTACAGCATAATAATTTGTCTTTCATTAGTCATTAATTGTTGTGAAAATTGAATTCAATCGTGCAATGTTTTCTATGTTTTTTTGATTCTTCGTTAGCTTATTCGTATCAAATTAGCAAAGTCCCACTTTAAAAAGGATTAAAACTGCTAATACCGAACTGTTTATGGCTTAATAGTTTGCCACAAACTACTATAACAATAAAACATAGAAAACATTGAAACGAAAAATTAAAAATTGTCACAACTAATTAACGGCAGATTATCCACCTACCTATTTTTCGGTTTGTGAAAATTGATTTGGTAACCTGACGTTCTTATAGAAAACAAATCACCCAAAATTTCATAGAAAACATCGAATGACAAAATTGAATTTATCATAGCTAATTAAAGACAAACTATTATTGAATATAATATTGGATTTTATAAGTTTTTTATCGCTTTTTTGAAAAAAAAAACATAGAAAACATAGACCCAAAAATTCAAAATTATCACAACTAATTAACGACAAATTATCAACCTACTCATTTTTTGATCCGTGAGAGTTGCTTTTCTAACTTGATACAAGCTAGCAAGGCACCCCAAGAAAACATAGAAAACATTGCACGATCAAATTGAATCTGTCAAAACTAATTAACAACTAACTAACGGCAAATTATTAAGCCATAAACCATCAGGTATACGAATTTTGTACTTATTTCCGAAAGGGTGCTTTGCTAGCTTGATATCAAGAAAACATTGAACGACAAATTCAAAATTATCACAACTTATTAACAACTAATTAACGGCAAACTATCCAGCAGTTCAATTTTCGATTGTCAAAAGTTGGCATGCTAACTTAACACTCATTATGGGAGGTTGGAGGTACCACTATTTTCCCATAAAGTTTTTTTTTTGTTATAATATTCTAGAAAAACTTAGAAAACCTTTTAACATCCAGTTTCGAAAAAATCAACAATTTTCAAAATATTTGATTTTCAAAATAAATAGTTTTAAAATAAAAAAAAAAAGAATTGGGTTTTTTCGAAAATTTTATTTAAAAAAGAAAACTTTATATTTTTAAGAAGCTCCTGTATAAAATAAATTACTGAAATCAGAAATATCGTTTTGAGTAAATTCGAAAATACAGAAATGTTTCTTTAGGAGGTGCCATTAAAAATCACATTTGAAAAACCGGTATGCTAATTTCAACTATGTATTAAAATACATTTATAAACCTATTTTCAGAAAACTTCATCAATCCGTTTTTAAAATGTTGAGTTTTCAAAAAACATCGTAAATCAAAAAAAAATTTAAATGGCAGGTACCGTTAATAACATTTTTTGCTAATTTTTTTTACCAGAAAGTACAGTAATACACTGATTTTTTATTTAAAATCGTTACGGCTATTTTTCAGATAAATAAAGTTTTTCTTTAACGGTTGTATGGCAAGTACCGTTATTTTTGATGCTAACAAAAATCTATTCCCCTCTATGGAATTACAAAAAATCTTAAGCTCAAAATTTGAAAAAAAAAAAACTGCTTTATTGGCTTAGGCTGTAGGTCGAGGTAGAGAAAGAGGCGAGATACACTTTAAAAACCATTTTACACTCAAAAAATCCCGACAGTTTTTTTGAAAATGACTTTTCATTGAAAAGAGACGTCAAAAATGTTTGTTAACAAAAGTTGTACAGCATTTACGATTTTCAAAATGGCGGAGAACGCTTTTAGGTACTCTTTTTGTTAAAAATTTAGACTTTCCAACTTCCAAGAGATCCTCTTTACGAAACACAAAAAAAAATTCAACGCAGCATTTTTTGTAGATATAAAATGCTTATTTGATTGGAATACAGTGGGATCTCATGGTTTGACCGAATTTCTAGCTCAGTTCCATTAAATCAGTATACAAGCTGAAATTCATATTTTTCATTTTTAAACGCTTATGAAATCATTTATAAGGAATGTACCAGTAAAGTATGAAACATTTAAACAAACAAAAACACATTTCGCATTTCTGAGATTCCAAGACTTCTAACTAAAAACTCACTAATAGCTCATCGTTGCAAAATCACGAAAATAAAATAAAAAAAACTTGTTGCAATTCTTGATGAATTCTCACCTGGCAAATTCCCATTAAGTTTATAGATACATCTGTTTTCAAATCACAAATAAAGTCAGCAAATAAATATATCTGTATGTAATGCATGTAGTTCCCAATAATCCATCAAAGGAATTTAAAAATAGTTCAACCTCAACTCTTTACCCCTCCACCATTGCGCCAAAAACCCCTTTCAAATGGCTGGCTTCCCACTAATTGCACACTCATTTGTTATTTAATATTCGACTTGTTGTTATTATCCGCTGTTATTTTTATCCACAATCTCACAAAATTATATCGAAAAATGACTCAGATACCCTCTTTAATGCCATAATACCCGATGCCTTACACAGGTTTTCATCAAATAAGTAGGTAGGTACCTATACATTTTGCTAAAATTTTTGCCCGTCGAACAACAAACAACCATGCCCAGCCCGCACCCACCAACTATACCAACCACCGACCGTATGCTTGTAGTAAAATTCCCAGAAAATGCAGAGATATTTACCGTCACATCACGGGGATCCCCTGTACAGAGAGACGCCTAGCTAGCGCTCGGAATGCGCGCGTACGTTCACAAATCACAAAATAGCACAACTATGCCAAGGTATCCAATCCAAGCGCACCTTCCAATACACCGTTTCCGTTGAAGTAGAGGTAGAAGTAGAAGTATAGATACTCTATACACCGTCTGATTCTGTGGTACGTAAAAGTACATTTTTACACTATGACAAGCATGTAAAAAGGGGTGGGAGGCCGATTGGCAGTGCGGTCGGGGCGCAACGAGATAAAACCAAAATATGACTCAATGAGAAAATGAAATAAATATTTTATGAATGAAAACGGCATTCGGTCGAATAACTGATCAGAAACGAATACGGGGGGAGTGGAAGTGCCCTTCCTCTGCTCTGGCCATATATATACCAGCCTTTTCCCCCCTTCTACGGCCCATTGTCTATTGGGTGCATTGGAATATTGGATGAATGTAAAGTGAATCTAGGTCGACTGCTCTTGTTTTGTTGAGTTTGTTTTATTTTATCATTTTTTTTTTTCATTTGATCGATTTTGAAATTGCTTTGAAAATCTCTTAATAAATTTTCAAATATGTTCATCAAATAATGTTTGTTTTTTTTTTTGTCTGTTTTTCTTTTTATGTTTAAGCGCAGATCAGGGTTAAGTAATTTGTGTTCATTTCGAATAATTGTAAATGAGTAATGATTTTGTTTGACATCACATAGATTTAATGGAAGATCAAATTCAAATTTGAACTTGTTCCAAATAATTCTAGAGAAGCTTTAGTTTATTTAACAAAATGCCAAAATATTTCTCTTAAATGGAATTCGATTGATTTGAATGCATTTTCCTGCACAGTGATAATGAAGTGATATCTGTAAATAACAAAACTTTAATTAAAAGAACAGATATTTTGTCTTGAATAGTGCGTCGTATAAATGAATAAGTTATAGAATCTAGATAATTTTAGTACTCAGGCGTTATAAACCTAGTTTTAAAAAGAATAGTTTTAATAACTAGATATGGCAAACAACTTAGCAGATAAGGATGCCACGTGACTTAAATTCATGTGGTATCGCTATGAACTTATGGTTTTAAAATTACTGCACATTATATTTCAAAGCTCTTATTCAATGAATTCAAGTCTTAAATTCACGAAAAAATGCTGGTGTTCCACAGGGCTCTGTTTGGTTTCCGAATCTCTTCCTCATACTCGAAAACGATTTTTATCATTTGACTTCTGATATGTTTGAAAATTTTATGACAATAGTAGGGCTAGCCTGCGACCGCAGGAAAAAATCGATACCGATTACAGCTCCAAGGCATTCAGAACGATACCAAGACCAAAATTTTGAAATCGATTAATAGATTGTGATTTTCGACTTGAAATTCGTTGATCTTTTTCCAGAGGATTTGCCAGAGAGTGAATATTTGGTGTATGGTCGATCCGGAAGCCACACTGATGGTACTTGCTGATTTGTTGCAAAACAGCGTAAGGCTACGGTTGCAATGGATGCGCACTCTGACGAAAAGCCGTTCTAAACGCATTAGTCAGAATTAGTGGTTGCAGTGGATCTGTAGCAATCGTTCTGACGTATTCGTTATAACTGTTCGTCAGAAGTTTGTGGAAGCAATTGATGTATATTCTGACGAATAATAATTGTTCAGACATATTCTTAAGAACCATCAAAACAATATGGTCTTATGAGACCGGTAACAGTGCAAGCATCTGGTTTGAAAATGACAAAAAATATCTGTCCACAATTTGTAAAGGAATTTTTTGTCAACAAAATTTGCAAGGATTGTTGGAAGTTCTAATCTTATTTATCAACATCCAATTTTAAAAATTTCCGTATCCAAGAAATCCGTTTAATTTTGTTTTTCATCGTTTTTCGCTATTTTTGAGGTTATGTTACATAGCCACGTAATGTTCCATCGGTAATATTCCGATAAACCGAGCTCATTGCAAAAACGGAAAACGAATTTGTGATCAGTCCCCAAAATTATGCTAAGAATCATTCTTGTTTTTTTGTGTCCAAAAGAGTTATTACCTTAGTTATTACAAGGAAACAGATCTTGTAATTGTTTTTTTCAGAAACAACTCCAACAATTCGAATGAAATTTTCACTGTTTGTTATCTATTTTTCTAATGCTTGTGTTCTTGGAAAAGACTCCGACAGTTGAAATTTTCAAACCTCCACCCACTGCCACACCTATTTTTTGTATATCTTGGTTTCTTTGAAACAGCTCCAATGATTTTTTTTAACAATTTTACTAAAAGCATTGTGTTATTGACCAGAACTACCCGTAGAACCGTTTTTCTTTTGGGAGGGATTTGCTAATGTATTGCATAACTGATATGGATCAAACTTTTTAATCCAGTCAATCAATTTGGCTCAAAAATGCCCTTATTCCTGCTTTATGTTTTTGGGGATGCTGAATCTGAATCTGTGGTTTGCGACTAAAATTTCGTGACGCAAACATGAGAACAAATACAAAAAATGATACACAAATGCAGTTTTTGGGAGTTTTTCACTTACGGTTCGAAAACTATCATTATATTTTTTGAAAATATCATGAGTGTAAAATTGATTAAAAGTATACACAATTTCAAATAAATCTCTGACTAAGGTTTTTCTTCTACGATTTGGGCTCAAGCACATGTTGAAAATTGACGTATTTTTAATAAAAAAATAAATTGGGTGGCACAACAGCTCGTAGAGAACCAGCGCCTAGTGACTTACAGCCATTCTTGTGTGCGTGTTGTAAGTAGGAATGGAGGGGCCCTACAATTTTTTGCCGAGTCCGAACGGGTAAATGAAAAGCACTTATTCGTGACAAGTAAACTCTTGGAGGATTTGTCACTTCAAAACAAATAACATTTTTGTTTTTAGGTGGCACGGCTGGGACTCGAACCCACACCTTCGGCATGACAGTCCTACGTACTAACCATTATGCCACGAGGTACTACGTATTTTTACTGTTTCCGAAAATCCACTCGGCAACACAAATTAATTACTTTATTTGACAAAATTTGAATTTTTCTCTAACATGAACCAATGTGTACTTTGACTGATTGTCTTTGATGCGCTGAACTCGAACTTGAACTCAGAATTGCTCCACTAAGTCACGTTTTTGAAATATTCAAATCTATAATATTGAAAAAATACGTTTTTGATACAAATCTGGGGCTGTATTATTCCTCGAAGTATTTTTTTTTTTTTTAATAAATTTTGATAGTCTTTCTTAAGTATGAATACTGTCCCTCGAAATTCTTTTTTGAATCGTTCAAATACCGTCATTCATCGTCTAGAAATCATTATTTAGTTCGTAGCCTTCTTCTTAAACTGCTTAATTTGAAAATGTGCTAAATTCATAACTTTGAAATGAGGATTTCTAAGAAAGAAATAGGAATGGATTTTGAGAGAGCAACATTTTTTGGGAATCATTTATACTTTCAGTTGAAGCAAAAGGTGCAAAAACCAGACAACTCCTCAAAAATCAAAAAAACCAAAATATTCTCAAAAAAAATTAAAGTTTTACGTGAGCTCTACCCATACCATTGCGTTTCGCCCAGGTAAAGCATTAAGGCGTTGTAGAAGGGTACAACAGAATTTTACTGATGAGCCCAACTGTTGTTGCCCCAAATTTTTATTTTAGCTAAAAAAATAACGGTACTTGCCATACAACCTTTAAGGAAAAGCTTATTTATCGCAAAAACGGCTCCAACGATTTTGATTAAAAAAACCAGTGTATTATTGTAGATATGATGTACTTTTTAGTAAGAAAAAAAATCACCAAAAACATTTATTAACGGTACCTGCCATATAACGGTTTTTTTTTTTTTAGTTTTCTCATTAACCGTTCATCCGATTTCAATAAAATTTTTTGCACAAAAGCTTTGTTAGAATATAAATAAAACTGCATAACAAAATTTTTGAAAAAAATAAATTTTGGATTTTTAAAAAAAGATTCAAATTTTTTTTTTTTTTGAAAATTCAATATTTCGAAAACGGGTCGATGAATTGTTTTGAAATTTCAGTTTTAAATGTGTATTAATATAAACTCAAAATTGGCATATCAATTTTTTTTTGAAAAATGTTACAAACATTTTATATATAAGAAATTAATTTTTAAGAAAACGGCTCCAACGATTTAAAATTCTTTTCTTGCAAATATTCACATTTTTTTCGAGTAATCAAATGGCATTTTTTTTTGAGCTATAAGTTATTTATCAGACTGCTTATACAATTAAAATAACGATTAAAATGCTTTTTTAATTATTTCTATAAATACTTGATATATATTTTTTAGAGTTCTTAAGTCCCAAATAACTTGAACATAAGAGCAAGTACGTGCGATCCAGTCGTGCATTTTATTACTAATATATTTATACGAAAACCATGACCTACTAATAGTTATCTACCTTCTATCTTTTAACAAATTCAAACTTCATAATGATATATGGACAGGAAAGAAATATTGACAAAAAATCACTAGAAGCCCTGGAGGCTACACTAAATTGTCTACTTCATCCGAGTCCTGTGAAGTTAGCAAAAAAATTGTTTAAAATTGAATAAAAAATGAGAGTTCTCGGTAGCAAACAAAGAGTTACTCATACTTTTTTCAATAGTTCTGGCGAATGGAGTGTTAAAATTAAAAAAATAGTTTTTTTTACTAACTTCACGCAGCAAGGACTTTTTGAGAAAAAGAGTTCTGAGCATGTTTTTCATCTTAAAATTAAGAGTTCTAGAGTTCCTGATGGGTTTTAGAATGAGTTCTACAAAATTGGAAAAATTAGGGCAATTAAAGGTGCCCATTGACTTAGAACCAAAAATTTTCAAAATCCAAAAAAATCAAAAAACGGAGTTCTGATTTGAGTTACCGATAGCAAACAAGCAAACAAAGAGTTCTGAACATTTTCCTAATAACTTTTTTTTAAACTAATTTTTCAAATAATTGTTTTGAAACACAATAATACTCGCTCCGTAAAACCTATATCCAGTTTTTTTTTTTCAAAATCCAAACTATTCTCAAAAACTTAATTTTTGTTTGATAAAGAATGAAAAACACATTTTATAAGTTTAAAAATTGAAAAAGGGAATTTTTCATTAAAAAATAAACAGATTTGTTGTTAGAGTCGTCTGATTTTTGTTCCATTTTTTTGCTGAAAATAGACGGAGGCTTTGTTTTCTTCAGCATACGTCTCAATTGTTGTTTTTCAATTTAATATAATACTCTTATTTTGTAAGCTGAAATTTGAGACTAAAATCTCCAAGGATTCAGTACCTCTAACAATACTTGCATTTTTCAAGTTTCCACGTGCGGTGCAAAAACAAGACAACTCTAGTTCAAAACTGCGTTTTTCTTATCTAGAGTCAGCTGTGTTTCAAGTACCTACACCAAACGGTGCAGGATTTTTTGTTTGTTATTACTGCATCAAAATTCATACTACACCATAAAGAGTTCTCTGGTTTTTGACCTGGATTCTTCAAGTGTACTTTGATGTAAATTTTTGAAAAACCAACAGTTTTAGAGTTATAAGCAACAAACTGCAAGAAATGAAAACATGAAGTTGGCAAAAATGATAACTAACCCACAATTTCCATGTCAAAAACACAATATGACTGAACTATTTTATGTGGCTTTCACGGTATACAATGTCTAAGGGATGTTATGATTATAGAAAATGAGATTCGTTGGTTATTATTAAATAAAAACAAAATCACTCTCTTTTACCAGAAAGAATCCTTCCCACGGGTATACCAAAGAAAACGAGTTCTTATACCTTTCACCTCCCCTAAAAATTTTAGGGTACTTTAAGAAAATGCTTAAAACACCTAAACAATGGTCTCTCGAACAAAAAGTCTAATTTTACTGGGCTATTAACGAAATATATAGAAATCACCCAAGAATTGGACATTTTTCTAAAGAATCGTCAAAATCTCTATTTCTGATGTATCTACTGTTGCAATCACGTAGGACAGCACAGGTACGAAGTTAAATCAAATATCTTTAAAGCCATGGTGTTGAAAATTTGATTAAAACATCGAAGATTTTATTTCACACAAAACCAATGTTTTCCCCTTTTTAGAGTAAGTAAAAATTCTTATCAAGTCTAGCCATCTTAATATGGTCTGTTCATTTCTTGGAAAACTTTTGGGCATATCTTAAAACTAATTTTCGTTTACAGATTCATTATTTAAGGCAAACTAGATAAATGACAAACAAAATTTGATTTTAATCTAACTGCGATCGATTTTCGATAACATATCACACAAAAAAAAAGTTAACTGAAGGCTAACAGGATGAAACAGCAGATTTTTGACCTAGCTAAAGCCTGAAGGTTGTAAAACATATTGGCGCAAAATTAAAGTGAAATTAACACGATACTTAATCAACTTTAGTGTAACACTAGGTGAAAATGGCGTTTTCTTAAATTATAGACAATGTCAAAACAACTTTATGCTTAAGCACTTGCATTAAAGTTAAAATAACCAAAGTCTGATTTTAATATTTTAGTATCTAAAAAGCTGAAATGGCATCTGTTGCATGAGCTGTCATTGATTTAGGCAAGTTCAACTTTAATTTGCTTAGAAAATGGTCTTAACGCGATACTAACTACCATGTGTCTATAATTCAGGAAAAGTTAGAGAACTGCATTAAAGTTAGACAATTGTTAACTAGTGTCACGTTAAGGCCCTTAAAATAGGCTGTCTATAATTTTGCGCCATTCATTTTATTTTCAATCAATTAACCAAACAATAAGTCCATTAGTCTATTAGGTTTACCGTTTACTATACTTGGCCGATTTATTTCAGAATTCTATTGAAGTCTCTTATTTTGGGCGGAATTAAATAATTATGTATATCCGAGTACTTCCAAAAACCACGAATTTCTACGAATTCAGTCCAAAGTTCTGTCAAACTTTATATGGAAGAAAATTGCACTAAAATTCGAAGAAATTCATTGTTTTGGGAAGACATAATATTGCTCGAATATTGTTTCCTATTCAAGCTTCCGTTGAAATAAGACAAACGAAAATTAGAATTATTCCGATATTGTTCAAAATTTAAGCATTTTAAATACTAATTTGCTGCCAAAGAAATTTGTTTAAAAGCTTATGGAGTGTTCTTTTAATTTTCAAGACTTTGCTTGAAATTGTGACTTTTGTAAAGCGTAGTGGAAATTAACATTTAATTAGTATCTCGCAACTCAGATAATAGCAATTTTATTTGATTCCACCAAATAAAAGGAATGTGTCTATTTTTAGACTTGTTGTTCTTAACTTAAAAACATTCAGCAAAATCGCAGGTGATTTATTTTTTCCTTAAATTGTTAGTAAACAAATTACGAGTAAATGAATGACAAAACAAATCATTGTTTTTAATTTAATGATGACGATTGAATTCGATAACATTATCACAACTTTAAGTTAGCTGAATTCTTTGATAAAACCCAAAAAAATTGTTCTAAACTTTTCTTTGACCTTGATAGTAGCATTCCACATTCCTTATCTTGTTGTACTTATTTCCAAACCCACCACGCACTGTATTAATTTCAAGAAATGATAGCTCATGAACTTGAATTCTATAAGAATAAAAAAAAAAAAAAACAAGTAAATAAACTTTTGAAAATTCCCAAATCAATTTACGGAAAAGAATGTTATTTTGCCATAAAAATTTTTTGATTTCATTTGTGAAGAAGATAAAGCAACGGCCATAAAGATAAAATTTGACATTTCCGATTTCACTTTCATTGAACCAATAGTTACCTATACTTGTGTTAGATTAATAAGACAGTCTTGACAATCTTAAAATAACTGCCACGCGAAGCAATTAAAAACAAAAATATATAATTTTGTTTGGTTGTAAATTATAGTATCTCACTATAATAGTGTCACCCACCCAAACCAGAAGCATATGAACTTGTGCCCCCATCTGAACTAACACTATATCAATTTTCTAGACTCTTAAGATAGTAAAACCAAAAATAGAATTTATTCTTTTGTGGGTTTTGAACTATACTCCGTCATCGTACTTCTTTGTGCTGAAAATAGGCAGCAAACAGTCAAAAGGGAGTTATTTTTAGAAAAATGTCTTTCACTACATTCACAGATAGATGTTAAGTCGGTACCTAATACACTTGTATAGAGAGTGGAAACAGCATTTGGTTATTAGTTTTGTATATCTAGTTTCTCCTTGAACATTAAGATACTTCGTGAATGAGTTAAGGAGAAGGAGGATATAATAATAAACAATAGAAAATCATTTTAAACTTTACTATTGTTGGGCTTGACAAAGACACAAGTTTGCAAAGTAACTTCTGTCGTATACAATCTTTAGCTGAAAAAGAAAGAGAGTTATTGATATATTCTTATGCCATCACGACAAACGCATGCATGCACAAAAGCACAATAATATAGTGGTGCTTTGCTGTATACTCTGTCATTAACCGGAAGTCGATTTATCTCAAAAACTATTGTATATTCAAACTTTTAAGCCAATTTACATTTTGGCAACAAGCAATATACGGAATAGAAGAACTAATTTGTTTGACAAAGTGGGTGGCGAGGTTGGGTTTAAGGGTAAACGAGGCATGTGAGTGACTAAATTTATTATTGGCTCGAGAAGACACATAGATACATTTAAAATAGAATGTCAACATTGGAAAGGACATTGACTGAGAGCTAAGAATTAGATATTCATATGTAGGTATACATGTTGCCATGTTGGTTTTTGGCGTCTGGCTGTGGTGTTAATTTTTTTGTTTTGGCGGCTACGGAGGGGGAAGAGGATAATGCTGCTGCAAAGTGGTGACATTTTTGAAATTTTGTTGGTATTCATCACGCGCTCGAAAGCATGAGTAAAATGTTTTAAAAATAATAGATTTGAATTTTTTTGCTTAATGCATTATGGTTTTCGCAGCTGGGATTTATTATTCTTAAATAATAAGAATTTAAATAATAAATGTATCCAAGTACTTGTTGAGTCATGCCAAGTAGTAAAGATACTGATAAACTCTGATAAAAATTATCTTAAATGTCTTAGCTCTAAATATTGTTAGAAAAACAGAGATCAACAACGTCTCATTGAAGGGATGGTAGGTATGGATCTTAAACGAGTAACAGTAAAATTAGACAGATCCATTGAAGAACATACATTTCCAATCGAATGAAGGCTCCGCAAAATTGGGCCATAGGAAGTAAGGCCCCAAAAAAAAATGAAATAACGCCGCAAAAAATGCATACAAAACAACAACAAAAATATTCTCGAATTTTGGGGTGTTATTTAATTTTTTGGGGCCATCTTTCATTATGAAAAAGACCGCAACATTAAATTTGGGGCTTAGTTTCAATTTATTTTGAAAAACAATTTGGGGACAAATTTCATATTGCATAATTTACTTGGAATTTCCAAACTAACATTGTTTTCACAAAAAATATTATAAAAATCCGCAAATCGAGGACCCAGAATTAGCAAAATACCGCTAAGTGTGGTGCCCAATCATGTTTCAGTGTAAGACCGAGGTGATGTAAAAGCTTGATGAGAAAACGATCGTCACTCTGCAAGTCAACAGAACAATATTTGCCAGCAAATCCTTACATACAACGCAAATAAGTTCGTAAGATTTGCGGGCAAATTTTGTTCTGTTGCCTTCCAGGCATTTTAAAATTTGTGCTGAATGCAACCTCGAAATTCAAGCTGAATCTATAGCTGAGGGAGAGGGAAAGGAGAACTATAAGTGTCGTTGTTGCAGAGAAATTGTACAGAAAATAATCCAAGTATTTGTTTGATGGTTTGGGTATTATTTCATTTTTGAAAATAAACTTTAATATTAAAAAAAAAAATTGGGGCCTTATTTCAATAAAAAATAAAAAGACAAAACGAGTTGGGGCCTTATTTCATTAATTTTTAGGCCTTATTTCACTGGGGCATTATTACATTATGAAAAACTACCCCAATTTGGGGCCTTATTTTATTTTTTCCTTTGGGTTGAACTCAAATCTGAAGTCAGAAATATTCCACGGACTGGATCACGCTTTAGAAATATTCCTGTTAAAAATAAAAAATCCATTTTTCTTTTTGTGAGGTGATTTGTTTGAACAAAATTTGTAACGGTTTCGAAAAGAACAATAACTGCGGATTTCTCTGAGAAAAATAGAGATACTTATCGGAAAAATTCAACCAGATTTAAAAAACATTATAATTCTTTTAGAAACCGTTACAAATTCGAGTTCAGTACACCAAAACTTATAAAAAAGTATATTTTGGTTTTTGTTCCAAAAAAAATATATTTTCTTGATCGGTGCTGGTCACTAAATAATTCTATTTTTGAAGCAGGAAATTTTTTATAAAAAAAAAATCAGTTTCTTATAAATATGTGCAAAATTGTATTGCTTTTTGATAATAATATTTTTATTTAAAGATTTTTTTTGCTATTAAAATGAACTTTCATGGAGAGTTCTTTATTTTTATCAATATATGTATGTGGTTTCTATTATTAGATTTTTTTTTTTTTTGAAAATTTTGATAAGAATTTCTCAAAGTTTTATGGAAAATTAAATAGATTATACTTTTTTGATGTGCAAAAAATATATATTGTGGTATACAGCATTTTGTGCGGTATCGTGTAGCTACCTTTTTTGCAATTTCGCATTTTTTGAAATTTGAACCTTTTAAAACTTCGACTACAACTACCAGTGTGATGATAGATTTTTGAATAAAACACTCACAGAAAAAAGCATGTATAACTAATCAATGTTCGGTTGATTATATCTGTTATTTTTCAACTCGGTTAATCAGGCTAACTGCTTAACAAGATACCTGATTTGATGTCGTCTTAATCTTGTTAATTTTACATGAAAATCTAGTTAACTCAATGTGCAATGTCCTGTAAATCATACATGAAATTCTTGCTAATTTAACACGATTTAATGTTGAATCTACACTGTATCCTGTATGTAAGTCATGTATCCAAATCCGCGTTCCTATCTTTCCAGCCTTTTTTTCTTTCCTAATAGGTGTTTCTTTCAATATACTGAGAGCCAGCCATTGGTTCACTCTCTCAAAACGAGACGAGAGAGTGACGTGATTCGCTGTCATCTTTTTCTAGTTATAAAATCGTTTCCCAATACACAATGCGGCGAGATTTCTTGCAACGAGAACTATTTTCTTTTAAAAAAAAAATAATAAAAATCAGCCAAAAAATCTGTGAAGAAAACAGATTATGTATAAATTACTTTATCTTTTAATTTCAAATAACTTGTCAAAAAAGAAAATCGTCGTCTCGTCGCGTCTTTTTTTCAATTTTTCGAATCCTTGGCGTGACGTGACAACGAGAAACGCTTCATTGTGTATATCGTTGTATACTTTTATAGTTTGAAATTCGTTTGACAGCAACGACGGGATCTCGTCACGCTCACGTCTCATTTCCTCGTCACACTGTGAATCAGGCTTCAGTATCTTGATGAAACAAAAATCGCTACTATAACTCCACACTAAAGTGGATGAGTGATCCAACTCATAATAAATAACAGACGGCGGCGGTCTGATAGTATCCAAAAACGTAGGTAACAGATTGTCTCCTGTTCTGAACCATAATCCAAAAAGAAGAGTGGGTGACAGTTGGTCCGCAAGCCCATGATGTAACTCTTAAGAGAATGGCCAGGTGCCCAACATAACTTATGGTACATTTCCACCTGACGCTAATCTGAGATTTAATAAGATCTACCTCAAATCTCAGAGATTTACCATACAAATTTATTTCGTAAATCTTGAAGATTAGAAATTAATCTTGTTAAATCTTCCTAGGACAAATAGTTTTACAAATCGAACTGACCTTTTCTTAAATGGTGCTGAACGATTCATTCGAGACTCGCATTCAGTTCTTCATTGTTTCACACGAATCAAACATTCTGTCTCATTCGCACTTCATAAGAAAAATTGGAACGCCATTTGCATTTTTGAAGGTGCTGTCAAATTCAATCTTTTTTAAATCTTTTTGTGCGGTGGAAACACTAAAAAGATTTATTAAATCTAATCTGAGATAAACCTTCGGTGGAAACATAGCATTACTTATCAATACTCCTGTAAAGATGGAACGTTATCGTCTTATCCCCCAAGCCCCTCAAATCTTGCAAAAACCCACCGAAGTAGTTTGTTTAGAATCGCGAGTAGGGAAATAATTGCCAACTTACCTCTCCGAATTTAAAAATACTGGTTATGGTTACTTATTGTTTGTTTTCGCTGCCGAAGTTATCTTTTGATTTTTTTTTCAATTTCACTGAATTAAGCAAAAGCGATTGCTGAAAAATAGTTAATGTAATTTTGGATTAATTCAAATAATGCGAACACTTTTGTTTAAATAATTTTGTATAAAAATGCAAAATAGGAGTTAGCTGCTTTTCACTCTAAGCCGACGATTTGTTGTTCGAAATTAAATTTTTTGAGCTTTTGCACTTTCTTTTCTTCCTTTGATTTTTTCAAAAACAGTGGGAAAAATAGTGGGAAAATGGTTGAACGCGTTCATCTTATTCGCCGCTCCTGGAAGTGAAACCAGAGATCGGTGAATAAGAGGATGATGTGGCATCAACAACATATATGTATGTAGGACCGCTGGATTTCGTAAACGTTAGCGCTCTTCAGATTTTAAAGTCGTTTAATTCGGTATTTGGTGGCAAAATTGTGCTAGTTTTAAAAAAAAGTTCGGTTGGTTTTTGTTTCCGCTAGAATCTTCTTCGTTCATTCGGGACAAGGAGATAACTGATATTCCTTGTTGTAGTTAATTGAAAAGATTTTGGGTTTTAGCCCTACTTTAAGCAAGGTTTCCCAAACAAATAAATAATTTCACTTCCCCATTCGAGAATATAAACTTGTTCTTTTCATACCCAAAGCTTTCACTGTCGGATTCGCTTCAGAAGGTTTGTAATTTCCTTCAAAATCAAAAAAAATTGCTGGCGCCCTTTTATTTTTATTTGTATTTGATCTAGCCGTGGTGGTAGCATCCAAGTGCTATCTGGGGTTACAATTCCGAATTCAATAATCGAATATCGATTTTTCTCTTTTATGTTGACATTCGTGTTGCAACCAAAAGACATAAGTCATTTTCATTTCGTGCATGCCGGTCGGGATTTCTTTCGTCGTTCTTTTTTTTTTGTTATAAATAAAAGCATAAATAATAAATAATTCGGTTTTCGTTTCGTCGGGAAAAATTGTAACAGAATCCTCATTTCATTTACCCCATTTCACCCTATAAATATCTCAATTTTGAAAACTATGAATCCCTTTAGCTGTCTTTCAAGAATGACCTTTCCAACACAAACAAAAATATTACAAATCATAGTAAATTTTTGGCACTTCTACCCCATTTAACCCTATGTATGAAGCTTAATATTGAAAATTAGCTCTTAAGCCAATCTGAAAAAAATAACCTTTAACATTAAAACAAAAATTGTTTAAATCGGAATTGCCTTTTTTTATAATTTAGGTTTAAAAATCGCATATTGTATTGCTTATTCTATTCACCCTCCTATAATTTATAAATCTAGAAAAATATTTAGGCCTCAGGTATGTATATGTTTGTATCTTTTACTTTTAACTTTTCAAACACAAAAAGAATTTTTTTAAATCGGATTCCATTATTTTTTTTCATTTTCCCCCATTTCACCTTAAGAATGAAGGTTAATTTTGTAAAATATTTTACAGTAAGCCCATCCTATTCAGATACATTTTGTTTTACCCCATTTCACCCTACAGATACAAATCTCAATCTGGAAACGTTTCTAGCATGTAACGTATCCCCTTAGTTCATCCTCTTAGTAAACTCTTTGAAACAGAAAAAATAATTTTTGAAATCTGATACCATTTTTATGTTTACCGCATTTCACCCTACAAATAGAATTTTCTTACAAAATTGCTAATCCCTTAAGCTAACTTTTCAAACTTCAAAAAAATGTTTGAAATCGGATGTGTACATTTTAGTTTCTAAAAATTTAAAAATAAAAAAACTCTCAAAAATACCCAAAAAAAAATATGTATGTACCTACATTGGGGTGGTCCTTAAATTTGACATAGTCTTAGATAGCCCTCATTCGATTCAAAACATTGAAAATTAATTTCCCTAATTTTTTCAGATTTTTCTTTCACCCTCTTCTTCTCCCTATTTCCACTTTAAGTTACTAATTATGGGTTAAAAAGGATTCTTATAACACACGAAAAAAATATCAGAACGTATGGATTAGATTCAGACGAGAACAAAATCGTATTAGAGGGGGGTCTATTTTCCCCCGTTCAGGCGGGAGGGGTAATTTTCTAAAAATTTTACCCAAAATAGAAAAAAAATTAAAAAACAACGCCATGCAAAAGCTTTTTTTCAAAACCACGAATTCACTCTCTCATATGCTTTTCAAATCAAGTTTTTATTGTAAATAGTTTCTGAAAAAAAATTATTTTCAATCAAAATTATTATTTTTTTAAATTTTAAATTTTAAAATTATTTTTGTCAAAAACTATTTACCATAAAAATATTGCATTCACGATATCGCATCGTAAGAAAAAACTTCCCAGGAACCTTTGTCTATTAAAGTGTTAAATTTGTAAATTTCTAAATCTTATACAATCACTTTTTAGGCACTAAATTTAACCTCATTTTGTCAAAACAACCAACAAAAAAATTCACACAACCATAAAGTTTTTATCTCATTAAACAGCGGGAAAGACCCAATGGAATTCCATCACCATTATTCTTCCACGCTTTGTCCACCTGCTAAACCGCATGATTTATAAATCCAATGACAATTTTCCTAATCAATGGCGATAATTTATTTAAAATCAAGCCTTGAGCTATCATTAATCTCTCTGTAAAGAAACGCTAGAGGTCTAAATACCCCATCAAAAAGAAACACAAAAAAAAAAAAACATCTCACACGTGAAAGCGTTTAAACAAAAAACCTAAACTTATACAACTCTGGCGATTATGATGATTAGTACAAAAAATTCGTTTTCAGCCACGCTTCGAGATTACAAACATTTTTATTTTTTGTATTTGTTTTCGAGGTACATTCCTCATTATTTAATCTCTTCTTCCAAGAAGTCATGAATAAATTAATTGAAAAATATGAAAAATTGGTTAAAGAAAAAAAAAAAACAAAAACAAATCATAGTGAAGCGGTTCAAACTGGCTTGATGTTGATGTATTGTATGTTTGTACATTTCTATCAACAAGTCTGTAATTACCATAAACACTCTTCAATCTGCGAAGAATGAAAAGTTGCGGATGTTTCATTCACTCTCTCCGTCATCTTCTAGGTTTTGCTATAGCTTAGCGATTAGCATACCACAGTATTTAATAATAATTAGTTCAGGAAATTTTCAGTTGAATTCAGTTTCAGCATCCAGCAACATTGGAATAGAAATGAATGACATCGCCAACTGGTCCAAACGAGTAGGGTGTCGCAATCGCAACTATGGTGCTCTGGAAGTCGAAATTTTGCGCAAGCTACACGTCATTGAGGGAATTTTACTTCTTGTTGTTGTTTATTTGTTTTTTCTTTTTTTTTTGATCATGGATGCGTAGGTTGACACCATCGGATAATCCAAATGACATGTCAGTGCAGTAAATAAATAGTTTAATGGCAAATGGAGCTGTACAAAAGAACTGCGTTTGTATACCAAGAGAAGTGCCAGCTAATATACATACATCAACATCACCAACAACAACAACAACTAACACAATAATTGTAAGAAAAAATCGCACTCGTGCTGCACGAAGGCGTAATGCCAGCGACATTCATCATCAGTTCGCCGAGTATGTGGGTGGATATGATAAGTGAGCCATGCCAATGTACGAATAGTACACAGTATATGCCCATAGCATAGCTCCCATGATTCCACATCCACACCACACCATATCATCAGGGTCCATGTGGAGGCAGTAGTATAGTTTTTATGTTGCTGATGGAGAGCTGAATTCTATTGGCGCCATCTCTCATTGCACGTCCAAGTGAAAATAATTGAAATTCCATTGGAGAAATTTGAGTCGCGCATCGCATGCATGTTATCAGTTTGGCGTGGGTGTCGTGTCTTAGTCGATATTGTTTGATTTTTGGTATGCTTTGGTCGTCCTCGTCCTCACATATATCGTTGTTGGTATTTTGAAGTTATTGTTGTTAGATCTCACGAGATATGAGATCTTTGCACTTTTAGTCATGCATTCTAAACAAAACTTTACTTTCCTAATTTAATTATTTTAACTGTTTGCTTTATTTAGGCGAACTATCAAATTGAACAGTGGCCGCCAAAATATGGATATAAATTTGCAACATCAGCCATCATTCGCTGTTTCCGAGGCTATGTTGAAACGTTTCGTTGTAACGACTTCAGATGAAAGAACAAAATTTATTCTTTTGAAATCTTTCCGAAACTTTTTTCCTTGTCTGAGATTTAGGCGGGTTCAACTTTAATGGGGAACAAGTCAAAATTTTAGTTTCGAAATTCTGCTTTTCAAAATTCTGTTTTTTTAAGAAGAGAAACTGATTTTCAAATTTCTGTTTTTTTGCTTTTTTATACTTGTTTTATAAAAGGTACCGTTATTTTTGGAGCTAAGAAAACAAATATTTGCGAATTTTTAAAAATATTTACAGCACAAGGCACCACAAGTTGGAAACAATACAGTAGGTACCTATAACTTTTTTTAAGTCGAAAATGGTGGTGCTAACTTCACGCTGTTTTTTGGCCGTAAAAATTACAAATATGCGAATATTTTTATTTCTTCCGATTATTGCAGCACAAACTGAGCACAAAACAGACCAATTTTCTTTTTTTTTTAATTTTTGAAATTTCGCAAAAATTGTCTTTCGTAAAATTTTGCAAATTTGCAAATATTTTAAAAATATTTAATGCACAAGGTGGCTTAAGTGGAGCACAATGCAGCACAACTTTTTCTTTGAAAATGGCGGTGCTAACTTCACGCCCTTCGCAAAGTTTTGTTTTGCCCATAACAGTTGCAATTATGCGATTTTTTTTTCTTTTGGGTTCTTAGTAACATTTTCCGAGCTTAAAGCAGCACAAATTTATTTTAAGAAATTTTGAAATCTCGCAAAATTTTCAAATTTGCGAATTTGAAAATGGCGGTGATAACTTCACGCTCAAACAAATGGGTACCCTCTAAAAATCAGACCCTTAGTAAGATTTTTTTTTAAATATGGCACATGGCAGCACAAGTTGGGCACATTACAGCACAACCCTTGTTTTTTTGAAAATCCAAAATGGCGGTGCTAACTTCACGCACATCTGGTAGCAGGGTTATGGTCTTAAATCGGAAGGACACTCTCAAAATCATTTCTTGTTGGTGGTAAAATGTGGCTATTGATATTTTTGTTGAGGTAATGGAAAGAGATATCAAAATAAACTTCAATTATTTATTCAGCAAGTTAGTAGATGCCTCGCATTGTGCCAACAAAAACACTGCATTTCTTTTCGCCTTCAACATTTTGTGAATACATCTCCTTCATAAGCAAAAAACCAAGAATAAAAAAAAATAAAAATTTGTTTTTAAAAAATAAATAACCAAACTCGTTTTATGCTTCTTTGTTATATGAAAACTGCACAAGTTCCTCTTCATGTTCATTAAAAGTTTTTCAACATATTCAGCAAAATAATGATAACATCCTGTAAAAATTCAAATGACAACTAATTTAACCTCGCTGAAAGGATATGATGGTGAACATGAACACATCTCAAATATTTGCCAATGTAATTATTTTAAAAGTCAAATATCAAGTTGTCCATCCCATCTCCCATCCCATCTATACCCTCACAGTCATATCATTATCTATCCCCCCAAAAACTTAATAGCGTCATTTCCTAGATATACATAGTTTCGCATTACCATCCTCTCATGTTGATATACCATCAAAAAAGGCCCCAACAAAAAAAAAAAAAACACACAAGCACAAAGGGGAGGCAATGACTCCCCTTATACCTAACTAACACGTGTAGGTTATTTTGGGGCGAATCTTATTAAAATATGGAGGTTTCATTTCGACTTTTTCGGTATAGGTGGGTTTATTTTTGGGGTACTTAATATGTGCAGTGCATGTTAGTTGTATCTTTAATACTTTTCAGCATAAGGCTGATGGGGTTGCACGGCAAAAGAAAATATACCTTAATACAAAAACAAAGCAACACATACGAAACAGTGCATTGGAATAATTTTTTGGCTCTCAAGTGGGACGTTGTGGCGCCAGTATTTCAGTTAATTACTGAAATTTAAGCATTTTTAAACGGAAGCTACCTAGGTAATTTGCATATTTTGGTAATTAAGGCCAACATTTAGCTTTTTTCGTTTCTATTCGTTGTACAGTACGGTAACAAAAGTTGGAGCCATGTCGCCAGCGCGGAGAGGCGAGGCGCACTCGCCTAAATGGTAATATGTTTGAGGTGCTTTATATAGGTGTCATTAGCTTATCGTTTGCGTCAGGTGTGTTTGTTGTATTTTTAGGCATTTATAACCTTTTGTTGGGTTATTCTCAGTTGGGATTTTATAATGCGGTCAAAATTTTTCAAATGCAATTGTGTGCAATCGGGTTGATTTAACGGTGATTATATGGTAGGAGCTGCATGGATACATATATTTGATTGAATGTGCGCATATAACAGGTATGCAAGGAGGTACCTACTTTTATCGAGTGAAATACTCATACAAGGGTTGTGGAAGGTAATTAGTCGCGGTAAGGTCTAAGTTCCAAATTTCATTTGAGATTACCCTAGTTTGGAGTTGAATTCGAATTTTGTCCTGAAACATTTAAAAAAAAATATTTTCTCAAAAACGACTCATACTTTTTGATTCAACGATTTCTAAAACTCACATTGAGGAAACTGCCTTAACTGCTATTTAGCTTTGGTATTGCGTTTGTGATTTTCTCACTGCATTAAGGTGCAAATGATTGCTTACTCCAATATGCTGCAAATTTATGAGTTTTGAACCTTCAAATTATCCTGTAAAAGCAGTTGATGCTAAGCTAAAAATCAATTTAATTTCTGACAAACGTTAAAAAGTTCGCAGTTTTACGATTTAAATCTATAATTGTGCTAAATTTAAAGGTATACACATCACTTGACTTCCTTTAACGGAACTTAATGCTTCAAACTAACATTTTTAATACTTAGCTTAACCCTGCCAGACTTGGCATTAAGTAGGTACTATATCTATTGGAAATCGCTCCAATTATTTTCAAGTAATATGGCAAATACAGCCAATTAATCTGAGCTCAATTATTATTGTGCTTCAAAGGTGCTTAAAAATAACATAATTTGAACTTTCGGGTGATGTTAAAGGAGGAATGGGTGGTGAAAGTTACACAAGTCATACCTTAGGCTAGAAGAGCTTCATTGATTTTTTGCTTGGTTGGCTTCGAAATCTCGCAAATCAAAATCTCGCATTCGAAATCTAGCATAACGAAATCTCGCAATTACAAAATCTCGCTTTTCATAATCCCGCAATTACAAAATCCCGCTTTTCATAATCTCGCAGTAACGAAATCTCGCAAACTAAATCCTCGCAGATCAAAATCTTGCAAAATTGAATTGCATTGCAACAAATACTTTTTTAAATCGAAATGTCGCAAATTAAAATCTCGCACGAGATGGGTATAATTATTAGTTGGAAAGAAAAATTATGCATAGTGCTCTTGGGCAGGTATGTTCTCAAAAAAAAAAAAAAAATTTCTAAAAACCGTGTGCGATTCGTTGCGGTGAAATTTTAATTTGCTAGATTTCGATTTGCGAAATTTTAAATTGCGAGATTTTGTTTGAAATTTGCGAAATTCTTAGGTTCGAGATGTAAATGCGAGATTGTAAAAGGCGAGATTTTGTAATAACGAGATTATGAAAAACAAGATTTTTAATTTGCGAGTTAAGTCAAAAATAAAAGTCAAGTTTCAAATTTTTCGCAGTTTTAGGGTTCCCATCTATTTTTTTTTTGTATTTTAAATAATTTCCAAAATCAACACACTTGCTCTTACAAAGCCGGGTTAGCGTATACCTTCTCGAACATGAAAAGAATAGTGTCAGACCAGTTTAACGGTTGAAAGTCCTTGCCAGACGAGCTAAACATTTTCTAAGTAAAAAAAAAAACAAAAAATGCGGTTTTGTCCTTTTTTTTGCAATGATTTTTTTTAATATTCAACTAACTAAAATTTTTTAATTTTTTTTTCAAAAATCCATTTCGATGGTGAATTTTATTCTCTACAAAAAAGGTTTTCAGAATTATCTCGAAACTTTGCTCTGTTCTCGAGTTTTATGCAAAAAACCAAAAAGGGTGCTTTTGCACCCCCCTCTCCAAAATGCACCCTCTCATTTAATAGCTCTTGGTGGTTTTCTCATCTTCAATGACCCCTTTGAAGATTTTTACAATAAAATCCCATGAACGTCTTAGTTAGTTTTTGGTGTTCTTTTCAAGCTTTTATAGCGAGCCAAAGCCAATAACTTAAATGAAAATTTCAAATGAAGAATTTAATTTTAATATGTAAAGCAACTTTTGAAAGGTATTAGGTGTGGAGATTCCAGAGTTGAAATAAATGAAACACCCTATTCAGCATGCTTCTTAACCACTTCTATAACCATTTCTTTGAAGCTCCCTATTTCTTATGTAGCAAGGGCATTTATAATTGCACGAAGAACTTTGTTTAGGATGGTTTCAGCATTTGTGGGTTTAAGTACCTGCTTGTATAACATTATTTTGTTCCGGATTGTTGATAGATTGGTCAAAATTCTTTTCAAGTAACCAGTAAATTTTGTTTGTAATTCTAGTTCTTTTTAATGTGGTCTCCCCATTTAAGGTTTGCATCTTAGGTCATTCCAAGGTATTTGGCAGTATTGGCGTAAGGTAATGTTTTGCTTTTTATCAAAATTGGAGAATTGTTCAAATATTAGTTTGTAAAGTTTGTATTCATCGATCTTATTTCGTTTAATTTGATACGCCATCATTGCATCCCATAATTTATTTTATCGACTGGATTTTGCAATTTTTTGTAGCCTTTGTAACGGATTTATCTGGCACCAATGTTGCAGTATCATCATCATCAGCCAAGGTAGCCATAATAGCGTTGATGTCAATGCTGGAATATCCTTTGTGTATGACAGATATGTACATAGTTGGTCCTAGGATACTTCCTTGTGGTACACCAGCCTCAATTTTTTTTAGTTCCGAGTAATTTTGGTCGATCCGTAATTTAAAGAGCCGGTTCCTAACGTTGGATTTTAGTATTTTGTAGTATGCCTGGGAAGGTCCCTGTATTTTGAACTCAAGTCCCAAGGAAGTGCTTAGCCTAATCAAAAGCTTGAGAAACATCTAGAACCAAGCATAATAGTTTTTCTTGAAGTACCTTTCCCACAACGTGCCTAGTTCGATGCACTTGGTCTATCGTGGAATTTTAATTTCCAAACTGGTTGAAAATTGGCAATTAGTCTTCTTTCTTCTATTATTTTGCAAAGCCTTTTCAGGAGTATTTTTCTGACAACTTCTGCCATGATTGGTATAAGCAATATTGGTCCGTCGGTAGTGTGCCTTGTTTAGGTATAACAATGACTTCTGAATTTTTTTTTATGTGGCACATATTTTAGTTGAAGGCATGTTTAATACAAAGTGCAGTTTTTTTGGAGGTTTTTGAAGGCATTTCTTTCAAAACGTAGTAAGTTATTTGATAATTTGTCAACTTCTTTCTTCTGTGAGTGTGACAAAAGGAATGTCACATTCGTCGTTTCTATCAACTAACTAGTGTCGTCGGAAAAAATATTAATAAAAAAAAATTGAGTGGCAATGGGTGGATTTATTTAAAACCATTTTATAAACCTTTATGGGTATAAACCATGAAAATTTAATCGAAATCGTTTCAGTAGTTTTTAAGTCAATTATTCATTCATAAAGAGAAAGATATAAGAATGTTCATAGTTTTTGTTAAGGCAAACGGGTTGCAAGCACATTTCTACTATCGCAGTTATTTATCTCTCATTCAATTTTTGGAGAAATTCCACCGGAAATACTTTATTTGATAATTTCATAACCAACAAAAACTTCTATGAAAAATAAATAAAACGATAAGTCAAATATTACATCATTTTCAATAACAACATAGGTAAAGGTAGGTATGTTCAATAAATTCATTTTTATTTTTAAGAGAATATTTAAAAAAAAAATGTATTTATTCTCTCTCTTCATTTGCAATTTTCAGATGTGTTTACCTATGTAGTTTTGAAGCCCCCTTCTTTTCACAACAATCTGCTGTCAAGGTGAAAACACTGCAAGAATGCTCGAAAAGTCTTATGAACAACACTAGAAACGGGTACAAACGGATATGTGGGCATATTATGACGCGTGGGCAAACGAAAATAATATCTTTTCATCGTCGGTCGTGTCGGTTGTCGTCGTTTGGTCGTCCGAAAAAGTGACACAAGGCAGTGGCGAATATTTTGCGGACAAGTACTTGCCACGCATTTGCAGCAGATATACCCATATAAATATTTTTTATATTGCTCGCTATAGGTCTAGGTCTATATCTTTTGTTTTAAAATCCATCGTATCTTACTGGAAGTCGAAGTTTGGACTTAGATTTGATTACCTACCTTACTTTTCCTTACCGGGTGTCGGTAAGGCAGCATTCTTTTCTTCTTGATTTGATAGTGAATGGATTTAAGAAAGGGCGAACCAAAAAAGGAGTTAAAATCTAAAAAAGAAAAAAAAATTAGTCAGGTAAAAAAAAAAACAAAAAAAAGAATGAGGTGGCGAGGAAGAAAGGCTGAAATAATCGCTGCTGCTCTCGTAAATTACCAAGTGCGGTCGGATATGGTTGACACTTTTATTGAGTCCACCTTTATGGGTATCTTTCTGGAGTCAATAACTTGCCCCTTCCCCTCCTTGGGCACTGACATGTAGTAGGTATGCTTGGTCTGGCACTGGCACTAGCACTGGCTGTAACTCTATAGAGCTTGTTCGGAGGGCCCTGGAGGTGCCACAACGATGGTAAAAAAGCGTGTACTTCAATCCACATAATAAAACATGAGAGTGGAACAACGCCGCCGATGACGCCGCCAACGACGACGACGACGATGAAAACAACGACGCCCTAAATTGTTATGGGGCAATACGTATGCTTTTAAATTAGTACAACTTAATGGTACTGGTTGGTATAGAAGGCATAACAAAATGGCCAAGTAGTGGTTTGAAGCTTAAACTGTGATTCGGAGAGCACAAGCACACTGTTTTGTGGGCAGCAAAAACATACTGAATGCGTACTCAGAGATACACTTTGAATCATTTGAATGTGAGAGTGTTTGTGTTGCTGTGTGTAGTAATGTTATAACGTGGGGTGCGAAGTGCGATTATTCTTTGCCATTTGGCAGGTGACTTCATATAAGGCCCACCATCGGAGTTGGGTAGGCGCCTCACCGCTGCACTGCTCTGCTCTGGTCGGTACCTCTGAATCCAAGCAAGTTGGGACGAAAGGAAGTGGAAAGATATTTAATTACTCTGAACGTATAAACTATAGTGTGGTCCGGAAGGCACCTACATATAAAATGCAATAAAAATACAGACTAAATAGGCTGCAGTGGAAGTATCTACCTTTGGGTATGTAAAGTGACTGTGAGGAGTGAGAAGCGTTTCTATAGGAAGGTTTATTGTTGCCAATGATGATTTTTTTTTTTTGTGTAGCTACAAGGCATGATTTTATCGATTGTAACAATGGGTATAGGTGTACCCTTTGATGGAATATCAAAAAAGGGTCTTTTAAAATGCTGTTTCAATATGTGTAGGTACATACCCAAGTTGGACCTAAGATGAAGAAGTCTCATGGAGATGGCTAAGAAACATAGGAATGTAGGTTTAATTGTGGTAAGAGAAGTTAAACTGTCGTTGATTTATTTAACTTTAACAACAAATATAAACTGGAAGCTTAAGTGACGTCATTTAAAATGTTTAAAAAGAATAATTTATAGACATGGAGGTATGCTTTGGGAACTTATTAGAAAAAAATGCAGTTTAAGAAATTACAAATGAAGGGCTGCCCACGGGGAATGGACGATAAAAGTCACATTTTTCCGATTTTGCAGAATTCAAATTTTAACGTTTAAAGTCTAATATTTTGAATTCAGGTTAAATAAATTACAGTGGTCAGCAAGGGTCTAGGCCTCTAGGGAATCACATAAAAATGTTCTGCGCTGAGTTTGAAGCAAATCGGCTTACTCATTTATGTTCTAGCTCGATGTCATGACGAGATCCATTTTATTTTAGATTTTTTGATGTTAGATTTGACAAAATTTTGACATGAAACCAAAACCTACTCTATAGAGCAAGTAGAAATTAAAAGGAGACAGACTCATTATGCATATATCACTCCACTGATATTACATCTGAATCCAATTTTTTTTTAAATGGTGCCCAACGTTGGTTAGAAAAATCTATGAGGAAGTAGTTTTAGGAAAATAACTTATAGACTAAGAGCCCACAGCAGATTTAGGGTGTGAGTGATAGCAAAAAAAGAAGTATAGGCGTCGAAAGCTTCATTAAAGGCTATTCAAAAAATCAAGGTCTTGCAGTCCACAACTGGGGCCTTTGCGAGAAACAGTGCATCGAAAAAAAATACTTCGAAGATAATCGTTTTAGCCGAAATTGGTTTTACCCTTCCCTAGATAAGCTCCTCGGATCACATATCACGGAATTAAAGCATGACCAAAATATAAGGAAGAGGTACCAAAACGAATCAAAAATGGGACGAAGATGGAACGAAGACGAAACGGAGATGTAACAAAAACAGACTGAAGACGGGTGGAAGGTGGAATGAAGAATCAAAGACGGAACGAGGACGGATAGAAATGGGTCAATTTGAATTTGAATTTTAAGTCAAACCTTCTTGATTCCAATATATAAGTAAGAATAGTGTCAAAACCACATCGAGGACCAGTGTACCACGAACTTAAATGTTTATAATTGCTAATATTTTCATTATCATTGTATTTGTTATTTTATAATTATTGTTTTTAATTTGGGTCTACCCCAATATCTCAAAACAAAAGATCTCGAAAGACAAAATATCGAAACCAAACCAAAAGAATGTCAAAAACCAAAAGCTCAAACGGCCAAAATTTAAAAAAAAATCATTAACTTTTGAGGCAATGGTTAAGATTCGCGCACGCACAAATGGTTTTTTGAAATCTTATTAACACTTGCCTTGTCTCAATTGCAAAGGAATAAATTGGCATTAGAGATCTGTTATCGATAATCCTGTCTGTTTATTATCAGAGCTTAAATTCCACACCAAACCAAATACAATATCAAGAACAAAAACAGTTTTTTTTTTTAGTTTTAAGTACTGTGGCACTGTCACAATTTTATTCTTTTCCACTTATTTTTTTTTTTTTTTTTTTTTTTTATTACACTTCAGATTCTTTGTTGTAGTGAGCTTAGAACAAGCTGCATTCTACAATCAGAGGCTCATCATGAGTGCATGTGTTAGTGGTTAGTAAAATTAAGCAAACTAACACAAGCACATGTATAACTACAAAATTAGAACAAATACAAAATTAGATATAATATAAAAAAAAACATTTAAACTAAACATATACTGTCGCTCTCGAAACTGAAAATAACTAAAAACGTCCCACTGTCCCACAATGACACCGTAAGCATGCCTAGAATCACTGCCGTGTAGTTTACCCTTTTTTGAAAGCTTAAGCGTCATATTCATTTAAACTAAGAAATTAAAAAATAAATCTCGAAAATTCTAGATTTTATAATTCTTTGTTTTCGAGATTCTGTCCTTCGAGGTTTTGGCACCTTTGAGATTTTGTTATTCGATACTTTGTCGTTTGTACTAAGCTCTCTTCGGCAAGGATCTGATAGTGTTTTAAAAAATACTTATCGAGGGTGAATTGAAAACGCTGATGACAAACCAAAAACTGACAAGGATGGGTTGAAAATTGAACAAATATTGATGGCAGAAGGATCGAAGACGGATTGAAGATAGTGACAAATAGACTCAATCCCATGTGATTATTTTCTTTTCTTGACCCAACCTACACACTCTCTTATTTGTCGCATCTTATGCCAATCACCTTTCAAATTAATCAGAAAGGGAATTGCTCATTTTTGTATGGGGCTCCGGCCAAGAGTGAACACTAATGAATTTGGTATCATATGAAAGCTTATGTTGAGCTTGTTATATGAGTGAAATATTTTCAAAATCTGTCATGGGAGATCTGAGATATTTGAGCTTGAAGTTGGCAACTGCAAATAGAGCTTTTTTAGCTTTTTGTCGATATCTTCCGATCTAGGATATGTAAGAAAATGATATTGGTGTCAAATGAAAGCTACTAGTTTCAAACCTTTAATTTAATTTATAATTTAGTGGCCTTGCTCAAATAAATACTTACATACAAATAAAACTTAATTTAAAAGGCACTAAACAAAGCAAAGTGCTTAAAATGTGTGAAAATAAACAGATTTCGAGGTAAATTTTTTTTAATCAGGCATGATAAGTTACGTTTCTTTATAATAAATGTTATTTTTCTTTGGTTTTTCTATTTTGTATTTGCATTTCTTCTTTTACTTACAGTGTTACATAAAACTTATTTATTTCTTATAAAACTTCTTTTTAATTTTTTTGTAAATCCATTTTCTTAATTCATAATGCTGTCATTACATTACATTGTTTTCGTGTCCAACCCAGATTAGATACCAAATTATGGTCTTAATGGGAGCGATTTGAGCAAAGAAAATCACTGTTCTTCGACCTACAAGGCAATCGCAAAACTAGGTACTTAACTGTAGGTATCAGTAGGTGGGTAGGGGGGCCAAGAAGGGGCATTTTCCATCCTGCTGGAAAATACACGCTACCAACATATTTTTAATTTTGAAAAAAATTCTGTGGGTCTCTTTATGTGCTCATTAATGGCTTATCGCTCTGTTGATGGTAAATATGTACAAATATTCACCACCATTTTTAACTTAACAGTGTTCAAAACTATCGTTACCAATTACTACTTACATACTAAATACTTGCACAAGTATACAAACGAACCTATAGGGCTATTCCTAATATTAAGGAAAAGTTTTGCACCATAATAATTTGGTATCTAAGCTTAGTAGGGCACAAAAATAATGTAACGTCCCCTGTCTAGTTTTAAGATATTATTTTAATTGTCTATGATTTGGATTAGTTTTCATTTTATTTTCTTGCAAGTAAATCAGACAGCATTATGAATTAAGAAAATTGAATAACAAAATAATAAAAAAATCTATAAGAAATAAATAAGTTTTATGAGACACTGTAGATAAAAGAAGAAATGCAAGTACAAAATAGAAAAACCAAAGAAAAATAACATTTATCATAAAGAAACGTCACTTATCATGCCTGATACAGCTCTCTTGGAGCGGCCGATGATGTTCATGTCGTCCGCATAGCCAAGCAGTTGAGAAGACCTGTTGAAGATAGTGCCTTCCTATAGTGCTAGATAGTGCTTTACCTAGAAATCTGTTTATTTTCACACATTTTAAGCACTTTGCTTTGTTAAGTGCCTTATAAATTAAGTTTTGTTTTTATGTAAGTATTTATTTGAGCAAGGCCACTAAATTATATATTAAATTAAAGGTTTGAAATTAAGCTTTTCAATGGTGCCAAGAAAAGTGTATGTACATCATCACTGAATTTTTAGAGATATCGTTGTGCAAAAGGCAGTGCAAAAAATGTAGTTTTTTAAAAATATCTCAAAATGTGTTTAAAGTAGCAAAATAATTTTAGGTATATTGAACAGCCTAGAAATGTAGCTTTCATTTGACACCAATATCATTTTCTTACATATCCTAGATCGGAAGATGTCGACAAAAAGCTAAAAAAGCTCTATTTGCAGTTGCCAACTTCAAGCTCAAATATCTCAGATCTCCCATGACAGATTTTGAAAATATTTCACTCATATAACAAACTCAACATAAGCTTTCATATGATACCAAATTCATTAGTGTCCACTCTTGGCCGAAAATGAGCAATACCCTTTTTAATAAAGCAAAGCAATGAAAATTTTGTTTGTATACGGCCATTCCAAAGTAACGGAGAAGACAATCGGACGCTTGTAGTAATGTTTTTCTTGTTAAGAAATTTATATTTTTTTATGAAACTCAGTGGTTTTTAAGAATTCATCACAAAGTACACGACACAGAAGTTTCACCAAAAAATTATGAAATTAAGTAAGTTTATTAAAAAAAATAGACGGTAACGGAGAAGACACGTACGATTTAGAGATTTCCGACCATTGCCTTGAAGCTTAAAATTCTGCGCCGTCCATTAAGATATGAAGTTGATTTTTTTGCACACTTTCATAAAACCAACATTTATCAAAAACCATCCTTGGTTTAATGCCAAGTTTCATTTTACTAACAGAAAAAAATATGAAAGATGGTAACGGAGAAGACAGCTAATGGTAACGGAGAAGACACGTACGATTAAAGATTTCTTTTTTGTTCAGTTATATTGAAATTCGTATTTTTAAATTATTCTCATCAATGATAAAAGTTATTCAGGCAATTGAAAAATGTGTGTAAAATTTCATTGAAATCGGTTAACGTTAACACGTGCTAGCGAGTACTTGAAATTTTTCATTCAAAACACATGGGGTTTTCACAGTTTTTACTCAAAATATCAGCAAAATTGTAAAAGTTAATGGAAAATCTTTAAACTTAGCATATAAATTAACTACTGTTAGGAGTATCAAAAAAAAATATTTTCAATAGTTTTGCATAATATTAACCCCATCAAAAAATTTAATTAAAAATCGTTGTTTTTGTGCATTTGTTGCTATTTTAAATGGAGTAACTGTTGTTTACAAAAATAAAAAAATATATTTGTATACTCCTTATGGTATTTAGCATATTTGCCAAGTTTAAAGTTTTTCCATCAACGTTTACACTTTTACGGGCCCATTGAGTAAAAGACTGTCAAAACACCATGTTTTTTATATGAAAAACTTCAAGAGCTCGCTAGCACGTGTAAACGTCTACCGATTTCAATGAAATTTAACACATATTTTTTTTAGTTACCTTGATCCATTTTAAGCAAGGGGATCAAAGATATTCAGACTTAAAAAAAAAAGTTCCTGTGAGTCTTTGAAATTTGGATGAGAAAGTGCAATTTTGTCTTCTCCGTTACCCTGTTTTAGACAGTAAGACATGATTTAAAAATCTATAAAAAATCCACCATAATCCTTTTTCAAGTCTTGCTTTGTATGCGGAATAATTTTACAAACACTAATATAGTTCACCATTTATACCAACTTTAGTCATTTTTCGGTAACGGAGAAGACATAAAATGTTCAGTCATTTTGAGGCGTAATACTTTTTTTACAGCACTCCTATCAGAAAAATAGTTCCGAATTTAAGTAGTGTATTGAAAACACTTATAAAAACCTAACTGCACATCGCCATTTGCATCACAATTTATAGAGAACTGATAGCGGCAAAAATGCCGAAAAATGCCCAGATACGAAAGATAAAGTATGAGCTTTTTTGATCACTTGCCTATTTTACAACAACAAGTAAAATTTTATATTTACAATTTTTTCGTTAACTCTAATATATATTGTAAATATTGGCATATTTAAATATATTTTTTTCCTTAATTTGAAATTGAGTTGCTTGGTTTCGAAATTTTTGGAATGGCCGTATAAAGTTGAAAATTTAAACATTTCCAAATGAAATCCCTCATAAATTCATACCCAGACCATATTTGATTACCTCAATTACTGCAGTATGATGGCATTTAAAAAAGAAAAAAAGAAGCTTATACCTACTTCACCGTAATAACTATACGTCATACTGTGCGGCAATAAATGAAGTTGTTTCTTGTATTTGGCATTTTGTCCGCAGTTTTTTGTAGACATTCCTTAAACGACAGCAATTAGAGTCACTTCAAAGCTGCATGCAAAACAATCAACAGTCACGCTCACGACACCTTTCTTTTTCAAACAGGATGTTCTATTATTTTTAAACAAAAAATATTCAACTTTTTACACATTTTTTTCTTTATTATTGAATTAAGATTTTTGTTGTTTTCTTTTTGTTTGTTTTGGTGACTGTTTTTATGTCTTTATAAAAAAATATTCTGGCAAGAGTTTCAAAAACATTGATAAACACATAGAGACAAAAAAAATACTGGTGAAACAGCTCGTGGAAGAACGGGAACTAGTGGCTTTTTCATACCATATCCATATTCATAGGTGTTCTCAGTATACAGGAATAAAGAAAACTACAATTTTCTGCCACATACGAACGGCTTGGATGAGATGTAGTTCACCATGACAAGTGACACTCCTTGAGGATTTTGAACTTTCTCGCAAGACGCAGTATCGCTGAAAAAATCCTTCTTCTTTCAGGGTGGAATTCGATCCAAGGCCTGCAGCATGACAGTTAAACTAACCACTACACTGTAGGTTACTAAGACCTCCGATCTTTGACGTTTCAGTTTTCACATCTCACTTCACTAAAGGAGTTAGAGCCAGATATGAATACTGAAACGTCAAAAAAATTCAGTTTTTAGGTCTAATGTAAACACCGTCTTATAACTGAGTTGTCCTGCTGCTATCTCAGTTATAAAAAAATTTGTCTTAAAAATATATAGGTATGCATAAGTACTTGAAAAGGTAGTCACATACGATGAATATCAAATACCATTAAAATATTACATAAAAAAAGTTTTAGAACCAAAACACCCTGTCGCTTTCCTGATAGTTTCATTCAAACCTCACATAATAAAGCTTTCACCGGATTGTTTTTAAGTATGTTGTTAAATGTTAGAGAATTTTTATTTGACTGCAATGAGGCATGTCCTTTCTGGAAAGGACCTCTTTTGAATAAGAAAAGTCACAAAAAAACTAAGCTCCAGCAAAAACTAGTCGAAATGATCTTTTTTGAAATAAAACAAAAAAATATTTAGGGACACGCTTTAAACTTACATCTGCACTCGTATTATATTGGAAATAACATGCTGCATGTTTTATTACATCATGTAACTGTAGTTAATAACAAGCGTGTGTAGATTTTTTTCAAGCACAAGCCAACAACGGTATCTTGTGTATAAATATGTCCTTTTTGCATCCAAGTTGTACTTATAGCTGCTGCTGCTGCTGCTTCGTTTGGTTTTGTTTCCAAGGAAAACAATTTTATTGCGATAACAATCGAGGACATTAGTGCCGTAGGCTATAAAATACGTCGCCAATAAATATTTTTGTCGAGAATTTTTTTTTTATTTATACCTCTTACCTAAGTACTGTCCTTTAGTAGTGTTCCACCACCGCTCCACGTCCCAAGCCCTATCTTAGTCTTTGACAATTTGTTGTGTAAGTATTATAGTTGCGACAAACGATACGTACCAGAAATGGAAACTACTTTCAATCATTGCTTCGGATTGTTAGCTTTGGAAGAGAAGAAGGGTTTTTGTACTATTTTTTTTTCTCGTTTGCTAACTGTTTTTTTGTGTTTTTAGTTTTGGGCCAAGAAACGCGTCGTTACCAACAATAGGACGAAGGACATTATCAAGTTGTGAAGCAAAGCAATAAACAGGGAGGTCGTGTCCTCTCTCTTGTAGTTTTGTAATAATGTTGCGACAAATTGCATTGGTGGAGCAGAACGACCGAAACGAAAGCGTGGGCAAAAGGCATCTAGGAGTCATTGTCAGGATTTATTATCCTTTGCTCACCCAATCGAGAGGAATAATTTCAAACTTTATTTTTATAGGCTTTTCTTGTTATAGGTTGTTGTAAGATGATGGTCGACAAAAAAAAAAGGGTGGCATCGCAAGGGTGGACCATGTTTGCACGTCGTATTTTGTATAAAATGTCCTACGTCCTCTTGGTATAGGACAAGGGTCTGTCCATGTCAGAGAGTAAACTTCGGTACAGGATAACAAGAACATATTGTGAAACACTATTAGAAGTCATAGTGAATGAAGAACATATGGAGGGAGGAGGGGGGGTTGTTTGTTGGGTTGGGTTTGGCGCGGGTGCATTTTTAACATTTTTTCTCTATATAGGCGGCCGAATGGCTGGCTGCTTGCTGCCTGCCTATTGAAGGAAAAATCTGCAATGGCAATTTGTGTATAATCGGTTTTCTTATTTTGTTTCTTTTTTTTTATTTTATTTATTTTGTTCATTTTTCATTCTTGTGTATATGTTTTCTTCGAAGGGTTATTTAGGACATTCGAATGAGAATTTTATGCTAAATGATTGCAGATTATGTGCGGAGAGCAAGTACATTATTTTGTAATTTACGAGCTAAAAAGTTTATATTTTTTTTTTAAACAAATGTACACATAAGTAATTTGGTATAATGATGATGATGGTGCATGCAGTTTATTTTCCAAAACGAAAGTGGTAGTTTATTATAATATGTTCAATGGAAAGGATATTTAATATAAGGTTTTTTTGGATTGTTATGCTTGTTTTTATTTATTCAATTTAAGATTTATACTTTTTACATTAAAAATGACAATGAGGTTGATATTTGAAAGGAATTGGAAATATGTACAGATAAAATGCACCATTGAATCATTAGAACTTTCCCATCTATAGTCTAGGTATAGTCTGATGGCTAAGACATAGTACGCAGCTGAAGCGAAACGAAAATTTCCATACAGAGATTGACACAACGAAATTATAAAAATTCGTTGTGATTTTTGTTGTGTAAGTAGTACGCAGTTCGATAGCGAAATGTCAATAAAATAGAAAATCGTAATAGATTACTAGATCCTAGTCTCCACTTATTTTTCGTACAAAATTAATTGATCGTAACATTATTTCTGAGGAAAATTTTATTTTGCTGTTGAATTTTTTTTGAAAATGAAAATGGAAGAAAATACCTTCGAAACGAACTGAAGAACATAGACCACACAATTATTTGGGAAAATTATCAAACGGTTTTTGAGATACCGAATTTTCAAAAAAATAAATAGATTATTTTTTTAATTCTAACATCTCTTTTTTTGAAAATTTTGATATGCAATACTATTTGAACTTTGTATCCTTTCTGTAAAGAGAAAATTTAAAATAAAACATACTATGAGAGGTACTACTAATAGTTACTAAATTTCAATTTTTACAATTTTTCTTACATCGTACATTCGTACATATCAGGTTAAGAGAAGTAAGTTTCCGAAGTTATAAAGCCAACCCCTCTGAGGAAACCCGGAATAAGTTCAAACAAGCTAGAAAGACTTGTAACGTTCATATTCGTCGAACCAAATTTTTGCATGACCAAAAATTACGGCAAAAATACTTCAATGTCCCAGAGGTAGTAAAAATTTTTGGAAATTTGTAAAAAATATTCGAAACTCCATTTCGTCGTCGGTTCCAACGCTCGTCTCCAATAACACTCCCTTTGTCAGCTCAGTAGAGAAAGCCAATTTGCTTGCAGCACAGTTTGCTGTTAATTCGACGCTGCCAGAGAGTGTTTTGACTCCTCCTGTACTTGAGAGTGGTAATGATTTCATGGGAAAAATCTTCTTTCGCACTCGTGCAGTTGCAAGAGTCTTGAAATATCTTGATATACACAAATCCGCTGCCCGGATAGTATCCCACCCACTGTTCTGAAGAGGTGTTCTTCAACGCTGGCAAAACCACTGCGTAAGCTTTTCCATCTGTCCTACTCTACAGGTCTCTTTCCGAGTGGATGGAAAACAGCATTTGTCCAGCATGTCCCTAAAAAAGGCGCATCTTCTTCTCCCTCTAATTATCGTCCAATTGCACTTACGTCCCTTCTTTCTAAGGTTATGGAAACGCTGGTAAATTATCAGCTCAAGAAAAATCTTGAAAAACGAAAGCTTCTTAATGATCGGCAGTATGGCTTTCGTAGCAATAGGTCCACTGGTGATCTGATGGTATATCTCACGTCTCACCGAACGGTGAAACAAATCTTTACATCGTTTTGGAGAAAGTAAGATTGTTGCACTTGATATTTCAAAAGCATTTGATAGAGTTTAGCACCAAGCTCTTTTATCGAAAATGCTTGCATTTGGTTTCGATCAATCTTTTCTTCGTTGGATTAGAAATTACCTCTCTGGCCGTTCAATACAAGTTGTATTGGATGGTTTCAAGTCTGATATTCATTAAATAAATGCTGGTGTGTCCCAGGGCTCCGTTTTGTCTCCGACTCTCTTCCTCATTTTTATTAATGATCTTTTGTCTGAAACTTCTGATCCATTAAATTGTTTTGCAGATTACAGCACTCTCAGCTTTTCATATTCGTTTCAAGATTCACTTCCCAATTCTTCGGATGTGGAACTTGAACGGCAGCATATGATAAGCTCATTAAATTCTGATCTAGACAGTATTGTCCAGTGGGGAAATAAAAATCGTGTAGAATTTAATGCTTCAAAAACCCAATGCTGTCTGTTGTCACTAAAGCAAAACCCACCCCCAATGCCGCTATCCATGAGCGGAACTTGCATCGAAGAAAATGCACAACTTTCAGTTCTGGGTATGTGCATCACAGATCACCTTCTATGGAATGATCACATATTCGAAGCTGCCAAAGACGCTGCAAAGTGTTTAGGTTTTCTTCGACGATGTAAGATATTTTTCTCCCCTTCTGAACTGGCTGTAATTTATAAAGCCTTCATCCGACCAAAGCTTGAGTATAACTCTCACATCTGGCCAGGTGCCCCTACAACTCACTTGAATCTTTTAGATAAAATACAAAATAGAGCCTTAAAAATGATAGGTGACAGAACAATTACGCTAACAATTACATCTCTGAAACACCGCCACAGTGTCTCTTGTCTCACATTATTTTATCGCTATTTTTATAAACAGTGCTCTAGTGAAATAGCCAGTTGCATTCCTCCCCTTAAAAAATGCAACCGCAATACTCGTGCTTTTAGGAATGCTCATCAGTTTTCCCTTGAGCCCATCTTGGGACGTACTGTCAAGTAAAGAGATTCTTTCTTTAGCCACACAACACGAATGTGGAATGCTTTACCAAGCTCTATTTTCTCCTCCCATTTTGATATTCAGAACTTCAAAACCAACGTGCATCGATATCTCCTTTGTTACCCTTTCCTTTTTTCCTAATCGCTCGCACTGTGTTCATCATCTTAAGAGTAGCCAAAACCCCTTTAGTGCACGCTCATTGTAAAAAAACATAGTAGATCGCACTAATTTTAGCATCAGAAAAAGTTTTATGAAAATTGTAGGAGCCATTTTTGATAAAAAAAATATTTTCCTTAAAGGGTTTTAACTTTTCTATGGAAGGTACCGTTCGAGAAAAGCGATAGATTTTGGTACACAATACTTTTTATATTTTTTGGAAGCTTCTGTTTAAAAAAAAATATTGAAATCAGATACACCATTTTGAAGAAAATCGAAAATAAAAAAATAGTTCTTTAGAAGGTACCATTAATAAGCATTTTTTTGAAAAAAGGGGTTTCTCACCCAAAGGTAGCCTTTACTTGATGTAGTTTATTAATTTTGTTTGTTCAAGCTGTGGAGCCGTTTTGAGAAAAATACGATCATGTAAAATTGCTTACAAAAATTATATGGCAGGTACCGTTATTTTTAGTTCTTAAAAAAAGAATGAAAAACAAATTGCGGGGAAAGACTAAAAAAGGCTATAAACGAAGTTTGAAGAAAAATGATCCAGCCGTTTAGGATGTAGCTCAATGGACAGACAGACAGACAAAAAGACAAAATTGTGAGACCAACTTTTTTCGTCTTCTATATCGTCGTTATAACAAGTTTGATCAAAATCTTGAGTTCGATTTTTTTACGAATGGAGTTGTGGTCAAGTTGAATGGTATAATCAGCTTGACAGCGGAATTGGGTTTTTCATCGCCAGTTAACAATTTGTAGAAATGATTTGTTCATATCCTGATTATCAACTGTAAATCTTCCCTACTGTTCCCTTGATTATCCTTGCGGGTTTTGGTCGGACTCTGTGGCCTTGAGATTTTCGTTCAACCTTTTAATGCTAAAAATTCTAGCACCATTCTTGCTATGACACTATCAACTAGTTATCGAACCTGCGGTTCTCATGGTTCAGAAAACTAAGTCCCGGGAACCAAGTCCACCGAGGGACTAAGTTCTCAATTAATGGGAACTAAATTCTTCAAAAACTGAGTGGTTTTACTTAAATTTGGATTTAATTCCCACTTCCAAGAAAAAAATAAAAAAAATAGAAATACTTTTCACAATAATTGTTGGATATATGGGATAAATTTAAAGTTTCTTTAAATCCAGATTCCTTAAATGCAAAAGAAACTTTGCACACACCCAGCCTCACACCTACCCCAAATCCTTTAGCGAGCCCAAGCAGGGGGGTTGCAGGGGGGCACCATACCCCCCATACATACCTCACTGTTTATTCGCCGTAATGCTTTGTCTTACATAAATACAGTGCTAGCACCCAGCATTACGGCAAATAAACAGTGAGGCATGTTGCCCCCCTGCAGCCAACCTGTTTGGACTCACTATATTATTTGGGGTAGGTGCGAGGCTGGGTGTTAGCAAAGTTTTCGTGTAATTTTTAATTTTTGGAATTTTTATCGTTGAAAGTTAGCTCCTCTTCATATTTCAAAATGTGTACTAAGTTCTCATAAAGAAGTGGACTTCTCTTTCACCTTGCCTGAGAACTAAGCCCACTTCGTTAAAGTGGATCTAGTTCCCGTTAAATGAGAACTAAGTCTCTCGGTGGACTTGGTTCCCGGGGACCTCGTTCCCTGCACCGGTTCTCATTTTACTTCAATTTTCGTTATAGAAGTCGCTTTCATCTTAGTGGTCGTACAAGGAGATTATTACAGACTCGATTGAAGAAGGGCCTGCAAAATGGCGATCTCTTGCCATCATACATCGACTGTTCTCAGAATATTTCATTCCATTAACTTTGGTTGGGATATTCTCAGATCTTAGCTATATATCTTGGCTAAAATGAAATAAAAGTCAAAGTCAAAGTTTACCCCTGGCTAAAATGAAATAAAAGTCAAAGTCAAAGTTTACCCCTGGGAATCTTTAATACTGGAGAAGTGGCCTGTCACGTGCGTCGATTGCAGTGTGGTCAGTCTGTATGGCAGTTGATTTTTTCAAAGATCTCCGTCTACCCTTGTGAATATTGAGATGTGAGAACTGCGTGGCTAGCTTTCGTAATGTTTCGCCCCACAGTAAACTACATCAACTGAGTCCGCTATCAGAGGTGGTGCAGTGCGAACTAAATTAACCACCTGACCACCTGTGCCATCAAAGATATCTCCTCATAATCGTTGTTCTTCTAGCTGGGAGAACTTTACCCAAAAAAGGTTTAGGTCAGCAAATAATGTAGCCTTAATATTATTTGTTTTGAGGGACTCGTTCACATAATTGAAACTCCAGAATTTTTGCAAAGGTCTGCCTCAAATAACAAATCCACATTCAAAATAGACCCTGCTTTTGTTCGCGGTAAGAGTCGCGAGTCGTTATAAAAATAACTTTACGGTTTTCAGGCTGACCCGCAAACAAAATAAGACTAGGCCCTTAATGTAACTCTTAGAACTGCGAGTCAGATAAACTGCTTCTCGTCCGTATTAGGTCATCACTCAGTAGTGCAGCCTAATAGGAGCTGTATAGAAGCCATTCTTGACATATAGAGAATTATTTCACTGCCTCCTGAATATAAACAAAAAGGCCTTATGAGAAAACCCCTCAGAATTCTCTGGACAGTGCTCCCAATAAAACTTCGAAAGGGATTGGAAAAAATATTAATTTAAGGTTGGTTGGAAAGTATTAGAGTTAACCGACAGAGGTGGGGCGCTGGTATTCCATTGTTGCAACTTTGTCTATACCTTGCTTACCCTTTGAACAATTTCCATTACTTCTACAAAAATGCACTTGTGATGAAGCTTACGCGCTGATCCATATTTCTCTAGTTTCTGTTTATCTTCCTAGTTTGTAATTTTTAAGATTTCCCATCAATTTGTACAGTTTTTTCCCAACATTTTAGGTAAAAGACTGTCAGGTTTAGAATATTTTGAATAGAAAATTTCAACTTTTCGATAAAATGTGTTAACGTTAACTGATTTTTAGTAAATTTAAATTTAAAACTTGTATGTACCTAGCTAGTACCTCGTGGCATAATGGTTAGTGCTTTGGACTGTCATGCCGAAGGTGTTGGTTCGATCCCCCGCCGTCCCACCTAAGAACAGAAATGTTTTATCCGTGGTACTGCCTCTTGCGAGGAACTGACAAAGTATACTTCTCATGAAGAGAAGTATACTTCTCATGAAAAAGTGCTTCTCATCTAAAAGTTCGGACTCGACAAAAAACTGTAGGTCCCCTCCATTCCTTCCAACAACATGTACACAGGAATGGTTGAGAGTTGTAAGTCACTAGGCCCTGGTTCTCCACGAGCTGTTGCGCAACCCAATTTATTTATTTATTTATGAAGGTACCTACCTCAATAACTTTAAAGAAATTCAAAAATTGCCAAAATATGCATCAACATTGAATGAATTGTTCTTTGGAAATTAAACAACAATTTCCATTATTTCTTGTCTTATTTTAATATCACCTTTTTTTTAAAGTGGAAAAATCTATCATCAGACTTCATTCTTTCTGGACTTTTAAATTATCATACAATTGCGTGTTTAGTTTAATATCTCTTACGACCACCAAACAAGTTTTGAATAATTTAAATATAAAGTAAGTAAAGTCCAAATAAGCCCTTAAATATCACAAATATTATAAAACATTTTGTTTTATCTAGATCTTAACTCCCCCAATACCTGTCCCAGACAGCCAGCATAATAATAATAATTGCTTCAAACTACCTAACATTTACACAACACTTACAATACTGTTGTTCTAGCAATTAATAACTGCTTACATTAGTTTCCGTGTTATAGCCGCACACCGCTGCTGTTAACTCTGTTCAAATTTCTATATAAGCGCCCTAGTTTAATTTGACCCCTCTAGGTTGTTTATGTTTATGCATTTAAATTCAGCGCCTATAATGTCAGTAATGTGAGGAACTTACCATTATACTATATAGGTACTCCCTCTCTTTCTCGGTCTCTGTGTAAACACACCCTTAGCTATCAACATTTCAAATTGGCTGACAACTTATTGCCACGATTTATACTTTGCTAAACACTTTCATTGCATACTTTAAGCTTCCATATTAAACGTCGACTGACGACCGACGGCAAATAATAACGACGAAGCGACGACGACGCCACACCTATATTCAAAGCGAAGAAATGAAACCGATGACGCAATGTCATTACACCCTTTTAAATTTACATGTTAATCCACTAGGGAGAACGAGTAGGTACACTTCGCCTCCCAGCCCGGCAAGTCTATTCAACAAAGAATATTGCTTCAAGTAACTGCATTTCCTTTTCTTCCCTTAGCGCCACTGCCACCTTCGCCACCTCCAACCAACATGACACTTCCTTATATACTGGTACAGTGTACACTCTTAAAAAGTGTGAAAAACGCATAATAATCGTATCCTGTTGTTGCTATAATGCGTCCCACTTTATTGTGCCGCATTATTCTTCACAATTATTCACAAAGTGTGAACAGAAAAAAAAAAATGATGCAAAAAAACTTTACCATCCGAAGAAGAACAGAAAAAATATAATGAGATATTCCTTAGAGACATATCCCGGAACCCGGAACATCATCACCATCATCCATCCTTCATGCTTCATCCATATCTTTCCAACTTGAAGCTTCGTTTAATAATAATTTGAATGAGTTCAGCTTGCGTCATGAGACAGAGTGTGGCAAGCCATATCGACTATACAATAATAATATAATGGTGTGAGCACACCACACCACACCGCACCGTACCGCACAAAAAATTGTGCGGCTCTAATTTGAATACAGTTATGTAGGGTTGAGCGGGGTGAACCCGACCCAATCCGAGCCGAGTGCTTTTGCCAGTTGTTCCTTATTGAAGTTACCATATTTTTAAAGAATATTAAGTGGATTCAAGTCTTAAATGAAGGGAAATTCAAAGTAGGTATATAATTAAAGAAATTTTGGGAAGAGCGCAGCAATTCCCTCTACCAAGTCGCCATCATCATCAGTATTCAGGGGGTAAAGACCTAATTGCCATTCCATTTGTCAATTAACACAGACAGACACAATAAGGGTTGGATGGTGTGCAGTTGTTTGTCTAGACGTAGATATACCAACGGGAAATATTTTCAATTAAAAAAGCTTAAGAACCCTTGTTTTAAAAAAAATTAGTGGGTATATGCAAAAAGTGGTTGTTAAGGAGTTTTTAAAATTGGTTTTATTTTAAACGCTTTACCTAAGGTTAAGACCCAGTAACAGAAACTAAATTAGCAAACATATGTACAGTCTATTTTTTGAACAATGAAATTGGATAAACCTCCGCACAATAAAGATTTACTTCACACATTAGGGTCTGGTTAGGAGGAGGAAGAGGAAGAACACCCAGCCATTTCCAATGGCAGAGTCTATGTTCATGGCTTACGGAAAGCAACAAGGTAATAACTGAAAAACAAAGAATTTGGCAGGACTTGCAAAAGGCAGTTCAGCACTCAAACCAGCTTCAGACCAGAACCAACAACAGCAGCAATTGCAATCAAGGACCCCAGCCAAAATCATTCCATTTAGCATGGTTCATGGAAAATAGCACCAACAAAACCAGCTAGTCAAACTGGGGTTCAGAGACCCCAAAAATTAAGTCCAGTGTATCGTCGGATCCAATCTCCTGTGCGTCATATGAAGAATGCCCGAATTGCCTTGCCAAAATTAATTATGCTGAATTGAGCGAGCAAGAATAGTGACTATCACTGTATCCTGGCCGCCCACAGCTTCTCCAGTATTGTGAATTAATTATACAGTCTTGAGAAGAGGCCGTCATTTCACTTGTTCATAAAGAGCGCAAAAAACCATCAAACATCGCTCTTATCAGTTAGAACAACCTTAGAAACGCTACAAACATAAACATTAATGGTTTCAAAACCTTCTAGAAGCCAAAGACAGACGACAATCTACCTTCCCCAGGACACACACCATCACCAAAAACTTCTTTCTATTTTCAACTTATTTCTATCATATTTTTCCACAGATTATCAGTTTGACTATTTAATAGTGTTGCAGCGTCAAAACGATTGTAGAACTGCAGCTTGTAAACACCTAAATGTCATAAGTCAAATCACGCAACCTTCATGCACCTGTCATCAGCTGTTGTCAGTTATTGTCAATTGTTATCTGTCAAGTAAATTAAAGTCATGTTTTACACCTAAGATTTGAGTTTGTTGCAACAATTATAAAATATGTCAAACTACCAAACTGGTGGTGTAAAGTTGCCAATCAAACTTAGAAAAGTTCAGAACTGCATTAACTTAGTCAAAAGAACATCAATTTGCAGACTCAACATACATTTTTAAAAGTTGATGGCTTGGCTCTTGATTCATTAGGGCTCAACACCTAATTGATTTTTGCCCCCAATTTGAGGAATCGGTCAGTTTCGAACCCACCAACAAAACAATAAGCCCGTTTTATTCTATATTCTCCATACTTCCACCAAAAGCCACCAATGGTCTGAAACCAGCTCGGCTATTGCAAATGCATTGGATAACCAAGAGTAAGCCAGGACGTCAAAAAACGTACATTTATCAGCAACTTCCTCATCTGTAAGAAATCCGCCAGCGAGAACTTAGCACAACCAACTTCAACTACCAGGCATCGCAGAGCTTGGAGCAAGATGTGCCAGCCTAATTTTCCGGAATTCTTTACAAAACCACAGCAACAACCAATTCTAGAAGAGGCTGAAATCAATCAAACTTGAACCCGATACCCTCAAGAATATCAACAGACTGATTGGTCAGAAATCATGACGAGTACAAACGATTATAGAGAAGTAAAAACGATACAGTACAAAGTTGAAGCAATTGCTATCCATTTTGAAGCAATTTTCACGCCCCATCCATTAAAATTATTTAATTTCCCCTTGATACAATACTTAGCCCAAGAGTTTTGTTCCATTTTTTGACGTTTTTGAACAATTTTATCCATTGGATGTGTTAAAGAATATGGACATTGGTCTAACTGCAAGCTAATGTCTCTTCCAATAACTTAAGTTTGGTCTTTGAACTTGAAGACCTTATACTCAGGACACACAAGAAGTACAGCTGCAAGAAAATATCATCCCCGACATACTGTGCATCAAATTTAAAGCAAATCGGTTAAGCTGTTGGGCTTCATGTTTAATGTAAAGGGTACAAAATCCCGAATCCCAAAATCCCGATTTGCCAAAAAACGAAAACTCCGAATGCCAAAATTCCGAATGCCAAAAATCCCGAATGCCAAAATCCCGAATGGATAAGATCCCGAAAGCCAAAATCCCGAATTACAGAATTCCGATACCCAAAAATCCCGAATGCATTCGAGATAAAATCGTGAATCTTAATATTTTAGTACTATTTTAGTACTTTCAAAGAACCCAACGAGGCTATAACCTCGAATGGCTTAGTACTGTTTTCGGAATTAAAAATCGCGTGTGCGATTCGGGATTTTAGCATCCGGGATTTTGGCATTCAGGATTCTATCATTTGGGATTCGGGCATTCAGATTTAAGCTATTCGGAATTTTGTTCATTTGGAAATTTATCATTCGGAGTTTTGGCATTTGGGATTTCGCACCCGACCCCATGTAAAAGGATGGACAGATGCATTTTGATAAAAACTTCGCCATTATTTTTGTTTTCACAAGAAACTAATACTTTCGCTGCACGCATGCCCCTAATTAAAATGTTTATCAGAACCAAGTGATACGGGGCATGTTTAAAAGTTTTCTTCCATAAAAATTATTCAAATTAATCATGTTTAATCTCTAATTTTACTGCGCTCTCAAAACTCAAAACGTGCCAAACAGTTTCGAAAAACGCTATAACTTTTAATTCTTTACTACACTTTCCTTATCAGATTATAAAGCAAACCATAAACATCTCTTATATTTATCATCGATTTTTTCTTCAGACACGTGTAGCAAAAGCTCTCGTGATAGATAGGTTCTATAATCTACTTTCTTCCATACAAAATACCTACATATCTATCTTCCAACCAAACAAAACTATGTTTCAATATAGATACGTATATGCACTACAAATTTACGCTGCACATTCCAAGACTGCATAATCCGCACATCTCCATTTTCATCGAACTGCGTCTGTGATGCACCCCCAACCCCAATAAACAATATTCAACCCTCTTAACCCATTCGATAACAAAAATGAGAATCTCTACAAACAATTAAAACGCCACGTGCCCACGTGACATTCACACACAACACTCTTCTATGTGCCGGACACAGTCTGTCAGTTGCGATGATAAAGCTTCCGGAACCTTCTGTCCCATTCCCATCCCACGATATATGTACAATAATATACATACACCGGGACACACTCATGCCACTCTATTATATCTGAACTTGTGCTTTGTATAAAATTGCATATAAATTCAAGAAAACTTGGAAGCTGTTGAGACTTTTTGCCTCGTGGTCTAGCAACAATATACGAGTAGGTATGTATAGCTTGCTAGTTGCACTTCCATAAACCACTAGGTATATGGAATAAAATATACATAACTTGCAGCTTGTTGCAAAAACAACACAAAGCTCAGCCGCAACAGTATGCACCTATCGAAAAACAACCCACTCCCTCTATGTCAATATCGACCCAAAAAGTGTAGGTACTATTGGCTTAAAATCCCAACTACGCAGCTCAGTTTGAAAATCATGGCATTTCACAACATTGCGATATAATTCAAACCACCATCGCCATCAATAGCAACAACAACAAAGACGAAGTAGGTACCAATATGCGCCTATAGTAGCTACACAAGACTTTCTTTCGCCTCAAATATTGATTAGCTGCATGTGCTGCATAGATGGATACGTAGTTCCACCAGATGACTGATGTTTATGGCATAGGATGCCTGGGGGTATTCCTAAGCACATCCTCCTCCTTCCTCCCGCAATATAGTGGGTGTTTGACTGTACTCTTCCAACCAACCGACTGACCCGAACGGAAGATCTCATTTCCGTGCATGCTTGTTGCACGCGTAGGTTGTTGCAACTTTTTATTTCGAAAAGAGAACAAAAACAAACAAGCTGATTGCCATTCACCGGAAGCGAAGCCATCTGTAGCTGCAGCACAGCATTTAAAGCACCCACGATATTATTTCACACCATTATCATCGTCATCAATAGCAAACCCACTCCCCAGTATCCCATGGAGGAGAGGAGTATGCAGCACAGTCCATCCGTCTTCCTTTTGCGCCAAACGACAGGATTTACTTTCTGTCATTATAGCTATGACGGTGATGAGAAAGAGGAACCGGAGGTCGTCGCTACAACTGACATTTTGAACTGTCAAAGGCAATTTTCCAGTGAAACACCTACAACCAGCTACAGCAGCAGCAGCAGCGTCAGCATCCGATTTTGTAACCATATTCCGCACAATTCTGTCTGTTTGTAAAATAAATTTCACTGACGATGGCTAGGTGCCCCGGTGCATCGCGGGAGGGGCGGTGGTGGTGGCGCTGGTTCTAGCGACCACTGATGGCGTCAATGACTTTTAATTGCAACCACATGACATAAGGCTCCAAATCTCCATCCACATCCAGTTTAAGTCATAGTCATAGCTCTGTTGCACGCATGAGTTCGTATGCAATGAGTCACATCTGTGTTCTCTCTGTTTGTGCTGGTTGGGCTGGTGGCTGATGCGGGACAAACAAAACCAAACCACATTGACTCCGACTTGGATCGGAATGCCATGTAAGATGAAGTGTAGCAGTAGAATGTAGGTAGATTATTGTTGAATGGAATGGGTGGGTGACTACTGGAATTTGGTATGTAGAACGGTATTTTCTCGTGTGTTTCTTTCTTTATTTTTTATTAGTTTTTGTTGTATTGATCGTGGGAAAGTGATCGTTAATTAGTTATTTTAAAATGCCCGCTTTTGGTCCCGTTTCCCGTTCCAAATCGGATCATCATCGTGTTGTTGACTTCGTTGTCGTTGGTCGTTGGATATTTGATGGGTTAATTTAACTTGAATTATGAATGAGAATGAAACGTCATATACATACGTAACACATAAGAATGCGTTCCAGCTTTATTTTTTAAAGGTAGGAAAGGTATAGGTAGGTGCATTCATTTATGTTAGAGTTTGTTTAATATTTTGGAAGTTTGAAAGGGAAATAATGTCGATCGTAATTTGAGATGGTTCGACGATTGCACTTAAATTACGGTTAAGTGATCTCGGTTGAATAGTAAAGATATCGAATTACGATTAGATTACAAATACATATCTATGAAGACTTCAAAAAAAAACCGTGCGACTTTCTTGAGATGGTGATAAATGTCAAACGTGCCGCATTTTATGTATCGAATTTATGATACAAACGTGAACTCGTTTAGTTACAGACATTTTTTTGTATACCTACTATGTGCACCTAGCATGGAAATTGAGAAATAGGTAGGTAAGGTATAGGCAGCAAGGCATTTTACTTTGTTTGGAATTTCAACATTTAAGTGTGTAACTTTGAAACTTTTCCAGCTTTGCTACTGTTAATTTGTTAAAGGTACAAGTACATAATGTACATATGTACATAAATAATTTTTGTCATTATCAACTTGATTGTTTTTATTAAAGTAAGAAACACCTGTGTCATTTAATGCCTATTAAAAGGAAACATATCAAAAGTTTCTATTTCAACTGAAAATTTGATCAATTTATAAAATGTATAGGTACAAATGTAAGTGGTCAACAATCGGATTATGTGGAAGTTTTTGTTAAAAATCGAAGGTAACCATATCCATCTCCATCTCGAAAAACAGATTTTTTAGAATTATCATAGAAAGATTTTCACTTCTGGAACAGAGCAACTTACCCATAATGTCAAATGCGATTGCATCATTCTTAATTTTTATAGCTGTTGTTTCGTTTGACTGGTAAAATGTTTGTTGTCAGGTTTTAAGAAACAAAACCCATATACTAGGTACAAGATAATACATATCGTCGACTTTCTGTCAAAACCTTGTAAGTCCAAATTAAAAAAATCGATTAGGAGACACAAAAATCCGCTTTAAAAATTAATGAAATAGAATTTTTAGATACTTTAAAGTTTAATAACTTATTGATAGATTTAAAAGGAACCATATGAAACAGTTGCAGGGCATTGATATTCTCTGAGCAAAATAATACTAAAATGTCATAAAGGACTCACGTGATTTTGGCAGAAAGCCGAAGATTTGTATGAACATAATGAAACTTCCAAGTTTATCTTTTTTATTCACATTACGGGTACCCTAGTTTGAGGTCTTTAATTGTCTTTGAATTTATAACACGTCAGCATTTCCATTTTCTATAGCTAAATAACAATGTTTGGCGATATGAAATTTAAAACTTTCACCAAGTTTGCTAAACTTCGATTTTTCTCCTATGGTTTCTGACAACAAATAGTGAAAGTTTGTAAGAAATCACTATACTCAATTTTTACGGGAACAAACTCAGGCGATTTTCAACCCCCATCTAACTTTGGTACTTATAGAGTCAGAAACTTCAAATTCGCAGTATTTGCTGAACTAGTCAAACACAGTCGACTGACTAGATTTCATCTCTTTAGAAGTAGTAATTCCCGAGATATAGGACTTCAAAAATCACTAAAACCGTAACTGACTGGCTCACTTACTCACTGACAAATCATCATACAAATGAAGCACACAACAACGGTAGGTCTTATAGTGCATTAAAAGAAGAAAATCGAATATCTGCCATTTTCCATTCAGGGGGCTTGGCATCCACCCACTTTCTCAAAAATTCATACAAATTATATGGAGAACAATACAGATTGGAAGATCGGTAGGGTTTAAAGTCCATTCAAGGATAAAAGTCAAAAATTCAGAGCTTTCCACTCAGGGGGCGTGGCTTCCACACAAATTCTTGAAATTGTTATCAATTATATGAGATGATGAGAACCAAAACTTGCCATACCCATGTCAGATAAACTCTTCATAACCAAATTTAATTGTTAAATAAATTTTAAATGAGTGTAGTAAGAAAATAATTGTTTGTATCTAGATATTTAATTGTACCTATTTGGTTTGTTTGGAAGGAAAATTATATTTAAAGTTTCGTTAAAAAGTTATTAAACAATTTTATTTGGTTAAGATTGTTTTTTTCTGGCATGGATATGGCAATTTTTTGTTCTCATTGCCTCATAAAATAAATTTACGACTATCGTAAAATGGTGAGAATTGCTCGAGGTAGGGCTTAACAAAAAGAAAAATCAAACAATTTGGGATTTTCTGCTAAGGGGAGAGAGCATATAAAAGGAGAATACAAAAATTAAAGATTTTTTCATTCCAAAATCAGTTCAAATCACCTCAATCGTAATAAAATTGCCAACAAAAATTCTTTCCTTTCTTTCTATTCCTTTTAACTAGAGGCGTGCAATTTTAAAATAAAATCATTATTATTATTATTAAATTGTGTTTCATACCAAGTTTCCTTAGAGCACATTTGATTCAACTCTTGACAACAGCTGATTTCATATTTTGAGCTCTGATTTCTTTCCTCGAGAAAAAAAAAACCTGGGGGCGCGCCGGGCGTGAGAACATATTCAGGACTTGCTTCGAACACACATCAAATACAGTCCAAACAAACTGGGCTGGGATGAAAAAAGTATAACATAAGACACCTGACAACGAGTTCAGGGCAATCATGTGCGCCCCAGAGCCAACATCAATCAAACTTTTTGTGTTAGTATTTTAAACAGTTTTTTATTTTGCATTTGTTTTTATATTCTTGCCTCAAAATGGTATTAATTAGATCTTTACAAATTTGTTAAAACATTCCTGGTCCAAAAATAGAACAACATCTTGCGGTGGAACCTGGAACTATTAAATAAGTACCTTCTTTGGCTCTGGACCTTTGGCACCTCATATGAGGGAAATTTGATAAAAAAATATCCCATATAATTGGTCAGTAATTGGTCAGTAATTGGTCAGAAAAGGTCAACTGGTCCCAGAAATTGGTCAGCCCTAGATAACTTTAATTAATCAAGGCTTAAACTTTCTCAAGGTCGCTCAAGGTCACGCGCGATTTTTGGCACCTCATTTAAGGGAAATTTGCCAAAATTGTATACCATCCGAAAGATTTCTAGATCGTGATAAAAGGTCAACTATTTTCAGTAATTGGTCAGCCATAGATTTTTTCTATGAATTTTTGAAGTTCTTTTCAAAATTACTGAAACTAGCTGACCTTTTATGCAGATCTTAATACAGATCTTAATACAGGTAGTATTAAATTTTTGTAAATTTCCCATAAATGAGGTGCCAAAAATCGCGCGTGACCTTAAACAATAATTTAAAAATTCACAAAAAAAAAACTATGGCTGACCAATTACTAAAACTAGCTGACCTTTTATATAGTGCTCAGGACCTTTCTGATGGTATTAAATTTTTGCAAATTTCCCCTAAATGAGGTGCCAAAAATCGTTGTGACCTTGAATTTTTTTTTTGAAATTCATTAAATATTCATAAGAAAAAATCTATGGCTGACCAATTACTGAAAATAACTGACCTTTTACAACCGTGAAGAGGCCTTTCAAATTGCATACTTTTTTTTTTAAATGACCCAAATGAGGTGCCAAAAGTTTTTTTGTGACCTTGAAACGAACTTCAAAAATTCATAGAAAAAATCTATGGCTGACCAATTACTGAAAATAGTTGACCTTTTATCACGATCTAGAAATCTTTCGGATGGTATACAATTTTGGCAAATTTCCCTTAAATGAGGTGCCAAAAATCGCGCGTGACCTTGAGCGACCTTGAGAAAGTTTAAGCCTTGATTAAATAAAGTTATCTAGAGCTGACCAATTTCTGGGACCAGTTGACCTTTTCTGACCAATTACTGACCAATTAGATGGGATGTTTTCTTATCAAATGTCCCTCATATGAGGTGCCAAAGGTCCAAAGCCACCTTCTTTTGCTCGAAAGGTACTCAAAACACATCCCCAGCTGTAAGAAAGCTATCAAATAAAATTGGGCAATTCTGAGAATTTCTAAATTGAATTCTTGAAGTTGGGCATTTTTAGACTCAGTAGGAACATGCTATTAGTATACCATCTTTTAACAACATTTTAGAGATTAATTGGGTTTTCATGAACGACAATAGAGTTTTTGCTTGTTGCGTGCTCCAACTTCTTGTTCAAAGCAAAGTCTAAAAACGATTTCTATTGCTACGATCCATCATAAACATGATTAAAAATATTGTCTTAAATATTTTGAAATCAGTTTTCCTTTTCCTGTTTTTACTCCATTAATAAAAAGTAAAAAATTAAAGAGTGAAATAATCGTCTTTCTGCAACCTGAAAAGTGATTTATTAATATCTATTTCGTTGGATTAGTTTGAAGTTTAGAACTCTGGAAGAAGGCAGTGCGTTTTCAAATTTGTTTTGGTTTTATTATAAATCCACTTAATAACATTGTTGAATTCAGCACGCCACTCAACTTTTCATATTTTATGTTCGTTGCTCTTCGGATGTGATATTTGTAACGTCAGCGTTTTTAAATTCTAATCCAAAAAGCAAGTGGACTTTTTAACTTCAAAAACGCAAAACTAGTTCTGTAGTCAAAGTGCAGAGTGCACGACCCCTCACCATATTTTATGAATACGCTTTCTATCCCTGGTTCACTTTTCTGACCACCTTCAGTCAAATGACTACATATTAAATAGATACAAATATTGCTGCAAGTTCATCCTAATGCTTAGGTTATCTTATATTCCATAAGAATAGGATCCCGCCACAAGAGGACCTTCCATCATCGTTTTTGTCAATGATAGGTACGTAAGTATATAGTTTAAAAGACGTGCCTAAACAAATGCATAGATTGCCTACTGAAATTTAATTTAGGCATAGGGCTGCCAGATGAAATAACTCTCATATTAAATCATGATTGTAATGTTGATCTTTTTCTAAAAAAAACTCTCCAAATGTAAACATTTTCAAATTCTTATCAGAATTAAATCTAATACAAACGCAAATGTCAAAAAGTTAAAAAAAAAAAGTTAACTTATGGAGTTTTATGTAAACGATGATGATATTTTGTGCACTACTATAATCAAAGTCTAACTATGTATAATCCAAATTAGGAACAAATTGAGTGACTGTCTATTTTCAGTAGCTCTATCTAGTTAAGAGTGCATGATAAATCATTGCACATAATGTATTTTTGTTTAAGCAGTTACTGATTGCGATTAGTATAAATAATGCACAGCGAACAGTTTCCAGACGTGGGTTAAAAATTATTGAAAAATACTGTAACCCTGGAGGTCTGGAAATCAAATCGCAGCACCTATGAACAAAAATATTTTCCCCCATTTGATTCCTGCCGGCCAACAATACAGACACAGGTATATTTGAAAGTTGTAAGTTACTATAGTTTACTTCTCCCACAAGCTGTCTTATTAATTTTTATAAGTTTGACCTTGTACTTTTCTTAAAATTTCATTTTGCATTTTAACTAAACAAAAATGTTTACAACTTGTTTAGTTAAACATAATTGATGTGTAAGCAGGAAAAAACTTTTTCAAAATATTAATGAATGTATGACTCATAGCGTCATCGTATTTCTCTTCATCTTGTTTGTCATACGAAAATTTAGTCAAGTTGCCAAAATATTTCAATATCATCAATATTCTCAGAAAAATTTTATGATTCATCTTTCATTTGATGATATTCATTTGAAAGCAATTTGCTCGATTAAAAAAAAAAAGAAACAAACAAATATTTATCAAAATCATTTCACACAAACAATTACTTATACCATCTCTAACTGACTCATTATTGTTTTGAATGTACCTATCAAATTCCCATTTTTAAGTTCTGAATAAACGCACTATAACGTCAGCAATTCAACAAGCTTTTAAAAGAATCGAAAACAAACTCTAATTTCCATTTTAATCGTTTGAAAGAAGAAAGAAAAAACCCTTATATCATGAGTACGTCAACAAGTTAGTCTTAACGAAACCCCATCTAATAACAAAAGCTTTTGACTTTCAAGGAAATCTCACTTTTGCATCGACAAAAAAAAAAAAACATTATATCCTCGAGGGCAGTTATGTAGGAATAACGGTAGGTATACACATAATACCATTTATTCCGCTCTATAAGTTAATTAAGTATGTGCACCCACGCACTTACATTAATGCTTAGTGGGTAGTTCTGTTGCGCCAGCACTTAATCCAACATCAAACGAGAAAAGAAGAAAAAATTATAGGTACTTGCAACGCACCCGTTTCTCTAAGGAGGCGTAAAACATATGGTTTATCAAACTCAAAGGCTTCGCTTTGAGAAAATCTTATTGTTGCCATAAGACAACAACAGCATAGGTAGGGTATAATAGCACAGAGAGCACCCTTAAAAAGGCAACCCCGTAGCAAATTGCGTCTTGATACAACTTAATTTCAAATGACGTACGGTGACCATCACCCACTACATCTCACTACTACTGCCTACTGCCGAAGCCGATGCGATAGGGGTTTGTTGTCATCGTCTGTGTTGTTAGTCGTTAACTTTCAATTACAAACACTCAATCTCGTAACACAACCGTTACTAATCCAGACATGTAAAATCCCAATTAGTGACGTAATAAGCCACCCAGTCAAATGTCGTAGTATACCAAAATTCGTTCTACTTTAACTACGAAACAATGACGTCACTAAAATGGTTATACTACTCATGACATGCGCGCCTGTTATTTCTAGAATTTATATACGTAAATACATATTTTTATCTACCTATTGCAAGTTGCTTTTTTTTTCTTCGTTCACATCCTCTTATCGTACACACTACCACCTGATGTCCTGGTGGGTTCTATGTATGTTCTGTTCGTCGTCGTCGTTGTCGTTGTCCTGCCAAAATATAGAAAGAAAAATAAATGCAAAAATGGCAGAATGAAAGCACACAACTGACAAAAAGACAGCAGCACACAGCACCGAGGGCTGGGCATGTAGGCTCCCGTTAGTAGGTTTGTAGTACAATCTCGTAGGTTCTACTTTTTTGCTCTTCTGCTCTGTGCCTCTTTCTCTACAAGCCGATGGTGGCACGTGTATGGATTTAAAGGAGGTCACCAACAGCACTGCCAGAGTTATTATCAGAAATTGAAATAATATACTGCGAGGATCTGAGTCCTGTGAGCTTGTGGCCTATGAGAGCTGACTGCCTGGCTTTTGGGGCTTGCTTAAGGATGCTGCAGTAGATTTAAAATAGTTGGATTATGGTTTGAAAGTAAGAGTTTCGTGAAACACAATAATCATAGAATCTTGGGATATACAGACAAATATTGCCAAGTTTACAAAATGTTGGCCATAAAAAGTCTTCAGAGGTTTCATTTTAATCATCATTCGAAAATCTTTTTTTGAAAGTGGTGATATTTTTATTTATATCTAAATCACACATCACTTCGAGATTAGTATTGGAATACAATCTCTTCCGGATGACGACCACACCGCACAGTGTTCCGCCCCAATTCTTAAAACAAATTAATGAAATTTGTAACACTGAATGGTTTGGAGATGCTGTCTTACTGACTATTTTTTTCTCCAGACAGGGGCTTCACAATTCAGCTAAGAACAACGTCCCAAATTTCAAAAAAAAAGTATTTTTGAAGTCAGGAACTAAGTCAAGTTTAAATTTGAAATGTCCGAAAATATGTGGCTGAATGTAAACTTTCATATAAAAATGACTCTAATTTACTGATTTGTACAAAATTTAAAGAACATAGTCCCAAATGTTCCCATGGGATTAAAACTAGTTTAGTCCTAGTTTTTAAAATTTGTTGTATGGGAATATATTTTTAGACCTGATTTGATTGAATCTAAAATAAATTTGAAATGTTTCCATATTTTTTAGGAAACGATTAAAAAACATTAATTTTGTCAAAAACGCCCTCAAAAGTGGGCGTGACAAACATTTAGCATCATCTTTACCAGTTACCTATTGGGGCGATTTGTTTTGTTTTCATGATGTTCAAAGGGTAGACACGGTGCTTTCAAGAGGACACAAGCGTCCAGAAGCTTTTTTTCAAATCGAACCCTCTGTCTTTCAACTCCTACTCTCACCTCCCTACTGCCTACTACCTTAAATTGAAAATGGGGCGATTATAGGTAGCAGTAAACGAGAGAGGGGAGGGGGAGGAGTGTTCCCACTAGTACAATTCACCTTTATCCGGGCGGTAGCGGAAGAGTTCCCTAGATGGAATCAACGGTGGCGTCTTCAATTCCAGTCAGCTTAAACTACTTAGTCAACACCTTATATGGGCTACTACGACATATTCGTAGCTCAGGCCTATAAGGAGCCGTTTATCCAGCTCCCCAACCTTGGAGTTATACTATGGGTCTGGTCCTCCAGGTCAGGGGTTGTGCGTCGGGATAATTTTCCTACCACGAAAAACAAACCGGTTCCGAAATAACCAAAAGCCTCGGATATGGATGATTTTAATGCTGATGACCCCAGCAATTGAAACAAGCACAATGAATTTCGGATCTGCACGTGGAATGTCTGGACCTTAAACAGGCCACGTGCAGTCGAACAACAAGAGGAGAGCTTGGATAGGCTAAAGGCTGATATTACAGCCATCTAGGAAGTGCGATGGGATGGAGAGGGTATCCGAAGGATGAAATCGTGTGACATCTACTTCGGCGAGTGCTGCAGGGTGACCGACGTTTTTGGTTGTGGTTTTGTGGTAGGGGAAGACTTAGGCAAGAAGTCTTAGGCTTCAATAACATCACGTTGATGACTCAACCAAGGAAGAATTCTACGATCTAATCGAGAGTACGTATGATAGGTGCCCCAAGTACGACGCGACGTCAAGATTATTATTTGGCGACTTCAACGCCCAGATTAGAAAGGAGAGCATCCTTGGTTCGATAGTCAGGAGGACACAGCTTGCACGACGCCACTTCCGGTAACGGACTCAATTTGATTGATTTTGCGGCGAGGTGAAGTGTCATCATAGCAAGCACTCGATTGCCACACCTCAATAAGCACAAAGGGACCTGGTGGTCTCCATATCAACGAACCGTGATGGTTCACGTTGTGACAGACGCTAGACAGGCTTCCAGTATCATGGATGTCCGAACGTTCCGAGGTGCCAACATAGGCTTAGATCAGTACTTGGTGGTAGCTCAAGTACGAATGCTGATATCCAAAATTGAAATTAGTCAAAAAACAAATTTTCTGTCAAAACTGAGCGTGTCAGGAAATTTTTTCTGATGATGTCTTCTGATATCCTTTATCATGCCTGAAAATTTCATCTAAATCAGTTTGACAGCTTCAGATTTATATATGTATATAAATATATATATATATATATTTAAGACCGCCCCTCCATAAAACTTAAACCACTGTGCGCCACACCATGCCGTGTCGGGCTCTGCCTGATTTTTTTTGGTAAGTTTTTACATCACGTTTTCATATAATTGTCGTTGTATTTTGCGAACAATAGCTCTCATATTTTTTAATGCATAGACCCTTGGTGGAGCATTGCATACATACGCAACAGCTCGTTGAGAACCAGGGCCTAGTGACTTACAACTCTCAATTATTCCTGTCCGCTAGACGAGAAGCACTTATTTACGACAAGTATACTCTTGAAGAATTTGTCAGTTCCTCGCAAGAAAAAACATTTCTGTTTTTAGGTAGCAGCGGCTGGGAATCGAATCCAGACCCTCGGCATGACAGTCCAACGCACTAACCATTATGCCACGTGGTACTACATAGGAGCATTGGCAAAGATTTAATCTTTGACATAGCCCCAAAGAAGAAAAAAAATCGCACGATCTATAGGAGGCCAACTGAAGGTTCAATTTTGATAAATCCACCCTCTCAGAAAATTTTACATGTAAATAAGCAATTGTTTAATAATTTGTGTAGCATTTGGCACCATCCTGCTGAAAGTAAACTTTACTGACGTCCACAGCAATAATTTCAAGCAAAAAAGTGTGGTGCAAGGTGGTGCTGCATAGCCCCAATTTATATGATATTTTTAACACACGAAAAGCATGATTTGGAGTCTTCATGTCACTGTCCTGACAGAAACGTAAAATTATCATCACTGCTGAGCTAGACGGCACTTGATATTTTCAAAAAAAATTTCTATAATTGAGGTTAAATTTCAAGTTTTCTCTGCTACAACTACCTTTTTAGCTCCATTTTGAGGTTAAATTCCAAAATCTGCAATAATCTCAAAGAAATTATCACTTTAGTTTCTATACGCCATTGATATGTGTGTAATACATTTAAAACAGTTCAAATTAAACAAATACTTCCTCTTACTTGAGGTTTCCTATTATTTATCTTACACATATCTAGATATATGACGTACCTACCTGCTCTGCAACACTGCTATTATGCACGTCAGTCGTCAGTACTCTGGCAATACTGCACATCACATCTTCGTCTCCATTCGTCCTCTGCCTTCTCTGTTTTTTAATTTCCGATTGTTCTCAATTTCAACCAACCATCTGAGCTGTGTGTATAAACCATCCTACCCTAACAACAACATCAACAACAAAATTGCACCCTCTCCAACTGCAACTGCATACGTCACACTTATACTCCGTACTACGTTCCATATTTACCCATACTATCTCCGAATTTCTCACTATTCACCGTCGTCGCCGCACCGTACTATATTCTTCAGCACTATCTACAACATAGTCACAAACTATCGTTCCCGTTCATCATCATAGTTGTATCTTCTACCCTTTTCCGTTGGTTTTTAAGTCAACTGCAAAATTTGCATTGGTATGAGTATTATATAGTTTCGTGTGACTAGCAGCAGAATATAGTTCGCACCATACTAGCCCCACGACCCCGCCACACCACACCGAAGGGTTGTGGAACGGAAAATGTGCAATTTCATATTTAAATTGTTGTACTGTGGGAAAAAGCTTCACACTACAATCAGCTAGCTACGACATCGACACACTGTGTGTTGCAGCAATATTTTGCTCTCTAAATAATAGTACGACGAGAACGGTCCTCTTTGGTGCTCTTGAACTTGAATTTAAATATTTTTTCTTCTTCACAATAAACAAATACAAAATAAAAACATATCGTGGGACATTTTAGTAAAAAAAAAAAAAAAAAATATCTACATAAATTTTTAAACTCGAATACACTCGGGCGTATACGTGTTTTTTTAGTGTGTTGTCTTCTTGTATTTTATTTAATTAATTATTCATGAATCGTGTGTGCGCTGCACATTAACTGATTTTTCCGCCATGTTACGTGTGCATATTGTTATTGTTTATTATCTCAGTGTGTTTACACGGCAAAACGCGTAGTAAAAGCTGATTCTATACAAGGTCCATCCTGATGTGTATATTTTAGCACCCTGTGACGACATAGTTTCGGTGTAAAATATATAAGAAATAAAAAAAGTTCCTCAATTGGCATCTAACAGGATAACAGTGGAGTCCTTTATGAAGAAAAAGCTTAGCCGTTTTATCAGAATGGTAAGCAATAGATGATTGATATTATTGTGTGTTTACATAGTGCGGCGCAGTTTTCATTATATTTCTGACCTTTATTTTCTTTTTTTGTATCGAAATCGATTGAAAGGTTCTGTTTGTTTGTTGCATTGTTGCATTGAATTGATACTCACACCTGTCGCCCTACAATGACAGTTGAGCTCGCTAGCAAGTAGTGTGTTGATATGTAGTTAAAGTGTGGTGCATTTCGATTGAAAAAGCTATAAATAGTATTTTAGTTTTTTTTTTTAGTTTTGTATTTATTCGATGTTTCACTTGAACAGATAGACAGATAGGCATAGATATAAGAAGACGAAGACGAAGAAAAAGAAGAAAAAACAGCAAAAATCAATACGAAGCAAGGACAGCTGTTCGGGTTTGTTATTATTTTAGTGTGCCTATGTAAATGATTATGTTGGTGTGATGATGGCGGCGTTATAGTGTAATGTAACCTTTTGGTAATTACATACGTAGTGTTTCTAGGCTAGTTTTCGATTGGAAATTGGAACAATTGGCATTATTATTTGTTGCTGTATTTAATTGTTTTCTTTTTTTTTTATTTGATATGGCTGCGTAGAAAAAGGAAGACAAATATAAAAATCAATCGAAATTGACTTTTGAAGAGCATAAGTAGAGCATTACACATGTGTTTTCATGTAAACGCGTAGTTCTGACACTAACAAGTTGTTTGTTGTTTTGTGTACGCACAGAGGGTGATCCAACTTTAGTTTCCAAATATTTAACATAATTAGAGGTAAACATAAGTTTAGGGATGTTTAGATGGTATTTTTATTTACAAATCGAGCATTTGATGGCTAGTTCAATAGAAACGAACAATTTGAATTGAATGGTAGCCTGTGGACCTTGTGAACCTTGGACCCTTGTGAGGATTTTTTTTAAAATGTCTCAGGTTATCAGATCAAATTATTTGTTCAAGGTGCTCCAATTTTTAGCTTTCTTGGCTTAGATTTGACTTTAAATGAAGTTTTACCAAAAACAGTAGCATTTATTCGTATAATATTTGACGCTTGGTAAACAACTTTGGAGCTTTTTGATATACACCTTCATTTTAGTACCTCATGGCATATTGGTAGGTGCGTTGGACTGTCATGCCAAAAGTCTGGGTTTGATTCCCAGCCACTGCCACATAAAAACAGACATTTTTTTCAGAGGTACTGTATCTTGGGAGAAACAAACAATTACTCCAAGAGTATACTTGTCATGAATAAGTGCTTCTTAACTAGCCGTTGTAGGTCCCCTCCATTGCAAACAACACGCACACAGGAATGGTTGAGAGTTGTAAGTCACTAGGCTCTCGTTCTGCACGAGCTGTTACACCACCAAATTTACTTATTTACATTGGGATCATGACATAATCTCGAATGACAAAAATCTTAAATGGACAAATTCTTGGAAAAAAATATTAAATTATCTCGAATTTCAAAATATCGAATGAAAAAATCTCGGAGAGTAGAATCTCGAAAATAAAAAAACTGTTTTTAAATCTGGAATTTTCTAGATTATTTTAAAACTTCTAACTTTAAATGAATATGAGGTTTAAGCTTTCAAAAAAAAACTTAAAGGCACTGACTGTAGACATGCTTACAGTGTAATAGTGTGACAGTGGAATGTTTTTGGTTGGTTTCTGCTTCAAATTCAAAGTTTCTTTAAATCCAGATTCTTTAACATTTAACATTTTTACACTCAACCTCGCACCTACCCCAAATCCTATACCCAAGCAGAGGGATTGCATATGTACATACCTCACTGTTTATACGCCGTTATGCCGGGTGCTAGCACTTTTTGTATGTGATATTTTATGATTTTTTTATTTGAGATAATTTTTTATCCGAAATTTTGGTTTTCGTGATTCTTTTGGCTCGAAATTTTTGTTTTCGATATTTTATCTCTCGAGATTTTGTCTTTCGAGATCTTGCCTTTCGAGATATAGGGGTACCCCCACCTACATTTTTGTTTCTTTATATTTCATCAAGAGATGTGAAATGGCTTTCGAAATTTTTGTAATTTTAGATTTTGCATTAAAGATTTTGATTTTCGAGATTCTTTTGGTTCGAAATTTTTGTGTTTCGAGATCTTGGCTTTCGACATATTTCGGGGAAGACCCACCTCCATTTTTGTTTCCTTATATTTCATCAAGAGTAGAGAAGTGGCTTTCGAGATTTTCGTAATTTTGGATTAAGAATCGGAGATTTTAGTTTTCGAGAATCTTTTGGTTCGAGATTTTTGTTTTCGATATTTTGTCTTTCGAGATTTTGTCTATCGAGTAATTGGTTTTCAAGATATTGGGGAAGACCTATCTTAATTTTTGTTTCTTTACATTTCACTTTTGTAATTTTTGATTTTGAATCCGAGATTTTGGCTACGATATAAATTTTGATTCGAGATATTTGTTTTCGATATTTTTGGCCATTCGAGATTTTGGCTTTCGAGATTTTTGTAATTTTAGATTTTGAATCCGAGATTTTGGTTCTCCAGATTCTTTTGGTTTGAGATTTTTGATTTAGATATTTTGTCTTTTGAGTTATTGGTTTTCGAGATATTGGGATAGGCCCACCTTAATTTTTGTGTCTTTACTTTTCATCAAGGGAAGTGAAATGTGCCTCATCAATAAAGAAGATTTTCTCAGAAAATTTAGCAATAACTCTGCTGCTCTTATACGCTTATTTTACTTATATTTTGAGCTGTCAATAAAAAAGAGGCTTAAGCTTTTGTCTTAACTGAATTTTGTTGAGGTAAAAGTGTAAGTTTCCCATGCAATATGCCAAAGTTTAATATCAACCCAATAAATCGAGCTTTCGGCCACAATATGACTTCCATCAAAAACATTTCCAATTTGATAGGAATGACGCTGATGCGCATTCAATACCCAATCCAATACTTTCATTCAATTCAAAGTTGTGAAATTCATTGGACATTGTTTACTTAGAAGGACAATTAGGTGAATCATTATAATGTGCTTTATTTTCCCATATATTTCTTTACACAGTTAACTAGACAAAACAGTTATTTAAAAGTCATAGTTAAAGGACATATTTGATAACCTTGATATTGCAAACTTGCATTTGACATTGCCAACATACATATGCAGGAAACTCAAATTGAATCACCCTTTATACCTATGTTTGTATATATTATCATTTTCTATCTAGATTTAACGGTATATACAGAAATCTCTATCTGGTGTGGTGTGTTTTTGTCTGCCAACAAGGTTAGTTTATAAATTAACTCTCTGGGCAAACTTTATCTCACTATTACGACTCTTTTTTGTTGCTATTATTGTTAAGCAAGGTTAGGTCTGTTATTATACCTATACGAGTAGGTATTAAGAGCCCAAAAACAAACATCTTTTTTAGAGAGGAATATTTAAAAATGAAATGCGCATTTATTAAGTATAAGTATGCCAGAGTGGTGATTTATTGATTTGTATTTATATATTTTTTCTAGTAGTTTTTTTTTTTGCTGCGCTCTTAAATATGACGCTTTTTGTTTATCTTAATAATGAATGATGACCTAAGTCTGTATCTGTTTTATCTTTTTTTTATCCTCTTTAGAAACTGCGACGTAATAATATAAGACAAAAAAAAACATTATAATAAGAGAGATAAAGATGTTTTACTTTAGGTCAATGCCACTTGTAATTATTATATTTGAAAAATTATACCTTGTTCACCAAGCTATATTGTGTGCTATATAAATGGAGGGGGAATTTTTAATCATCTAGACTAGAGATTATTTTTATATTAAGTTACTGCGCTTTGTGTTAATTTTGGAAGAAGGATGTTTTCTATTGTTTTATGAAAATTTAAAGGAGGCTTATTTTTTCTTGTTTTATTGTGACTTAAGGAGATTTAAGTTTATAGCTTGAGGACAGTTTATAGGATTTTTTGTGCTTCATGTCAGGGCATCTACTTTAAGAAGAATAGATAGTCATAAACAAGAGTTAAAAGCTTTTAATTATTATGCTTTGTGTGTTGTTGTGCTATACAAAAATAAATATATGTGGACTTGTTAACTACCTTGAAACTTTATATCTATTTAAAAGAAATATAAGTTTGAAAAACCACTCAAAATGAGAGTACATCACTTGTTTAATAAATTTACGGATAAAAAGATTTTTGAAACATAGTGCCTCGACTTGAAAAACTAGTGATTTCCAACATTTTTGAGATGCGGTAGTTTCCACTTCTGAAAATGTAACCATCCAGGAAAAATCTGAAGAAGTCTACATTTTGTTTTCCTTGCAAGCAATCAGTATCAAAATATTACAACTTTCAAAATGGTCAAGTTTCCCAAATATGTACAGGTTTTTCGGGACATTACGATGCGTACCACATCAGAAAATAATAACTATTTTTTAAGAGAGGCAAAATATAAGAATTGTTTACTATAGAGGGCGAATTCATCTCCCACTTTTAGTTGAGAGATGAACAAACAAGACAAACATTGAAAGTGAAAAAAAAATATTTGAAAATAGTTCGCATACCTAGTTGCAACTTTTACGGCCAGAAATAAGCTTTGCGAAACGATGTAGCATGTGATGTTAGCACCACCATTTTCGATTTTCAAAAAAAAAGTTATGTGCCGTTGATATTAAAAAAAATCGCAAATTTGCAAACGCTATGAATGAATTTCCTTTGAATTTTTTTAGATTAGAAAATGTGCTCTTTGATGCTTTGTTTGTGCTACCATTTGCCGAAGAGATATTTACGAAACAAGGTACCACAAATTGAGCAAAATACAACAAAACTTTTTTATCAAAAATAGCGATACTAAATACACGCTACAGCGTTTCGCAAAGTATATTTTTGGCCTTAAAAGTTGCAAATATGCGATTTTTTTAAATCTTTTTTAACAATTTCGTATTTACATCTCACACTGAAAATACTCGCAAATTTGACCAAATCCTCAAAAATTAAAACGTCGCAATTCGCAAATTCAAATCTCACAGCAACGCATGGCTCTGGGGTTCGCACAAGTAGGCAAAATACAATAGAACTTTTTTTTTGCAAATATGCGATTTTTTTATTTGCATTTTTTACAAAAGAGAATTGTACTGTTTCGTGCTCAGTTTGTGCTGCTATATGCCGAAGAGATATTTACAAAACAAGGGGAGCAGTACGATAACCCGTAAACCAAAATCTCGAATAATGACATCTGTTTTTTTTTTTTTAATATCGACAACGAAATCTCGCAAATTAAAAATCATGTTCTTCATAATCTCGAAATTACAAAATATCAATTTCGCATTTACATCTCACACTGAAAAATCTCGCAAATTTCGACCAAAATCTCGCAAATTAAAATATCGCAGTTCGAAATCTCGTAAATTCAAATCTCACAGCAACGCATATGAAAATGAAAACAAAAAACCCGAAAACGAAAAACTTTTTTTCAACACTTATTGCTAACAATTCTGGCAAACTTAAATCTTGTGCGAGATTTTAATTTGCGATATTTTGATAAAAAAATTGATTTTGTTGCAATGCAATTAAATTTTGCGAGATTCATATTCGCGAGTTGTTAGTTTGCGAGATTTTGAAAAATGAGATTTCGTTATTGAGAGATTATGAAAGAGGATTAAGGTATTATAAGTAGGCAAAATACAACAAAAGTTGCATTTCTTACAAAGCTGCTCAGTTTTTGCTGCTAGGCATCGAAGAGATAAACGAAAATTCGCATAATTTCTAATTTAGCGGTCAAAAACAAACTTTGCGAACCGCTATCGTGAAGTTGGCACCACCATTTTTGGTTTTCAAAAAATAAGTCGAAAAATTTGAACATTTGCGAATTCTGCTGCACAAATCAGCAGAAGTTGAACACAATACAGCACAGCTTGTTTTTTCGAAAACCAAAAATGGCAAAGCTAACTTCACGCTAAGAGAATGAGTTCCCTCATAAATCCATCCTCCAAGTATATTTTTTTAACTACGGCACCTGGCAGCCGAACAAGCAAGGAAACCAGCTGCAAACCCCAGAAAATAACAAAATAATTAGCAAAACTAATAAAAAAACAACATTGAAATAAAAACCTACAAATGCGCAAGTCAATTTATTTCTTTGGATTCTTAAAATTAATTTGCTTTTAGCTTAATTTTAACTCACTCATTCTGAAAATCACCACAAAAAGCTGTGTTAAATAAAGAGTTTTAAGAATTTTCGAGTTCATCAGATGTTCGTCAACGAATAGGCTGTTTAATTTTCTTAATCTTACCTCGTTGTTTTCTGAGTGAACCTTTAAAGTCATTTAAGAGTTAAATCTTCACTTGGATTTTTTTTCCACGTATTTCTGCGTTTCTTAAATTGTTATGTATTTTGTGGTTTTATTTAATTGCCTAAATTCTTTAAAAATGTTAATGGAATAGAAAACTAATTTCATTGGAGTCCAAGATTTGAATACTTAAATAATTTTTTTTTTTAGCAAATGTATCTGATATTATTTTTTTTTTTTGCAAAACTGCTTGGTTTTTCCAATCCATTATTCTCTTATGATAACTTATGTAAATTCCTAAGTTTGTTCTTCTGGGAACAAATGATTTTTTCACCTGCTGTACAAGCAGTCTAAAGTATGACACAGATGACACTATACACCCAAGGCCACACCTATAACTTTCAACTCATCCTCAGCTTATCTGCAAGACAAATATTTGTCATACTAGCATGACTAAGATATCTGCACTGAATCATCTTAAATTAGTTTTTTTTTTCTCATGACTGCAGAGAACATCAATTTAAACCAATCTGCTTATTTGTCTTAAGGAAAAGCATTTTTAAGAGAAAAGCTTCGATATTTTTGTAAAACACTTTGGAAATACTTTAAAGTGATTAAAACTCCTTTAACATTAACGATTTTATGGTGGTGCAGCTTTGTTTATATGTTTCTATACAAATTGGAAGACGTGCAAATAACCACGAATTTTAAAAAGATTAAAATAAAACAAAGAATTAATTCAAATTAGATTGAAAGAATTCAAACAAATAAACAAACACTTTTAGCTATTTATTTATTTAAAACTGATGAATGACAATGCTTCTTCATTGTTGGGAAACAAAATTAACATCCTATAAACATTAAATGAAAAACGCAACTATAAGACCAGCAATACATTTTTGATAATAATTGTTTTTTTTGTATATATATTTAACTTATGCATATTCTTGATATAATCTTTTAAGCTATTAGGATAAGAATGCGCATAATTATAAGCAGCAATTTCAAGGTACATATGTGTTTTGCATTTAACATTCATCCAGGTTTAAATTCTTCAAACAATGGAAAGTATGAATCTTAGGAGATAAAAATAATAAGAAGATCGTAGAATCTAAAATATATAGCGCCACTTTGGCCATAATTTGAATGACGTTATTATCTGAATTTTTTTCTTGACATCAAGGGCAATTTTTGGTTTTGTGCTGAAGCAAATTTCAAGGTTTTGGATCAAATTTTTTATAACCGATGATGCATCAGTCCAAATATGGGGTATTTGTGATATCACAAACAACCGTCTTCGTTCGATGCCGTATCGTGTAGTTTTGTCTGTGCTACTGTGCGTATATTCGTTCAGAATTACATGCATATGTGTGTATTTACATCAAGCTAATTTCCTAACAGTTGCATGAATTTGCTTTAAACTTGGGAAATAGTATTTTTATTAGGTTTTCTAGAGAAGAAAATCAATTTGTAGTCTTAGCATTGTATCTACACTCTACAGTATTCTCATGCAACTCGATTTTGAAGGTTGACATTTGGTCGATAGGTTCGCTGTGATCGCCTTACCGAGATCTCTTAACAAAAATTAGGATTACATTTGGTCACTAGATGGCACGAGCTTTTTGGCCTCACGACAATACTATAGAGTTTATATACTCATCTGGAATGGGTTGCCATACCATAATTTAAAAATTTTTTTCGAAAACAGCTAAAACGATTTTGATCAAACTGACTTCGTAATTCGATTTGATTAAATCTATTATTCGAGTTCTTGTTCGAAAATTCGAAGAACGAAAATTCGATGTTGGTGTTTTTTTGAGAAAATTGCTTTCATATTGGGTAATTTTCGGTTAAACCGTTATTGCTTACCCAAATTATAGTTTCAAACCATAAAAAGAAATTCTTGCGACCCAGCTTTGCATTTTATTTTTGCCAATTTGCAGCTCGTTGTAAATATTAAAGTGGCTAGAGAGCAGCAATTTATATGTGACATGTATCCATTTTTTGGCAAAACATTCACAAAACAAAAATGGTGTTTTGAGGCTTTTGGAGAAAATTCTTTTATATGTATTTTTGGATTTTTTCCGATTATTTTTGTATGGCTTGACAAATTTTATTCCAACTTTGCATAACATTATTTCACAAAAAAAGATATTAAACAACAAAAAATAATTTTGACTTTTCTCACACTTTTCCATAAAAAAATGTAATTTGTATTAATAATCAAAAATACTTGTTTCTTCAATGCATATCTATTTCTACTTTTTAAGCCTTGAACCACAAGAACAAGTTCGTGGAATCCAGTCCTGCATTTTTGTTTTCAATTTAAAAAATACTAATTTTAGTTGCTTGCTCCCATCATCGACAAGTAGCTATAATAAGTAGGAAGTTTGTTTATTGCAAACACGTGGAATTTATGTGCTTACTTTTTTTTCAAAATGCATACATTTCAATCAATATACAAACAACATGTTTCAAGTTCATGTATGCATAATTAACAAAATCATTGTTTTATAACCATTGTCTAGCTACCTTATTTAATAGTTCTATTTTATTGCTTGAAATATAGGTATAGGTGGAAATATTTAACGATCGAAAAAATATAACTTTTTTATAAAACAAGGTACGAGTACGTCGTATAATTTTTATATGTGGGGCTTAAATTTTTTTTTATATTCGTTAATAGGTACTACCCAAAGGTTAGAAAATAAACTTAGGAATCACACTGTTAAAGCGGAGCGTGGTAAGATATTTAAGTTTTTTTTTTCATTTTTAAAACATTTACGCAATTCAATGTGCATATTTTGCATATTTCTTTTTCTTCAATTTCTTGATATTGACGCGAATGAATTTATAAAATAAGGTCAACTTGATTAATTTGCAAAATGAATTTACAATCTAGCTGTATGTACCTTCGTCAAATGATTACCTTGTATAAATCTTTTGAATTACCAATTTTGAGAATCTTTTTTTACAATAGAATCTCAATAGTTGTCCCTTATGTGAACTTATGAAATATTCTAATTTTTATTTTTCTAGGAAATTGTAGGCATACAAAACTGATATTTAAATGATGAGTTTCATTCGGTAGTCGGTACATAATTGAAACGTCACCGATACATGTTATATGTAGGTAGTCAGTATACAGCGCTCTCGTTCGTTCTGCACATAACTTACTGTGATGAATACATTTTTCCATTTAAATGATGCGATTCATTTGGTAGTCGATGCATAATTAAAATGTAGCCGATACTTATTATATATAAGCACTCACTACATAGCGCTCTCGTTTGTTCTGCACGTAGCTTACTGTGGTGAATATATTTTTCCATTTTAATGATGAGTTTTACTTGGTAGTCGGTACATAATTGAAATGTACTCGTTACATGTTATCTGTGGGTACTCAGTACATTGAACTCTCGATTATTCTACAAATTAATTTCTGTTATTAATACATTTTTGTATTTAAATGATTATTTTAATTCGGTAGTCAGTATATAATTCAAATGTAACCGATAAATGTTATATGTGTGTCCTCAGTGCATATTACTTTCCCTTGCTCTGCACATAACTTGCTTTGATGAATAAAGGCTTCCATTTAAATAATTATTTTCAGTCGGTAGAAGCTACATAATTGAGATGTAACCGATACATGCAATCTGTGGTTACTCAGTGCATAGCGCTCTCGATCGTTTTGCTTATAACTAGCTGTGATAAATACATTTTTTCATTTAAATGATAATTTTCATTCAGTATAGTTGGTACTCAATTGAAATGCAACCGATGCTTCTAATCTATGGTTACTCAGTACATAGCACTCTCATTTGTTCTGCTTATAACCAGCTTTGATGGCAATATTTTCCATTTAAATGATAAGTTTCATTCGGAAACCAGTATATAATTGAAATGTAACCGATACATGTTATATGTAGGTACTCAGTACATAGTACTTTCGTTCGTTCTGCACATAACTTGCAGCGATATGAACACATTTTTAAATTTAAATTAAAATTTTCATTCGGTACATAATTTAAATTTTAATATAATCAATAGATAGAGGGTTTAACACTTGGTGGAAATTAATCTTGGACATTTTAAAATAGATTTAAAGAAACACTTGTTTTATTTTTCCACAAATTAAATAATTTTATTGCTGAATATTGCCAACGTGTTTCGTCTTAGTTAGGACATCATCAGGGCACTAAATATTTACATAGAATCATACAATCACAAAAGGTGAAACAAAATAAAGTGGTGAAGAAAAGTATTCACACGAACAAATAAAGTTAATTAAAAATTAATTAAAATTACAAAAAGAATAATTAAATTATTTTTAAACATGAGTAAATGTAAAAAGAAAAAAAAAAAACAAAATATTTTGTATTTAAAAAACAACTATTTGTTAAGAAGTGGGTTATTATTTATTAAGTCAATTTGACAATTTAAAATATTTAAGCGCTTGTGCTTATTTATTTCGAAAATTTCTTATTTATCCAATACATGTCCAGCAGGTAAGCATTATAAAAGAGAAACATCATCCAAAGAGCATCCATGTCGGGAGTTTTGTAAATGTTGAGCTAGTCCAGAGGAAGGTTCTTGGCGCACAGAAGATTTAATGTGTTCATTGAATCTTGTTGATAGGGATCTTGAGGTTTTACCTATGTAAATTCCATTACATTCCTTGCAGGTTACCTTGTAGACGCCGCTTTTGGAATATTTTTGTTTTTTTTTTCGATCTAATTTTATTGTTGCAGAGAGCATTTTTTAAAGTAAAATTATTGAAAAAAGCCGGTTTTATATTTATTGTGGATAGTGGACCACACAATTTTTCAGAAACACCAGGAATGTAGGGTATATTTCGCCAACTTTGAGTTTCCTTTTCGGCTGAAATGGGTAAAATTGATCGTAGAGCCAGTTTTCTAGATTAAGACCGCAATAAATGGTAGATTGTTTGAATATCGTATCCATTTTTTGCAGCAATGTTCTTAATTATTTTTATTTCGTTGTTAAAACCAATTTTACTCATAGGAACTCTATGAAGACGATCGAGCATAGAGTGGAAAGCTGCCATTTTAGTACTCCAAGGGTGGGCAGATGATGCTGGAATAATGGAGTCAGTGATGGAAGTTTCTTTTCTATAGATTTCAAAGACAATTTTGTTTGATGAAATTGACAAGCTCAAATCTAGAAAATTTATACGATTAGGTCTAAACTCCAAAGTAAACGAAATATTTGCGTCCAGTTTATTTAAAACAGATTCAAGAAAAGAGAAAAGATTCCGTTGAGTGCCTGTCCACACGCAAAATACATCGTCCACATATCTAGCCCATCAGAAGAACATATTTTGTAGATGCGGGCTTTTTGAGGAAAATAATTTTTGTTCAAAGTGGTCCATAAAAAACTCGGCAGCGAAGGGGGAAAATGAAGATCCCATCGCGAGTCCCGAAGTTTGGTTGTAATATTTTCCATTGAATTCAAAATAATTTTGATCCATACATACTGAAATGAGCTTTAAAAATTGACGGCATTTATGTTCATCCTCTACCGTTGTTGGCAGTTGGTGTTCAAACAGTAATTTTAAATCTGAACTTGGTACCGACGGAAATAAACTTTTAGCATCAAAGAACACAAGCTTCGCATTCGGGGGCAAAATAAAGTTTTTTGCTCTTTCAATCAAATCCAACGAATCCTTGATCGCATATTTCGGTCTAAAATTCAAAATATTGGGTAAAATTCTAGCGAGGTGCTTACATAGTTTCTGTGCAGGTGCATTGAAAGAAGAAGACACAGGCCGTAGGGGTATACCTTCCTTATGAAGTTTAGGTAATCCATACAAAATAGGGGCAGAGGGGTTGGTGTAACGAACCAAATGTTTCTCTTTAATTTAAATGTAACCGATACATGTTATGTATGAGTACTCAGTACAGAACTCTCTTGTTGCCATCCCATGCAAACTTCACAGCATCTTTATATACTGTTTTTTTTTTCACCAGTGTAGTTATCAAAAAAGTTTAAAAATTTGTATGTCCAGATAGAGCATCCCTAACTGGGCGTTTATTCTTTTTTACAATCATTTCTCTAGAAGTTTAACTGGGTTAGTTTTCTACGTGAAGTGGTTAGTTTTCTATGTGAAAAAGATTTTTTCTGAAAACAAAACGACTAAAGTTTGGTAAAAAAAAAACCTCTACTACTTACAAGTTATCTTTCATTCAATCTTATGTATTTTAACCTTTATAATATAATACCTAATAAAATTGATTGAATCAATAACAACACGCGCTGTCCATTCACATTGCTCAATTGATTTTTTTTTCTTCCAAAACTGTATTTAAAATCTCTGCTTGTGTTTAAAGCATGCATTAAACAAACAAAAAAAAAAAACTGCTGCTTGTTTAATGAATTCGTTATATGAAATGAAATTTATCTCTCCAGTAGCTTTGTGATTATATTTTTTATTTTATTTTATTTGCAAAAATATGTAAAAAAAAACACAAAACAAAAACTTTTTAGCCATAGACAGATTTAAATATCAAACAAGGTTGTTTGAAAGCACAGAATCCGGCCACACGTGCGCGAATTATCCACTCATTCACTTTTTATATCTGATGGCGCTGCTGGCTGTAGTATATGGCAATATGGTATTGGTATCTATAGAAATTTGTTACTAGTTTCCGTTCGTGAGGCAACAGCGAATAGCCAACGCCTCTAGAATTCTCAGAACTCTATATTTAATTTATGCATAAAATTATATTGAAGAAAACTAATATTGACGCAAAAGATCTGCTCTGCGACACGAAATCAAATATCACACAACATCAAGTCGTTTAGCCGCACACTTAACTGGTTAAAAGTGTAAATGTGGCTTCTCTCTTCATCGATTGGCTCATTATCATCTTTATTGGCCCATTCCCCGATATCCAATTCACATCTACATTATACTAAGCTCCCATACCGAATAAAAAAATTATAAAATCTGAAGCAAGTTGGAATGGTATCCGCAGACAGTGTGGCTACAAAGCCCCCCTCCTTCTTGTTAAGTAAAATACATATATTTATATAAAATTAAGTTTAGATAAAGTGTGTTTTATTTTTCTTATCCATTGTGGTTGAATATTTTGTTTGTAGACAAGCATTAGAAGACGGCATTCACTACTAAGTGGACTCTCATGGAATTTCTGCCTGCTGGTGGTGATGGTATGGTCAAGCTTATCAAGCATTCCCTGCGGGCTATTTTTTCGCTTTCCAATGTGGTATGTGGCCCACCGATACGGTCCGGTCGATCAGACCAACAGTCAACCACGCGCATAGATGGGAAAACGCTCTTTTTGTAAGCTTGACCACTGGAATTCGAGGTCATTATGAACAACAACAACATCGAATTAAAAATTAAAATGCTAATGGACCGGTTGTTGGTTTTTCGAATGTTTTTCATTGACGTAAGCGACATACAGATTCGTGGCAAGTTTGACGACCTACTCGGGTTATAATGTATTGTGTATAGTGTACCACTGAAAATACCTACCGCCGCCGAACGTGTCTTCGATGTTTAGTAAGTTGGTATAGATGTTGTTGTTGCTGTAACTAGTTATTGTCATTTTTGCTGTTGAAATGTATATCACTTTCAAAATTCCATCCGTAAGTTTTCATTAATTGCTTATCCGGGAAAACCAGTTTGCCGGTGTTTTATATATTATTTCGCTTGTTTATAGACAGACTCTCTTGCTTGTTAAGTTGTCAGAAATGTGTATTAGGTTGGTACACCAATAAAATTTAAGTTTAACATTTCTTGTTTTTTTTTGTGATTTCAACGAAGATGCCATGAGAATGCAAAATGCCTTGTAAATAAAAGTCATGGTACTCTCCTTTTTTTTTTGCTTTTACTAATGTGAATGCTAAGCGATATGGATATTTGGGCTTTTTTAATAGTCCGATACCGTACTTTTTGAATTAAAATTTACAATGCCAGAATTTCTTATCTTCACGAAGAACTATGCACAGATAAGGGACATTTTTACACTCTTAATTTTTGCTCTGAGGAAGCTTTTGGATTGGACTGAAATAGATATTCGTAAAAATTTACAGAAATTCACAAATACGGGTGGAATAGGCCTAGAAAACTGCTGCTTTTTCGTTCGGTTCCTTCTGCGAAACAAATAGGTCAAAAACTCATTACGTGCAAGACAAAGTGCATGCTCCACGAAATCTTGCTCTTTGGCACCAATTATTATTATTGGTCGATAATCAGAAAGGGAAGTTTTCGCGAAAGTAAAATTCTTCGGCGGATATTTGGTCTTGAGGGGAGGGAAAAAAGAGGAGAAGATACAACCGCAAAGTCTTTTAGCTCAAAAAAGATGTGGACGTTGTCCAAAAAGTCAAAGCTCATTGACTACATTGACGGCTAGGCCATATCGAAGCAATGAAAAAAAGTTTTAGCAAAGATAGTGTTCAAACTTCAGGCCCCGGGTTCAAAGTTACAGGGAAAACTGAGCTTTCAGCTTAGAAGCCAAGCGATCGCGGATGCCAGATGAACTGAACGTAACAAAAATTGCGTATGACAAGGTCCTCAATAGTCACACAAAGAGAGTTGCGCTTGAGACAAGTAATGATCACAATTTCAATCTGAATATGTTTTGCTTACACTTTTCGGCTATGCTAAGCTATGATTAGACGGTCAACGCAAATGGTCAATAAGATGATTTTTTGTCCCAAAGCTGTATTGTCGTGTGATGGTCAACGCAGAATACTGTCCATGCGTTGACGGCTGCGTTGACACTCTCGTTGACACGAATTTAAGCCACGAGCTATAGAATACCTTGCGTTCGTTCTGGCGACGCATTCAACTGTAAGCTCGATTAAATACATGTTTTATTATGGGAACAGTTCCATAAGCAACGCATGCGTCAGACAAATTGGACAGAGTAGCCGCACTTTTAACTTTTTCCCTCCAGCAGGTGCGTTGACTGCAATTTTTGTGTGTGTGTTTGAATTTCAAGTGGTCGTTATGTGTGTGTGTTTGAATTTTAAGTGGTTCTTACGTGAATGTCAACGTATTCATTGGGTCAATCAATCCGTCGCATCCGACAAACGTTAATGGATCCGTCGCCGCAACGAACGCATTGGATTATATGGGTCGGGGGCTTTAAGGGTTAATGCGTTGATCATATTCGTTGGTCGTGTAATCACCCTATCAACGCAGTTAGGACACTTTGAAAGACTACTTACCAACGCGTTAACTGTGTCCTTACGTTGACACAGCGGATTTTTCAGCCATGCCAATGTACCCTGCGTTGACTTTCATCTCAATCTCGAAAAAAATTTCATTTGTTCAGTTTATATTTCTGAGGGCTCAGACAATTTCCCCAGTTTTGTTGTCAAATACAATGTAAAAAAATATTGGATTCGTCTGCTCAGGTGAGCACTCTGATACATAAACTGAACAATTTTTTGAGGATTTTTAATAAATCGACAGTTGATGACTTGACAGGTGCGAAGGATGAACTTTATTTTGACAGCAAAAGTATATTTTAATCCAAATGTCACCCTCAAATCACTTTTTTCCGGAGCAGTAAACAAATTTCAAAAATTTCCGATTTTGTAGATGTTTTTTAATTCATCGTCATCCATCAATGGAACTTGATAGTTGATGGCTTGACAGATATGGCGGACGAACTATATTTAGGCAGCAAAAGTATATTTCAATGCAAATGTCACCCAATTGACCTTAACCTACTTTTTCCGGAGCAGTAAAGAAGCTTCAAAATTTTTTGACTTTTAAGAGTTTTTTTTTTTTTATTCCATCGACATCCAAGCCATCCTTCAATGGATTTAGCCAGTTGATGTCTTGACAGGTGAAAGACGAGCTATATTTTGACGGCGAAGATACTTTTCTTTACAAAATCTTAAAATACTTATTTTTCCCTCAGTAATAATTTATTTAATTTCTATTTGTATATCTTTACCTTAAAGATACAACCATTCGAACAAATTAAATACTCGGATCTTTTTCATTGTTTTTGAAGCAGAGTGGTGAGTGTTGGGGGCAGCTCTGAAGTTCGTTCATGTACGCGCTTTTGAAGCCTCTTTCTAATAATTTACTTATATTATTTTCTCATAGCCAGACTTATTTTGCAAATTATTGCTTACTATTATTTGGCTTCCACCATTATGTTTCCCACGATATCCTTATGTTTTAAGAACAATTCACCGCATTCTTTGAATTACCCTTTTTCTTCCTCAATCAAGGCCGGCAGAGTACTACCATATTCTTATTTTTGCACTCTCTCTCTCGACTAACTTCATCCTTTCTCTCGCACTATCTCTGCAGCTCAACTTCATCCTGTCAGGGTCAAGATTTATAACTTCAACGGACGTGGGGAAGTTTTATTTCATAAGTACTGTACTGAAAAACTATCACCCGATTACAAAATCCGACGAAGGAGCTGCGGAGGGAATCAGTCTCAAGTTTGAGATTTTTCCTATGACTTAAATGTCAAAATTGAGTCCGACTGCCTCCACACCTCATTCGTCGGATCCGTAACCGGAGTGAATAATTTTGGATTTAAAAGGCATAATTCTGAGGTACATACCGTCTCAAAGGATCGTCAGTTCCCAGTTGGAATGGCAGAAAAAGACTGAAATAACATTCGTTGGGGAATGTCATCTGGATTTTCATTGGGCGCCATATTAAATTAGACCATATGGTTTTTATTCGTCATCAACTTAAGACTAAAAATGCATATGACAAAAGTTGTTGCAATTTTCTTTGTCTACATACAACTATGGTCTCAACAAATTTTGATAATGCAAATTTTAAATGGCGCCCAACGCAAAAACTTTAATTTAGATTTTTTTTGAACACTTCTGCTGCAAACGATTGGGGAAAAAAATCCTGTTTATTATTTGTTATTTCATAATATCACTTCATAAAAAAAATTCTTAACAACTCTAACTCTCTCTTATTTCAATAGATTTTTTTAATTTAACTTTTAAAATTTAACCCACTTTGTATACACTACAGAAATAAAATATTTTCAAATTTTAAGAACATAGAATAACAAAATCGAGTAGTAAGAGCACGAGAGGACAATAGGGCACAAAGATTCTTTCTTAATTTAATATTTTAAACTACAGTCGACTCCGCTTGACTGAAACACCACAATTCCAATTATATAATTTAGGTAAGCAATGTCTTAATCTAAGATAAATAAAATTGGTTTCATACGTATGACATATCTATATATTTCATATTGTATGTACACAATTTACTTAATCTGTTTTTTTTTTTAGAGCAGTTTAGCTTATATGCAGTTAATTTGTCTATTATCTTGATAAACAATATCATGTTTAAAAATGTGAAACAAAATAATTTGGACGTCTGCATGTGGCGCTTCACACATAAAGCGATACAGAAATATCAGACTCAAACTGGATGTGTTTATTTGTTTTATTGACGTTCCGGATCAAAGACTTTTTCCGAATTGCCAATCAAAAAAGCCATAAGTTAAGACATACAAGTTTGTGTTATAAATCCAGTATATTATATCTTTTAAGTTATTTACAGTTAACGGTGCTTAATAATTATTATAGTAAATTTATTTCCTCATAATCAGAATTTATAAACAAACCATTCAAGTTCAATAACCAGCATTAGTTCAAGTGCAACAAAAACGATACAAAATGTCAATATTTTTAATCACATATTCCACTTTAAGTCATAATTTAACTCGAACATTATCATTTCAGACTAAATTTTAAGATATAATGGTAACGATAATGTCTTAAGCTGGTTAAACAAGTCAGATCAATTATATTATTAATCAGAGTTTTTGTTTCTTGTTGATTTGGTCAGTTTAATATCACTTAAGAATATCTATTAATAATATGCTAATGCTCTATGCCTATGTGATTCAGTTTAAAATAAATATACTATACATATAAAAGATTACTTGATTTAAGAAGTTTTTTTCTAAAATTAATTTTCAAAGAAAGTGCAAAACTATGTGTGCCTTCTTAGAGAGAAACTTTTTGACATTTTTATTTTGGTATTTATTGTGATCAACTTTTGTACTATCTTTATGTTAAATCCGGTCTGATGATTAGGTTATAGGTACCTATAGCTTGTCCTAGAGCAAATTTGAATTCTGGCTGTGATCCGTTTATTTTGCGCATCAGAGTCGGTGAGCGTGGTGAAAGTCGTAAATCGCTTTTCGATCGAGAAGGTTGCAGATTGATCTTCATAGTTTGCAATATTTGCCTGAGCTGAACCTTCGTAAGAAGCCACTGTAATAAGTTATATGCAGTAGGCGTGTTTTTTCAAGTCCTTAGGGAATTGGTCGAAAAAAAACATGTTGGGGGAAAACAATTTACTTGTTTTTTACAACAAGTTTTCTCTTTCGGGTTTAGTTAAACGCAGAAAATTCTGGGCGCTTAACCAAAGACCGGGGGAAAACTAGAGTTACACTGTGGCCACACGAGCAAGTACGTGTAAGCAAGTTGGCTACATACACTGCCTGTCAAATTCGTAATTTGCATTCCACTTGCCTCCCACTTGCTTTCCACTTGCATTCCACTTGCTTGTCTCCCAACTTGCTTCTCAACTTGCTGCACTACTGGCTTCAAAGCTTGCATGCCAGTTGATAAGCAAGTTGCTTGGGTTTGTTTGTGTTAGTAAACAAATGTGTATGTATTCCAACTTGCTTGCCAGTACTTGTTCGTGTGGCCTCGGCAGTGGCGTAGATAGGGGGGGATCAGGGGGATATATCCCCCCCCATTGGGATCGATAATTGTTCAACATAACCAGTCATGAATCAAATAAGTTAAAGAAACGCACTCTGAAATTTCTTTTTACGTGTCTCACCAATTGATAATAGGTAAACGTGCAAGAAAAAGAGCTTCCATCCAGCTTTCCATCACATAGCACAAAAGCCCAGAATATTTTCGTGTTTTCAATCCTTTTCTCGATTTCTATGTAATGAACCCTTGAGAAAAATTTACAAACCATGAAAACATTCAAGAAGGGTTTTCGGTTCTTTTCAAGGATTCTTCGTCTGAAATAGACAAAGCAGCAAAAAAATTTAATGAAACTGTTGAGTTTTACCAAACATATTTGGCTGCCGGACCAGCGCTCGATAGCTGCCCCGAAGAAAGCTTTCCTAATATATATATTTTATTAAAGATATAAGCTACACTGCCGGTTTCAACGTCAGCTCCCGAAAGAACTTTCTCCAGTTTAAAGAGAATAAAAACAATGCAAAGAAGCATGACCAACGAAGTGAGATTATTAAAAATATGTCTATTTTAATAACAGTGTGATAAGCTTTGGATGTTTACTTATTTGCAGGATCATTTGAATGGTTTTGCTGCTCTAGCTATTCATCGCGAAATACCTATAACAGCAGACGAGGTTATAAGTGTTTTTTTTTTTTTATATTCAAATTAATGTGTATATTAGAAAGATAATGTCTTTAAAAATATAATTTTTTTATGGCATACATAATGAATTCAATGAAATCTTGTTATTTGTTTTTTTTTTTTAATTATTAAAACTTTAAAAACAAAATGCACGACTGGATCGCACGTACTTGCTCTTATGTTCAAGTTGTGTGGGACTTAAGAATTTTAAAAAATATTCAAGTAATTAATAAAAAAGTATAAAAAGCATTTAAATCGTTCTTTTAATTGTATAAACAGTCTGATCAATAACTAAGAACTCAAAAAAAAAAGTATGCCATTTGATTACTTGAAAAAATATAAATATATGTAAAAAAAAATCCTTGTAGACGTTTTCTTAAAAATTAATTTTTTATATACAAAATTTTTTAACTTATTGAATTTTCAAAAAGAAAAAATAGAATCTTTTTTTAAAAATCCAAAATTTATTTTTCAAAAATTTTGGTATGCAGTATTATTTATATTCTAACAAAACTTTTGTGCAAAAAAATTCATTGAAATCGGATGAGTGGTTAATGAGAAAACCAAAAATAAAAAAAAACCGTTATATGGCAGGTACCGTTAATAAATGTTTTTGGTGATTATTTTTCTTACTAGAAGGTACATCATATCTACAATAATACACTGATCAAAATCGTTGGAGCCGTTTTTGAGATAAATAAGCTTTTCCTTAGCGGTTGTATGGCAAGTACCGTTATTTTTTGAGCTAAAAAAAATATTCAATTTCCCCTCTGGAGAGTTACAAAAAAAACCTTAAATTCAAAATTTGAAGAAAATCGCTTCAGTGGTTTAGGCTGCAGGTAGAGGTTCGGACAGACAGACAGAATTGTGCCACCCACTTTTTTCGTGTTCTCTATCATCGTAATGTCATGTTTGATTGTTATCTCGAATTTTTTTTTTTGCACGAATCCAAAACTTGCCCTTTGGTATAACCTATATCGCAAGTAAAAATGAGCGAACTAGATCTATCCCCCCCCTTAGCGAAAAGCTATCTACGCCACTGGGCCTCGGGGTTACAGTTCCCATGCCAAAAAAATCAAAATTTTCAAAACAATTTTCCATCCTATCTGTGCACCAAATTGAATAATATTCAAGGCGAAAAAGGTTTGCCTTGGCCTAAGCCTCCATTGAGTCATTAATTTACCCATAACTATCACACTAAAGGCCTAAAAATGGAAAATAATTGGATGCAAGAACCATTTGCATGCAAATAATGCCTTGAGGTGAATATATTTTTTTTTTAGAAATGTAAACCGACCATCAAAACCATCAAACAAAAATTATTCACCCCACTTTTTTTCGCATGCAAAATAATTGCCGGTCCATTGCTTTGCTTGACATTCCATGACAGCAATGGTTTTTTTCTGCATGAAACTGTAAACCAATAGAGATCTCTATCAAATGGTTCAAGTCAAAGTGACAGCTAAGAATTCGGCTCGTTTGACAGACGCAATTACCTACAAAAAAAATCCAAACATTTACACTCAAGGGTACTTTTTCCATTTTTTCTTAACATTGTGCATTAATGAATCATTTCTCATCAAAGTCTTTCCATAAGGAAAATGCAGTCTTTTTGTGTCAACTGAATAAGCTCAAATATTGAAACTGGTAATAAAAGTTAATGGATGGAAGTAGAAAAAATTTGTTTGAAATAGTTTTTATTGTTTATATTTATTCTCGGACAATGCACAATGTTTGAAAAAAATTGACAAACCAACTACGAAAGTCCATGTGCTCATTATGTTGAATTGGAGTGTATTGGCCTCCGAAATAAAAAAAAGAAAATGGGTGTTACCTAAATGTCATTCGTGCCGAGGTCCTGAGTTTAACATTTAGAAATGAGCATTGGAGCATTTTTGCATTTCACCTCAATTATTTTTGACATGCGAAAATATTTGCATTCATTTTTTTTTTGCACACGGGAACTGTAAATTAAGCTTTGAGCATAGTTTACAGTTCCCATGCAAAAAAAAATCAAGATTTGCCAAAAAAAAACACCTTTTCTGTGCGCCATACTGAATAATATTCAAAGCCTAGTGTAAACTAGACTTAACTGGGCGGGATTGCAAAACAAAAAACACGGATTGTAATTGGGTAAGATCAAATATTTCAAAGTGCCTCTTTGCTTTTATTTTCCATTTTACATTGCGAGTTATGTTTCAATAATCACTGGTACCTAACCTATTGTCTTTGTAGTAAAAAAAAATACTGGCGTCAGAGAAACCAATCATAAACTAGTACATATTTTTATTATTTTTCTCAAGCAATAAATAATTGTAAGCCCACCTACAAACTACAACGCCTACAACAACTACTCCAAGCCAATTTTAATTGAAAGAAATATATTGGGTACTTAGGTAGAAACCTAAAAAAAATTATTTTATCCCTTAAACCCACCTGTATGAACATCGTTCTCAACGTTATATAGTTTATCGTAAACATAAACCTGAGAATAGAGTAACGAAACAAACAACAACTGCTTATAAATTGGTTAATTGTAAAGTTGTAAAATATATAGGTATGTTTACAGAATTTATTTTCTAAAAAATCGTAAGTAGATGCAAGAAATTTTATTATTTTTTTATGACCAGTAAATAACTTACAGTGACATATCCACAACAACATTTTTCTATTTAACAAACAATATTTAATTTACAATTAATACGCTAATCATTTTGATGATGGCCACGAAAGACGATGAGGAATTTTAATAAGAAATTAACAAAATACCTTACCCATCAACTCAAAAAAGAAGTTTCGTTCCGCAAGCCTATTTATCTCTGGCAATTCCACAGTCACGCAGGTGTAATAAAAAAAGATATAGACATAAGAAAATTACGACGCCCTTCGTTTGCTGACGTTTCTATTCGGTAAATACCTACATACGTTGAAAGCTTAATTAATAATGATTGTACATTTTTTAGTTCTGTTTCTGGAGCCCAAATTTGAATGTAAGTTTTATGAATATCAGTCCAAACGTGTTCCCTTTCCTTTTTCTCTTTCACTTGATGAGGGGTCAGAATGGCTCCGTGAAATAGTGAGAGAAGGCCCTAAATTATGAGGAGAAAAAAACTTGTTTCTTATTAATCAATCACTGATGGCAAATCAGAATCACCATGGCAATGTCAAGTTATAAATTGAGCAGCACGTGAAAATAATAAAAACTTTATTATCAAATTTTGTCAGCATTGACCCAGGGCTGTCAGACTGGATTGACTCTATGCTTCAAACTAGAATTGTCAATGTAGAAATGAGTGACAGAAAGCTTAAAGTTAGGACGTGTAGGGGTATGCCACAGGAAGGTGTCTAATGTTCCCTACTTTGGCTTCTGGTCGTAAACCATTTTAGATTTTAGTTAAATTAGTGCAAAGCGACGGCTTTAAAGTCGTGGTGGGTCCTAAACGCTGTGTAAGGTCAGCCATAATCTCAGACAATCCACCCATAGATAGATCATTGAAACTCCCAAACTTTTTCAGTGTTTTCCAAGCGGTACTTGTAGTACTTGCAGTTTGCGAGGCTGCAAAATACCTTTCAACTGTGTGAATTGATGAACAAAAACATTAATTATATAGCCAGGCGGCAATCAGAGCTATTTCGTCAATTGTCACGATATCAAAACCGGTTGATTGCTGCCGTAGTGAATTAAGATTGCTTGGCGAAACAAATTCAATCATCCTTGCTTCGATGGGTCCCGGGTCATCGTGACATTTATGGTATTTAAATGGCTGATTAACTGGCCAAAAACGGTTAATTATTTGAACCGAGCTGTACCCTGGGGTATCTATGCCACTGGAGCAGGAAAAAAGTACTCAGAATTCACCAAAGTTTCCTCAGGGCCGCTAACAGTAGATGGTCAACAATTGATACCTGTCGGGTTTCAAGGAATGTTTGTTAAAGTGGCAGATACCTATTTCAAGGAACAAAATAGAATATTTACTTAAGCTAAGCAGATCTCTCAATTGTATCTCTTGATTGGAATCCTTGCGAATCACAACTCAATGAGAACCCACATCTGACTTATGCAGAGGGTAACAGGACGAAGAGATGGAGGAGCGCTTATCACACTTCCGCTGTAAATGTCCAAGCCTATAATATATGTATTTGTATCTGAACTCATTCACTTCTAAACACAACGCCATCTTTTTACAAATAGACGTTTGAACACAACCACTCATTTGACAGTTCAGTAGTATTTTTTTCTGTTTAAATTTAATAAAACACAAAAATGGTTTGTATTTGTTTTGTTTATCGTGAGTGAAAAGAAATGAAATAAGAAATAAAATGCCAAAGCATATAAATGTACATTTAACGAAGAACTGCAGACAAATATCCATGGCTTAGACAACAAAAAATGTAAATGAACGATAATAATATACCTACCTACCTAGGTAGGTTGAGATTTTTGAAGGTGTCCTCTGTTTCGTAGGTTTGGATTTGGTCACCCTATCTATTCCCGGCCGACTATTCAACATTTGGTAGCCAAATTCAAGTCGACACTTCTAGGACGTCAACGAAATGCATGATGTAGGTACCTACCCACAATTTACATATAAAACAATTGATAGGTAGTACCTACTTCTTGTTATTACGGTTTGCGTGCAAGCTTCACAGATCCTAATTTTTTACCGACAAATATAGGTACCTACCTACCTCAAATTGCAAAAAAACAGAATACCGTATTCCGAAAGTTTCGAATGCCAGAATCCCGAATGTACAAAATCCCGAATGCCAAAGTACCGAATGAACAGAGGTAATACGTAGGTACATACCTAACAATTTGTCCGCCACTTGCAGGTGCATAGGTACCTACCTAAAATTTCTCAAAAATTGGCTTTTACTTTAGGTAGGTTATTACCTGGGTAGGGTAGAGTCGCCTAATTTCGAACACTCCCAGTAGTCGAACACTTTTTGAAAATAAGCTTATAACACTGGTCAACACAAATTTTGTGCCTGGGTTCTGCATATGATTTTCTTATTCCTTACATATTACTTATTAAATAAAAAATTGTCTTGTTTGAAAAAGTTTGCTTTTGTAGTCAGGAGCACATTATTTGAAAATTAATGAAAATGTGCTATGTTAGAATGAATTAATATAGATATTCTAACATAAAAGACTAAGATACACCAAAACGCTACAGCGTGTAGGCTGGTTCTAAACAAAAAAAAGAAACATGAGAAGGGGTGTTTATGTTCCCCTGTTTAGGCAGGAGGGGTAATTTTCCTTAAAAAGTAATTTAAACTAGAAAAAATAATATTGAAAAACAATGGCAGCACCAAAAATATCACGGTATATATTTTTTTAAAGCTAATACACCATTCTTTAATTTAATTTTTAAATTAAGTCATTTCCATGAATAGTTTTTTTTTTATTCATTTTCAAACTCAGAACTTTGAACACAAAAAATCAATAATATTATTTTTTGTTTAAACTCCTTTTTTCTTCATTTTTTTGTTTAGTGTTTGGTACCAAACATTAAAACCATAGGCGTAGGAAGGGGGGAGCGGAGGTGGGCAGTGCCCACCTTAAAAAATGAACTGCCCACCTTAGAAAAATCGACATTTAAACTTTTTTGGCTCTACAACCCACCCAAGAAGACAGATTGAAAAACTGTAAATGAAATTTCAGACACAAAAATTAAAATTTTGCCTGCAGTTACAGTTGGTCGTCACATAAAAGCAATTCTTGCCCACCTTAATTTTGTTTTTGACTACACATTGCATCATTGTCCGGGAAGCCTCAGCACGCACAAGCCTAGTTGAACCGGTTTAAATTAGTCTCAAACCGAGTTAGGTTGAACCTTGAAGATGAGTAGGTTTTGAGGTTAAAAAAGCGGAATCATCAAATGTAAGATATTTGGAGTGCATATATATAAATAAATAAAAAAAATTTAAAAAATTTTACTTTTGGCGTTTATTAAAAACTAATTTTAAACTTTTACACAATTATTTTAAAAATTACAATATTTAGCAACACGTTTCGGAAGTAAATTCCATCTTCGGGCTAATTAACTTAATGATAATGAAATAATGATGATTAATGATAATGATAACATTAAGTTAATTAGCCCGAAGATGGAATTTACTTCCGAAACGCGTTGCTAAATATTGTAATTTTTAAAATAATTGTGTAAAAGTTTAAAATTAGTTTTTAATAAACGCCAAAAGTAAAATTTTTTAAAATTTTTTTATTTATTTATATATATTTAACTACACAATTGGAGACGTCAAACCACAAAATGTATTTGGAGTGCGTTCAGATTTAGTACTACGATGGCTTCATCTAGCAAAATATTAAATTATAAAACGAGTTAAAGTAAAAACTTGGAAAAAATATAAAGATTTGAATTCAAAAAATTAAAATCACGAAAAGCTAAAAATATTGCCTGTTTTGTGTACGTCGCCAAATCGATTTTCATGCCACCAAATGAAATTTCAAATCTTCTGTTTGTAGATAAATCGCTACATCTGACAAATTTGATTTATGAACCGAAACGTAATTCGATCTGATTTGTTTAAAATTAAAGCTTACGGTTCTGTTTCGGTATGTATCAACTCGTTTGTCATCGACTCAGACTTAACGTAGTATTTGCTCTATAACAAATCAAACCGAATAATTGGAATTTTATAAAAAAATCTAAACCTAGTTTCTTCTACTTATTGCCTGCGGAACAGTAAAATGTGGATGAATTAAAAAACCTCAACAAAATCAGAAATTTGTAGCTTTTTTTACTGTTCCGGAAAAAGATGATTTTAGGTCAATTGGGTTACATTTGGTTGGATCAAAATACACTTTTTCTGTGCCAGTACCTACACTCTACAGACAGTACATATTTGAAACATTAAGGAATGATATTAAAATTTGGTTTGAAATAGAAAAATTTTCACAAAAGCATGAGATTCCTTTAAAACCTATACGAGTATCAAAAAGGAGACGTCAGGAAAAAAAACAAATTTACTTTCATTATAGCTGTTTTGTTTGGCCTCCAATTTACTTTCCAGCAACAGTTGTGGCGAAAGCAATACACTTGATTTGGAATCCCATATCGAAACCGAAAATTGTTGGAAAATTGATTGACAAATTTTACAAAATTTTTCATTTACAATTCTTATTTTAAAAATTTCCATTTATTATTCTGTTTCTATAAGCTAATACTATTTTACAATATTTGTACACTTTAGGAACTTCCATTTCTTTAAGAAGACGTATCGTAAGCTCTTCTGATAGAAAATCGCATCCAAAAATATATCTTCTTGTTTCTCGCAGAACCGGACACCTACCCATAAAGTGAAAAATGTTCTCTCTTTCGCCCATATTACACAATTCACACTGCAAAGGCAACTCTTCACGATGCGGAATGAAGTTGAGATTGAGGAGTTCGCCTCTCAATCTAAATATCATTGATATTTGATCAGTCGTGTAGTCATCACGGAAGTAATTTCGATGGTTTAGGTTGTAGTTTAGCTTGCTATATGACATTCTGTAGATGGATTCTTTTGCTTCAGCTGCGAATCCTAATCTTAATCGATATCATCTGATATATAGAGAGGGTTTCCACATTAAATATTCATCTGGTGTAAGATCGATATTAGCTTCTTCCTCTAGCTCTATCCAATCTTTAAACCTACTCGATCTACTATTTATTGCCTGTAATGCTGCTTTTTTAGGGAGGCGCTCATCAGATATCTTAAAGACATTACATATGTAGGCAACTTGCAATTTAAGGGTTTTAATAAATAGAGGAGAGATACCGGTTTCTAGCATCAGCATGTTGTTCGGAGCGTTTGGTGGTAGTCGAAATATCCTTTTTATATAAAATCGTAGGAGTTTTTCAGCGGTATCATATTTCTTACTACCCCACACTTGGGCTGCATACATCAATGCTGACTCAGCTACCGATTCAAATACTTTGTATTTGCTGCTATGGGCAATATGCCTATTGTTAATAAATAAATATAATAATAAAATAAGGTACAAATAATGGAGTTAGGGTGATTCTTATAACACGTGAAAAAAAAATCAGAACTTATAGATAAGATTGAGACGAAAACAAAATTGTATTGGAGGGGGGGTCTATTTCCCCCCGTTCAGGCGGGAGAGGTCATTTTCTAAAAATTTGACCCGAAATAGAGCAAAAATTATTAAAAACAACGGGACCACTTACAATGGCATGCTATAGTTTTTTTCAAAGTCATGAATCCAGTCTCTAATATGTTTTTTAAATCAAGCTTTTATTGCAAATAATTTTTGAAAAAATAATTTTTGAAACTTAAAAATAAAAACAAAAATGTAATGTTGTACGTTTGAAAATTATTTTTTTTCAGAAACTATTTATAATAAAAACTTGATTTAAGAAACATATTAGAGACTGGATTTATGGCTTTAAAAAAAGCTATAGCATGTCATTGTCAGTGGTCCCGTTGTTTTTAAATAATTTTTTTCTATTTTGGGTCAAATTTTTAGAAAATGACCCCTCCCGCCTGAATGGGGGGAAATAGACCCCCCTCCGATACGATTTCTTTTTCGTCTCAATCTAATCTATAATTACTGATTTTTTTTTTTTCGCGTGGTATAAGAATCACCCTAACCCCATTATTTGTATCTTGAGGTGGAAAAAGGGAGACCAGGGGGGTGAAATAAAAATCTGGAAAAATCAGGAAATTTTTTTTTCTCTATTTAGAGTCATTTGATGCCTATCCAAGTTGGATTTTCAAAAAAAAACCCAATATAAGGACCACCTTAATATACATACTTATTGGGAAATCAATAACATTTTTTTAATGATTAGGTTTGGTTTGGACTGGTTGCCCACCTTAGAAAAAATTCCTTCCTACGCCAATGACTAAAACGGTAATTTTTATCAACAAACACACTGATTTTGGAATGTGCTGTTCTGAAATTAAACCTATAGAATAATTTCCCATCATTGTTTCATTTTATTGACCTTGGTAATGACGATTACTCTCGAAGTCCATAAAGTCCTAGTTAAAACGTTTTCCTTTTTCTTCTGAGTATGCTCGCAATGAAGTTTTTAAATTTTTTTCTTATTGACCGTGCAGAATATTCAATCTTAGAGACATCCTGCATGTATTTTGAGTTTCTTAACATATTTTCAAAAATGATAATAGTGTGAATTTTGATAAAATAACCCCATATATATAGCAAAATGCAATAGCATCACTTCGACACATTCTTAATAACATTTTAACGTCCTTAAATATTTAAAAAAAAATGTGTGTAGTTTGTGACACAAATATACTTTAGAGATACCAAATGGGCGTAAAAATTCCCCTCCTCTCTCCTCTTTTAAAGAATATATTAAAGCAAACATTTATTATTTCTATGAAAACTATGGTAACGGTATTTTGACTACCAACTCTACAAAAGCAAACTTTGGGGGGTTGTGGGTATTTTTCCATTATTTTGGAGCATGACGAATAAAAAAATTATGAAATGAACCCAGACACAAAAATAATTTTTTATTTTGTTGAGCTGTGTAATCTGTGTTATTAGATTTTCAACTTCTATAAACGCAGAATAATTCATGTGTTATTCCTTTAAACCTTGAAATCCTATCAACTAGTCAAATTTCATCCTAAAGTTTTTAAAAAAGGACTTAAGAAAGAGGCTTAAGGAAATCCAGTAATTTCAAGTTTTTCTAAATAAAAAACTGTTGGAAGTGTTCTGGGAAACTGTGATTTTTGGTGTGGAAATTAAACTTAATGCCTGTTATAACGCGTTTTCTTGTTGGATAATAGTTATTTTATTTATGTAACTTAAAATTTTAACTTAAAGCTTAATAATTTATTAATAAATTGACTGTTCGAACATAGGAAACCAAATTTGTTAGAGTTGCCTGTTCGAACACTAGTGTTCGAATATAGGCAACTCCGTAAAAATTGTTTTATTTCGTTCAGGCAATAAATATTATAGAACATATTTTTTTTTACGGTTTTACGTCAAGAACACTGAGAGGAACGTTGGGTCCTGTATTCGAACACCTTTTTCTTCTTTTCTTCCAGTGTTCGATTCAAAGATACTCATGTAATTCTCATGTAATTGCTAGCTTCCTTTGTTCGAACAGTTTTTGAATTGTGTTCAAACTAAGAATCCGTTAAACTGTTTTTGTTGTATTTCATTTTTAAAAGAATTGAATAAAAACACATTAACAAACACAATTTGTTTAATAAAACTGAGAGAAAATTACTTCTATGATTTTTTTTGGTTGAAACTATGTACAAAATCCTGTGTTCGAAATAAGGAAACTTTCTGTTGGCTTAGGAAACTAGTGTTCGACAACTGGGGAATTTGGCGTTTTTCAGCTTTTGATTTTTTATAAAAAAAAAAGTTGTTAAAGTTACTTGAAAACCCTTAAAAGTTATAACAAATATTTGAGTTTAAGCTGATAAATAATTTTACATCAAATATTTACGTTGAATGGTTTCTTCACAGTCAAGGATTACTTTCTTATGAACCACTAATAGCTATTCCACACTATCCCACTGAGTATTAATACATGTCAAAAAAGTGTGAAGAAATCATGTATAATAGTGTGGAAACAAAATATGAAATTTCATCACACACAACCTGACAGCGCATCCGACACGATTTGACATGTGTTAATACATGGAAATATTTAGGATCGGTTCTAAAACCATCACACTTTCTATCCCACTTGGGCGTTTGAGGTTATGGTGAAACTGATTTTTGGATGCAAGTGTGGAAGAAAAATATGAAAGTCAGTTACATCACACAAATTTGGCAGTCGTATGCAATTTCTTCCCGCTTTATTTTGACATGTGTTAATACTTTGTGGGATAGTGTAGAGGCACTTTAAGTATTCGATTACTGGGGACATGACCCTACCTACCTATACCTACCTTAATACCTAATAGAGTTGAGAAAAGTCTGCCATATTGATTTGAAATCGGCGTGTCAAAAAAGCACAATCGTGCCGCATCGGCAACGCTGATCCCTTCTTAAAAAAGTTGGCAGCCCTACTTACACTTTACTGTACAGTTACAGTGGTATCACTGTTTCTCCTTTCACTTCCCATATTAGGTATATTTTTATAGTTTGTATGGATTTGGATTATGGAACCTAAACACAGGTTAGTTAGTTAGGTAGGTTTATGTATACCTATGTAAGAAAGTACCTGTATATAGTACGGTACCTACCTACTTTACTTTTTCTCCCATTCTCATCACTCGACCAAAACAAAAACACTTGAAACAGCGTACAAAAACAAATTATATAATTTCAAAAATTCCAACAAACCATCCACTTCCACAACATTGCAACTCCCAGTCTCCGCCAGCGCCACCTTTACCCCCACCAAAATTTTAAATTTAAGCACTGTGCAACAGTGAGAGCCAGCAGCGCCCGAGCCGACCTCAATCTGCAAAAAGAAATAAAATAACAACAACAAAAAAAAAGTAAACAACACAAAATGGCAAACTATCCATGGAACGATAACGAACAAAAATAGGTACTGGACTACCTATAGGTATTGTGAAGACTGTGAGTGAGGAGAGGGCTGGATTATCACCAACAACCATCCATCCACCACATCACACCAACATACAATAATTTACCCTACCATCAACAACACCAAGCGCAAAGCGCGCGCAAGTACCAACGGTATTTTTCACTCAAATACTTTGCCCTTGCTACCCTCCATCCTTCCCTCTCACGTAAACACACAAAAGAGATAGGAAAAACTTAAAATAAGAACAACAAATGTACAAGAAACACACTAACAACAAAAAACAATAATAACAACAACGTCCCCCATCCAACATGAAAAAAATATAAAAATAAAACAACAACAAAAAATGAAGCCAACCATGCACTAACAACACCATAAAGCAAAATGCAAAGTCCAATGATTATTTATTTTGTTTTGTTCGGGTTTTTCTTCGTTCATTTGCTACACATTCTTCGCGACAATTCGATATCAACTTCTCCTTGCTGCTTCTCTCTCACTTTTTGTCTTTTCTTGGACGTTATTTTTTTATTTTTACCTTTTATGTTGATGGATTTGTTATTGTTTTTGTTTTCATTTCATTTTCGTGGTCATTTTTTCACCCTGCCCCTCTCGTGTTATGTTATCAGTTATATGATGGTGACTTCTTTGGGCAAGAGAGAGAGAGAATGAGCATTTTTCTGGTGCGAATTGTCTTTGAATGAATTATGGATCTTAATTAATTTAACATTTCGATCAATGGCCTCTGCAAGAAGGAGAAATCCTTCGAATTCCGATTTTCGCTCTTTTCACAACAACAAAATATATAGTAAAAAGCAAATGCGATGAAGTTTGGATTGTATTGTGCTAGCCTTGCCTAACTTGTGCACGCATTTGTTTCCAATAAGCGTGTTCTCATCCAGTGACACAGATTTAATGATACACACAGTTTTTAATAAGGTTCGCGCGTGTATTTAGAGACAAAAAAAATAAGAAAACCCCATTCCCATTGCATTCATTTAAAACTTAACAGTTGTTGAAATTCATTATATTCCACAAAATGATTACTCAGATGGGTATGAAGAGATGGGTATAATTTTTTGTTTCTTGTTTGCATTGCTGATAAAAAAAATACTAAGAAATTCATTGATAAAAAACAATGAATTACTCCGGGTGGCGGGAGTGTGTTCAAAATAAGAAAAAGAGGATTTAATATTAAAAATAAAAATATAGGTATAAGAGATCACAAAAGAGAGATAGAGAGAGAGAATATCAGTTTCCACAACGTTCCGCAAAATGAATATTGGAAAAAGAGTTCAAAATAAGATAGAGGGAGAGAAAGAGAACTTAGAGCAGAGAAGAGAACAAACTGGATGAAATCCCCGTTCCACTAAATATACACCAAAAAGAAAAAAGAAAACATAGAACACAAAACACAGCCAGACTGCCAGAGCCAACAGAAAACTGATGGTGAATTTTCAAAATAGTAAAATATACGCGAATACAAATTTCGATTCTTCACAGTTTGTTCGTAGGCTCTGATCGTCGCGGTCATAATTAGCGGATGCACTTTTGTTTATTTTGAAAAGTAAAGTTTTCAAACACAATACCTAACACTTTATTTCAGTTTAAATTCTTCATTTCTGTGAAAATATCAGTTAAAATTTATTTGTGCATTTTTGTATGTTCAAAAAAAATTATTTCAATAAAGCAAAAAAATTGTAATTGAGTTTATGCATCCTTCATGATTGAAAAAGAAAAACAACAGTTATACCACTCAAGTGCCCCTTCCAAATAAGAAAATAAAACACCACAAATTATTGTGTGTTTGAAAAATAAAAAGTGCCGCTATGAAAAATTCAACAAAATAAAAAACAGCAGTGATTTTTTAAAATTGAAAAACAAAAAGAAAAATATTTGAAGAAACAAGAAATATTCCAAGAGTTTTTTTTGGAATATACAAACACCAGTCGCTCAGTGCGCGGAAAAAAAAATATAAATAAAACTATTTTTTTATTTATTTATTTTTTTGTGAATATTAGTGTGTAAATTTAAAGCCTCCTAATGAAATGTAAAAGTTGGTTAAATGAATTCAACAATTTTGTTGTTCGTAAAGTGAAATCTATTAAGGTAAGGTTCGACGATTAAATAAAACAAAATTACCTATTTATTGTTGGTTTTTGGTGATATAGGTCATATTATAATTTTATCTGGCATTTGTTTCAAATGATCAATTTGTATTTGCATTCTAGCACTGAATTACCGATGAAAATCTTAAATTTTTATAAGAGTTTTTAGAAAATCAATGGGAGAAATTGTGGCGCAAAAAAAAACTTCATCCATATTTCGAATGCATACCAACAATTATGCAACGAACAAAATTAATAAAAACCATTAATTTCGAAATGAAAACAAAATTTTATAAATTTTCAAAAATAGGTATAACTGGAACGAAATTCAAAACTTTATGCTTTAACATCCTTTTAATGCTTTATAAAAAATATATAATCACACAATGAAGCTTTTATCAAGTTAAGCAAGAAATGTGAGTAAAATAAAACTACACTTGCACAAACATTCTGCTTCAACCCTATTTGAATACAAACTGTACCTAGGTACTTAACATAGCGCTTTTTTTCAAATTGTAGAACTAATGAAATACCACCTTATTAAGTTAAGAATACCTACCTACTTATTGATTAAATTACAGAAACATTTTCTAATCAACAAATAATGCCTTTTTAATTAGATAAAGAGATTTTTCAAAATTTGTAATGAATACAAAATTCTAAATCAAGCTTAATGCTTAGAAAATGGCTAACTTCTGTCGCTAAATAAAAATTATTTGGAGTTACAATTAAACTACTTCAAAACTATGAATTAAATTTAAACGTCTTGAAAATAGTTTTAGTTTAGTTTTTCTTACACCCAGTTCCAATTTTCAATTTTAGAAAGCTGAACAGGTTTCCTCAAAAAAATCTTACAGATTTCGTGTAAAATAGCTTTTGCTTGCAAAATTTGTTAGATCTTAGAAACTTCAACTGGAGTAGGAGTAGGTAGGTACCTACGTTTTGCTAAAAATGTGAAATATTTCGTAGTTCTGAAAATCTAAATGTTTAATTTTTTTTGAAAAGTTGGTAGGGACCACCTCTGCTTTTTTTACTTAATTTGCAAAACGCGATTGGTAGGAAGGATACGAACTAAAATAGTTGTGTTTGTTAACGTGAAATTTCTTAAAAATTTTCACAATTTGCTGTCAGAAACGATAGGATAAAACACCCAAGTTTGGGAAACTTACCAAACAGACATAATGTACCTATAAGCTTAAATGTAAATTTAAATCCAATATGTAGTTATAAATGATGGTAGGAAGACCATAGAAAATCACAAACGTCCTAAATTTACAAGACAAAAAGCCCAACATTTTACTTGATTCTTAATTAATGGGTGTGTTCTGTAGTTTTTCAAAATAACCTGGAAATAGTTCCAACAATCAGACAAATATTAAACAGTTCATTGAAAAGAAGAAAAACTTATTTTCCAGCAGATTTTCGCCATGTTTTGTCCCGTAGCCTAAAGCAATCAATCGTTTGTTTGATAATCTCCAGTCTCCAATATGCCTTAAATGTTATTTATTTACCTAACTACAGTTCAGGTGAAGAAAAAAAAACAAGTCAAATACCTACCTTTCACTTGCAATGTTTTGAAATTATTTTTTTTTTTTTTCTTCATTCTGTGGAAGTTTTACTATGTATTTTTTTTTTTTGTATCAAAGAAGAAAAATTCCATCTATCTGTTTTGTTTTTCTTCTATATTTCTTTCAAATTATTTCCTCCTCAAACCTTCCTCGGTATTATATTCTGTTTTCTGTTATGTTTCTTATTTTATCTTGTACACTGCTCTGCTACTTGTTTCATTTCCAACAAAATTTTTGGTGGCTCTATTTTGTGGATTGTGGAGTAGAAAGTGGAATATTTGTAGGTAATCAATACTCAATTCACTCTCTCTCTTGTCTATTCATAAACTGGAAAGTCCACAAAATGAATTAATGAAAAAGCTTAATCCCCTCCTTTTTTAAACTTATTTTGGGGTTTTAGTTTTGATGGGCTTTTTTTTCGCTAAGTTCATTTTTTTTATGTAGGTATTCATACGATCCACATGGATGAAACAGATAAAATACAAAATCTTTTTCAAGCTAGTGGATGGTTGGAAAATAAAAATACAAAATGAATTAGTCGAGTTCCCCCCTTTTGAAACACATGTAGTCTCAATAAAAACCCCTTGTTAAATCAAAAAAATTAAATAGAAGAATATTTATGCTAAGTGAAATGAAGTGTTGAATGTATTAAAAATAAAGGGGGAAATTTAATAAGTGCGAAAAATCAAATCCTGTCGCAAGGATAATAAATCAAATTCGAAAGAAATTTAGTTCAATTTTAGTAAAATTACATATTTTATAAGTCAAGTGAAGAAAAATATCCCGATTTGTCTGTCTCGTTCACACTGCCGGGAATTTACTCGTTCTTTAACAATACAACTATCTCATATTTATGTGTATGTAGAATATGATTGTGTTCAGAAATTGAAAATAAAAAAAAAAAAGAAGGTAGCTTCTACTCCTACACTTGTGGATTTTACCGCGCTACTTTGAAAAGTAGTAATAAAAAATAAAACAAATCGCCAATTTCGTGTTCAATTAAAAGAAAAAAAATGAATAATCAACAATCAAATTGTTGTCTTAAGTAAAAATGTACGTAAATTCTGGTAAATCTAGTTTTTTTTATATATAAATACCTAACTAGGCGTACCGTTAGAATAATGCAAATGTTATTGGTTTTAAATCTCTTTTTTTTTACATCCAAAAAGCCTGATTATACCTACCTATACATAATTTGTATACCTATTTAGATAAGAGTTCAAAAAGTAAATAGTAATGTGAATAGATTTTTTTTCGTCTCGCGTAATCTGTCTAGACGCTGAGGAAGTTCTCATCTTTTGACACATTATTATGTGAACTAAGAAATCATAAATATATGTACCTTTATAACAGCTAACTATGTACCTACCTATATAATTTTGTTTTCTTTAATTTCTTACATAAAAATGATATTAAATCATGTCTTTTGATGGCGACCTCGAATTAAAGGGGGGCGTTGGCCAATAGAAAAGTATATTTTGTTTATTTCTATATCGAAATGTACATAATAAAAAACTGTCGTCTAGACAGTGCTTGTTCTTATTTCTTTTGGTCTATTTTTATTTTATTTTTTTTACTGAAATGTTATGTCTAAAGTCTAAGGTTTAAACATCACCCCTCTTTTTTGAATAGAAATCAAATGAAAAGGAAGATATTTTTTCTTTAGAATTATTTATTAGACTTTTTAATGATTTTGTCAGCAAAAGTATAATAAAAAGAATGTCCTACTTAAATACAATAAAAAAAAACCACACGAGCTACCACAGGTAACATCGTTATCATTACATTGTTAATTTATTGTTTTTTTTTAATGCTTTCTTTTGTTGAATTAGCAATCTTTTGATATTTTTTTTTTTTCATAAATTAGCTTTGGAATTTTCCCTGATTTCAAATATAAATGTACCTAGGCATACCTACCTACTTATTTTTATAATTTATTTAGGTATCAAATTTATTTGATGTAGGTATGTAGGTAGTTAAAACGGCTCGAAATGATTTTTATCTTTATTTGCCAGGGACTTTTTTGTTATTTCTTAGGTAGGTAGGGAGAATTTCTAAAAGATTTACCTATTTATAATTATGTCTGTTATTCTTATTTTTTGAGGATAAGATAGGCCTGTGCCTTTGTAGGTACCAACTATCATAAGCTTTATTTACTGCCTACCTACCTAACACAAAAAAATAGGTATGTACCTACCTAACTACTAACAATCAATATCTCTATGACTACCCCTTAATAATTTTAAATCAAGACTAACAAAAACGGATACCTATTTCCCAAATCCCAATACCTACCTAGTTTATTTTATGTCTTCTATTTAAAACAATTGATTACGCAAGTACCTACCTATTCTTTTTATTATTTGTCGCATAAATAATTAACTTTATTAAAACTTATTATTCCTCGTGATGTTAATTTATCTATTTATCAACAATTAATTTCTCTAATTCAATCTTTCACTTAAACTGATTAAAACTAGAAAAATCAAACTTCACACCCAGATAAATACCTATCTCTAACTCTTAATAGGTACAATAAGATACAATTATAACAATACGAAACTCGAAAAATAAATAAATAGATAGTTATAAGTATGTACCTACCTACAACTGACAAAAAAGAACTTGATATACCTACTTACCTACCTACTTGAAAAGTTGTTAATTATTAACAATTGAAGCCATGTGGCGTAGAAGAGAAAACGTTTATTGAACTTTATCCAAACAAAAAAAAAATCTTTAAATATCCATAAAACCTAAACCACACACAAAACAATTATTGAAAATCGATCACTCTACTTGTGATGTGATTATTCTTTATCGATCTCTTATGAGTAATCATATAAGGGGATTGATTGAATTCAGAAGAACGCTCCTCCACCCCCTTTGAATTCAAATTAGATAGACTCCATTTGTTTAGTAAAAATACATCTTATATCCATTAAATCTAAGGTAGCAGGTTTCGATGCATATCTACTTATATCCCTATTATGTAAATAGATAGGTACCTACATACATTTGAAGTGTTTTTGTTTAAAAAAAAAAATAATAATAATAATACCTACAATCCCATCAGAAAATTGAAAAACAACGTACGTATTACACTATTATTACCACTTGTGGTGTATTCGATTCACAGAGTTCACAGCATCTCACTGAGACACATATGTAAGCAATAAACTGTGTTTGTTAAGGAGTTAATGACCCACTACCTATTATATTTCTCGCACTCTCAGTTGGAGGCCGAGTTACTTAAACTGGTGCTGTGTACGATGCTAATAGTTTTTTGTGTTTCGAGAAGAAAGAAGAGGGAGGGTTACAATAATATCAACATCCTTGAACTTTACTCTCAGAGTTCATTTGTTTTTTTTTGTTCGTCTCTTGGTTGGTTTTTGTTGTCAATTCAATGACTTGCAAAAAGAAATTAAAAAAAAACAAATAAAAGCACATTATGTAGATTAATATGACTTGTATACCTACCTATGTATATTTAATTAGGTACCTACCTGTTGAAAATTACATGAGAAAATCTAATTTGTATTATTTTTTTTTGTTTATTTTCTTATTAGATAAACGGTCAACAACAAGTTTTAAGTAACACAATGCCAGCTATGCCAAAAGAAAAATCCACACCCGTATCGTTGAGTGAGAGTAATTTCTCGGAATTAGAAAAAATGAAAGAACAATTGATGATGGCCACATCAACTCAATCAAATGTACCAACATCAAATTCAACAAACAATGGCAGATACGGTGGTGATCATCATCAACAACAATCACATCACAGAAATAGTGTTTGTGGATGTGGTGCTATATCGGCACCAATTGATACAATAAGTCGGATTCCATCAGTTTTAACAGCTTCAACTGTGTCAGCTTCAAATGGTAAGTTGTATAAAATATGAAAATTCATTACAGGCGACTCCCTCTAACTGGAATTTTTTTTTGCCATTTTCTTGTACCCTCAAATTTCAAATTGTGTATTTACTTCTCTTTAACTTGAATTTTTGCAAACAAAAAATCGATTTGAGGGAGTAGACTGTAATTTTATTAATGATAACAAAGATCTACAAATCTTTACACAATGGAGAATTTTATACTTGTCGAATTTTTCTTACTGACACTTTCTTTTTGGTTTTTAATTATGAATAATCATTTTACGACTACCTATAAGAAAAAAAAAAACATTTATTTTTTGTAGGAACAACACCATGTTCGACAACAATCAATTCAACAACGACTTGTTCGAGAAGCAAACAACTTCAACAACATCATCATCACCATCCTCACCATCATCATCAACAACAACAGCAGCTAAATGGAAAAACAAATCTCACAACAGACTCCAATAAACTATCGTCATGTTCATCATCATCATCATCACCAATAAAAACAACAAATACATCTACATCGCCAGCATCATCATCAACTCCACCAACAGCAGGAACAACACCACCAAAGAAATCCCCCAATGATTTTGTCTTTGGCAAAGTTATAGGCGAGGGAAGTTTTAGCACGGTCTTTTTGGCAATGGATGTTCACACAAAACGTGAATATGCAAGTAAGTTTCTATTAAAAAAAAAAAATCAACAAATACCTGCATATTAAAATTTAATTATAAAACTATTTTGAAAGTAGAAAACTAGTTCAAATGTTGATAAATCTGAATTCAATGCAAAATCGATTTAAAACTGTTTTTTGTTAAAAAAAACAAGGCTATTTAAAATCAACAAAAAGTAAGATCGAAAAAAACTTAGGTAGGTACTAGACAGGCAGCTACCTAGACATGCTGAGGCAGCATATACCTACCAGCTGATCATAATAAGAATTCTATAAAAAAAAACACGACAGTATAACAGTAACAACAAAAACAACGAATCAAACATGTATATTTTATTATTTTTAAAATCTTGTTTATTTATTTTTGTGGTTAGTTTTTGCGAAGCAGAAAATACCTACCTTTTATTTCAATGTTTATCAATTATTTATAGAGAAATAATTTGATGGTCAGATTCGAAGTCAAGTCGTGTGGATTCTATTGAGAGATAGAAACAAAATAACTTAATGATCGAGCTATTTATAAAACTCAAGCTCATTTATCTGTCACGCTTAAAGACTGACATCTTTCTTTTCAACATTTTGATTGTGTATAGCTATGTGTGTTTGTGCTGGAATTTGTAATGATCGTACTTTCATATTGTAGTCATTGCTCAAATAGCCATAGGCCAGATAAATAAATTGGGATACTGTATGGAATTCTACCCAGATGATTAACATCAATGGAATGTAAATTACAAAACAATGTTAAAAGCAGAACAGAACAAAAATTGATCTTGGCTGGATGAAATACTCCTTGTTTCTTTATTAAAGTGTGTACCTAGAATGAAATGATCACTCAACAAACAGTACATTCTCAGCAAATCATTGGATTGATTTTCTTATTCGTGTGGATCGTAGATTTATTTACTTATCTAACCAAATGTCATTTGATCTACTAGTTATAAATGTTTCATTCTTGCTAGATTTCTTAATCAGCGACACGTGTGAGTGATCATGAAGTAATAAAATTTCTAGAATCGCATGCTTCATTATTGTATCCGCACTTTCCACTGAATATATATGGCAATCTATTCCAAACGACTTATGCTTTATTCTCCCACAGTATAGGTATATGAGTTGTATGCTCGCGCGCGTGGGTATGATAAAATACCCCTCCAAATAAACCATGATTGCGCAAAGTATTTAACTTGGTTTTCAAATTAAACGAACGCCTTCAGACATTCAGAAAGATAATAATAAATAAAAATACAACAACAAAATCACTCAACACACTAAAGAATGTGGGAAATTATTATTTTCTGTTAAAACAGACATACAAACAGACACAAAAAAAAAACGAACATAAATCTTTCATTCATTCATCTATTCTTTGAACGTTTGGTTCTCTGCCTTTAACTTATGGGCTTTTAAGTCAAAGAAACTCCAGCTCACCACACTCGTTCAGGCCATGGTATAATATGCCTATGTTACGGAACTTAAATAATAATTTTACTCCACTACTGGACTGATAAGGTAGGCATACATGAGCTATGATGAAATTTGTTGAATAATTGTTCTGTGCTATCTATACGTGATGATTCTCAAGAAAATGTTATTCAAACACACGCGTAAGCATTATTTGCTAATTGAAGCGTATGTCTTAACGTTCATTGTTAAAGTCCAACATAGCAGACTGAGGTAGAACAACGATGAAATAAGAGTAAATATTTTTATAATTATCACAATGACGGAGCAGATTTTCCATTGTTGTAACAATGATGGTGTTAATCAAACTTGGAACAGTTTTTTTTTTTTTTTAGTGGAGGTTTTGAGTGATTCTATTTTGGAAGACAAGAAAGATAAAATTCCTTAGATAAAATTGTTAGTTCTAGTAAAAAAAAAATTGAAAAGGAAATAACTTCTTCAATTATGTATGTTTATTTCAATTTTTAGAAAAATAGTGGATAACCTCGCTCCCTTTATTACGAATGTAAAACTATTAAAAAAATAGCATGATGATGCCTCTTTGTATTACCACCAAACTCCTTAATTTGTCATATCTGTATCTTCTCCGTATCCTCACAGTTACTTCAAAATGTCCCAACAAAGGTCTTCCTGGTTTTATACCACACACGAAGTGCTACATAAATTTTTTTTTTACAAAACAACATGGTTCTTAAAGTATATCATTTTGGCAGATGTTTTATGTCCATGAAAATAACCTACCTGATGTCCCCTATTTGTCTAGACGTTATTAAACTCACGTGCTTCTTTAAAGAAATCTTTTGAATTATTCTTTATAATACTCAAACACCTAGACATCTGCTCTTGGCTTGTGTTGTAACACTGAACTCGAAATAATCTTGTCTTTTCGAACAAACAAAAGTGGACAATAAATTATTTCAATTATTGGAAATATTTAAGAAACCTAAAGAGAGAAACATAGCAGCTAAAGGGGTAAGCTTATGAAAAATAAGAGTTCATGGTCGAACGATCACTTTATAAACTATTGAGTAAACCACATAAAATAACTTAATACATATTATACATTCAAGAGTGAACATGTTTACTACGTCTATCCATCTAATTCAAGAGTTCTATGTGGATTCAAACGAAACGAAATAAACAGCTTAGAATATATTTTTTGTGTGACAAAAAAAAAAACTTTTAGAATAAATATTTAGATTTGATATGCTCATTTTTATTGATGAGCTTTAATGGCTGATATTTCTATAGATTTTTGTTTGTATGTAATAGTGATATTTTGTTAATATAAAACGATACAATTATAATCATTATAAAAATTGTATCTCAAGAGGAAAGAAAATCAATTGACCTAACATCAGGCACCTTAAAAATGTCATCCCTTGTTTAATTGTTGAAAAAAGTCAGTTGGGTATATGTATTGTATGTAGTAGGTATATTTAGGTTTATGTAGAAACGTCAACGGCTTTCTATGGCAGACATAAAGGAAGGATCAATGACCTTAAAGATTCTATTGAAATTTTCTTATTTCTTGATTTTTCGATCTTTCTCAACTACCAGAACACAGCCCCTCCAGACAGTCTCCGAAATCGTCATTTGCGGTGTCAATGGCTACCTACTTTAAGGACACCCAAACACAAAATTGCCAGGTGATGACTTGTAATACCTAAAATGAATTTAAAGAAGGCAGATGCAATGTTTTGTTTTTACCAAAAAGTCAGGCCAATGTCTCCTTACGTAAATGGTTATGATGCCCACAATTGAAGTTAAGGACATCTGTCGGCGTCCTTATGCGTCTTGATGTATTTCTTTAAAAAAAAACATGTTATTTACCAACAAACTTTAAACGAACCAATCACCTTCCGAGGGTTTGCCGAATGTGTAATTCGATTCAACGAAATTCGTCAAAAACAAAAATACCCTGAAGGACAAAGGACTGCATAACATACTAAAATTGCAATGTGTCAATAACCTCTATAAATTTAGCCAGACACAACAAAACAAAGGGATACCTTAATGCATAGCTTGAAGACCACGCACAAAAATAAAATTGGCGCGAAATAAGGACAATAAACAGAGGCACGCTTAACTTTGTCCACCTGGACTTGTACACAAGAAACTGATGATATACCTAGTCGTTTTTAAGAATCCACCTGCCGATAATGTTAAACCAGATGTTTTTTTTTTGTCTGTTTTATTTTTCTAATCAAGAAGTTCGTCCTTATTTTTGGGTCTTCTTCAAACAAAATTCAAGCGGCATATGGTCATGGTTTTTGTTTTATTTTGGAAAGGGCAATAAACTCCTCATTGATGAGTCATGGATACACTTCTTAATAACTCCTCAAGCGTTGTATACCTACATCCTTTACATTATATATTTTTGTTTGTCAAGGGGCGCAGGAGAGTATTGGACGCCGAACATTGACCTTCCTTTCGTCGCGTGTGTAGGTTTTCATTCTCTTTCATACAATTTATGTTTCGGCTAAATAGTGTAGGGGGAGTAAATTTAATTTTTGGTGTCACAAAAAAAAAAGGAAGAACTATAAGGGTGTCTGGACATTTACCAATATATACCCACACAGTACAATCTTTCTTCAATTTCTTGTCACATACAGAGGCTGTTTTGGCATCGTTTCATTGCGAGCCAGAAACAAGTGGGATATTTATTTGCATTATTTTGCTTCCTACGCCTACTTGTAAGATTTATATAAAAAAGTTTGCAATGGCGTCATTACTTTTTTTATAGCGTTGTGATATTTTTTGCATCGATTTTATGATATTTTATTTAAATTAAATTGCCAAATAAATCAAGGGTTTACAAACAGATACTACATTTTGATATTTTATTTAACTTACGATACAACCCACACTTGAGGTTTTCAAATATGTTTTATTTATGCTTACTTGAATATAACGTGTTTTTGAATTAGTTTTCTAAATATGAGGATCAGTAGTATTATTTCAAATCATTCAATTAAAAAACAAATAGGTAATGAACGTTACAATTTATAGCTAGAAATTGACCTTTCAGATATGTATGTACTTTTTGTGATTGCAAAATAAACATTAAATCCGGAGAAATTTATAACATCAACGAAAGTACACGCTTTCCTATCTCCATTGATCTTTTTCTTTTTGTATGTTCACTTCTTTATCCTTTAAACAACATTAAACAACAAATGATGGAAAAAGATACACTCTCCACAACTTCGCTGGTTGTTGTTTGTTGTGATCTCTCTTTTCCAAGCCCATTAAATGTAACATTCTTCTTTTTTTCCAACATTTTTCTATGGTTTCTCTCCTTTTTGTTGTTTTTATTTCTTGGTTTACTTAAGCATTTGGCGGGAAAAATATTTTTCTTTTTGACTTTAGTTTTTGTTGTTGTTGTTGCTGTTTCTTTTGTTAAATCTAAACAACTTGTTTATGTATAGAATAAAAATGCTACATGCCAGAGGAAAGAATAGTTCAAGAACCTTTTTCTTCATAAATACAAACTACAACATGGAACCTGATTTGTGCATCGTTGTTGTCGGTTTAAACGCGCGCGTTTATTCCTCCCTTCCGTTTGGATCTGTTCTGTTTTCTTTTCTTTTTTTTTTTGTTGTCTTCTAAGGTACATCTTCTTTGGTTTGGTCATGGTAAGGAATGTAATCATTCGGGATTTATGAACAAGAGTGTTACAGGAATAGCAACAGAATCTATAAGAACTACTTTTATATCTTATAGGAACAAGAAGTGGATTTTTTGTCTTTAAAAGGAAAAGAAATAGGTATAGGAGGAATGAGTCTAAGGTCAAACTACAGTTGATTGGTTTGGAATGTAACTTTGAAAAATTTGCCAATAGGTGATAGATTAACAAAAAATCTCATTGTCAGGTACAGGAACCGTTTTCTTTGGATTCAATGGCAATAATTTGATTTATTGTTCTTTCCTATGACTCTTATTTTCGCATCCTTAACAAAGTATGCATCTCATATGTAATTGTGCCAACTATTGAATTCTAAATAATCAAAGTTCCTATCTACAATTTACCTACATTTAATATTATTTGTGAAATATGTAATTTTAAGACTTATCTAGGTAGGTACAATGAAATGACTTTGTGAATCAAAAATTAGTCGTTCGTTGTCAGCCTGTGAAGAATCAGGGTTCTAGCATTGTATATAAATTCTATAGTATTCTCATGAAGAAAAAAAGCTCGTGGCCATCTATGCGTCCAAATGTCATACTAATTTTTGTTAAGGGATCTCGGTAAGGCGATCACAGCGAACCTATCGACCAAATGTCTACCTACAAAATCGTTTTTCATGAGAATACTATAGATTGGATATACAATGGTTCTAGTAACTTTTCGTCTCAACCATTCATGTGATACCTACCTTTCTTTTTTCTACCAAATCCGAATGGATAAGATAATAGGACCTTTTAATGAAAAGAGCTTAAGGAGTCTAGGTATCTATTTATTTAATGAAAAGAGCTTGAGGAATCTATCGCTATCCTTGAAAAAAAAATATTTTAGGTGGGTTCATAGTGCAGTACCGAACTTCCGTTGCACCAAGGGATAATTATTAAATAGTAAGGTAGGTACCTAGTTATAACTGGAAAAAATAATGGTTCATAATTTCATATCTACCTACTTAAATACAAGCAAATACCAACCTATTTTTGTTTGTTGAATAACCTTAGGTAGGTAGGAACCTCCAAGAAACGAATTGCAAAATCAGTCGCATTCCCTTTCCTATAAATCGAAACAAATCTCTCACAGGTCAAATTCTACACACCTAGCTAGCTCATCGTTAGATTCACTTCTTTGGAATGCAATTATACCAGACTGGCTTGCTATTGCTAAAAATAGACTTTTCCTGTTTTCCCCACTCAAGTGGAATTCACATAAACCTTTTCAATGAAAACGAATAAAAATAAAAATAAAAATAAAAATAAAAATAAAAAAAAAATAACAACAACAACAGCAACAACCAAAGAAGAGGGTCAGAGAATCAACTAAAACAGATACTAGAGTAGAGATATACCCCAACTACCTTCAACAAAGAGAGCTCTATACAACAAACATAGCAACAAACTGAGGCTCAGAATCAAAATAACAAAATGTACAGAGAGCTAACTAAGGTCACAGACCAAAGTCTATTATATTTGTTTCGAGACGACAATAACGACGACGACTACGACGACAACGCATATCAAATGTACTCGTCGCACAGCACTATAACATTCCACACAACAACTTAGAGCTTGTGAAGCAGCTCCATAAGAGGCCAGAAGCAGCAGCAATAACAGCGCAACAGTCACAGAAGAGGCCTTGTGCCTAATAAGACATTTTTCTTCTTTTGCATTGCTTATCCCCTATTTCTGTTTTGTATGTGTCTGTCTGTTTGCTTGGCTTGTTTTTTTTGCCATCTTCTTTCCTTCAAAATTATTTTTGCATTTATTTATTATTTTTTTCAAATCTTCAAAAAGAGAAGTCTGAGAGGAGGTTCTTCTGTTAAACACAAAAACAGGCTCCTCGCGCAAAATGCAATTTTGTACGTCCACATTCCACAAACTCTGACACACGGGCAGAAACAGAGAACAACAACTTGTTTGGAATTTTTTCTGGAATTTGTTGTGCTTAACCGCATTTTCATTCAAATGCAACAAAACATGCTACATGGCTCTGTTGGCTGAGTACCTTTACTATCTTAGCTTCTAGTCGAAGAGACTCAGACCTAAATCATCCAAAAAGGACAGAATACATACTCTTTAATAATTGTTGTTGCTTGTTTATATTTACGAAACGAAAAAAAAAATGGATTATACCTACCCACATACATACCAAATTAGCTTTCACCTCCTCGATTTTACTGTTACTTCATCTCAATAATATAAGCTTTAGCAAATGGCTTTAAAAATTGGACTTTAATCAACATTCTCTCAACACTCTCGTTGTTGTCGTTGTCTATAAGCTATACCTATCTCGTATTTTAAAATTATAATTACAATAACTGCGTAAAAATAGATACACAATATTGTCGTCAAATACAGGAGACACCAAAAAATAGGTCGTAAAATTGTTGATTTACATTTTAAGGAAAAAAAAATACAAAATTAGAAAATCTTACTGCGTGAGGCGTCAGTATGTCGAAAATATAAAGTCCAACAATCCACAATAAGATTTAAGAGTCGGAGCGGGGGTTTATTTTATTTTAATCAGCTGTGAGCCCAAAAGACACCCATTTCTACTCATATACAAGCCTACGCATATATGCCAAACAAAATACATACATAAATATATACATATCTACATTTTAATATTTGTTTCCATTCTATAAAGCTGCGGCTGGTTTGCGTAAGATTTCGCACAAAACACACACCCAAGGCCGTTCTTTTCAAGCTGAAGTAAAAAAGACTTGTTGTTGTTGTTATTATATTCTTCGTTTTATAATAATGTGGTTCGTTTCGTTTATTTTTTTGTTTGTGGCGGCTACGGCAACGACAGCAGTGTCTCCTCGCGGTAGCAAAGAAGAGACAAATAGGAATGGTGATGTAGAAAGCACTATGTGTTTTTTTCCATGGGTGGTTGTTGTGTTTTTATTTTCTTCCCACTGTTCGTATATTGGATAACAGTGATTCCACTTTAAAATTTAAAACACTCCAAAGTAGGTACCTATTCAAGAATCAATCCAAAATGTACGCTTCGTAATGAAGGCTTTTGATAAGATCAACACAGTTAAAAGCTTTCATTTTATGCAATAGTGAAGTCTATTAGAGATCACACAATTCTTGAGTGATGCACTTTTTGCAAAATTTTATTAAACGCTTTAGCTGAGCTTTTTCTTTTCACAGCTTATAACAAGCTTTAAAAAAAAATTATTTCAAACATATTAGGAGTGTTTTTTCGTGAGACTTCTCAATCCGGTTAGTCAAAATCTAACACGCAATCCAACAACACTATATTACATACTGCCAATTTTATTAAAAGCTTTAGCTGAGCTTTTTCTATTCACAGCTTATAACGAGCTTAAAAAAAATTATTTCAAACATATAAGGAGTGTTTTTTCGTGAGACTTCTCAATCCGGTTAGTCAAAATGTAACACGCAATCCAAAAACAATAAATTACATACTGCCAATTTCCTTAATTTTTTTTCTCAAGTTAATTGTGAGTGTCTAGGCTTTTAATGTGTTCCGCATTGTTTTGTTGAAAAGCTTTTACTATGCATATTCCAATTTAATTTTCACGAAAACACGGCTATTGGTGAATGAATTCGTTGCCATAAAATCTTTTATTAATTCATTTTTTTTTTTTCTTCAGATGTTAAGTGAGCTTTTGGTTGGTTTTGTTTTTTTTGCTATAAAAATCTTTAAATTTTGTATAAATAAGTAAATAAATCATTCAAAATTAATCTTCTTTTTCAATCAACACTCCTATTCTAATCAACAAAAATTTATGAATGAATGGATATCAAAGTGCTAATTCTTTTTCTAAGCTTCTTTTTTATCAAAATAAGCAGAAATAACAACCATAATGTTAACTATTCATACATAGTCTGATAATATATTAAGTTTTTTTCCAATCATTTATGCAAACATTGCAAATTCATTTATCAATAGTTGTTTACAATGTGAAATAATAAATTGAAATTAAATACTGTTCGTTTCGTTCACTGACAGCATTAAGTTCAAGGCTAGAACAACCAATATACCTAATCACTTTACTCTCACATAACAGCATTCAGGAATTCTACATTCTTCTCTACACCAATCGTACGAAAGAAAGACCCCAAACATTATAAAATTTTTTGCTATTTAATAGAGCTTGTTGTTGTTCATATTAGGTGTGTTTTTTTGTTGTTTGTTATTATAAATTCTCTCCACCACCCATCGCAGAATTGATTGTTGCTGTGCGCCAAGTGGTTAAAGAATTTAAAATTGACTTCTTATGGTTCTTTGTATTACTAGCTGAGACTTGCACTGAGAAGTTGGTTACTTTGAAAGCCCTGTTTTCTTTATAAAAAAAATATACATAGGTACCTATACATTTGTCTTTCTATCTTTCTCCACACACTCTCTTTCATTCTAGCAAAGGCTTGGCTTCAACCTTTAGATTAACAGTACTTAATTGAAATTTTATTGTAACATGGAAAATACCTGACTGTTTGATTTCCTATCTGTGTTTTTGTTTTGTACCTACCTACTGTAGTCGAGTCGGCTTGAGTTGAGCATTCAAATCAACGAACTTATAAAATATGAAATATATACATTTGCACAAACAAGCCAGAGTCCCCTCTGACTTGAAACTATATTACCTCTATCGTTTGGCTCTATAACAATTTTAATTTATAAATAAATTTAGCTAGCGCCAACAAGATGAAATCAGAAATATAAACTGATTAACAAGCTGAATTGTATTTTTTTTATATTATTGTTTATTGTTTATTTATTTCGTAAGACTAAACTCTCAAATAGAATAAAGTTTTTGTTTTTATTTTATTTTATTTTGCAATAAATTAAACAAAAAAAAAAAATATTTTTTATCAAGATAGGTATGTAGAAGGCAATAAAAAGCAAAATTAGTTGTTATGATATTCACGCTGTAACTAACCACAACCTACTCAAATGTTTTTTGTCTGTTTATTAGTTATCTGTCTTCATAGAAAGGAAAACAAAATATTTATTTTGACCACCACTTCTAGGATCGTGGTCTTTGTTGCTCCAAATGTTTGTCTCATTTCTCAAAGGCAATCAGCCAAATCAATTTTAATTCATGGCAAACTATGAATATATCTAAGAGTCTTAAATAATGCAGACATTACACCAAACTTATTACGTAGGTTGTTTGTGCTTCGGGATTTAAGCCCTACTTTTTATTTTAATGTGATTGCCAAAAGTGTCCACAGCAACAGGGTGTATGTTGTAATTGAAGGTAGAGAGCGCAAATATTTGACAAAAACAATGCTTTTCTGTGTGAGTTCTCATTTGCCTAGGTATATTTTCGGCTACAGTATAGTACCGGTCTCTGATGCAGGTCTTTTGGCTGTCGATATATTGAATCACAACTATAAGTAGAGATATAATACTTGCGAAAACAAATAAACAACAATACAACAACAAAAAAAAAAAAACAAATAGGTAGACAGACACAAAACATAAAAGCGTGCATTTTAAATTATTCGATTAATTAAATTAAAAACACGAAGACCAAGAACGTGTATTATTTGAGAAAATTTTGTCAAAATTAAAACAAAAATACTTCTTTATCAAATAATTGTGGATTGCAAGGTTAGGTTTTGTTTATGCATTTTGAATGGCGCCAAACAATCAAGAGACTGATATAAAAATATAACCGTATTTTCTTATCTCTCCTCAGAGTTCTGACGTTCTTAAAAGATTTATGTATTTCAATAATAAAAAACAATTTCAATTAAACGTGAAAAGATAAGTCAGTCATAGGAATAACAGTAGTTATAGTATCAACACTTACAAAATCATATACATAGATTGTTTAGGGAAAATTTAGAATTCTTTGGAATTTGATAAGGTAATAATTTTAGGTTCAAGGAATCTTAAAATCGAGAAAATTGATTAACGAGAATGTATACATTTATTTTTAGTTATTGAAATACCCAGAGAAATATGGTCTACACGATACAATTACGTGAACAATTGCCATATTGTTGACGTCCCTGGACGTCATAAACGTCAAGTCAAACAGAGCTTGTCAAAACTATTAAAATACAAAACCTTTCCCCATTGGCCAGCCAATCAGATTAGCCGTTTTATAAGAATTTTCATCGTACCATAACCTTCAAAGAGGACACAGACAGGACAGTTGTATTTTACAAGTGGAAGGCAGCGGCAGCATCACCAGGCCGGTGAAAATATATCAAATTTTAAAACCACTCCACACTTAACAAATTTTAAACCCGTACAAATTTACAGTAATAAAATATCTATAAATTCTCTTAAAGTATATGTGTTTTTTCTTCCAAGAAGTTTTTTGGCTTTTCTTTTTGGATGCATCTCATGCCTTAAGTCGCCGACATTTTACATCTTTTAAAATTTGTGGTTCATAAATTACTTCACCTAATTGCGCCGCTGCCTTCATATAAGTGTGATTTATGTATTTGTAAAAAAAAAAAAAAAAAAAAAAAATTTAAATAAATGTTATTGCAAATTAAATGCCCTGTTAACAAAATAAACTGTGAACTTTTGTGTTAAAAAATTTTGCAAATTTAAATGAAATAAATGCTTAATTGCCGCCAAGCAAACAAAGACAATTGATCGTCGACTGATATATATTGAATATAGTCAATTTACTGCCAATAAGCAGCAGGAGAATAAGTTCCATCTGTCTGGAAGAGAAGCCTTGTCCACTTGTCTGCTGCAGCTTAAGCCAAGCTGCAGCAATGGTGTAAGTATTGAAAACGTATTTTTTACAAACAAATTGCTGCCCCCTCGTCCATTGCAGTGGCATTTCAAATCCAGACAACTTTGCCGGTACGTTTCTACGGTTGCAGCCAGCATCCATTAGCAGTTTTTTTAATTGAGGCTTAAATCGCCAAGCCAGACTATTAGACGACATCAATTATTGCCGCCATCACAATTCAATGCCTGGATATACCATTGCCATAGCCTTACTCCAGGGTTGACCAGCCTATCAACATATATTATACAAATACATCACATGCCAAAAGCCACCATACACGAGTTTTGTATTCATCTCTAAAGCTACAGTACTTCAGACTTTGCCGAAAACTGTTCATCAATTTTACTTGTTCCGTTATTGTTGGACGTACATACATACACCCCGTTACGATTGAATGTCTATACACCCCGTTATTGTTGGACGAATTCTATATTCGGTTATCGTTATCAACATTTTATATAGCTACATTTTGTTTCAGCTGCTCTGTTTGGAATTTAACTGAAATTTTGGAAATTTTAGTTGATGCCGTCACCACCCCGCAGTAGTACCAGACCCCGCAAACCTCCGGTGCGTTTCCCTAGTACACCACAGTCAAAAATGGACAAATCACAACAGCAGCAGCAAGTACAACAACAACAACAGCAACGCCAACAACAGCAGCAGCAATCGCAACAACAGCAACGTCCACAACAGCAGCCAGCACAGCAGCAGCCAGTACAACAGCAGCCAGCACAACAGCAGCCAGCACAACAGCAGCCAGCACAGCAGCAGCCTGCACAACAGCAATCAGCACAGGAGCAGCCAGCTCAACCGCAGCCACAAAATGTTCAACAACATTTACAACAGGGTCAACTCTTAACGGCTTTGGTAGCGCAGATACAGGCGCTTAAAGAGTCGGTTGACCAGCTGCGAGATGACACGAGCGCTAATCAGACGGAAACACAGCGCTTGCGAGAAGCAATTGATTATCAAGGTGGTCAAAACTTGGACATCACAGAAGTCAACGCGGGAGTAGCAACACATTCAGTGGCGACATTGCCGATAGCAACATCATCAACCGTACAGCCCCATAAGAAACTTTATGATCTTCCTAGTTTCAATGGAAAGCCAGATGAATGGCCACTATTTTTGGCTAACTTTCAAGAAACCACTGCGAATTTCGGATATTCGGCTATGGAAAATACAATTCGCCTGCAAAGATGCCTTCATGGTGAAGCCAAAGAAGCCGTTGCAGCTTTACTCATTCATCCAAGTAACGTGACACAAGTTATAAACACATTAGCTTTCCGATTTGGACGTCCAGATTTGCTGGTGAAGGCTCAGCTGATTAAAGTACAACAATTTCCAGCTGTGAGCGAAAACCGAATAGAAGGCCTTATTCCATTTGCTACGATGGTGGAAAACGTGGTTGCTTTTCTGTTGGCTGCTAAGTGTGATCATCATTTATCAAATCCAATGTTGTTGGAGGAACTTATAATGAAGTTGCCACCCTCACGAAGGTTTGAGTGGGCCAAAAGGGCACTCGAAATAAAACCTTATCCAACAATAAAAGAATTTTCTACATGGCTAAGTGAACAAGCACAAATAATACAAATGCTTCCACAGCTGAATGCACCTATCAGTATAAGGAGCCAAGCACCACATCCAAGGAGAATAATGCACACTAATGAAAGAGACACCACCCCAAGGGAAGTAAGAGCAATATGTTTAGGTTGTGGAGCTAACCACCAGTTATCGGAGTGCAGTGTATTTCGAAGCCTTTCAGTCAAAGACAGATGGAAGCTGGTAAAAGATAAACGCCTTTGCTTTTCTTGTACCAAAGCGGGTCATGGAACGTCATCATGCCGTATCAAAAAGAGATGCAATGTTGGCGGTTGCCCAAAATTTCACCACAAACTTCTCCATGAGAATTCAACATCAACAGTACATCAACAGCCACCTGAAGCCGATCCACCAACGGTCCAGCCATCTGTTAGGATGCACACTTGCCAAGCACAGGTCACGGATGGTCAATTATTTCGGATCCTACCAGTCACTATAACAGGTCCAAGAGGAAATATCAATACTTACGCCATGTTTGATGAAGGGTCCTCAATTAGTATCGTGGAAGAAGCAGTAGCAAACAAGTTGGGCCTCAAAGGTCAGACACAGCCGCTAACATTGCAGTGGTACGGTACGAAGGTAGTGACTGAACTTTCAAGGAGAGTTGCCTTTGAAGTAAAAGGAGTCGGCCAAAGTGAACCAAGCTTCTATCTGAAGAACGTGAGGACCGTGAAGGATCTAAGTTTGCCAATCCAATCATTGGTTAAGAATGATTTTGAACACTTGAGAAATGTGCCAGTGCAAGATCTAAACAATGCTAAACCAACTTTAATGATCGGTTTGGACAACTGCCATCTTGGTATTGCCAGTGATGTAATCGAAGGGAAAATCAATGAACCAATTGCCGCACATACGAAACTTGGTTGGCTGGCTTACGGACCATTGTGTGCTAAACCGAACATCAATCCGATGGTGCTTTGCATTAGAGAAGTTGACGCTCTTGAAAAATTAAATGATATGGTGGAATCCTACTTCACAACCGAAAATTTTGGTGTTCGAAAGCCCGAGAAAATTCTTGAATCCAATGATGATGCTAGAGCGAGAAAGACTTTAGAGGAAACTACGAAGAGAATCGGACAACAATATGAATCAGGACTCTTATGGCGCGATGACAAGTTGTACATACCAGACAGTTACCAAATGAGTTTGAGGCGTTTATTCAACATTGAAGCGAAGATGAAAAGGGATGCAGAGTTTTCTATGAGGTACAAGAAACAAATGGCCAACTATATCGAGATGGGGTATGCCAGAGAACTCTCGCCGAAGGAGTTAAAACAAAATTATAGCCGAATCTGGTACTTACCTCATTTTGGTGTCATAAATCCTCATAAGCCGGACAAGCTTCGCATCGTTTTTGACGCTGCCGCCGAGTCTCAGGGAGTCTCCTTGAATTCAATGCTGCTTAAAGGTCCAGAGCAAGCTCAGCCACTCTTAACTGTTCTGTTTAAATTTCGCCAAGGGACCATAGGAGTGGTTGCAGACATTAAAGAGATGTTCTCGCAAATTAAGATTCGCAGTGACGATCAAAACGCCCAAAGATTCTTGTGGAGAGGGGAAGAATGGCAACCAATTCGTACATATATAATGTCGTCAATGATATTCGGTGCCGTGTGTTCGCCCTGCACAGCCGAATACATTAAGAACAAAAATGCCATTTTATTTGAAGAGAGTTCGCCAGAAGCTGCCAAAGTCGTTGTGAATAACCATTACGTGGACGATCTAGTATGCAGTTTTAGAAGTCAAGCTGAAGCAGAGGTAGTTTGCGAGGAAGTGAAAAGGATTCATGCCGAAGGTGGGTTTACCTTAAGAAAATTTGTTTCCAACAACAAAGAAGTTCAAGTGAAGCTTAACAAAATATCGTGTCGAAGTCATTCTGCTGTTGAGTTGGAATCAAAGGATGCTGGAGAAAAGGTACTAGGAATGTATTGGAATACAGAGGATGACACATTTCGTTTTCGCTTGACTTTTCATCGAATCAATGCCGATATATTGGAACTTTTAAGCCCACCTACGAAAAGAGAAATGCTTGGGATTATAATGGCCGTTTTTGATCCGTACGGATTTTTAGCGAATTTCCTTATATACTCCAAAATACTCCTTCAGCAAACCTGGAACATTGGAATGAATTGGGATGACCCGTTGCCAAGCGAAATTTTTAGCCGATGGAAACTTTGGTGGAGAGAATTGAAGAATATAAGTGAATTTCAATTGCCTCGCTGCTATTCTCCTAAGATGCTACACGCCGATGATATAGAACTTCACATCTTCACGGATGCCAGCGAGAGTGCATTTGCAGCAGTCGGATATTTCCGAGTTCAATATCAAGGTCAAGTTAACATTGCGTTTATCTCTGGCAAAACAAGATGCGCACCAAAAAAGATACTCTCCATCCCACGTTTGGAACTGCAAGCAGCAGTACTTGGAAGCCGTTTGCACACTTTGATTCGTGATAATCACAACATCGAAATCTCAAGAGTAGTATTCTGGAGCGACTCTAAGACTACAATCTGGTGGATCAAATCATCACAGCGGAGATATAAGCCGTTTGTTGCACATAGAATAGCGGAGATTCTTGAAAGCTCGGAGCCAACAGATTGGCGTTGGCTTCCAACAGATCTTAACGTTGCAGATGACGCCACACGAGCTATAAAACCACCCAAGTTTAACAACAATAGCCGATGGTTAATTGGACCTGAGTTTTTGCACCTTCCTGAACAACAATGGCCGCACTCCTTAGAACTGAATGCCCCCGAGACACTCCAAGAAGAAGTCCAGTCGAAAATGCTTCACATCCAAAAGGCAAGTAACATAATAGATATTACTAAATTTTCCTCGTTCAACAGGCTAAGAAGAATGGTTGCCTATCTGCTAAGAAGTAAAACATGGCTAAACAGAGCGAGAGTGAATATTGCAGCAAGGAAAAAAGAAAATGCAGTAGTCGAATCAACAAAACGATTTTCATCCAAAGACACAATGGTTTCCTCGCTAAAGGCTAACGAAGTTTTGGAGGCCGACAAATTTCTTTACAAGCTCGCACAAAAGGATGACCTATATGATGAAATACAATGCCTAAAGAAAGGCCTACCAATACCAAGAAACAGCGGAATATTTCAACTCACGCCATATCTGGACGAAAATGGATTGGTTCGTCTAAACGGAAGATTAAATTTTGCCAATTGTATTCCTGCTGATGCCAGATGCCCCATAATTCTGCCGAAGCATCATTATTTAAGTCAACTAATAGTAGATCACTACCACGTCTCTCTTCATCACCAAAATGATGCTCTTACAATTAACGAAATTCGCCAACGATTTTGGGTGCCGCAAATTCGATCAACTCTCAAGAAGATAAAGAAAAATTGCCAGAGGTGTAAACTCAATCGAGCGAAACCCGCAACCCCACTGATGGGACAGCTGCCTCCAGATCGCGTTACACCTTTCGTCCGGCCCTTCACATATACAGGTTTGGATTATTTTGGTCCTTTAAATGTTGCTGTAGGTCGCCGAAGAGAGAAAAGATGGGTGGCACTCTTCACCTGTCTTACCACAAGAGCTATACACTTAGAACTGGCCGCGGACTTGTCTACCGATTCTTTTATCCTATGCCTGAGGAATTTTATTAACCGAAGAGGTATTCCAGTAAGAATAAGATCCGACAACGGCACAAATTTCATCGGAGCGCAGCGCGAACTTGTTAAGGAGGCCCAGTTTTTCGACTTCGAAAGTATCCAAGACGAAATGACGAAGAAAGGAATCGAATGGAAGTTCAATTGCCCACTCAACCCCAGTGAAGGGGGAATCTGGGAGAGGATGGTGCAATCGGTGAAGAAAATTTTGAAGGTGACGCTGAAACAAGAGGCCCCGAGAGTAGAAACTCTTCACAGTCTGCTGATAGAGGCTGAAAACATCATAAACTCTAGGCCTTTAACTGAATTGCCAATCAGTTCAATAGAAGATGAGCCCCTAACGCCGAACCACTTCTTGATCGGATGTACAAACTCGACACAAACGCCCAACCTTGATGATTCGCCAATATGTAGCCGTAAGCAATGGAAGATTGCCCAACAACTTAAGGACAGATTTTGGAAAAGGTGGATTTTGGAATATTTACCTTTCCTAACAAAGCGGAGCAAGTGGCACGATAAAAGTAAACCCTTAAAGGTCGACGACCTTGTGGTCATATGTGATGCAAGTCAACCGAGGAGTAAGTGGCAACGTGGCAGAATAACTAAGGTGTATCCAGCCAAAGATGAACAAATCCGAAGTGCAGACGTAAAAACAACAAGCGGTATCCTGCGTCGGCCTGCATCAAAGTTAGCGGTTCTCGAAGTAAATGGTGAATCTCCTTGAGGATTCACGGGAGGTGGGATGTTGACGTCCCTGGACGTCATAAACGTCAAGTCAAACAGAGCTTGTCAAAACTATTAAAATACAAAACCTTTCCCCATTGGCCAGCCAATCAGATTAGCCGTTTTATAAGAATTTTCATCGTACCATAACCTTCAAAGAGGACACAGACAGGACAGTTGTATTTTACAAGTGGAAGGCAGCGGCAGCATCACCAGGCCGGTGAAAATATATCAAATTTTAAAACCACTCCACACTTAACAAATTTTAAACCCGTACAAATTTACAGTAATAAAATATCTATAAATTCTCTTAAAGTATATGTGTTTTTTCTTCCAAGAAGTTTTTTGGCTTTTCTTTTTGGATGCATCTCATGCCTTAAGTCGCCGACATTTTACACATATCACGATTCAAATTCTTAGTCACTTTTTATAGGGTAAAATAATTCTGATCGAATTGATTTTGATAAAAAATAAACAAAAAAAAAAGAGATTTTTGTCCTTCATCCGATACTCTAATCAGGATCTCTTATGAAAGCAAACATTTACTTCCAGAACTTGCAAAATTTTCTTACTTTCAAAATATGTATTTTTAATATTATGTCGCAATTATACAATAGAATAAATAATTGAAAGTCCTAACTAAATTTTCTTTTATTTTTCAGTTAAAGTCTGCGAAAAACAACACATCATCCGTGAACGCAAACAAGAATACATTAGACGCGAACGTGAAGTCATGAATGTTATGACAAATGTGCCCGGCTTTGTGAATCTCTCGTGTACGTTCCAAGATAATCGTTCACTTTACTTTGTTATGACCATTGCCAAAAATGGTGATCTCCTGCCGTATATAAATAAAGTTGGTTCCTTCGATTTGGTCTGTACGCGTCATTATGCTGCCGAATTAGTATTAGCTTGTGAGAATATGCACAAACGTAATATTGTGCATCGTGATTTAAAACCCGAAAATATACTACTCGACGAGAATATGCACACATTGATTGCAGATTTTGGTTCGGCGAAGATATTGGATAATGAAACATCGACAACAGTGACAACATCTACGACACAACACCAACAACAAACATCATCAACACCATCATCACCCGCATCAAGATCCTCATCGATCGACAACAATCAGCCTGGTAATTTTCGTCGAAGGAAAAATAGTTTTGTAGGCACCGCTCAGTATGTATCACCTGAAGTGCTCCAAAGTCAACCCATCCAGCGATCAGCCGATTTGTGGGCACTGGGTTGCATAATCTATCAAATGATATCTGGTTTGCCTCCATTCCGTGGCAATACTGAGTTTATGATATTCAAAGAGATTCTCAATTGTAATTTGGAATTCCCAGAGGGTTTTGACAAAAATGCTGAAGATCTAGTCAGAAAATTGCTGAAGCTGAATCCAAATGATAGAATTGGCGCTCAAGACAAAGTTGGTTGTTACGAGAGCATACGATCACATCCCTTTTTCGATGGTGTTGATTTCGATTCAATTCGTGAGCAAATACCACCCACGATATATCCATATCTGCCAGGTGTTTCCAAGGACGAAGAATTCCGTAGTCAATATCGTGTTCCAGATGATTTGGAACCAGGCCTAGGTGACCGACAACTGACACGATTGCTTGGCATGGAATTGGGCACATCTATGGATGGCTATGAAATAGAGCGAAAGACTGTTAGAAAAAGTGAGTCCAGCATCTTTTTCTAAAAAAAATAAAACAAATATTTTATTTTTGTTTTCTTCTCTGTTATTTTCTAAATCAGATATATTTGATCTGTCCGATGCCGAAAAACAAAAACGCCTCGAACTACAAAAGTCTGACAAATGGCATCCATTTGCCAAAGGTGAAGTTATCCTAAAGAAAGGTTTCGTCAATAAGCGAAAAGGATTGTTTGCTAGACGTCGCATGTTATTGCTTACAACTGGACCACGATTGATTTACATCGATCCGGTGCAAATGATCGAGAAGGGTGAAATTCCATGGAGCTCAGAACTGAGAGTTGAACCTAAGAACTTTAAAATCTTCTTTGTGCATACGGTAAGTTTACTAGTTTTTGTTACTTAATTCAAATTTTAAGATTCGATCAAAAAGTGTGCAGATTTGAAATGCCTGATTAATGCTTATTCTTGCTTTCACTGCAAATAACTTGTTTTTGAAGTTTCTAAGATAAAAGAATACATATACATATGTACCTATATAGATTTTAATACCAATTTCTTTCTTCATAAAAATAAATTCAAGTTTAAAAGCTGAATTTTATTGCAATTTTTTGTTTCTAAATTGATATTAATATTGGTTTGTTTAGTCGAATTAACATTTCTATCTCTAAAGAAAATTCCAATAAAAATAATTAGTTTAAACAAAAAACCAGCAAAACAACATTTCACTTTTTGCTGACCCACGCAATGTGCATATTTTTTTTAACTTTCTGTTTCTAGACGAGGATAACCATCTAAACAACAATATAAACATTATTTGTATAACAAAATGATTTTAATGTTCCGTTAGATATGGTTGTTGATTTTTTGCAAAGTGAATTTTTACGACTGGCAAAAATTAAAAATCGAGTTTTGTTACTTTTATTTTCTCTTTTTTTCTAAGATTAGATCCAAAATTAGACTGCTCAAATTTGATTTTAAATTAAATGTGAATGCAATGAGAGGTAAAATTAAAAAAGTATCCATTTCACGCCAGTGAGTCCAGTCCAGATGTATTCAGCTATTTTCAATTTTATGTAAACTCTTGAAAAGTGGCAAAAGTTAAAGGTGTGAAACATAAAGAGTGTTCCTTTTTAAATAATTCCAATAAAAAAACACATCAAAAGCTTCCGTTTATACATAATATGTATGTACTGTACATACTTACATTCAATGAACCAGAATCTTGATCTCCTGACAGTTGCAGATAAACTGTTTTTATATCCACAAAAAAAAACTATAACTCCGGATATTTACTTTGTAAAAAATGGTGTCAAATTTCCTTATTTTTGTTTTGTTTCATAAAATCTGCACAAAATAAAAAGAGAAAGCAGAATACTTTTAATACCGGAACAAACTTTCGTGTGTGCTTCATCATATAGGTATGACGACATTCGTTTGCCTTGTTCATCCATATATCCACCACCCTCAACAACCCTCTTGGGGGCGCGCACTAACAACAATTTATCTATATCCATCCACACACCACTCATATCTATCTATCCTCAGTGGCGTGTACCTACATAGACAGAAAAAGCACTTAACCAGCTCAACAATGGCGACAGTGAGTGTGGCACGTGTAGCCATGTTGACATTGAACTAGGCTATATAACAGCAGTGGGTTTGTGGGGGATGATGGGTGGCAAGCAGCAGAAAATCAGTGGGATGTTTGTATCATGAGAGTACAGATAGAGACTTAAGAACTATTACCTAATAAATAATCATTTCTTTTCCACTCTCCCATTTGCCTCAGTCACTGCAGAATGCATGCAAACGAAACAAATTACACGCGCAGCAATTAGAGAGACATAGAAACACATAAAAATACAAATATGCAATGCATCCATCCCATAAGTAAAAGCAAAAATCTATAATAAAACAAAGTTGAAATAATAATGAAACAACAAAAAAACGTTTTAAAAATAAACTGACGGCACGACGGCAGCAACAATGATGGCGGCGACACTAACTACACATTATTACATGGCAGCAATGCAGCAACTATTTGTCGCGACTAAAAGGTGTATTGTTGGGTTCGGTTTGATTTGATTTTATATTTATGTAGATATATCTACCTATGACCGACGAAACAAAATAGACACTGGGAGTGTATAAATTGGTCGTCGACTCAACTTGGTGCTGACTAGAATAGAATTCAACCTGATAATTGCAAGATCATATGGTTTGGTCAGAAAATAGAAAGATAAAAGTGGAGGAATGCATTTTACTCTCCCTCTCGTCTTGGTTACCAGCCAAAATGGCATGCATAAGTGCAGGGAAATGTCATTTTAGATGGTTGAATTCTGCTATTTTTGTAGCAAAGATTTAAACCATTAAATAATTTACTAAGCTTAACACAATTTAGTTACACAGTCAATTATTTTATAGCTTCTTATTGGTCAGCTGTTTAGCATGTCTAGCCAATAGAAAAGCTGTTTAAAAATTTAGGTGGGCTGAATTTATAATAACTTTGATCGAAACATTGACCAAAGCAAAAAATTGTTACAATATGTCACCAACTTGGAGCCAAGTCCTGTTCCACGCTTCAAAAATTTGGCAGTCGGAATTTCTTTGGTCGGAAATTGTTTTATCTCAAAAGTTGCCACCAAAGTGTTATTGGCTTCTCTCTGAGAGAATCAAATAAAAAATTGAAAGACTGCTAATTTTTGCCTAAAAATCTCTGAAATAAATTAAATTTGTCTTCAAAAATGTTAAAAATTTAATTGGATTGACAACTAGCCAATGCGATGTTTATTTCAATTGAAAAATGTCAACAGCTTATGAATAAGTTTAAGATTAAGAACCTGGTTTTAAAAAGTAAGTCATGAGCGATAGTTTAAACTCCCCCATAGACTTCAACAACTTACTAATTAAACAAAAAGGGTTATACAAATATTAACACCCACAACAACACATACTAAAAACAAATCAGCATCTGCTAAGAATAAGTATTTTCTATAAATATAATTCTGCAAGAACAATTTTTAGAATCGCGGTATTAAGTTTCAACTTATCGAAGATGAGTCTCTGATGATGATTCAAGGAGCTGCGCTAGCAAGCTGTTTAGATTTTAATGAGAGATAGTTGTGACAACCGCAACTGTTTATGATTACAAACACTTTTCTCACATCGCCACCAAAATGTGTGCAAAACAAAAAATAAACACAAGGAAAAAAAAATAAAAACTAAAAAGCACACGCGCCAGTATCGTAAAAAAAAATGAAAAAAAAAAAACGATTTTCTAAGTGGTTACGAGGGTAAAATGGAAATTATGCCATAAAACTATGTGTGTTCCCCTTTTGTGAAAACAACAATGTTATTGCGAAGGTTGAACGAACTAATAAACCACTCACGTGTACTTTTGATATTTATTTGTTTTGCTAAAAAAAAAATGTTATAGACGAAGAGAGTTTTGTTTGTGTTTTTCTCTTTCTAGGTCATAAGCTACATAGTCAGCCAGGACTAAGGTCATGAAATCAATTAAAGCTTGTATTAATGTTTATTACCTTCTGAAGCTACCTGAATTTCACAATTTTATGAAATACCCTTGAAAATCTCTACGGCCTTGTTTCACACATCAAAACTATGTTTATTAGTTTACTCGTCTCTCTGTCGAAATGACTAGCGACTAAAATGTATTACATTTGCTTGATGTCTCATCTTGTGTGAATCAGTTTAGACTAGTTATGGTATGGATAAGCAGTTTGATGAATATACTGCTTGGTTAGCTTCTTAGAAAGTTTTTTTTTTTTATATGATATAGATATTTTACGCTACTGAAATCACTAAATATGAATAAGGCCAAGTCATTTGTACATTTGATTTAATCATGAATCCTATTTGTACGAATATTAATCTTTTGCCAAATCGAATCTTAAAATAGAAAAATATTAACTCATTTACTGCTTTATTTTATTTTAAAAAATCAATCTAATTATATGCTTTCTTGTCATTCTAGCCCGATCGAACATATTATCTTGACGATCCCGAAGGTTATTCTCTTGAATGGGTGAATGCCATTGAAAATGTCCGTAATGTAACTTACAGCGATCAGCAAGACTCAAATAAGAAATCATCGTCGTAACTTATAAATAAACATCATCAAAGAATAAAAAACAATAAAACAGTTACATCAAAGACGCCCTTCTTTAATAACAACAACAACAACAACTGAAATAAAAACCCTTGGCCGTTTGATATACATACAAGAAAACACTATTGTGCGTACTTGTGTGAATTTCTAATCATTGCCAACCTGTGTATCAACAAAATGAGAGAGAAAAATAAATTAAAACAGAAACAAAACAAAAAAAAGATCAACAAAAAAATCCAAACATCTGCTATTTGAAGTTTAAACAAAATATACTAAATAAATTATTTAGGTTTTACATTATTATATTTGTAGGTAGTCTCAATTTAATAAATTATATTTACCTTCTCCTTATACCAACCCGCCCCTTCCATCCAATCATAACCATTTTTTCCTTTTATCCCATTAAAGAAAAAATTAAAACGAAATCCTACATCTCTGCCCTCAATTTCCAAACCAAAGAACCTTTGGTTTGGTGTAAATAATTTAAAAAAAAAGAATTAATTTAAATCTAGAAAAAATACACTAAATCACTATGAAAAAAATGCATCTACATGTACATAATATTAATTTAAAGCAAAACAACCAGATAAAATAGTAATTTAATTATAAACAAAAACAAGTTTGCCCTACATAGAAACAAATAAGACTTTAAACAAAATATTTAATTTTAATAAAAAAAGTTAAAATAAATTAAAAAAAATAGTTTTTAAGTAATTTTAATTGATAAACTTAAAAACAATTTTTAGTTAAATTTCAATTGTTGTTCATCTTAAAAAAAAAAACAACAAGCATCTCATTCTCTTTTTCTTTGTTTATATCTCATTAATTAAATTAAATTAAAAAAACACTGATCAAAAGCTAAATAACACTTACTTTAAATAAAAATAACATACAAAAAATAGATAACATAGTTAAAATCAAATGATTCATCTCAATCTCTTTTTGATTGTAGACTCAAAATAATTTAATTATGTAGAGAGAGCGTAAGATTTTAGAAAAAAAAAAAAATATTGAAAAAAAAAACAAATCATAAAATGTGTTCAACTGTTAGGTGGTGTGAAAACTTTGTTTGGCTAGTGTAAAGAAAACGAGAGTGAATGTATTTAAAAAAAAACGAAATGAAAATGAGTAAGAGAGCGCATAAATGTTTCTTAGTAATTAAAAATTTGATTAGCTAAATTAGCAAAAAAAGAGAAAAACATTTCTTAAAAAAAAAATTAAATAAATTCAAAATTGAGGAGAAACTAAAATGATTAGCACTGAAAAGAGTTAATGAAATGCATAGCAAAAAAAAAAACAAAAAAAAATAAATCAATAATTATTAATACTAAACTCGAAGATAAATGAAAACAGGCATTTCTCAAAAAAATATGTTATTTATGAATAATTCATTTTTCCTATACATAAAACACCCTTTTTGTTCATGTTTGTTGTATTTTTTTGTTTTAATTATCATTATTTTCGAAAAGAAAAAAATATTTATAGTTGTGTATGTTAGACGAATTCTTTTTTGTTTAAATTAATTTATTAATTTTTTAATCACATTTCTCCTTTAATATTAGACTTTATTTAATATTATGTATGTATATATAAAAAACATTGAAATTGTTTATCCTTATATGAGAGTCTCCGCGTGGAGTAAATAAAGAGAGACACAGAGAGTGAAAAGCCTATAAAATTCGAACTTCAAAGAAAAATTGAAAATTTGATGCATTATCATAGAATTACTTCATATTCCAATTGAAACCTCGCTTATTATTTTTTTTATTTCATTAAAATAATAAATCAAAGAAAAACTAAATTTTATGATTTTCTCAAACTTAAATTAAAAAACTCAATTTATCGTTCAATTTCATGGCAATTTTACACACTGTGTCTTTGTATTCTGCGTTGAAGATTAGCTCTCTGCAGTGTATTATCTTAAAATGATTGTAAAATTAACAATATTACGAATAAAAGAGAATATTTTTCTTGTTCTTAATACTAAATTTATTTAATTTGTTTCTTATTAGCTGTACATATATACATATCCTAAATGATACAAAGAAAACAAAACAAATAAACAAAAATTATATAATTAATATAAAATAGTTTATTTTCCCTATATAATAAACAAAATAAAAAAATTACAAAAAAATAAAAAAACAATTTATAATTTATATTTATAACAAAATTATGTATTATTATTTCAATTCAAAAATTCATTGTATATTTAAACATAACTATTATAATTAAAATTATTAATATTATTTTGTTTTCTAGTTTGTCCTTTTGTTTATAATTTTACTTTATTTTATTTTTATTATATTATATATAAAGCAAAATAAATGAATATTGTCATTTGAATTATTAAATAAATGCAAAAAATTAATTAAAAAAACTAATATACGATTTACAATATAAGTATACGTTGAAAGAAAAATTGAAAAAAAACGAAAGCAAAAGCAATTGACCAATTGCCAAAATATATTAATTTAAAAAAATAAAATTACAAAAAATGAAAAAATACAAAATTTATTGATTCATACAAAAAAACTTCTCTTATTATTTTCTGTATTCGAAGATTTTACCTTTGATTTGATTTCAGTTTCGGGGATTCTTTTGTTATAGTTATTTGTTGCTTTGCAGTTGGAATAATTTTCAGTTATTTTTGGGGAAATAATAGCGAAGAAACAGTTTGAGTGAAATGAAAAAATATAAATTCGAATTGAAGATATAAAGGCAGCTGAGAGTTAATATTTGGAGAATAATTGGCCACCACTCATTTGCTCCTGAAGTTTAGATCGAAAATGCAACAATAGCTGGAAATAAATATTTATTCTGAAGTTTATGTCCAAGTTTCCCAAGCCTAAATATAGACCTCAATGTAATTGCGGTAGTGAGATTTGCCACTGCGAATGGATTGTGGTTAGTTTATTTTTGAGATTCATAAGAAAATTCCATTGATAATGGAATTTGTGATATGGCTTGAGAGAGAGAAAAATATAGAGCGGTCGTTTGGCATACTTATTGCTATGAAAATTAAGATCTTAAAATGGTAACGTTTCGTGTCAATTCTGACTTCGAAGCTTTAAATGTCTATTATGGGTAAAATCATGTCAATTAAAATGTGTTCAAAATGTAAAATGGCGCTTATTTAAGACCAAATCAGAATGCATTCAAAGACGAACACTGCCCTGAGCATGGATTTCTATAACGACTTATTTCGATTGATTCAATCATTTAATTATTCAAATAGCACGATTACCTATCTCAACGCGGTTTTTCAAAGAGTGAACAACAACCGATAGGTTAAAGCTATAAGCAATTGTTTCAAAAATGTCGAGTCATCGATATGCTAAATGTTACCTCGTTATCACTTTCATCTTTAAGGTAAGCTGAGTGTCTAAAATTAAATACGATTCGACAGTCGCTATAAATTCCTTATTCAATTCCTTGTTGGACCGACAAGAGGTCTCCATTGATGTAAGCATTTTTGAAAAAATATAGTCGTTGTCCTAAAGAAAAAGTGATTTCGATTTGTTAAAATTTAAAGCTTGTCAAGTTTTAAATTTGAAGGCCAAAGTCTCGTATTTTAAGCTAATTTAGGTTATTCTTGAAGACGCTATAAAATCATTTTTTTATTTGAATAATTTACGTTTTATCTTCATTTGTTTTTTACTTCTGCTTAAATAATGCATTACGGTAGCAATTTCTTGATTTTTATATGGATGTTAAACTTCAGGAGAACCTAACTGACTTCCGGCATACTATTACACAGCTGAAATCGTAGTTATATTTTCGTTCGTTTTACATTTACTTGTGACCCATACTCAACTTAATTCTCTGTTGTCTTGGATAAAAGGGATAACAGAGTTTGGCAGTAAAGCACAAAGCTGTTATTAGAATTTTTATTTTTTTTGCATGCGACAAACATCATTCCAAAAGCAGATCTTAACAATTCTAGATATCTTTTGATTAAGAGCTTGAATTTCGTATGGAATGAAAACGTTACGTGCTTGAGATACTTTATACATATTTATAGCAGTGTGGTTCAAAGTAAACTTGTACAAGAAACCAGGTTTTGATGCTGACATTCAAAATACAAAAACATATTTAAAGACAGAAAAGTCTTTACAACAAGTAAGGCTTAACCCTTCTAGAAATAAAAATTCTGCAATTGATAGATATTTTTTTTACTAACTATTTCGTTTTCTAAGCTGCAACGGCAAAAGTATTTAGATTTACGTAAACAACTTTACAAGATTCTTTATTTTTTTTATAAAAAATCCTTAAAGGTTTAAGTAGTGAAATTATCTCCAATTCCCGTGCTCGCTATTAATTTAAATAACTTGATGTTTTTTTAACGCAAGTTTTTTTTTTTTTTTAATTAAAAAAAAATCTAATATTTAAACGTATAACTTAAAAAGAAACTAATCAGCGATTGATACCGTCGGAGTTGCTTGAAAACCCGTCATTATAAAAGTTGTTGTTTTTTTGTAAATCTTGAGAATTGTATTTATTAAGTTAAAACTGATTTTTCGTTGTCTTTAATCATATTAGCATTTACGTTTTTATTTAATAAATTTAATTTTATTTTTTAACTTCAATATTGAAATACTTACATCGGATAAATAATTGTTTATAATTTTGTAAATAGTGATGTAGATAAACAAAAATTTGTATACTCACAAAAAAATTATTAATTAAACAATAATGTACCCAGCGCTTTTGACGTATTGTGTTCAGTAACAAAGAAAAAAAAAACAAAATAAAACAAACAAGATATTAATTTATATTAAAACAAAATAAAAATAAGGAAAAAATATAAAAAAGGCGCTAGATTTATTTATTATTATTTTAAAAACAAAAACTACAGAAAAAGAATTAAATACATTTAGGGGCAGTAGACTGAAATAAATGAATTCTTAGCGTTTAGTAATTTAGAATTAGTTTACTAAATTATATAAATAAAAATAAAGCAAAACTAAATAAATAAAATGTATCATTATTGTAAATTAGTTATGTATAGCATTAACAAAAAATAATAATTTTAATTATGAAAGTTTTTTTTTAATAAACCATCAACTATTTTTATTTATAAATTTAATTTTTGTATTCTATTTATGTTTATCATTATTTTGTATTCTTCCATCACATTCAATTTAATTTTATACGAGTACATACAATTTTTAATTCTTAAAATATAAACTTAAACATCTAAATGGTAAATGGTGGTTAATAGACTTAAGTTTAATAACATTTTAAGGCAACATAAAATAAGAATTAAAAAATATTTAAATTAAAAACACATATAATGAAAATCACTATTGTATCTAATAGTAACCTAGATACAAAATTTTGAAAAAATCATGTTAGATAAAATAAAACAAAAACAACTGGCAACCAGAAACGTGTAGCTAAAACCATAAAAAATAATTAAAAAAAAAAAATATTATTTAACTGTGAACTTAAACTAAAATTTACAAATGCAAACAGCAGGATTAAGAATTATATTGTAAGTTTAAATATAAATAATAATAAATTAAAGAAATATATTATTAAAGTGGAATGATTAAAAAAAATACCATTAAAACGATTGAAACCAAATAAAATAAATAATAATGTTCGGAGAAAAATCTACACAGTGAGAAAAAAATGTGAAAATAAAATATTTGGAGATGGAAAGCAAAGAGAAAAAATGTGTTTTAATTGACTTTTTGCGTTAGTACTGCAGCATTTTAAAATGAGGAAAGTAAGTATATATTTTGTTTTAGCCATAAAGAAATGCATCGTAATTAAGACCTTAAATTTCCACATTATTTTTGGCGGCGAGCGGAAGAAAAACAGGGTACCTTTGAACAAGTTTTTTGTTTATTTTAAACCAAGAGAAGTTCGGGTGAAACTCATAATACTAAAGATGAGAGATATCCACTTTATAAATGAAACTCATAATAGCTTTTAAAATTCCAGGGGAACAAATTTTTTTTTCGGGTGAAACGCACAATATAAGGCTGACAATTAATCCTTTACTGATTGCATAAGCATAGAGTGTACGGGATCAAAATTATTATTTTATTTTAACTCTAAATAAATGCTTCTATTGACGAAGGTAGTTAAAAAAGTCTAGTTCAACGTATTCAACTTAACTTAATTTTAAAATTTTTATCAATACAAACACTGGATAATACCTATGCTAAAAGATGGAGAGTCAGAATTAAAGAGCTTGAACTCAAATTTGAGAAGTGATTACGATCGAGCAGGGAAGAAGTCGAAAACAGTTTTAATTTCAAAAGTAATTTCTGAAAAATCTTTATACCTACATAATTTTTAAAGACTGATTTATGCACTTGAAAAAACTGTAGCAGTTTTCTGTTAAAACAATATATGTATGTACTTCTTGTTTTGTCATTATTTTAATTAATTTTTGAACACAAGTTGGTACATATACGTGTCATTTTTTGAGATAGTTTTAGAATATACGTACATATTTGTGCATATTTGTTATTAATTATTAGGATTGAGCAGAATCTTTACATACATACTTGTGAATTTCTTTAGTTATGTATTTTATTAAATCTTTAAATAAAGTAAAAACATCGATTTAATATTCATTTTCATTTTCATTTACAAAGTTATGCTGTATCTTCAAAAAATGAATCGAATCTGCCCAACCATACCTTACTTACTACGTTTTTAAGCCATTTTTAAAATTTTATCAAAAACGTTATGGTTACGTATACGTACACCTATTCATACAACAGCGTAAAGCCGTCATGAGTGTAGTAAAGTTTTAAACTTCGTAAATCTGTCACAATTTGTATGGAAAATTTCACAGATTAAATCATTTAAAAATGTACTACGTTAACGTTACGACGACCTTACGCCATAAATACCGTTATTGAATTACCATATTGACAAAAGAATTTCATGGTGAATGTTCATTTCCTATCAGATTTAAACAAAAATCATTGAATTAAAATATCAATGCCTCATAACTGTTCCTATCATGGTTATGGTTGCACTTGGATCTAAACCAGTTTTAAAGAAAACGGACAATTCCTCGGATCAAAAGTTAATCAAAGCTCAAATATTAAGGGTATTCATACAATAGCGTAAAGCCATCGTAAACGTTGTAAAGTTTACAACTTCATAGTTCTGTCACAATTTATATAGAAAATTTGACATATTTACGCAGCCTACAACTATGACTACGCTTTTGCATGAATACCGGATCGGAGAGTTCTTCCGAATTGCCAATCGAAAAGGCCATATGTTTTCATTAGAGCCGAAATGAGTTAATTTCGCAAATAACAAAAAAAGGTTTTCATTTATGGGTGATTCTATAGAAAACGACCCTTCACGAAAAATCACAAAATATGACTTCGAATTGAAAAAAGTACCGTTAGACGGTTTTAAAAGATTGCATGTTTCATTGTAAAAGTGAGACTATCAGTAATTTTTTTTATCGCCACTTATTTCGCTGCTCGAACCACTTAGCAGAATAGGTCTCCATCAAAAGTCACTTTTTGTTATCAGAAGCTCAAAACCCTATTTTCAATAATTAACTGTTTCACAATTTGAGAACCGGTAGTTATTTTTTCTTATCAGAACTCTCATCACGTTTTCGTGTCTTTTAATAATTATTCAATAGTAAATACAATTTTAGTTTTTTAGGCAGTTGATTCATAAGTGGTTAGTGTCACGCCCGTAACAAAAAAATATGTTTCATTACTAAAAGAAAAAAATTTGTATCAATGTGATAATTTGGGGAAAAAATGAGAATACTAAGATCTACTGTCAGACAAAATTTCAAGAATTGGAAATTAATACTGACCCCGTATTTAAAATTTCAAGTCTATGTCACACCAGTAACAGGTTGGCAATTCAAATCATATTCTTTCTGTTTTTCAACTCAATTTTAGTTTTGTTGCTTTTAGATAGGAAATTCATGACGTAGGGATTCAATTCTAAGAAAATCTACTTTAAATATAAATATATATATGTATATATATAATATGAATCGGCTTTAAGTGAATATTTTTCCTATTTTAAAAGAAAATGGAAAAAATGTCATTGAAATGAGAAATCTATTCACTTTTCAGTGAGAAAAACTTCATTTTTCTAGAGAAAGTGTTTCTGACATCTTGTGAGAAATGATTATACATCGATGACAACAATTTTCCGTCAAAAAATAGTAGGGTTATTCACGATCTGGTGCAACAAGTCTAGTAAAATTGTAAAATTTTATATTTTTACAATCGATCGTGAACGCACTTCTCTAATCTATAGTTACACTGTAGAAAACTCACAAAATTTAACAAATAAATATCAGCTGACAAAAAGAATGACATTTGGCGAGCTATCAAATACACAAGCGCAAACTTTACTATGGTGTATTTTTCTATTACAATAGGGTTCGAGTATAGCAAAAGTGTAAAAGTGTAAGGATTTGACATTCAGTATATTTTGTTGTTGTAGTGCAAGAAAGTGTTACACTTTTACACTTTTGCAGTGATACAAGACCAGTTACATCGGATCGTGAATACCCCTAGTATATTAGGCGTGTTTTATTATCATCGGGATCTGGATCTAGATTAAGTTTTACACGTAATACAAAAACAAAATAATGGGAAATTTTCTAAAATTGTTTTTGTAACACGTGTTAAAAGAAGATCCAGATCCAGATCCCGATGATAAAAAAACACGCCTAATATAGGTTACCCCGAGGCCACACGAGCAAGTACTTGCAAGCAAGTTATTTATATATTTTAATCGCAAGTCACCAGTTTTCTAAGGTCACACCCGTAACGCAATTAAATTGCAGCCTATTTTTTAAAAGGGCTTCAGGTCTCCTATAGAACAGTAAAGTTTGTATTTATAAATTTGGAAGTATGTGAATAATTAGTAAAATATAGAGTATCACTGTCACACCCGTAACGATGGAAACACCCTTATACTGCGTTTTCATTAGAGCCGAAATGAGGTAATTTCACAAATTACAGAAAAAGTGTTTTCATCTAATTACCTCATTTCGTTTGACAACCCTGTTTTTTTTTTGTTTTTTTTTTTTACTTCATCGTCAAATTAATGTCACTGGGTGATAAATTTAAAATAAAAAATCAATTAAAATGGAAAATGCCACCGGAGAATCTGTTTATTTCTACTGCCAGCGAAATGACTTGCCCCAGCCCGTAGCAGAATCACCTACGCCAAAGATTCTGCTTCCATACAATTCAACATCACGTCGTCTATGTTTATCCTGAAACTGGCCAGGTTGATTGTTGGATCCAAGGCGCATACGTAATTTGTCGTGGGATCAGATGCAGACCCAGATTTCTAGTGGAATGTTGGCCACCAAGAGTCTATTGGCTGATTAAGAGTAATGGTTCCAGATATGTAAAGAGCCTGTAAATATAATTCAATAATAATCCCTTATGAGTAATATTTTAATTCTAAACGGCTTTCCTTATTTTAGGTTCGAAGTTCTGTAGGCACAAAAATGTTCATATGTACCTGATGCGATCAAGAATACCTACATACCTCACGCATTTAATGTTGTTTTTAGCCTAAATAAAGCTATGGGAGAAAAGTGTCACAATGAAACTAGATTTATGTATGCTTGTACATTATGTAGGTACCTATGTACCTACCCCTACAAAAAATTAAAAAATAATGGACAAAAGTCTTAGCAGTATCGACTTCTTCAATTGCTACTTCGATAGCCAGTTCCAAAAATACTTAGTCAAAACTTAAAAGCTCCTCCAAAGGAATTTGCAAATACGAAAATCTTTGGTAGTGCATCCGCCTACTCTCAATCTTGGATAAAGTTTTGTCACTTGAAACACAGACAATTCTGTCCTCAAGCTTGGTATTTACAGCTCCTATATTTCTATCACTTGTTGCTTCTTTATTTATATATAACTTTAAGGAAAATAAAAACATTGCACTAAAAAACTATTTTATTGCACATACTCGTACATAATAATGGGGGATATGAAAATATTTTATAGCTAAATATGTGGTCTGAATTTCACAATAATAGAAAAAATGAAAGATACACAATGCTAAACAACAACAAAAAATCGTCTTTGCGAATGATTCGCTATGATTTCGCGTTGGTTTGATGTTGAGTGTATTCCGGAGTTGCAAAATGAAGGTACATAAGTGGTATTGTGAAAGGAACTCCTCATTACCCAATGCAGAATAGCAAAACATCACATGGCGCATCACCAGCCATTCCCTCCACTCTAGAAGGCTTCTCTTCGCATAGAAATATTTTGTCTGCAAAAATAATAACAAAAAAGATCAAAATAATATATAGATATCGATAATTATTATTATTTTATGCAAATATTTACGTGATTCTTTCTCTGCTTTCTCTAAAAAAAATCTTTTCGTCTTTTTTTTTTGTTATTATTTTATACTTCAAAAGATTGACATTTCAAGTCAAAAATTGTTCAATTGTGAATTGTGATTCACAATAGCTTTGAAATTAGATGTGTTTGATTTGGTTTCATCTAATTTCCAACCTAATTTCGTGCAAATTTGGTTGAAATTATCTCATTTCGAAATTTGAATTTGTATGGGAAATGAGGTAATTTGGGATCTAATTTGCAAATTTTTAACGAAATTACCTCATTTGCTCTAATGAAAACGTAATATTATATAATTTGGTAATTTCGTTTGACAGCTCATTTCATTTTTGAATTTCAACTGGCTGTTAATCGATTTTTGTTGTTGTTTTCTTTTGTCTCCTTCCATTGAGCTTTTTTATTTTCATACAAAACCAATTCAGAGCTCTTCAAACTGTGGCTAATTGGGTGTGTTCGTTTGGTTTTGACTTAATTTCCAACCTAATTTCGTGCAAATTTGGTTGAAATTATCTCATTTCGAAGTTTGAATTTGTATGGGAAATGAGATGATTCCGTATCGAATTTGGAAATTTTAAACGAAATTACCTCATTTGGCCTAATGAAAACGTAGTATTAGGGCACTTGTTTGAAATTTGGATCAAAATAAATTTTTTTCGTCAAAATGTAGTTTATTCTGCATTTTTTAAGCCATCAACATTTAACACATGCACTTGATGGGAACAATATAATGTGGATGGATGAAAATACCTCTGAAGTCTGAAATTTTCAGTCTTTTACATTTCTCTGGAAAAAGGTGATTTTAGGGCAATTTGGTAACATTGGGATCAAAATACACTTTTTCCGTCAAAATAGTCGTGTTTTATTATCATCGGGATCTGGATCTGGATTAAGTTTTACACGTAATACAAAAACAAAACAATGGGAAATTTTCTAAAATTGTTTTTGTAACACGTGTTAAAAGAAGATCCAGATCCAGATCCCGATGATAAAAAAACACGCCTAATATAGGTTACCCCGAGGCCACACGAGCAAGTACTTGCAAGCAAGTTGGCTACATACACTGCCTGTCAAATTCGTAGTTTGCATTCCACTTGCCTCCCACTTGCTTTCCACTTGCATTCCACTTGCTGTACCTACGTTCTGTAACTCTCGCATCGATAAAATCAGTCGAGAAACGTTGAAAAATGGAACAAAACTCATGCATTTTGTTTCAATTTTTATCGTTTCTCGACCAGTTTTTTCGATGCGAGAGTTACAGAACGTAGGCACTGGTCTCCCAACTTGCTTCTCAACTTGCTTCACTACTGGCTTCAAAACTTGCATGCCAGTTGATAAGCAAGTTGCTTGGGTTTGTTTGTGTTAGTAAACAAATGTGTATGTACTGCAACTTGCTTGCAAGTACTTGCTCGTGTGGCCTCGGGGTTATCCCCCACCTGTCAAGCCATCAACTTGCTAGTACTTACCCGTGTGACCTCAGGGTAGCAAAAAATGAGAAGAAATCTATTGAACCCATTTCATGAGCAAATATAAACTGGGGCCATATTCTGTAATAAGCGAAACGAAAGCGAAGGTTCGTTTTTGAAAAACGAAAGAAATCGTGCGAAAGCGAAAGTTGGCATTCCATATCGCATTTCATTTAATTTAATTAGGTTCGCTCAAGTTTGAGAGCCTCTGTTTTTCATTGCCTTCTTTTAGGTGCTTTGAATTTGGTTAGAGATGACAAAGATGCAGATGGTGAATAGTCGAACAGAGAAAAGTGGTGGAAAAGTATAAATAAATACATAATTTTGGATACAAAATTATATATAGCTTGAACGAAAGCCCTTACAATTAATTAAGGAAAATATAAGTATCATTTTTAGCCATAGTCCTCTTGAATCAAAACAAAGTAGATCTTTTTTTATATGGTGGCTTTTTATAAATGGTAAAATGTGGTGAAAAGCGAGGCGCACATCTCTAGGCCTGGACGAATAGAATTAATAAAAAAAAAATAATTCTATTGTAATTAGTATCCCTACTTCCTACTTCTACCTACTTCCCAGTCATAATTTAGTGAAATAACATTTATCGTGGCTTAATTGTTATAAAACTATTGACAAATCATTTCTTTTTGGTGTAAAGTCTTTATTTTTATAGGTAAATCATATTATTTGAGGATGGGTATTTAATGCTGTTTGAGATTCAATCTTGGTGAATATTTGAGACCGTGAGTGAAGGTAGTTTGTTCGTAAATGATTTTATTTTTGTTTTGCAAAAGTGATGTTACATAAATGCATCAGACACCATCATGATTGTTAATTCGTTAATGTTTTCCAAAAATATAACATAAGTATTCATGCAACAGCGTAAAGTCATCGTAAACGTTGTAAAGTTTAAAACTTCGTAATTCTGTCACAATTTGTATGGAAAATGTGGCAGATTTACGAAGTTTAACAGCAGTATTAATAAAAAACTGGTATCCGCTCCCTAACACACGTGTTAACTGGCACACGGATAGACAACTTGTCCGCTTGATAACTTTTCTTATTTAAAAAGATATGATATCTTTCCAGTATTTATCACTTCACCAAATTCACCACTTCATCAAATTATGGTGATTTTCTAATACATGTGTCACATGCATGCACTGCCTTACGAAGTGTATACTGGAAATAGTAAACGCTGCTATCATACGCGTGCGTGTATGTGTGTTAAGAAGTTATCCGTTCATTATACGTGGAATCTGGCTAGTTAAAGTTATCCGTACGTTAACACACGTCACAGACTATTACGCAATTGTTAATAAGAATTACTAGTTAACAGATGTATAAACGCTAGCACGTTGTTATCCTCCGTTTATTAATATGGGGGTAAAACTATACCACGCTTACGACGACTTTACGCTGTTGCATGAATGCCCTTAATTAAATTATTTTTAATCTAAGAAACGTGAAGTAAATAACTGTTGTTTAAGTTCTCACGCACCCACGAACGAACTCTTTCGTTTCTAAAGTTACATGAAGCAAATTGTTCGCACAAACGAAAACGTTTGTTCGTTTTTGCCATACCCCTGATTTATGTTTTTTTCGAAGAAGTGAAAAATATTCCCATCTACAAAAATTGACAACACTGCGTTAAGTTGCATGTAGACCTTATCCTTCTTTATTTGGTGAACGTTGTTCCCCAAACAACGAACAACGAGCAAAGTTAATCGAACATTGAGTTTGGTTTTGAGTTTCTTTGTTATTCGTTTTTGGTGTTATCATTTACACCTTCATTTTCCTCGTACGAATAAATTTTTGTAGGAAATTCCAATCGCAAATATCCAAAAATTCTGGTTATATTTGTTCGACAAAGTGAATAAACGATCCCATCTACAATTTTAAAAAGAAAATATGGCCTAAAATTAGTTTTAATTGTTGAATTTTTTATTTTCTGAGCAACCAACAAGATATGTATTTTCAATGAGCTGTCAAACACTAATTTGCTATCCACGAAATCAGGACACGTTCTACAAATCTGCTATGAAATACCCAACTAATCAATCTTATAGTATTCTACTGATACTTCTCTATAGGAAAAGAGATGTATTATGATAGTAAAATGAAGATTGCTCATGGAAGAACGGTGGTAGTAATTTCAGTGGGGTATCCTAGAACTATGCAACATAATTTCCCATTCGTTTAATATGCTCTCACCCCAAGAAAACCTAAATGCAATCACCCCTTAAGCTCACCACATCTAAAAACTTACCATACTCCAATTCCAGTTCAGTGTAACCACCATAGCCGCCATGTTTCTTTTACTCCGAAAAATTTGACATCTCTCAAATTTTTCTTTGAAAAAAATTTTATGTCTTGTTTGACATCAAACGTCGTCTGGTGGAAAAATACGAGTGCGTAAACTTTTGCCCTTTGATTCATTCGACAATAGATTTTCTCTTCTTGTCTAGAACTGAAGCCAATTCAGGAAAATTCCCCCAAAATTAATTCCGCATAATAAACCGTCGTGAATAATGCAATCATTTGTTGGAAAATAATTTCACAAATTATTATTTTTGTGCTTGAACGCGAAGAAAACAATCGCGAAAAAACATCATCGATTTACAAATAATTTCCCCCACAAAAAGTGAATAAAGTAAAAAGTATTAAAAGAAAAAAATTGTGAGGAAAAAAGTAATAAATATAAATTCCATTTGTGAGACGACACTCGCAGTTACCTCTGGACGCCAAAAAGTGTCCAAAAAGTGTATAAAATCTCAAGAAGTTGAATTGAAAATAAAATCCTAATTCTCGAGCGTCTGGAAACGCAACTCGATTTTCCTTTTTATTTTTGTTTATTTTGTTTGTTATTGTGCACCGAGCACAGAGGTCAATTCATTGGCTTCTTGAGGGTAAACGGGGTCTAAGACGACGCCTTCGGGCCTTCGATTGTTCTTTCTTTTCTTTTATTTTTCCGTTTCATTTGGTTCCCATCGAGTGTAAATCAAAACAAACATCTTTGAAGACGTCGACCATCAGCCAGCAGCAAGTCCGTCGCCGCGAGCAAAACACGAAGGTAAGTCAACAAATCTGAGAACCTGACCAAATTCCAATGAAAATGAGAAATTCTGCGTCTTGGTATTTTTTAACTTTGCGAGTTAATTTAAGAAGCAGCAACGCTACGAATTACGAAACCATGAACATGTGTGTTCTTCTACCTATGCCGTATGTGTGTTTGTTGCGAAATAGATTAAGGAATTTGTAAGAAATGTAAGAAAACATGAGATGATGAGATAGCTCTAGCTGTAAACAAATAAAAAATAAAACATAAAACAAAACATTGGCATTTGTGAGATATATTGACTGACACTGGCAGTCGTAGTTGGTGATGATGCGTTACAAGAAAAGCTGTAGGTATCTCAAAATCAGGCACACACGTCAGTCATGGACATTTTTGTCTATTACCAGTTTGGAGCGTTGGTTGTTGCAAGGCTACTGGAGATCGGAGGTAGATGCAGCTGCTTTCTTAAGCTCCTGTCCACCTACTCCATCCTACGCACGCAATCAGAGAATCATTCTAGTTGATGTTGTTTAACATCTTGCACAACAAGTACACTGTGTTGTGCATTTTGGGATACACACATTTTTATTTGTGTACACTTTTATGTGAAATTAATAAATTTTAGTAAATTGAGTTATTGGTTGGATTTTGTATTAGGTAATTTTTTGAAAGCAAAAGTATATGTATATATGTATCTGAGGGTGTACCTAACATGTAAAACATCTTAACGCTCTTCCCACCAATGAAATACAATTGAAGTCAGCCAACAAAAAAAAAAAAAAAACAAATTCATAAGTGATTTGAAGGTCAAAACTGAAAAATTATCCATGGGCTCTAGAACTGGTGCGATATCTAGAGTCCTTGTTTAAGCCACCCTTCAAATTCTAGGAAGGTCTAACCCTCTGTTGTCTTCCAACCAATAATTCCTCTTCGGAAATACGAGTAAAGTGACAAGTGCACCCGAGTCAATCGACATTTGTGCTTACACTTTATTTGCTTCGAGTATATTAAAATTCATTTTCTTACCCTGAGGTCACACGAGCGAGTAATCGCTAGCGATTTACTAATATGTATATATGACCTTTCAAACTCGATTCCTGTTTTGAAGCCAGTTGTCCCTGATTTCTCACGAGTGAGAAATCGCTAGCGAGTAAATAATACATAGAAACTTTTCCTATTCACTCGTCAACTAGCTTGCCTTTTTTTGAAACCAGTTGAGAAGCGAATGATTTGACAATTAAATTTCATGTTACCAAACAGGCATATTTTGACAGCCCCAGTCTTTTGTGTCCAAATATAGCCAAAAATATTAGACATAATCAGGAAAATGAAATCTCAGAGCCCTCAGCTAATTTTGCTCCGTCAAGAAGAGAGCAAGCTGATTCAATATTTTTCTTCCTCAGTAATTTGTCAGCAAAACTGAGAAATTTCGCTGAGGAATCCTATTCACGAGACTGAGCTTGCAAAGGGCTCTCTGAGATCTCATTTTTCTGAACATGCCTATAGGCAACCATGTCGATCATTGTCGGATATTTTGCATAAATAACGAGCTCTCTCCAGTGAAGCTCTATATGACCCAACCATCTGAGTCGTTGGCTTTTCACTTTTCTGGCTTAGTCGGTGTCGCTGTACAGCCCGTACAGTTCGTTGTTGTATCTTCTTCTGCATTCCCCATCTGTGTAGACAGAACCAAAAATTACCCCGAGAATTTTCCTCTTAAAACAGCCCAACGCGTTCTCATTCACCGTTAACAGTGTCCATGCCTCTGCACCATATATCAGGACCTGGATGATAAGCGTCTTATACAGGGACAGTTTAGTTGCTCGAAAAAGGGCTTTGCTGCTCAATTGCCTTCTTAGCCCAAAGAAACAGCGTTTGATCTCAGCACTGGTATCATTCGCTGAGTTTATAGCGGATCCTAGGTAGACAAAGTCTCTGACTTCCTCAAAATTATAGCTGTCTATAGTGACATTCTGTCCGAGACGTCGATGTTGGGTGTCCTTTCTTGTTGACAGCATATATTTCGTTTTGCTTTCATTCACCGTTAACCCCATCTTCTTGGCTTCCTACTATTAAGAGTAGGATCCTATCATTGTCACACAATTCTATTTACGATCACTAAAGTCAAATCATAAAAAAAGGTTGCTTGGAATATCTGTCGATCTAGGTGTAGCCTTTAATTGGTCACGTGCATAGGGGTAGCGGCAAGTTGTTACTTGTACAGTAGCCCCTAAAAACCTTTGCAATGCTACATAACAATACGCAAATGACTTGACTTTTCATGTCCTTGGCTTTCGGTCTATCATTGAAAGAGGGGATCGAAAAACATTCACATGGATCACACGATCAAATTTGTTTAAAAAATTTTATTTGTTATTACAAAAATTCAAATCTCTTAATAAGTAATTTTTTTCAGTTAATAGAAAAATCTCAAAAACTCCAGGCCATTGCTATGATAAGATAAAATTCTACCCAATGAAATGGTCAGCTTTTTACCACCAGCATGATGCGAAAGCGTTGATCCTAATGATCTGTGCGAAAAACCTTGTAGTTATAAGCTTAAAATTTTATTTTTTATATTATGGGTATTCATGCAACAGCGTAAACTCGTCGTAATCGTTGTAAAGTTTAAATTTGACAGATTTACGAAGTTTAAAACTTTACAACGATTACGACGAGTTTACGCTTTTGCATGAATACCCTTATTACTTATGATTGATATTTGTAAAATGTATTCATTTTAAATGCCTTACACAACCCTTAGCTATTGAAAAAAGATAAGTCGTTATAAAACCGCATGCGACAGCAAAAAATAAAACCAATAAAAGCGATAGGGTATTATACAATAGAATCCATTATTATTTAAGTTGTAATATGTAGCCTGCTGTGCATGTTTTGTTTTGTGTTTCTTTTTTTGTTTTTATTTTCAAGCTCATCCTCTTAAAGAAACCCAATGGAGTGTGTATTTCCTGTAACCTAGAAAAAAGGGTGGGTAGGTGGAAGACGGGTTCGGGGCACCCCATTTTAGCTATAGCCATAACAACCCATAAGTGCATTGTAACTGAACCCCACAAGCGGCACGGCACTTCTTACTCACTGATGGTTAACATTTTTGATTTATATTTGTTTTTGTTTCTTTTATTTCGAGTGGACAGCCATCAGTAGAGTAAACAGCATCAATAAAAGTCATCAAAACAAAAACGAGTAAATACAAAAAAAAAATATTATACATAAAATAGAAGCAAAGTATTAACAAAAATAGAAAAGCAAGCATGTGTGACATAATGGAGGACAGCAAAGAACATTTAAATATGCATTCCATTAAAGGAATAGAAAACGACTTTTACCATTCCATAGGTAAATCACAATCTAAGCACGCGTTCTATTCCTGTTTCCTTAGGTCTTCGGTTGGTCGGTCCGTCCATCCATGCACTATGTACAATCCCTGGGAAACGATGATGGGAATCAAAGAAATTGATTTCTAAAGAAAACAGTTGGGTGCACGAGCATAGAGACACTCAGCATAAATAATTCAATGAGAAAAATCTCTTCTAGGATTGGAAAGAAAATTCCCAAGATGCCAATATTTGTGTTCTTTTTTTGTTTTGTTGTTGTTGGTTGGTTGGTTAAGAGGAAGAAGAAAACACATTCCTTAAGTGCATTTGAGAAGATGTTCGTATGTGTAAATATTCCTGTATTTTATAAGAATTGAAAATTTTAAGAACTTTCAAGAATGTATTTTCATTTTTGGTGGGATTTTATCGAAATGAGAATTTTCTTTTCTTTAGGATTTTCTTTTGAAAAGACTCAAGATATAACAAAGTTTCAGTAGGTGACACCCTCCAATAGAGGAGTTATAAAATATTCACCACAAGAATTCTAAGATACAATAATGGAAGGAATTCGAGCAAACATTGAAAATAGTATCTCAAACATGTCGTGTGTGTGTATAGCTGTGTAGCATACGATTATGCTAATGAATATAAAAACACAAAAGCTTATATTGAGACGACAATGCGACGCGACGAAGACTATGATGGCTAATAAAAGTTCAAGATTACCATTTATAGAGATGCAAGTTGATACCCTAATTAGATGCATGCTTAATACTATCAATGGTATTCTTCCGGCTGATCAATGAGATCAAATAACAAGCTGATTTTAGACACTGATACGTGTATTGATTGCTATGGTTATGGCTTTACATGTTTCACCAGGCATCTTATCTGTAATAAGGGAAACACGAATTAATCGTATTTTTATTTGATAGGAATTTCTGTGTAGGCTAGAAAGTTGCAGGTTGGCTAGAATGTGTTTTATTACACTTTTATATTTTTTTTTATTTTAAAATGTAAATTTATATTAAAAAATATGTTTTTTTTTGTTAGAAATGAGGAAGTTATAAATTCATTAAAAAAAATGATTGATTTAATTTGTTTGAAAATTGTGTTTAACATAAATCAAATAAAAAGAAAATTTGAAATAGGAATTTATTATTGAGTAAGGTGTTTTGTTCTTTACGACAAAATATTAACTAAAATTATCATCGGTTTTCTCAAACAGAAACTACATTGATAAATGAATGCCGGAGCCAATATGTAAAACTGGGTAAGAATATTGGCGCCTCTTGGAAAGGCACAATCACATATGTATGATGGGGGAGAGGAGTGACAATAATAGGCATCCATATCAGCCTATCAGCTTTACACAGTTGTGACAATTTGACAAGCAGTATTGACTTTTTTTGATTCTCCAAAAGCATTTATTTTTATGGTGAAGTGCCTCTTATCTTATCCGTTCGGATTTGGCTGTAGGTCCCCTCCATCAAAAATGTGCACACAAGAATGGTTGAAAATACAAGTCAGTGGCCCCGTTTCTTTACGAACTAAGGACTAAGGACGAAGGACTAGGTATATTAAAGAAAAAGACTATTAGGAACTTGTTTTTACTTTCCTCTAACATTTATTTCACGGGAAATGAATACAAATCAATTTATTTTGCTTAAAAATAAAAGTCTCTTCTTATAAAACAGTGCAATGATTCGCAAATTGATTTGTACAAGTACTACCTCCTATTTATATTTAAATATACCAATCCTCACTAACCTAAGAAGTTTAAAATAAAACGAAAAGTAGCAAAGTGTTGTTTTTTTAGGGAAAATAAAAACAAATCAACAAAATTCCGGATTTCTGTCTACAAAAATAGTTAGATACTTTGTCGGAATCACGTAACTAATGCTAAATTTGCCTAAATTTGTTTTTAAAATGGAATTCTAAGTTGTTTTTCAGATCCTTCATCAACTATGCTATGTGAACTTTCTATTCCGTATAGTATAGGTGCGCTCCTATGTTTTTCTATGGTTACATTACTTATACGGAATTTTCTACTTCGTCTGTAGCTTAATGTATTTAGGTAACAACCAACTTCCATGAGAAGAGTAAGAGTAAAAGTAAGAATTCTATTGACATAAATTTGCATTCAATTAAGACAAAACAGGGAATATTACCTACTTTCTTGGAAATAAATTGTTGAAATCCAGGATTTCGTTTCAACTATGCTTTCAAAGTCTCGAACGATATGCCATACAATTATACAAGTTAAAACTGAAAAACATTCCAAAAAGTTACCCTAATTCTAATTCAATTAGATATCATTTTTCATTTAGATTTTTGCTTTATATTTATGTTTGTACTGACAGAACATAAAACGCCCAATCTTGATATAGAAAACATTTTTTTTTTAAATAATGAAACAAAAAAAAAAACACGCTACAACGAGAACAAAAAGTTCTTTCAGTGAAATTCATCCCCAAATATAGGTATAAATGTACGTTCATGATAATGATGAAAAGTTTTTTTTTGTTCCTTATTTCAAATGCATGTTAATTTACCGTGTTCTATGAGAATATTTGCATGTCAAAGTGCATTTATATGTAGATTGAATATAAATTTTAAATTTGAGGCGAACAAAAATAGAAACGGTTGGTGGAAAGCTCTTGGCTAAAACTACCTACATAGATACACATGAGGACTTTATCCCCTACCTAATGAATAAAATGTGCTGTTTTTTTTCTTAAAGTTTCAATTAGTCTATTGAAGTGCATACAAAAACAGCTTTGTGGGACAGTGTTTTTCCCTTTTTTTAAATCCAACAAAACGAACAAGTGAAAGTGACATTTGAATATCAAAGTGAAATAACGGTATGATATTCACGCTTTTGCATTTAACGGCTTCAAGTTTGTTCAGTGGGGGATACACTACCTACTAAAAAAGCTTTAAATTTTTAAATTTTCGCGCCCATTCACTGTGAGACGGTTGTAAGGACTGTCGTAACGCAAGGTTCGTAGAAATTTTTAATAGAAAAATGACAGGATCTATTGTGAATAAGCCTCATGTGACCTTAAGTCCGTTGAAAATTTCTACGAACCCAACCTTGAAACCGTCTCAGCGTGAATACTGTTCACAAAGATTTCTATCAGATCTACATAAGTTTTCAGATAAAATCGTTTTCAAAAATCACGATTTTCTAACATAGGTATATGGAAACAAAGTAAACATTTCCGAAGGTTTTTGATGATGAAATTCGAATCCAACCTCAAAACTGTTCCATCACATCAGGTTTTTGGAATATTTTAAGCGCAAAGTTAAAATGTATCGTCTTAAGAATTTAAGAATGTCTCCGAAAGGAATAGACATATGTATTTGAAACTTGTTAAATGGATTTTTAGGAGAAAATACATATACATATATTGATTTCAGATTAATAAGATTTTTGTAGACAAATTATTTTAAAATGGAATATTTTTTGTACGCTTAAGCTATAATAAAAGGGTTTTCAATAGGGATGGGTACTATATTTTGACAGTTCATGTTTTGTTTGTTGTTTGAATTTCAGACTCTATAAAGAAAAAATCATCATGGAAAGTTTTCAGCGTAAAGCAACATGTGCTGACTGAGTTCTGAAATAGTCTGAAGTGGTCCCCGATTTCAGCAAAAAAAATAAATTATCTCAGCTACGAAGATTTTTGGATGAACGCTTGCTAAAAGCTAAATTTCCAGGTATGGAACGATGCCGATTCACACGAAGTACACCAAATGCATTGGTGTGAGTCAGCGGCATCATCGGTCCGAACTTTTTGAAAACGCCGATGGCATTGTCATCACCTTGAATAGAGAGTGCTACCGATCGATGATAATCAATTTCTTGAATGACGTATAGTTCCAATTTTACGGCCGCACAGTGTCCCCTTTATTGTATTCTGGCGACAAAAATCATTTCCACTCATTTCTTGTGATTAATAAAATTTGGCACACTAAATGATTTGGAGACGCTAAATTCATTGGTACTGTGCATTTTTTTCAAAGTGAGGGGTTCACAAAGTGAAAAGAGGTAGAAGAATTGGGTGAATAAAAAATCAGGGAAAATGTTTTTCAATGTTTGAATCAAATGAGGGCTGTCCAAGACTATGTCCAATTTTAGGATCACCCTAATCTACATAGATAATGCAATAGCTCAAATTCCCCCTAATTGATGAGACGGAGTCATTGAAAATCGGACCTCTTGGATTCTTATTTCACAAATAATGTCACTAATAGGCTTTTCAAACATACCTATCTCACACAGAATTTTTTTTTATAAAATTGTAACATATTGAAAAATACTTGGAAGTTATTTAAATCAATAAATAAATACGTGGAAGTTTATTGTTATAATATTATTATTCTTAATGCTTAAGCTTGGTACGCACTTGACGCTATAGCTCTCACATTTCTATCTCCAAATATGAGCTAATATAGCCTTAGCTTAATTTTGACAAAAGATCTCTGTGAGGAACACATATTGGGGACAAAAAAATAGCTGTTCTTTTGGAAAAGAAATTTTATTCAATAATTTTAAAGGATTTTTTTGTATAAAAGTTAAATTAAATAAAAAAAATATAGTTCGCACAAAGTTAAGAAATGCAAGAATCTATCAGAGTTTAGTTCGAGAGTAGTTTGCCGAACAATTGCGCTAAATAAACAGATAAGTGATTTTACACTGTGCAGTGCAGTTACAAACTTAAATTTGATTTTTAGTTCGAGCTAAAATAAACTTTTTTAAAAATTTCGGATCCTCATAATTTGAGTTCAACCGCAGATTTGTCTCATTAGTTCCGCTTTTCAGGATATTCCAGATTTAGGCGCCAGTAATAGCTATTATTGAAACTCATGAATCATGATTGAGGCGTTTAGAAACCGAAATCAGTGATTATTCTAATGCCAAAATAAAGCTCTTGTCTTAATTATTATTTCTAGTAAAAAAATCACTTTGGCCCAACCTTTCACATAAAATTACTTTGAATATTTCAGAAAAAATCGCTGTTTTCTGAAGACGATGCAACTCCATAACTTCAAATTTAGAGTAAAAAATTTTTATTTTGAATATGAAGAATATTTGAAAATAAAATTCTTTTGTTTAAGAGCGATTACCTAAATAGGTATAATTCAATTGTAGTTGAGCTCATTTGAACTTTTAATTGAAAATTAATTAGTTTTTACTTTAAGGTAAGAATATGGCGAAAACCTGTAGTAATTGAGCAATTTGAAAATTGGATAATTTAGTTTCGGATACAGAAAAACAGTTTGTTTGTTTTGTGGACCTATATTAGTTTTATGAACAACAACTACCTATTTAAGTCAATTTCTCAAAAACATGAATTTATTCAATTTTTCATTCTCAATTTTGTAATAAGGGCTTTAAAATTTATTTGAATTGTTACTTCACATAAACAATGGTTTCAAAATCAGCATATATTGCTTATTGTAATTATTGTCAGAGAACAGCTGTTTTCTGTGACAAATTCTCCACAACAGTCTAATGTCGAAATGTAGATATAATTTAATCTGAATTTTAGAGATGAAACAAAGAACTAAAATTTAGTGTCAGCTGTGCGTATACAAGTATTTAGCATAAAAAACACTTTCCAACTAGTTTTATTTATTAAAATTCATTTAAGTTCCTTAGGTAGTCGGGTTCCAAGATATAAATATCTAAAAGCACTTAACTATTCTAGATAATTTTTCTGCATAATTTTCATTTGTAGGTATACTATAAAAGCGAACATAAATTATAGCTTTAAAAAAATATATGTATTTACATTGTCTCCAAACTCTATTAACTATTTTATGAAAATTGCTACCTCATTCTTAAAATGGAAGGTTTTAACATACGACTTCGCACTTAAATGAACAACAATCGTTGTTGATATTTTTGAAATCTTTCGACATTATGAGTTTGTATATATGAACGACCTTTTAACTGTCGGCTGACGGTACATTTCAATAAAAGTTTGAAGATTTATATGGAACCATAATACTTTTGCAACTGTTTTCACATATTATCTATTGCTGTTCGTATACTTCCCAAGTTTACTAAATTTTACGAATTTTAGTACCTACACTTTTATGTATGAGCTTTGACAAAACTTTAGGCTATTAGTTTTGAGAAGTATGCGAACAGACTTATGCTTCATAGTCTAAGAGCCGACGACTTAAGAAGTCAAGTCATTTGCGTAACGTTGTTAGTCATATCAATAAATAAATATCAAGAATCGCTTGTCTGCCTACCTAAACACGTGACAGGTGTACAATTTGACGTGCATATTTTGTGCATGGGATACCGACATAATCTCCAAAAACAAAATCCACAAATCCAAAATCCCCACACTTTTAAAAATCCACAAATTTGAAATCCCCAGTCACAAAATCCACGAACCAAAATCCCCGATCCAAAATCCCCGATCCAAAATCCATAAATTCAGAATTCACAAATCCAAAATCCACAAATCGAAAATCCACAAATCCAAAATCTACATATCCAAAATCCACAAAAAAAATCCCCATTAGAATTCTCTAACAAATATATCACTCTCTCGTTCATTTACAAACGTCAAAATTGGCACTGGGCTAATTATCATATCCAAATTATTGGCTGTGGAATTGTATTTTTTCGCTTTGCACTTCGCAATTTGACACTTCCGCCACAATGAAAGCTGTCACTTTTGAAATTGGCAGATTCGTAAAATTCCCTATGTTTACTTGTGTTGGAATACAATCCAGAATTTTGGTTGGTTGTTGACAGTCTAAGGAGCAACTCTCCCTGTACACAAAATTCTATTGAGGCCTGGCCCCACCACCGCCACCTCAAGGCCATTGCTGAAAAAAATACTCCTGGCTTTATTCTTTGATTGAAAACCTATCCAAAGAAAAGATTGTTGTTACTACAACCATAGAAAAAATAGCCAGAGGAACTTAGAACAAACAAAAAATAATGGCCAACAAATATTCTAAAATAAACAAGAAATACAATATCAACACAATCAAAAATCGGGAAAGTCGAGTTTCTAAAATTCATTGCCTAAAATATTTTCACTATGTACTCGTTCACACTACATAAACTATGTACAATTATTAATTTTTCATTTTCTTAAACACAGATTACCCATAGCTGAAGTATGTTTGGCGCGCGCGATTGGGTAATCTGTGTTTAAGGATTTTGGCTTTGTGGATTTTGGTTTTGTGAATTTTGGCTTTATGGATTTTGGTTTTGTGAATTTTGGTTCGTGGATTTTGATTTGTGGATTTTGGTTTGTGGATTTTGGTTTTAAGGATTTTGTTTTTGTGAATTTTAGTTTGTGGATTTTGGTTTGTGGATTTTGGTTTGGGGCTTTTGGATTTGGGGCTCGGGTACCCAACCCTTTGTGCATCGATTTATTTACCTATTGGTCGGACGTAAAAAGTGTGCATACAAAAAGTATCTAGCTTGCAATTTTGGACAGTGGTTGTCATAGGTCAAAATCTCTTTAGCTCGTCCCTAAGAAACATTCAACCGAAGTGAAATTTGTATGTAGAAAAAATAATTCTTGCCCAGGCTTAAATAAAGAATAAAATTAAATGCAATAATTATTATTTTGGCGGCAAGGAGGAACATACATTTTGTTTTCAAACAATCGTAAATTATCATTGGTCTTTTCTTAACCCAAGGACTTATTTTTTTTTAGGTAATGCTTTTTCGCTAAAATAACAGCATTTTATTTCATTCTATATTTCACGCTTGAGAAAAAATTATTTTTTTTAATAGAAATAACACTTTGGATGTATGTATAAGCTGCTCCTTATGAATTTATCTTTATTTTGTTTTTTCGTTTTTTTTTGCCAATAAATAATTTTATAGCCTTAAGATTCATTTAACGTTATTTTATTATTAAAAAAATCAGTTCATTTGTCTATTTTGATAGCATTTTGTAACGAGTGGCATGTGAAATTCTTGCGTGGATAATTTATGCCTACATAATGTATTTACATAATTCATACATATGTAGGTACATATTTGTACTCTAGTACAAGTATACTGTTTGCTCATCTGATATTCGCATAATTTATTTACGAAAATTTTAATAGCACCCTGTTGTATATTTTTCCTTGGGAAGTATTGAATTTTTTTGTTTACACTTCTCATGGAGGATAGCTAACCTATACCTATACTGAAAACCATTATCCTTTTTCACAATGTCTATACTTATTGCTCTAAATCTCTGCATGAACAAAAAAAAAACATATTGTCATTGAATAGGTGAAGATTGACTTCCACGTATTGGTCTGGCTGAGACAGTTGAGAGGGAGCCTTGAAAAATGCAAACAAAAAAACACTGAAATGTGGATAGATATAAACAAAAGGATGTATGGGCTTATAAAAATAATTCCACATACAAAAGAAACACACCATAGCTGTATATATATCAGTCTATCGTAATTAAGGTGAAGGTGAATCCTTAAGCCACAATCTGAGCGGAAATCCTTTTACTTCTAGTTTTTTTTTTTCGTTTTTGTCATTTTGTTACCGTTGTTGTTCTTCTACCTGGGTTGTCAATAGTTTTACGGTGTTAGATTTCCAAAACAATGAAAGATAGATTTAGAGAGGGTGGCTTGGCTAACAAGGTAGTAAAGGTATCCCTTCGAGTGCTTTGGCTGATGTTTTTGTGGTTGTTGTTGTTGGAAGAAGATTTGTTGGCGACCTGTTTGGTGTTGTTTTTTTCTCGTCTCTTTCATTTTATTGTCGAAAGATTTTACTTGCTGTAAAATTCCATTTTCGGTTGAAAATTTACGTTCATGTTGAACTGAAATTGGTCATTGTTGGACGATTACAAGGTAGTAATAAACGGCCTCAAAAGGTGCTAACCTGAATATTTTTTTTGTTATACATACATGTAGGTATGGACAGATACCATTTCCAAGGATGTTTTGTGGTGTAAATTAGGGTGAACGAATTTTATTTCTTTTTTTACCTTTTTTTTGGTAGTTTTTTACTTCCTGGAGTTTGTTTTGGTTTGGTTTGTTTGCTTTTTCTTTTTTTTTGTGTTTAAAATATTTGTTGGCCAATGGTTTTATTGTTATACAAAGTCTTACTTACTTACTTTAGATGGCGCTTACAGTCCAGGGTGGACTACGGCCTCAACCAACAAGCCTCTCCAGCCAGCTCGGTCCCTAGCTAGCTGCCTCCAGTTACGCACTCCAAGTTGGTTGAGGTCGTTCTCCACTTGTGTGCGCCACCTAAGGTGGGGTCTTCCTCTGCTGCGTAGACCATCAGGGGTAGATTCGAAGACTCGTCGGGCTGGTGCGTCGGTGTCCATACGCTCCACGTGTCCCAGCCATCTCAGCCGCTGTATTTTCAGCTTTTTGACTAGGTCGACGTCGCTGAAAAGCCCATAAAGCTCGTTGTTAAATCTTCTCCTCCATACTCCATCGATACATACTGGACCGAAGATCACCCGAAGAATTTTCCTTTCAAAGCACCCAAGCAGATTCTCATCCGTTTTTGACAGGGTCCATGCTTCTGCCCCATATAGCAGAACCGGGATGATGAGGGTCTTATATAAGGTCTCCTTGGTTCTTTGAGAGAGGGCTTTACTACTCAAATGCCTTCTTAGCCCGAAGAAACAGCGGTTGGCAAGAGTAATTCTTCGTTTGATCTCTGCACTGATGTCATTTTGCGATGTAATAGTGGAGCCCAGGTAGACAAAGTCCTTGACGACTTCGAAGTTGTACCTATCCATCGTAACGTTTTGGCCAAGTCGACGATGTTGAGATTCTTTTCTCGATGATAGCATATACTTCGTCTTGTCCTCATTAACAGCTAAACCCATTTTCGCCGCTTCCGATTCAATACTTGCAAATGCGCCGGTAACAGCTCGCTTCGTTCTCCCAATGATGTCAATATCATCTGCATAAGCAAGTAGTTGAACTGACTTTTGATAAATTGTACCTCTGTTGTTGACTTGCGAGTTGCGTACAATTGCTTCAAGTACGATGTTAAACAGGTTGCATGATAACGCATCGCCTTGCCTCAAACCTTTCTTGACATCAAATGGTTCGGTGGTGTTCTTGCCGACTTTGACGGAGCAGCGAGATTTCTCCATCGTCATCCTGCACAAGCGGACGAGTTTGGCAGGGATGCCAAGATGCGACATGGCTCTGTATAGCTCGTCTCTGTCTACGCTATCATACGCGACTTTGAAATCGATAAAGAGATGGTGTGTATCGATTTGGAACTCCTGGGTTTTTTCCAGAATCTGTCGAAGTGTGAACATTTGATCGACGGTTGATTTGCCGGGCCTAAAACCACACTGATAAGGGCCGATCAGATCGTTGACAAACGGTTTTAAGCGATCACACAGCACAGATGACAGGATTTTGTATGCGACGTTGAGGAGACTTATACCTCTGTAGTTGGCGCAAGTCAGAGCATCTCCTTTCTTGTGGATGGGGCACACTATACCGAGGTTCCATTCATCGGGCATACTTTCATCCGACCAAATTTTGGAGATAAGTTGGTGTATACTCCCTACCAAATCATCTCCTCCTGCTTTGAATAGCTCGGCTGGAAGGCCATCTGCGCCAGCAGCCTTGTACGCTTTAAGCTTGGTTATCGCTAACCGCACTTCATTTAGGTCGGGTGGACGGAAATTTTGACCATCATCGTCCAGGTTGAATGGATTATTCTGTCTAACAGCGGAATTTTGGTCATCTTCGCCGTTTAGCAGTCTTGAAAAGTGTTGTTTCCAGATCCTCAGCACTGACTGTGTGTCTACTACCATATTCCCACTCTCGTCTCGGCAGGCTTCTGTTCTGGCCTTATAGCCCTGGGTAGTTTGCCTCACCCTTCGGTAGAACTTTCGAACATCCCCCCTACCGCAACAGTCCTCAATAGACTCGACCGCCCGCTTCGCATGCTCTCTCTTTTTCCTCCTGAGAAGTCGGCGCTCCTCCCTTCGTTTTTGCCCGTAGAGCTCCCGGGCTGTTCTCTCAGCAGCTCTGGTTCTAGTTTGCAGCATTGATTGGTAGGCCTCGTTCTTGGCTGCATGCGCCAACCGGCATTCTTCATCGAACCAGGGGTTTCGTTGTGGTCGCCTAGTGAAACCCAGCACATCAGTGGCGGCACTTCTGATGGCTTGTTGGCAGTGCTTCCACTGGTCCTCTGCAGTTGGTGCTGGTGGCGGAGTTGCTGAAAGGTTCAGAGAGACTTGATCAGCAAAGGTCCTGGCAATCTCTTGCGATTTAAGCTTCGCGACATCATATCTTCTAACAGCATCCGCTCGGTGTTGTGGCGTCATAGATATCCGCATACGTACTTGAGCTACAACCAAGTAATGGTCCGAGTCAATGTTGGCCCCTCGGAACGTTCGGACATCCAGGATACTGGAAGCATGTCTGGCGTCTATCGCAACATGGTCAATTTGGTTGACGGTTCGTTGATCCGGAGACCGCCAGGTCCCTTTGTGTATATTGAGGTGTGGGAATCGAGTGCTGGCTATGATGATGTTACGCCCTGCCGCAAAGTCAATCAGCCTGAGTCCGTTACCGGAAGTGTTGTCGTGCAGGCTGTGTCCTCCGACTATAGAACCAAAGATGCCCTCCTTTCCGATTTTGGCGTTAAAGTCGCCAAGAATGATCTTGACGTCGTACTTGGGGCACCTATCATACGTGCTCTCGAGGAGATCGTAGAAATCTTCCTTGGTTGAGTCATCTTTGTCTTCCGTTGGGGCGTGGGCACAGATCAACGTAACATTTTTGAATTTTGCTTTGATGCGGATTGTGACCAGGCGCTCGCTTACATTTCTGAAGCCCAAGACTTCTTGCCTAAGTCTTCCCCTTACCACAAAACCACAACCAAAGAGTCGCTGACCCTGCTCCTTGCAGCACTCACCGAAGTATATGTCACACGACTTCATCCTTCGTATGCCCTCTCCATCCCATCGCACTTCCTGGATGGCTGTTATATCAGCCCTTAACCTATCCAGGTTCTCCACTAATTGTTCGGCTGCACGTGGTCTGTTTAAGGTCCGGACATTCCACGTGCAGATCCGAAATTCATTGTCCTTGTTTCGTTTGCTGGGGTCGTCAACATTAAAATCATCCATATCCGAGGCTTGTTGTTGTTTCGGAACTATTGTTGTTTTCCGTGGTAGAGAAGTTACCCCGACGCACAACCCCCAACCTGGAGGACCAGACCCTTAGTATAACTCCAAGGGTGGGGAGCCGGATAAACCGCTCCTTATAGGCCTGAGCTACGAATATGTCGTAGTAGCCTACAAAGTCTACAAAATTTTATATTGGGGGTTCCAGAAAAGTATTCCTGTTTGTGAAGTTGCTTTACTATTATGCTGCCAAAAGCTATTGAATGAGAATCGTTTTTTTTTGTCTGATAAAATGTCATAAATTCTAAAAATGAAATTGGATATGAGGTGGAAGTCACATATGGTTTGGCAGAGCTAGACAAAAATATTTTTGATTTCTTTAATAGTGTTAATAAAAACAATAATTTTATTTTATCTATAAAATATGTACCTACATCTGTGTAGTCTGATGTCTGTTATGATATGACATTTTAAATGTGGCTAAGAAGATGTAGAGAGATAGAAAAGAGTTTGTTGGCGCAGTGCATTGATGATTTTCCGTGGATTTTTTGTATTGGTTATATGTATAACCAAACAGGCGAGATTGTGGGGCAACAGCCCGCGTCAAGCATAAGCTGAAGGTATAGGTCCGTTCCAAGGCAAAAATAGCTCTATATTTAAATGCACTCAAATTACCAAATAAATATCTATTTTAGAAGAGGTATTGACAAAACTACACATAACAGGTTTTTATTTCAGGATATTAGCCATGGTTAAGAAGTTCTATTACTCTACAGTAACTGCGAAAAAATAAAACTTTTGTTTCATTATTTTAATTTTAAATGTTTTTGCCAAAATAGCTTGGTTTTGGTTAGCAAAGAACCCAACAAAACATAGAAAACATTGCACGACAAATTCAAAATCGTCACAACTAATTGAAGACTAGTTAATAACAAGTTATAAAGCCATAAACTATTCCGTATTAGCAGTTTTAACCTTTTCTTAAGGTGGTGCTTTGATAACTTGATATCAAGCTAAGAAAGAACTAAAACCAAACATAGAAAATATTGCACGATTCAATTCAATTTATCACAACTAGTTCGGAAAATAATTAAACCATAAAGCATTAAGTATATATAAACTTTTCACACTTTTCGAATTGTGTCAAGTTAGAAAAGCACCCCAAAAAACATAGAAAACATTGAACGTCAATTTCGAGACTGCCAAAACTTACTAACGACTAGTTAATGGCAAAATATCTACCTTCGCATTTTTCGATTTGTGAAAGAAAAAATACATAGAAAACATGGATTGACATATTCGAAATTTTCACAACTAATTAACGACCTTTTCATTTTCCGATTCGTCAAAGTTGCTTTGGTAACTTGATACTCATCTCATGACTGAAACGTATTTTTGAGTTTTCTATTATCCTGTTAAGCTTTTCCACCTGCTTATTTTTGGTAGTTATAGGGTTTTTTTTTGCAACTTTTCGCTTATAAAGCTCCCAAGCGTTCTCTATGAGGATTCATATCCAGAGAATTCCAATCCAATTCTTTGATTTTTTTTAAATTAAGAAAATACATGCAACTCTTAGGTTCATGAAAGAGCACTATCGTGCATGAATACTGAAGCTTTGCGCCTCAAAAACCGCTTCTGAATTTGTTGAATCAATACGTTTTCAAGCACTTTTTTGGTATCGGTCCTGCCTCATGTTGTTTTCAACTATATTAAGTGAACCTTATCCTTTCCCTTATATAACGGACCAAAAATTTATGGATGGAGGTTGCATCATTGTTGGAAAAATTCACTCTGGTGTGTTCTGCTCGCCTGGCCAAAACTTGGAAAACCGATTCACCCGAAAAAGAAACCTGTGCAAAATGCTGTTTGGTGTTATTGCATGGTCTTAAGTTAGTTTTAAGTGTTACTTTGCCGAAACAAAAGATAAGAATTTAAAATTTATATGGAATTACAAAAAACATTTAAACTTCAATTCCAAAAAAATATTTACTCGGATTTTAAGTGTATATTTGATTTGAAATTGAGGGGAATTGACGCCCTCCCTATACGATTTTTTCTCTAAAAAATATCCAAAAATATTTTCAAAAAGTATTGGCAAGCCGGAAACATAATGTAGGTATAAATATAGAAAAACCAACAAATACTAAAGTGGGTGTTTTAGTGGGCGTGCCAAAAGGTGGGTTTGGAAATACCTAAATATTAGTATCGAGAGCAAGTGTTCAAAATTTCAACTTTCCAGTTCCACCGGCAGAAATGATGCCAACTTTTATGGCATTTGGCCGCACTCACTGTGTACGACAAAAATCATTTCCTACGCCATTATCTCTTAGTGGTACTACCATTATTTTTGAAGCAATTAAAATTTTCGTATTTTAACGGTGTTTTCCAACTGTCAACTATCATAGACTGATGTCAGATTTAAATAATAGGCGAGTTCAGGAAAATGAGATCTCAGAGCCCTCAGCAATCTTAGTCTCGTGAACAGGATTCCTCAGAAATTTTGCTGTCAAATTACTGAGGAAACAAAATATCGGATTCGCTTTCTCAGTTTTTGACACTGAGCCGTCTGAAATCTCGTTTTCCTGAACACACCTAATACAAGCAGAAAAAATATCAACATTATTAAAAGTATTACTTCAGGTATTTTTTTGAACTCTAACCCCTTGGGAACATTTCTCAACATTTTGGACTATGTTCTCTAAATTTTGTACAAACCAGTATTGGAGTGATTTTTAATGAAAGTATAGGTAGGTACATTCAGGTAAATATTTGAGGACATAAACATAAACTTAATCAGTTCCTGACATCGACAATATTTTTTTTTTATTTTGAAATTTGGAACCATGTTCTGACCTAAATTGTGGAACCCTTGTTTTAAGTAGAAAAAACAGGCAGTACCACTGAATTCAGCATGCCCAAATCATTAAATGTACCAAATTTCATTTATTTGTACTAAGTAGTGTGAAATGATTTTTGTCGCCGAAATTTAACAAATGGACCACTGTGCGATACCATGAACTGCAATTGAATATTTCCCATATCCACAAACAAAACCCTCTTCAATTTAAAATTTATGTTTTAATTTGAATATATCTTAACATTCATGATTTTCCCACAAATCCTATTCTCCGAAAGTAATTTGTCTGTCTAAAGAAACATATTGAATTTCCAAGTTTTATTCATCTCAATTTGTCAATCGAACGAGAAAAACTTCCCTTCTTTATACGAAACACTAAAAGTGAAAATTAAAACAAAGTTCGAAGCAAGAAAACTAAAAAAAAACATGAATCAAATATATAAATCTATTTTGTGATAAATGTTCACCTTTTCAGATATCCTTTCTTCTTTGTATAATTTTCGATTTTATTTATTTAGATTTTTGATTCTTCAATTTCCGCAATTGAAATATAAATTCTACTCGTACCCTCCTTTATAATAATTCTAAAACAAATTGCTTTTGTGCATGTTTGCGCATACAATTTTGCAGATTATATTCCGCACACAATACTCCCCATTCGATTGTAGTTCATTCATTTCTCAATGAAACAACAAGGTAGCTACCTTCGTACATATATTTCATTTATAATCTGATCGAACTTAAATCCTGAATGTTGTTTCATTAAAAACTCATTACCGAGACTTGCCCTTAGTTTTGTGATACACATTCTCTTCCGTTTCTAGATAATACTTTTACAACGTTTCCCTAAAGAATTATTTCTAAAAAATATATAAAACACCTCACCCTCAATCAGTGATAGTCGGGTGTGCGAAGAGAACAAAAAACGCCAAACTCACGTAGTTAATTCACGGAATCAAATCGTTTTTTCCTTATAATGAACATTTTCCATCAACAAACATTTTATACTCGTTGATGTTTATTTACCTGATGGTCATTGATCACATGCGCTTGCTGCTTCTAAGTTATATCCTTCTCTAAAACACACCCCAACTGAGGCTTACCTATAATATTTCGTATAGAATTTCGAAATAAAAATACTTAATTGTCGACAGCAAGTAGCTAGCTGTTCGTTCTGCACACCATAACTTGGAAAATAGTTTTTCCAAATAGCCAGATGCTGCAGGAACAGAGAAACCTCTTCAACTCCTGCTGTTGCTGAGTATACACATTGTCAGCGGGAAACTTGCTGCATGACATGACTGAGACATTCGACCGATCGATGGTCTATCGATTGATAGATTTCCAGCTGGAACACCATCTGGATTAACTATGTGAGTGCAGTGCTACTATTAAAAATCACAAGTGCCCACACTACACCCGTCAGGATTAGCTGTTGACGTTAACAGGGTGTGTGTTGTAACATGCAATATATTAAATCTGGGGTAATAGAAATTGTTTGTCTTTCTTCAGTTTGAAAATATTATTTTTAACAATTTAGTTGAAGGGAATTGAGAAATCATTAACTTTAAATTGAGATAATATTTGGATACTAATGTTTAGATACTACTTCCCATCATAAAACATAGGTACATAAATCTCCTTGGAAGATCCAAGGGCTTTTTCATCAGAATTTATCAGAATTTAAAAAGATGTTATGCCCACACGAAAAAAAGAAGAATTTCCAAAATCAATTAACGATGTGTTTCCCAACGTTACAAATTATAAAAATAATTTAAGAAATATTTAAAGAATTTTGAAGAAATTTTGGAGAGGCTAAGTGTTTTTTTAAGATTTCTTGCGACTTTTTCATTCAAAATGAAAAAAATTGAAATATGCATTCGAACTCAAAATGAAATATCACAGAAAATTTAATTTAATTATTATAAACTGAAAACACAAATAATAATTTATTGGAACATTTTTAAAAATTTTAATTTTAATAATTTTCAATTCATGACAAATCTTTGAATGATAAATAAGATTTCATTTATATTTGACAGGAAAGCAAATTGAATTATTAATTAGGAGCATTAAATGATCTTTTCTGGAATTTCTGACACCTTATTTATTAGGCAACATGAACACACATTTGTAGGGAAAGTTCTTCAATTTTCCTTTGACTATTTTTAATTTTGTTTCGTTGGAGAAAGCTGTTTACCCGGCGAACTTTGCTCTGGCAAAAATTGATGACCCTTTTAAAAGTCGAGCCTCTCTATTGAAAAAATGAAACTATTTTGGAATTAAATTAATCACCGCGATTACAGAATCCGACGAATGAGCTGCGAAGGGAAGCTGACTCAATTTTGATATTTGGCTCAAAGTAAAAATGTCAAAATTGAGCCTAATTCCCTCCGCAGCTCATTCGTCGGATTCTGTAATCGGGGTGGATATCATTGCATTTTATTGACAGACGGCTTCCTAACACGCCCCGTGCAATTTTCCGTGCGAAAAACAAAACAATTCCCGATTAAGGCCACACACTTGCAACGATTGGGCTTGCATCGCGTGCAACGGTTGGTATAACCGGAGTTCTTAAAATGAGAACTTCCTCGCCTTTGAACTTGCCTTTGAGTATGTAACCTTTGAGGACCTTATTCATCGTCAACCTTGCACCGTTTCGGTTGGTTCAGATTACGCAGCACAGTGGTTAAAGATGTATGGAGAGGTGGTCTTCAAACTATAAAATATGAAGCAGCTAACGGTTTAAGATTAAATTTTCAAGAATGATAGACGATATTATAAGACACTGACATTCCCACTTTTAAAAATAAATCATCTATTATAACTCCTCCATACAAAACTTTTGTATACGCCCACTTTCGGAGGCGTTTTTGACAACAAAAAATGTGCGACTAATTTCTTTGAAAACAAATCCAATTAGCTTAATAACAGGCTTTGAACTAAGAATGCTGCAAAATGTTTGCCCGGCCCACTTTTGAGGGCGGTTTTGACAAAATTCGTTTTCTAATAAAAATATGAAAAAAGTTACATAGAATAGAATGTGTAGGAAATGCCTTTTTTAAAAATTAGGTCATAGAAAGTTTTTACCACGCCCAATTTTTAAAGGTGCATTAGATAAAAGTAATACGTACTTAAACTAAAAAAAGTGTTGAATTCCCACTGTATTGAGTGTATTAAAAAATTAAACACTTTATTTCACAAACCATAACCGCTATGGATGTCATAAATTGGATTTTCCATGATTTTGGCCAAGGATTTAAAATCCTATAAAATAAACGTAATTCAAGAATTTTTATTTTCGTTGGTCTTTAAACATAAACTCGATGCTTTTGAAAGTTCGCAGGTATTAGCAGCTTATTTTTTTTTGTATTCGATGTTACCAACATGTTACGTTTAGAAACTGATTTCATAAAAAAAATCCTGATCCTAGGGCTTCAACTATTAATCAAACTGCAATGTCAAGAATCAAAATATTAACAGTCGATACAACGATTTTTGTCCATCTCTGAACCATAGTGAGACGTACTCAAGATGGGATCGTACATAACAATTGTATAAAGAAAGAGTAATATACGGATCGTTTAATTTTTAGATTAGCTTTTATATTCTTAAAAATCTTCATATCATCAGCATAATACAGGGTGTATTTAAGAATATACCAAAAGCGTATACATGAATCGATATCATTTATAGAGAGAATGAAAAGTAACGGGCCCAGATAGGTTTCCCAGAGGTACACCGAGTGAGTATTGAATGAGTTTGAAAGGAAGTTTCTTAATTTTATTTGATGAGATCTATTTTCAAGGTATGATTTTATCCATGATGCTTTAAAAAAAGTCGGAAAACCAAAAGCTTTGAATTTGAATATATAATAATGTTGTGACTAAGCTGGCTTTAGAAAAATCAAGGGATCGATCCAAGACGGATCGGTCACCGATCGGAGACTGATTTGAGATGGATTGGAGATGGATCCAAGACGGATTGGAGATGGTTCCAAGAAGGATTGGAGTTGGTTCCAAGATGAATCGGAGATAAATCCAAGATGGGTCCAGGACGAATCGAAGACAGATAAGGGATCGATTGAAGATGGATCTCACACCGATCGGAGACTAATAGAAGATGGATTGGAGACGGATCCAAGACTGATTGGAGATGGTTCCAAAACGGACCAGAGATGGTTCCAAGACGGATCAGACGCAGATCCAAGATTAATCGAACTCGGATCGAAGACGGATCGGAGACGCATCTAAGACCGAATCAAAGCGGATCAGAGACCTATCTAAGATTGATCCAAGACGGATCGGACACGGATCAGTCAGATAGAACGAAATTTTTGTTGTCTTAATTTCAATAATACAATTAATTTTATTTGCTCATCCTCTCCAAATCAAGAAACCGGTTTATTACAATATACCATCTGTTTAATGTGTAAGAATATTTTTTCGTATCGATGCTTTTAGAACGAGAGTCAACGGCATAAAAAGTCAGGTCATTTGGGTAACGTTGTAAGTCATATCAATAATAGCGTTTTAGGTGTTGAACCAGTACCCGTTTGTCTGCCTACCTAAACACGTGTCTAACGGGTGTAAAATTTATTTCAATGCTATGCGTGATGTAATATACATATTTACTTGGGTATGGGGAAAGTATTTCGTGTCAAAAATTTTCGAAATCTTACATCACTATGACAAAGACATCTAAAAAGTAGGTTTGATCATGACTCCTATCGGTTTGTGCGTTTTTTCAATTAAATTATTTTTTTTGTTTTTACTATCCGATGGAAATCTTCAAAAGACACTCGGTAAGAATCGGTTCCAAGTAGTGTGGGACTCTTACAGCACTAAAACCACCGGTGAATCAGGACCAATCTATGAAAGATCGACAAATGATTTTTATTTCTTAATTTTTAAATCGCATTGGGGTAAGTTTAAAGTTATAACACTTTCTCATAGCTTTAAGACCATCTGCTCATGAGGCTTGGTTCTTCTTAATCTCCGAACATTGTTTCGTACATTTAGGACGGTCTCCATTTCAGAGTTTGTGTGACTTTGCAGTCGCTGATTGTGTGATACAGCGTGTTTTTTAACCACTTCTGTAACCATTTCAATTTGAAGGTCACGATGTAGATCGCTATTTCTTATATACCAAGGGGCATCAATTATTCTACGAAGGACCTTGCTTTGGAATTTTTGGATGGGTTCAGCATTTGTTTTCTTTGTACAGCCCCATAGTTGGATGCCATATGTCCAAACGGGTTTCAATACTTGCTTATATAACATTAGTTTGTTCTGAATAGATAGGTCCGAGTTCTTCTAGTAACCAGTACATTTTTCTGTACTTCAAGTTTAGTTCTTATCTTTTCTTTTTGATGTGCTCTTTCCATTTAAGCTTTGCATCCAAAGTGATTCCAAGGTATTTGGCGGTATTGGAGTAAGGTACTGCTGTACTATTTATATAAATTGGAACATTATTTATGTTTTAATTTGTAAGTTTATGCGTCGATTTTGTTTCGTTAAGTTTGATGCGCCATATCTGCGTTCAATCACAAAATTTATCGACTGCATTTTGCAATTTTTGTGTAGCCTTCGTAACGGATTTATCTGGCACCAATATTGCAGTATCATCAGCAAAGGTGGCCATGATAGCGTTGATGTCCACTGGAATATCCTTGTACGTCGTAATGTTTCATGTCTCTCCTTATTCTATCGCTATTTTTATAAACAGTGTTCTAGTGAAATAGCCAGTTGCATTCCTCCCCTAATTCCACCGTAATACTCGCACTTCCAGGAATGCGCATCAGTTTACTCTTGAGCCCAATTTCGGACGTACTGTAAAGTACAGAGATTCTTTTTTCAGCCGAACAACACGAATGTGGAATGCTTTACCCGGCTCTATTTTTCCCCTCCATTTTGATATTCAGAACTTCAAAACTAATGTGCATCGGTATCTCCTTTCAAATCCTTCCCTATTTTCCTAACGCTCGCACTATGTTCAATCATTTTAAGGGTAGTCACAACCCCTTTAGTGCGCGTATATTATAAAAAAAAAAAAAAAAAATATAACAGATACAGGGTTGGTCCTAGGACACTTCCTTGTGGTACACCGGCTTCAATTTGCTTTAGTTCCGAGTAATTTTGGTCGTACCGTACTCTAAAGAGTCTTTTCGTAACGTAGGATTTCAGTATTTCGTAGTACTGCCTGGGAAGGTCCCTATGCAGTTTGTACTCAAGTCCCAAGTGCCAAACCTTGTCAAAGGCTTGAGCAACATCTAAGAATATAGCCGAGCATACTTGTTTTTCGTCAAGTGCCTTTTCCACAACATCCGTAATTCGATGCACTTGGTCTATCGTGGAATGTTTATTTCTAAATCCAAACTGATGGCTCGGAATTAGTCTTCTTTCTTCTATTATTTTGCTAAGCCTTTTCAGTAGCAGTTTTTCAAAAACTTTTGCCATGATTGGTATAAGCGATATTGGTCTGTAAGATGTTAATTCTGTTGGTGGCTTACCTTGTTTAGGTATAACCTAAAATAAATAAAAAATGAATATTCAAACCCAGTAGGTAAACTGACAATAAAGTAGAATTTTCTAACCAATTCCAAGCTTCTACATATCGACATAATATACAAACATATACATTTGTCATTTAAATAGATATATACATACATATACTATGCTGAAATATTTGTATTTAATCTATCTACAAGGCAGGTTAAAACCTTGTTTTTCAAAATTAAAATATTCTGACCATTAATCTTAACCAAAAACCCGAAAACATGGTTAAATAACTTTGTATATTATTTTGTTTCGTAATAATTGTTTATATATTGAAACCATTAACAAAAACAACAACAATATAAAACAATATCTACCAAAACATTAAGCAAACCAGACCACCCAATAATGCAATGTATACCGCGCTAACCCCTTTCCCATATAATATCACGTTCCGAATCAAAACTCATATTCGATGTAAACATTGAGATTAACCTACTTTGGTTGCATATTGTAGCAACAAAATGGCAGAATATATACTGCCCAGAGCTGATGCTTGTGGATCTGTGTGTTTTTTGTTTTACTATAGTATTTGCATGCAAAACTAACACACAAATAATATAAGTTTGAAATTTAAAACCCCCTCTTCGAACGAATGGTATGAAGGAGTACCCAATACCCTCATACATTTAAAACAAATGTATAACTATGTTCACTACATTCTAGTTTATGTTTTTGATAGACCATATAATGGAATAAAAAAAAAACTTAACAAAAAAACTGGTACTCTGGCGATGACAACAAATGTGTATGCGGTGATGGCATTCATGTGAAACTAAAATGTTTTTATCCCTCATTTTTTTTGTTATTATGCTGGTCGTCGTCGTGTGTCCTGCTGGATACAATTTTTTCTGCAATTTTGCATTCAAACAAATAACCACCAACACGAAGCTCCTATTATCAAGAGCATACGGTTTTTAGTTACTCTTGTTCCGCATATATAGTTGGTTTTTTGTTTGTGTATCAAAACGACTATATTCAGTGATACATTAAAAGGATTTCTCTTATTTTAAAATTTTTTTTGTTGTATCGGATTTTTTTTCGGGCACTAATTTTTTATAAAGTGTTTCACTATCTTGCAAACAATATGCTCTGGTCAGATCGGCAATAATAATTATTGTTATCCCCACAGGGGAGCAGCAACCAACAAAATTGTTTTTTAAATAAAATAATTCTAGGAATGAATTCCGAAGAATTAACACACGATCCACAATCCAAATTCAATGCGGATATTTCTTTACTTGGAAATTAATCTCGCCGAAAATTGTTTTAAACATAAAAAAAATAAATAAAAAAATATCAAGTGGATTGCAGAAGTCGAACAGATACACATGCAATGCTGAGAAAAATGTTTTTGTAAAATCTAGCCTAGTGCGATAGTAGTTCTTCTTTTTAAAAAGGCAGACAAAAGCTTCGAAGATAACACAGTCAAATCAGGGTCTTAAATGAAACATGAAATTTATAACCCTGAGGCAACAAAAGCAATTAATCAATAAATTTCCACAGTTACTTTTTCCCTTGACATCAAATGCATAGACATTGAAAAAAAAAAAAAAACACTTTCTAAAAATTTTTAGAACTATTTTATTAACTTGAAACCCTTTCACAAGAGTTAAGCATTACGCTTTAAAAAAATATCGGGTAGATTGTTTAAATTGTTAAAAATACGTTATTGGAAGCAGTAAAAAACAAAGAAATTATTAGTTAAACTGAGAGCGAGATTTTGGTTGATGCATGTGAAACTTTGTGATTGCGAGATTATGAAAAGCAGAATTATTAGTTTTCAAGAGACCACATGGGCGTGAAAGTTCTCCTCCCCTGCCCCCCTGAAACAAAATATATGAAAAAACATTTATTGCTTCTATGAAAGCTATGGAAACTGAATTTTAACCTTCAGCTCTATAGAAGCAAATTTTTTGGGGATGTGGGTATTTTTCCATAATTTTGGAGCATGACAAATACAAAAATCATACAAAAAACCCATCAGACACAGAAATCAATTTTTTTATTTTGTAGATTCTTTTCTGCCTAGACCACCGATACCCTCGGAAAATTTCAGTCCAAAAAATATGCTTTTTCTCAAAAACTATATGAAAAAAATCTGAAAGTAAAAACTTTAGCTTCGCTTTTGTCTATGACGGTATTTCGTAGTCAGTAAATTTTGAATGTAACGACAACCAGATTTTGAGAAAAAAGTGGACAAACTCTAGGAAAAAATGTATTCAAAAAATTGTCATAAAATTGTATTGGGGTGGTACAGGTTAGAGACATCCACCTTTTTCAAAAAATACGGCAAAGTGGTTCGATTAGTGTATTTAAGTGTTGGTAATCCAACATTGCAGGCTTTATTCTGACATGTTTTATATGTTATTTTGAAGCATCCGGTGCAAAAACCACATAACTCAATATTTTTTATTGTTGGAAAAAACAAAAAAACTGTTTTAAAAATCAAAAAAACAAAATATTTTCAAAAACTTATTTTTTCTCCGAAAAAGAATAAAATTTTATACCTAAATACATTTTCATTTAAAAATAAATAAATTTGTTTTTTTGGAGTTGTTTGGTTTTTGATCCGTTTTTTTTTTTTTGTGAAAATAAATGGAGGTTTTGTTTTCTTCATCGTACACCTACAAACCAAAGCACCAACTGTTGTTTTTCAATTTTATATACAATCTTGTAAGCATCGTTAGAGACGTAAAGCACCAAATTTACAGTAACGCTAACAATATTTGCATTTTTCAAGTTGTTCACGTACTGTGCAAACTGTACTGTACCACAATCAAACATATTATGGAATCCGCATTTAAAGAACTACCTAGCTTCTTGGGCAGCACAAAACGGTCTCGGTTTAACCGGATATTTGTGATGCGTTTGCTAACAACTTTCGCCAGTCTTTCGTTGATACCCCCGTTGATGTTGATGAGAACTTCTTTCGCTACTTAAAAGACTGTCCACAAACTACCTTCAATAATATCCCAATTATACTTGAAAAAATGTTACATGATATGTCCTTACTTCATGATGATTACTCGTCTGGACCTGATGGCATCCCACCAATAATCTTGAAAAAATGTAAATCAATATTAGCACCCCCTCTTCTTAATTTGTTTAACCTATCACTTAGCTCAGGTAAATTTCCAAGTATTTGGAAAAAAGCATTTATTACACCAGTTTTTAAAAAGGGTATCAGATCTGATATATGCAATTACAGGCCAATCTCCAAACTGTCTTGCATTCCAAAGCTTTTTGAGCAAGTAATGTGCGATAGTTTGACATTCAACTGTAAGAATATAATTTGCAATCAACAACATGGATTCATGCAAAAGCGATCGACGATAACCAATTTACTTGCATTCTTGCATAAGTGTTCAACTGCGTTGGAACATTGCCATGAACTCGTCTGCATTTATACAGATTTTTCTAAAGCTTTCGATCAACTTTCTCATGACATCATCACGTTTAAGTTAAAGGTGTTTGGGTTTCCTCCTTAACTCATCACTTGGGTTTCTTCATATCTCCATAATAGATGCTATCAGGTTAGATTTAGGAGCTCTGTCTCCAACCCTTTCTTTGCCAAATCTGGAGTTCCCCAGGGTAGTCATTTAGGCCCACTTCTTTTTATCTTTGCTATCAACGACGTATCCCTCTGTATACGTTATAGTGAAATTCTAATTTTTGCGGATGACATGAAAATTTTCAAAAGCGTCAAATCTGAGAGTGATCGGTTACTTTTGCAAGAAGATATAAACAGTTTTGTTATTTGGTGTAATAAAAACGGTTTAAATCTCAACCCTATTAAATGTCAGGCGATGATTTTTTCTAAAAAAAAAGTTCCTAGTTCATTTGATTATAAAATATCGCAGCACACATTGCGTCGTGTTGATAGTTTCAAAGACCTAGGGGTTCATTTTACTTTTAATCTTGATTTTACGAAGCATATCAATTTAATCGTCAACAAGGCAAACTCTATGTTAGGGTTTGTTAAACGATGGTCTAAGGAATTTAAGGATCCTTATGTTACCCTTGCTCTCTACAACAGTCTTGTTCGCCCTCATCTTGAATACGCATCACAGGTATGGACTCCTTTTTACGATGTCCATAAGAATAAACTAGAAGCAGTACAGCGTAATTTTATACGTTTTGCCTTGAAAGGTCTACCGTGGTCCGATCCTTATAATCTTCCTCCTTACGAACACCGGATTAAGCTTCTTCAGATTCAAACTTTGGCACAAAGGAGAATTAATAATGATATCGTATTTATTCATCAACTTTTAACGGGCGTTATTGATGCACCTGATTTATTATCTTGTACTAGCCTTAACTACCGTGGAGGAGGTCACAACACTCGTAGTCTAGAACTAATGCATATATCTCAACACCGTACCAATTATGGAATGCATGAGCCTTTTACCCGCATGTGCAACATTCTGAATTTGAATTCAAATATTTTTGATTTTAATATAAGTAAGAATAGTCTCAAAGCTACATTGAAGACCAGTGTACCACGCTCTTAAATGTTTATAATTGTTATTTTTTCCAATGTCATTGTATTTGTTATTTTATAATTATTGTTTTTGATTTTATTTTGTAAATAGTATGTCTTAAGTAGTTTGTTGCTTACTAACTACTAATACTACACTAAGTGATGAGCCTGATAAGCACTTAATTTGTGTTTGGCAATTCTTTGGTCGCAAGATGTCGCTTGTACTAAGCTCTCTTCGACAAAGATCTGATAGTGTAAACAAAAAAAAAAAAACCCTACAAAAACTGAACTAGTTCTGTTCACGAATAAAAAGAAATAAGGGGACTTTACTCCTCCCATGCTTAATGACATTCCTCTGAAACTCTCCAAAGAAGCTAAATGTCTTGGAGTAATCCTTAATTCCAAGCTAACATGGAAACGGAACACAGAGGAAAGAATGAAAAGGGCACTCTGCGCTTTTTACACATGCAAAAAAACCTTCGGTTCACGGTGGGGTATACGACCGCAGGTTATCCAGTCTATGTACACGGCGATTGTTCGCCCCATACTTACCTATGGTTCTATCGTGTAGTGGAAGGCTGTTGAAAAAGTTAGCTATGTCTCAAAAACCTGAACAAGGTACAGAGACTAGCATGTATAGGAATAACGGGGGCACAGATGTCTACACCACAAGCAGGGTTGGAAATTATTTTAAATCTTCCAGCCCTAAACGAGCACATTAGATGCACAGCAGCCAAAATACCCCTATTACACGATGATTCTTTGCGTCTGACTCTTTTCGAATTTTCATGAGTGCGAAGGAGAAAAAGCATCGGATATCACCATCGCACTCATTGAATTTTGACAAGAGTCAGACGCAAAGAATCATCTTGTAATAGGGGACAAAGCGCACTTCGACTCAAAGAACTGGGCTCTTGGAAGCACAGCACCATGGTCATGGGTCGGGTCTATCTTACAAAGGTATGACACAGTGGTCGGCTTGATATGACCACTGATTACATACCACCGATAATAGATTTTAACAAACACTTCTCTATTTCAATACCCGAAAGACATGGATGGGAATTGGGAACCCAACTCAACTATTAGTGAACAGGGTATCCCCTTATATACTGACGGGTCAAAAATGGAAGAAGGAAGGGTGTTCTGTGAAGCCCTTAATATTAGAGAATCATATAAACTCCCAGATGAGTGTAGCATCTTTCAGGCTGAGATTTATGCTATTGGAAAAGCGGCAGAAATGGTACACAAAAAAAAACTGAGCTCGTCGGAGATCACATTTTTCGTGGACAGCCAAGCCGCTATCAAAGCAATAGCCAAAACAGTGACAAAATGCCGAGGCATACTGAATAAAATTTGCAACACTAACCAAATCAAACTCTGCTGGGTTCCTGGACATAGCAATATAGAAGGGAATAATATAGCAGATGAACTGGCAAGGAAGGGGTCATTATCAGAAAGAAACAGTAGTAGCCAATTAGATATGCGTCAAGACATTCCGATCGGCGTGATTAAAACGTAAATAGGCCTAATAACGAAAGAGCAAATCAATAAATCTTGGTTGACCAGAAACAACTGCATTATCTCTATAAGCTTTATGGCCTAGAATTAATGAAAAGGAAACTCAGTATATTCTATTGCTGAGTAAAAAGAATATTAGAATCTTGATAGGTGTACTAACGGGTCATTGCGCCATTGGCACAATGGCCACCAGACTAGGTGTATTCGCACCTTACTTCTGTAGGAGCTGTCAAGATGTAGAAGAAATAGAAATCATTAAACACCTGCTCTGCGACTGTCCAAACCTCCAAACAAATCGCCTCCGTTACTTGGGAAATAGGTTTGTTGGAGAACTGGACGATCCAGCGCAGGTCTCAATGGCGAGGAAATTTATAGAGAGCACAGGCTGGTTTGCAAATGAGCCAGTCTACTTGAATCATTAGTTTAGGAGCATCTCTGCTTTCTTTTTGTAAGGGGATCACAATGGACCAATAGGCCCCCGTGTACGTAACAGCCTCTGTGCTGTGCACACCCCTCCTAACCTAACCTAACCTACTGTGCAAAAACAAAACAACTTCATTATAAAATTACGGTGTTCCGATTTAAAGTCAAAGTAGCTGTGTTTTAAGTACACCAAATGGCTCCGGATTTTTGGTTTGTTATTTCTGCATCTAAAAACATATTTCGTCAAAAAGTGGAGTTATCTGCTTTTTGGCCTGAATTTTTCATTTACAACTTCATTGCGTAAGTCTTGCATATGTTTTTACATATCTTAAGGTGCATTCAGTGCTTTATTTGAGAGTATTGGGGCAAAGTATGGACATTTTCTTTTTCATAAAATCCTGGGAGCATGGATCTTTCTACTAAGTTTTACTATTAATAAAAGAATATTTCATATGTCTTGTGGAGGTGCTTAATTATACAGTAATATAGAAGTTATGTAATGTGCCTCTTGCTTAGTAAAGAGGGCATCGTCAGAACTAGAAATTCATCAATTTTGTTTTTTAAAATAATCGGTCTGTCATTTTAAATGAAAGATTTCCACGCACAGATTTAATTAGAAAGTTTTAATAATGTTTACCAGGTTCCCACTTTTTTGCAAAAATTTAATCTAAATTAATTCTATAAAAATCACTTGAAAACTTGTGTATAGTATCATAATCAACATATTAAAATAAATATTTGTTTTGAGTTTGTTGTGCATACCAACACATAGTACACTATATACCCGATGATAAATTGCAATTAAACAGCGAAGATAATGGATTTTAATTTAAATTCTAAGAATTATTAAAGAGAATAAATTAAGTCAATAAATGATTAAATATGCACATTTTTAATGACATTACCGATTAAAGTTTTATACAAGAGTATAATGTATGAACTGTACATACATATATAAAGCTTTTGATTGATCATAAATTTATAAAGTTGTTATGAATTGATAAAGCAACAACATAAAAAGGCGACAACACGTCTACTTTGTTAAAGTTAAAAAAACACAAACTTTTGCATATACATGTGTAGGTATGTAAATTAATTCAAAATGCTAATTTAATCTTTAAAATACATAAGCTATCAGTGCCAAAGTTTCAAACTCTTAAACGAAAATAATAAAATAATTTTATTTTAAAATTTATAGGTTAATTGAAACATGCGAGCACAAAAGATAATTTAAAGTACATTAAATTATTATGAACTTTAACTTTTAACAGGAAGTTGTACTTAATGATGGCTTTTCTGTTTAAATTTGACTAAAATTACAAATGTTTTTCGAGGTATTCCCTTAAATCATGTATTCATGGTATAACATAGTACCATAGATTTTTGAATGGGTTTAGTTTTTCTATTTTTAGAAATGCATACACCATACTCGTAAATAATTGCAAAAAGCCATCAATCTGTTCAAATATGTATTATTTTCTCATTTCTGATTGAAATCTGAAAGATTTGATCTCAAAAATCAGGATTGCACTTTAGAATGAACAATTTTGGCATAATTTTGAGTGTAAAGAAGCAGTTTTCTAAGATTCGTAGAACAATAAAACATGATTCGTTCTCTTGTGAGAAATGAAAAAAAATAAAGTTTTATTTTTGATTCGATCGCAAATCTTATTTTTGGTTCCTTTAAAATGAAATTTGTTTCCTTGAACAAATCAAATCTGATCGAATTTTTCATACGAGGACTATTGAAGATCCGTTTTCGAACCGTTCTTGTTTAAAAGAAACATGTTATCCTACGAAAGGAGAAAGTTTCTAAAAGCCAAAATTACGCAAGATAAAGTATCGAAAGACAAAGCTCCGAAGAAAAAAGTTTCGAAATCCTTGGAACTTCCTTGCTCCTTGAGCGATTTCAATGAAATTGACACAGGTAATTGCTGATTTAGAATCAAAAAAATAAAACATATTTTCAAAACAGATAGTTTCAAAAATATGTCAAAATTTTGCAATTTTATTGTTCCTTGTTAATGAAATTGACACAGATTGGCACATAAAAGACAAAACAAACAAGTTGTCCAATTTCGGGTTTAACTGTTCAAAGAAAAACATGTGTTGATTGAATGGATGAATGCAGATCAAATCTTCCAAACTAGAAAGATCACTTCTTTTGTCATTAAATCTTAACTTTTTTTGAAAAAAAAAAAAAAAAAATAAACATGAACAACATTGAAATAATATCACAATATTTTTTAAAATGAAAAATGACTACTAACTAACTTAATTCCCATTTTTGAAAGAAGTTGCAATTTGTGGCTTTAGCTTTTTCACTTAACAACATGTAAATTGTTGTTTCGTTGGATGGTTTCACCAATTCAAGATAAAAAAACAATTGCAAATGCAGTTCTTATACTCTAGGCAATTAATTCTCTGTGAAAAAACGGTGTAGACTTCTTTATAAAATCTGCTACCGATATAAATTTCGCTCGTCGAACAGCGACGAATGCAGAACAAAATTTTTCGTTTATGATGGGATTTTTCCTTTGTCAGAACCAGCCAGCTTACTTGGCTTTAAATTGAATCCTTTCCTAAAAAGGTTAGACTTGAAAATGATGATACATTTTAAATAGTTTGTTGCTTATTAACATCCAGTGGCGTTGCTAGCACTTTAAGGGCCCCTTTCAAGTAAGTAAGAGAAGTAAAAATCAAACAAAAAATTCTGCTTATCGATAAATAATGAAATTTTGATAATTTTTTTCGACTAAACCGACTCAAAGCTCTTGCAGGGATTTCTCTATATTTTTTGATTTAATGATAAAAAATTTAGAATAGTTTTTTAGTCTAGATTAAAATAAGCAACAATTTTTACTTTGAATTTATTTTTTCAAAAAATCTGACTGTTTTCAATCATGACTATTTTTAATCGTGACTGTTTTCAATCATGACTGTTTTCAATCATGACTGTTTTCAACCATGACTGTTTTCAATCATGACTGTTTTCAATCATGAACGTTTTCAATCATGACTGCTTTCAATCATGAATGTTTTCAATCATGACTGTTTTCAATCAAAGCTGTTTTCATTTATTGACTCCCCCCCCCCCCATTTGCATTTGCAAACCATACTTTTCCGTTTTAGTACTAAATTTATACTCAAAATTCTGCGATAGTTATTAATTATGTTGAAAAGTTTCTGAATTTAGTATTAAGCTCACGTGCTTCATAATTTTTAATAAAAGTGGTAAGGATACTTAATTTTTATTGGCAATTCGTTGGTCGCATGATACCGTTTCCGTTTGTACTTAGGTTGCTTTTCAACAAGTGGGAAATTTCATAAATCCACCATTTCTGTAACTGGAAAGAAAAAAAAAATAAAAAAAATAGAGAATAAACTTGTTAAACAGTTGGGAAATTTCAACCGACGCACGATTGCGAACTTGTTGGAACTCAACAAGTTAGAAATAAACCCTTGCAGTAGTATTTATCAAGTGATGGAATCGGAAAGATTGTTTAGAATTAATTTAGTGGTAAAGAACTTGGTTTTCAAAATGTTTAAATTTTGTATTCTAAATTGTACATTGGTAATGACGATTAAAAAGAAACTGGCAACTGTTGCGGCTTTTATTGAGCTACAAAAATGATTTTCACATGTTAAACAAACATTGTTGATCAAGGAATTGTTGACTAGTTGACTTGTTGTTGTGTGTTAAAGGCCGTTTAAAACACATTGAAACGGACAGCTGGAAGGAAATTGTGTTGCTTAACATGCCCGGAGTTAAGAATTTATTGTTTAGTTGAACAACTTTGTTTATTACGAATTAATCGGGTTGTGTTTCAGAACGACAAAAAATAAATAGTATTGTTGATCAGCACGTTCTGATTTAATCAACATAATGTGGACCTTGCTTTACGCTCATAAAACTTGATGAGAACGATTTAACATGTGTATTTGATGTACCGTGTTGAATGAAAATAAACCTGATAATTGGTTAATTTATGGCTTATATTACCTGATGAAAGCGATTTAATCCTAATTTCATAAAGTACTCATTAGCCTCATTATTTATTATGTTTTTTTTTTTTTGTTTAAGTTTTGAAAAGTCTCATGAATTGTTAAGCATGCCCCATAAGCACAAATACTGTCATCATCATGCGAGAGATAATTTTTTTTCTTCTTATTTTCGTTTGTTCATGATAACAAGTGAATCTGAAAAAGACAAACACCAATATCATTTCTTCAAATCCCCCAAACTAATATCTCGACAAAAAAAAAATACTTCTTTTCATTGCCTGTTCAAACATAGGAAAGCAGAAGTAAAGAAAAAAAAAAAATAACAGTCAAAAAGATAAAAATAAATTTCAACAGACAACAGAAAAAAAAATTATAATAATAATAAAAAAAAAAAGTTTTAATCATCCTCAGTAGAATAAAAAAAATATCATCATCCGAAAATATTTACTTTCCTTCTGGCTTACATACCATCGCGTGCACGACTTCTTCGACTATACCCTCTCGTTCTATTCTACTTTTGGGCGGCCATTCATTTCGAATGGAAGCCAATTTGATTAAAGTTTGTGAACAAAAGCTTATACTCTCCTTACTACGGTTGATAGTCCATATAGTCGTACTTTTGATTACACTCACGGACATCAAGTTTATGCTGGTCCTTATAACTTACTTGCAGAAGTTAAATTTGACGCTTAATGCGATTGCTTATGTTAGTGGACGTGGACATGTTTTTTTTTTTTGATTTTGTTTTAATATTATTTTTGGGAATTCAACATCCCACCCATAGAAAACAATTTTCAAAGTTTTTTTTCAGATGATTTTTTGTGATATTTTAATATCACACATATTTTACAGTACTGTTGAAATAGTTTCTGTGAAAATTGTGAAGATATCTGTGTCGTTATTACTAATTCAACGATTCATGTTCATATTCATATTCATATTCATATTCATATTCATATTCATATTCATATTCATATTCATATTCATATTCATATTCATATTCATATTCATATTCATATTCATATTCATATTCATATTCATATTCATATTCATATTCATATTCATATTCATATTCATATTCATATTCATATTCATATTCATATTCATATTCATATTCATATTCATATTCATATTCATATTCATATTCATATTCATATTCATATTCATATTCATATTCATATTCATATTCATATTCATATTCATATTCATATTCATATTCATATTCATATTCATATTCATATTCATATTCATATTCATATTCATATTCATATTCATATTCATATTCATATTCATATTCATATTCATATTCATATTCATATTCATATTCATATTCATATTCATATTCATATTCATATTCATATTCATATTCATATTCATATTCATATTCATATTCATATTCATATTCATATTCATATTCATATTCATATTCATATTCATATTCATATTTCATATTCATATTCATAAATCCGAATAACCACGAGAACCAGAACCAATTGAGCAATCTTTAGATCGGAAGAACCAATTGAGCAATCTTTAGATCGGACTCGAGTCCAGAACACCTAAAACCTTTGGAAAATTATGACCAAACATCCGCAAAATAAAGGTTAAACTTCGTTTCTCGAATACATGATTTCACTGTGTCATTTGCGTACATCGTTTTGGGAAGTATTTCTTTGATTAAGCCTCTTAATCGAATATTTATACTTCCATCTATCAAAATGTGACCAAATGAAACTTTAAAGTCGATTAACAACAGTCATTTAAACTCACCTTTATATTTGTATAATGTCAACAAGAATTTTCCCTGAAGCAACTGCTTTTTTTTCTTTTGAAGAGTTTAATTATGACGAATAATATCCTTTTGCTACAAAAAATTGTTTAAATATCTTCCTGAAAGGCATACCTAGCATATTTAAGGCTATAAACCGCACCTGTATTTGTAGGCACTTGACAAAAAAAAAGAAGATACTTATGCGCTATTGAGGCAAGCTTAATTCCTTTCATGTTCTGTTGTCAATTTTAACAAAAAGGATAATATTACAAATTCCAGCCTACTCATATGAAACATACTCAATACACCATATCTCATTAAAAACTCTCTTTGAAGCTTGAAAAAAATCTACTTAAAAACGAACAATAATTAAAATAACAACAATAAGCAATCCTTTTCGCACACATAAGCTTGTGTATGCAGGATGAATGTATGTAAATTATAAATTTATCCACGTTTTCATTATCCCACAAAGAGTTTCGCATACAAGTCAGGAATTGTGAGTTTATATTTTTCTAAGAACAGCTCGCTCCACCTAAGTAGCATCCACGTGATCTCTTTTATCTCATCAAATCTCATCGTTTATCCTTTGATCCTGTATTCCATTTAGCATTTTTTTTTTCACATTTTTATTTTATCTCCAACTCTGTTATGTGGTTCTCCCTTTATGTTTGCCGTCTCGCTTTCTCTATGTGTTATTGTGTAATGTCTGACAGCTTTCATGATTATCACTCAATAGGACTTTTAGTAGGTGTGTTTTTTTTGTTTGTTGTTGATGTTTTTTATTTTATTTACACAAACACCCACATTTGCAAAGTGCGGGAGACAAACACAACAACAAGAAAATACAATTTTCATTGAAGATGCATGCAATTTGATGTGATGAGCAAACATTGCATCAGAGCTGACGACAAGTCTGGGTGTTCTGCGATGCCGAATAACATTTTCAAAGATGCAGAAGTGCAGCACCTCAAGTTGACATTTTTTTTTTCTTTCGGCTCTTGCATCATCAACATCATCATCATCAGCATCAGCAACAACATCAACATCAATGAGGTCCTCGTCGCCATGGGTTCTTAGTCCTGATAGTCTGCCCCAACCACAATCTCCTCCACCTTGTGCTCTCAGTGTCGGCGTCGTCGGTCGGCGGCATCTTTTCAACTGTCATGGCTAAAAGGATGGTGCGCGAGGTCTCATTTACAAACAGGACTTTTTTCGACGCTCTTGAACTCGTATCCTTTTTGGAGCTGTTTGTTTTTTTTTTGCCCATATTCGTTGGTATATGCACTCAAGCCAATGATTGCAAGTTTTTACATATTTATGAAAGGCAAATAAAGAGCTCCATAGCAATAGAGGTGCAGGATAGAGTATGCAGCAACCAGAATGAGTGCATTCAGCTAACGACGACAACGATGATGATGAGGATGATGGCGGCGAATGCTCTGTGTGTGGATATAATAAAGTTGTTTTGAAAATGCAAAGTCCTTCAGATAATAGAGACACGAGTCCCGGCATGTACCTACCTACTGCTGCTTGCTGCGTGTGCTTTTCTCAGGGTGGATTATGTGTACATATTCAAACCACTTGCGCGTTTTACAGAAGCGCACATAATATGTACCTGCGACGAAGAAATAAAATAGGTATTATATGTAAAAAGAAGAGGAGAAGAGAAAAAAAAAGTTAAGAATCCTGACAGTAATTAGTGTTAATTAATATCAAAGAAAATTACGAAAAGAAAAGGAAGCACTATAACGGGTGTGTGCAAAAAAAAAAGAAAAACCAAAAAAAAACTATAGAAAATCCTCGCATTTGCCGGCTAAAGACTTTTACGAGTGGGGGTTGCCAGATCTAATTAGATAAATTAGACGAGAACTTTGCTTCATTCTATGATATGGCTTGAGAGTACATTATACCTACATAGTGGAAACCTAGTTTCTTCTTTTTATTTTTTTATTTCTGTTTTGTTCTTCCATACGATGAGATGCTTTTGTTCTATAGTTAATGATTTTGTTATCCTGTTCCACTTCTGCCTGTATTAGATTAGGACAAATGATTTCAACCTTTACCTAGTTTTATATTCCTGGAATTTAAGATTTATAATTTTAACATTGAAAATGTTTATAGGGTCGTTTTGGATAAATTATGGTGTTACTAAAATGAATAAAGTGAAAAAATGTGTATATGAGATGAACGCTGGCGTATATGGGGGATAAGATCGAATTTTTGGTGGTGTTACTAAAATGAATAAATTGAACAAATGTAATATGAGATGAACGCTAGCGTATATGGGGGGTACGACAGAAAATTTGGTGGTGTTACCATTCATTTTGGAGTGAACAGATTTGTATAGAAGATGAATGCAAGCGGTAAGGAGGGTACGATTGAATTTTTGGTTGGTGTTGCTTAAATGAAATGAGTTTTAACTATACATATGTAGGTTAGGTACATATTACTATAATTATAAAATGCAAGAGCCAGTACATGCAGCAGTGCATAGCGCTTCTTAAACTAAATCTAAGCGTAGGAAATTTTTTGATAAATGTTTATGATAGGAAAATAATGTAGAGATGCAATATGACGGGTTTTTTTTTTAATTCGAATTGTAAGGAATTTAAAATATGGTTTTTATGTGAAATGGTCGAACAAAAAAAAAAAAAAAAAAATGAGAAGTGCCACAGTAATATTTTTTTGTTAATCGATGGTTAAGTTTAATATATTAATTTCGTACATACATATGTATATCTTGAAATTGCAAAAGAAATATACAGTGAGATATATTAATGGTGAGTTAAAAATTCAAAAATAGATGGTTCACAAATGCTACACATCAGGGTTAAGGCTGATTGTAATAAATTTTATAGTTTAAGAAAGATAATAAATAACAAATTGTTTTTGTTTCAGGAAATGTTGATAGTATTTTTATATTTAATTAATTTTTTAAATATACCGATTTTTGTTGATCGATTTTTTGCAGTTATTATTTTTTATCTTTTTAACGGTTGTATTTAAAAATCTCAAATTCATACCGGAGATAGATTATATAGATTCACATATAGTATGTAAAATTTGATTTTTTAATCATACCTTAGCCGAGATAATAACATATATCTGTTCATTTACATTTCACCTTATAACTCTTTAATCTATGCACCTATACAATTCGTTTTTGTTTTATTAGCAGCTTCAATAGTTGACAATTATTTTGATATATCAAACGTAGCTGTACGTTCTATATAAGCTTCACAAATTGAAAATACAATTCAATTAAAAAGTGGTACTAAATCTTAAATCAATTTTCCTATAATTCATCGTCGTCGATTTGCAAGTCTTTGTGCGGACAATCAGCCCAAATAAACAGAACACAAAAATAAAGTGCCATAGTTCATTTAAGATTTCTTTCTATCTCTGGCTCTGTTTATTAGTTTATTATGAAAGACTATTCATTTCAGTATTCAGTGCAGTGTTCAGTTCAGTCTTCACTCTTCAGTTGCTAGAGCTGTGTAAATAGTTCATTTTAAATGATCGAATCGTTCAAGAATCGATCACCAAAATGATTCGATCATTTCAATCAATCGATTTTTCGATCATTTTCATTTCACTGAATTTATTATCGATTCAATTTTCATTTCGATTTCGATGGAATTAAATCTCTCCGATTTTAACGAATTCAATTCAATACTCTTCCCATTTTGATCGAATCCGAAACAATACACTTTTCATGGATTAAAAATATCAACAAATATGGAATTTCCACAATTTTTTACTGCTCAGGAAAAAGGTGGTTTTAAGCCAATTGGTTGAAATTTGATCAAAGTATACATCTTATGTGAAAATATATTTCGGCCCCTATCTGCCAAGATATCAACTGTCAAATTCCATTGACGGATGGCTACGATGTGAATGGATTAAGAAACCTCTTAAAAATCTGAAATTTTTGAATAATTTTAACTGCTCCGGAAAAGGTGATTTTAGGGCAATTGGGTGACACTTGGATCAAAATACACCTTTTCTCTCAAAATACAGTTCATTTTCTATCTTCCAAGCCATCAATCGTCAAATTCCATTGACGGATGGCTACGTTGTCAATGGATTAAAAAACCTCTTAGAACTCTGAAATTTTTGAATGATTTTTACTGCTCCGGAAAAAGGTGATTTTTAAGCAATTGGGTGACATTTAGATCAAAATACACCTTTTGTGTCAAAATATATATCATCCCCTATCTGACAAGCAATCAACTGTCAAATTTAATTGAAGGACGGCTACGGTGTCGATGGATTAAAAACATCTAAGAAATCACAAGTTTTTGAAGAGAAAATCGAGATTGATCGAAATGATTGAGATTGAGGTTGGGATGGAAAATCGAGAATAATTGAAATGATTGAGAATGAGATTGGGATGGAAAATCGAGAATCATCGAAATGATTGAGATTGGGATGTACAATCGAGAATCTTTGAAATTATTGAAATTGGGATGGAAAATCGAGGATCATCGAAATGATTGAGATTGAGATCGATTGAAATGAAAATTTGTTATTTCAATCATCAATACTTCTCGATGATCGGATTAAAAAAATCGAATCGATCCTGATTGACACAGCCCTATCAGTTGCAAAGATGCCTTGAGGTGTGAAGGTTCGTATGTTACTTGCCGGTAAATAATTTGTTTTTAGTCGTACTATAGCATAGACTACGATGTGCGTGTAAGGTTAGTAGGATAGGATGCATGTGTGATGTTTAGTTTCAGGTAGGTTCGTTGAGATATTTGTTGGGGGTTTTTTGTTTTGTTTATTATTTTTTGTTTTGTTTATTATTTTACTTTTGTGTTTTGTTTAGCTATGATTGGCTTGACTATCTTGACAGCAAACAATGATATTGGCTTCGAGGTAGTTTAATTTTATATATAATTTTATAGATACAAATTGAAAGTTTTTAAAAATATTGAATTAATAGTTTTTTTAAGAGCTAAAAACAGCAAGCAGTTCTACACACTAATTGTAAAAAAATTGTTTTTGCCTCAAATATCTTGAGAACAGACAATGATATTGGTATCGGGTTAATTTAAATCTACACACCAAGTAGTTTAAAATTGATAATTGATAGAATTTGTAAAAAATTCAACAAGAAGTTTTTTTTTAGGTGAAAAAAACTACAAGATACTTCACTAAAAATTGTGGAAAATTTTTTTTTTACCAAAAAATGTTGAATTGTTTTAGGTCTCGAATATGTTCAAAAAACGGTTTTTTTTTAACCAAAAAAAAAAAAAAAATACAAAAACTACAAAAAACTGTTGAATACAAAAAAAATAACATTGGGCCTCCCTCTAGCTTTCATGGCACCATCAAGCCTCTTTTTGAAAATGAATAAAGGACCTTATTGCGAGAATCTCTTCAAAATAGACTGGTTAGATTGAGTCTAATTATTGTTATTGCTAATTTTGACTAGTAAATATTTTCCTATTTGATAGAAATTTCAAGTTCATCAAGAATCTTTGATCGACTTTGGTTTTCTTGATTTTTTTTGAATTATTTCAAGAAGACTCTTAATAAGCCCCAAAATTAAAAAAAAAAACTACAAAGAGAATAGCAAAAATAGAATTTTTCGGACACGTAACAAACACCAGCATTAAAAATTCATTTTTAGACATATATTTGAGGGAAAATCAAATATAAGTAAGCGTTGCCTACCACAAAAGTTACACGAGTTAAGAAAAATATATACAAGTATAGACCGAAATAAACAAGCATAGGGGTAGAAAACATTGAAGTTTTGTTTGGTGTTTGGTGCTTAATCAAAAAGAAAAAAGTGAGGTCCCTTACGGCGTATATGAAAAATATTAGATTAGATAACAAGCAGGAAAAAAATATAAGTGGGTCAATAAAATGACAAAAAAAAACATTTCTTTTGTATTTTTGAAAATGAAACAAAATACAAAAACTACAGTGGGAATAAGGGAAATAAAATTTTGTGGAGTGGTAACAACTACCTTTAGAATATTTGTTTTTTGGAAAATCTAATTTTAGTTAGTGTTACAAAAAACGTGATTTTGGAAAAGGAAAAACGAATACAGGAGGAAATAGCAAAAAAAAAAATAGTGATACATATGCTAACATCATTTTGCACTTAGGGAAAAATCAAAATTTGGCTGAAGATAAAACGGAGGGAAAATAAAATGAAGGTTTGTATTAAGCAATTAAGAGTTCCGATGAAGAAATTGTCTTAAAAACTATTCTTCCTTAATAATTTCTGAAGCTGAAGAAAAAAAATTAATTTGGTGTAACTAAGTGCAAGTAAAGATGGAAGTGCGTGTGCAAGTTCTAATAAAGTTTGTTTAACAAATTCTTAATTTTGTTAGTTCAATATAATGCTTGGATTGGTCTTCATAAAACAGATGAATTATCTAAATTGTTATATATATGTAGGTATAAAATGGTAAAGATAAAATTCAAAGTATAGGAAAGATTATAATTATAAATAATAAAGATTAAGGATTTATCTAGCATAAGCAAGTAATTTTCAATGTCCCCATCGTTACTCAAGGAGTGAAATCTGTAAATTTTTTTTTTTATTTTTTAGTAAAAATAAAATAAATTGCTATTTAAGTGTTTGTTGAATGGGATTTAAATCAAATGAAGTAAATCAATTATCTTTGTGAAGACAAAAAGTCCAAAAAGGTAGAATTGGTTTTGGCTATTGAAATTATTTAAATGGAAATAAAATAAGTGTTTTTAAGTAAGTTGCCTTATTACAACCTGCAACCAGCGAAAGGCAGAACGATCGCTTGCATCTTATTTTAGGCCGTGAATGCAAATTTTTTATTTTTAACCATTTTAAAGGCATGTACATACATATGCATGTAAATATATTTTTGATCGATTTTAAATTAAATATATCATACAAAAAAAAATAAGTAAAATAAGTAATTGCAGCGATTTGCCTGTTATAATATAATTTTGAGTAATAGTACGTATACGCCACAGTGTACCCCCATCTTAAAAATTATTTAAAATTAGTTCTTGCTAAATTGTATTTAAATTTTTACTTGCGATGTATGCATGTCGGTACATATATGGCATGTTATGCTTTCGTGAAATAAATTGAACTCGAGATTTTGAGCATACTTGTTATTACGATGATAAGGTAGACGAAAAAAAGTGGATGTCAATTTTCTGTCTGTCTGCTCGAGTACAGCCTGAATGGCTGTATCGATTTTCTTCAAACTTGGTACATGGTCATTTTTAGTCATTCCTCCACACGTTTTTTCACTTTTGTTTAGAAATTACAACCATAAATAACGGTACCTTCCATAAGATTTTTTTTTAGCAATTCTATGAAATCATATTTTTCTCAAAAACGGCTGCGCATTTTTTCTTAAAAAAATCAATAAATTTCTTTAAGTATAGGCAACTTTTTGGTGGAAACCCATTTTCCAAAAAATGGTACCTTCCAAGGAACCATTTTTTGTATTTTAGATTTTTATTGTGTGACAAAAATTTCAAAAACAATTTTTTGAATTGAAAAAAAAATTTTTTTTTTTATTGAATACCTATTTAATATTCTGAAAACGATTCATTAAATTTTCTTGAAACTTGGTACTTAACAGTTTTTTTTTTTAACACTTTTTAGAATATTACAAAAAAAAAATATTTTACCTTTATGCAAAAATAATGTTACCTTCCGTACAAATGTTTTAAAAAGATCTCATTTTTCTCCCATGATTTGGATATTTTTCTGCTGTGTAGTGTGTACTAAAAAAAAATAGAAAAATACACTTTGCTACTTTGAACAGTCCTCCTGAATGACTGGTTGACTGGATTTGAATATTTTTTTTTATATAAAAACGTTAAACAGATACTACATTTCAAAATTAAAAAAAATATTTACTGAATTTAAATTTCAGTTTTTCCTTAAATATGTTTTGATAATTTTATATATTTTTTTCAAACCACTCCAATGATTTTAAAAAATTTTTTCTTATAAATTTATTTTCATTAAAGAAATCAGAACGAATTCCATGCTTTAAAATATTTTTTTCTCATAATATCCATATTTTGACGAGTAGACGCCTTAGCGTCTTAACGTGATTAAAGGCCGAATGTCACATGGCTTTTCTCACTCCCAAGTCAAAGTAAAAAATGAGCATACTTCAAAGACAATTATTTTCAGTTATATGATTCTTTTGACTTTTTTGTTATTTTGTCTCTATTAAACATTATAAATAAATAAAATTTTAAAATTTATAATAACTCGAACATTTGTTTGTGCGAATTTTTAAAACTGGTCTTCTCCGGTCGGACTTATAGAACATATCGTCGGTTCAAAGGTAAAACTCACTAAGTGCAAAAAAAAAGTTCAAGAAAGTGAGAATGAAATGCATTTTTTGAATTCAAAAAGCTTCATTTTGCACGTTTTGTATAAGGACATTGAAAGGTATTCCCTGGAACTTTATTTAAAATGTTTTAGAAATTGAATTCTCAGCTTCAAAAACTATGTTTCAGTCTTATTTCCTTCAAAAGTGTAAAGTGTTAGCTAGTGAGTTTAACCTTTGAACCGACGATATCGTCCCCTGATTGATAATATATCGGCAAAAAAAAATATTATTTTTTACAGTTTTAGAGACTTTTTGTCTAATCTTTTTTATCACCGACAAATGTAGGATATTTGTGAAGTTTCAGAACATACAAATTATACTTTCCATCGTTCTCCAGTAGCTATAAAAGCCGCTATCTCCAAAATGTATGAAATTGAGTTAGGTACCAATCAGATGACGATATTATACACTGAATCATGATGCATCGAATACAAAAAAAAAAAAAAAAAAAAAATAGCTTCTAATACCTGCGATTCTTCAAAAGCATCGAGTTTATGTCTTAAGACCACCGAAAACAAAAATTCTTGAATGACGTTTTTTTGGCATAGGATTTCAAATCCTTGCCCTTAGTTATGGAAAAACCAATATGTAGGTATGTTATTTGTAAAACTAAATCTTTGTATTAGTAACCATTTTCAATCCAATTTCTAATGAAAAGGTGAATTGATAAAAAATACAATTTATGACTTCCTTAACGCCCTAGACTATTATTTACGAAAAAGAGAGTTTAGTATTTTAGTTTTAGTATAGGTATTGCTTCTCTCCAATACATTTTTCATTCTTTAAAATTTCATATTAATCGGTTAGCTGCTTCAGATTTTATAGATTTAAGTCCGCCTCTCCATACATCTTGAAACACTGTGTGTCCGTCGTGATGCTCCTACTGCTTTCGGGCATACGGATTGACGTCGAAATAACTCGGTTGAGTGAGTTCAATGTTTAAATCATTCATTGTGTTCAAAAATGTCAGAAATCAATTAGATTGTATCCGTTTCACTCTAAAATAGAAATAAGGTAACGTTGAAGTGGTTTTGTCAGTAAGAAATCTGAATAAGTTGGTCTTTTGTGTTACCACATAAATCTACTACTCGTTGAACCACTTGGAACTACTTTTGAGGCGTAATCGATCCACAAAATACAACAAATCTTATACATATTTCTTACCAATGTTGCTGAAAAAATCAAAGTTTTACCGGTAAATTCTAGAATGTCAACATTTAGGGGTCTTACAGTATATATTTTAAAACATGAATTCGCTGTTCAGCATATTTTTACTTGTGATATATGTATAGGTACTATGTGGTATATGGCAAGTACTCATACAAAATTGGAATCGAGGTTTTGATCAGAATTGTCATTACGATGATAGGGATGATGAGCAGCCTAAAAGACTGGATCGATTTTCTTAAAAATTTGGTACATAGTGGTTTTGGTGATTCTCCCCACTCATTTTTGTTCATTTTATTTAGAACAAAAATAACGATACCTGTCATACAATTTCATTTAACAATTTTACAAAATCTTATTTTTCTCAAAACGGTTCCAAAACCTTTCTTAAAAAATTTCAATAAATTTCTCTTAGTAGGTTACCTTTGGAACCATTTTTTATTACTTTCAATTTTCTTAAAAACGATTTTTCTGATCTCAATTTTTTTATACAGAAGCTTCTAAAGAATATAAATAATTTTGTTTTACAAAAATAAAAAAAAAAATAGTTTTTAAATTTAAAAAGTTAATTCATTTTTTTGGAAAATCAAATCTATTGAAGACTACATGGTCGATTTTTTTGAAACTCGCGATTTAAAGGTTTTTTAACTCTCTCTAGATTGTTTTCAAGAAAAATTTTACTTTTTCTGAAAAAAAAAAATAACGGTACCTTCCATACAAATGTTAAAAAACCTCTAAGGACAATTTTTTTTTAAACGACTCCTACGATTTTTATAAAACTTTTCTAATGCTAAAATTAGTGCGATCTACTACCGAACATTTTTAAAAATTACACCTAGCAGCTGTTAATATTAACTCTCATAGGAGCTTTTTTTTATTTTGAATTTTCTAATTATCGGCTGAACGGGCTAGTTTTATTTTTATATTCAAATTTCAAAAAATATTAAATAATATTGCATATCAAAATTTTCAAAACTTTAAAATTTTTAGTAGTAGAATACGAAGAAATTTTTTTAGGAATTTTATTTTGTTTTTTATTTTTTTGAATTTTTTTTTTTTTATTTTTTAATATTTTTTTTTTTATTTTTTTATTTTTTTTTTAATTCTTTATTTTTTATATACAGGGTGTCCCGGACCTGAGTAGAAGTATTTAAGGATGTGGTTCCTGGGTATATTCTTAGAAAAAAAATTGTATGGGGGAAAGTTGTATCTCCCCTCCCTGAGGCAGGGGGGGCAGTTTCTGTAAAATTGACTTTAAATGCCAAAAAAAACATTAAAAATCAACGAAAACACATCTGATAATGTGCTATAGTTTTTTTGAAAGCAAATACTAGCCAATAACTATTTTCACATAGAGATTTGAAATAAACTCTCTTAGTAACTATTGTAGTTCATAAAAATACCTTTCCAACGATATATATCACTTCATTATTGGTCTTGGAGTTTGGTGTGTCCAATACTCCTTTGTATGGAAAAGAGAAAGGCCTAAGAGGCACCGATTTATCTCCTAAGACAAAATTTTGTTGGTCAAAAACTTTATTTTAGGGCAACAAATTTTGATTTAAGGGGTTTTTGATTTAAAAAAATGATTTTGGGAAATAACAGACACCCTAATAGACATTTATATGACTTTTATTGAAAAAATTGAAGTTGTCTTCTTTTATTAATTATTTAATAACTTCTACATTTATCGACCGATTCTGAAAAACTTTAGCTCAAATCTTTGTTAAAGAGATTGTTTTTCACTTGAGTCCTTAAAATTATTTTTAATATTTTTTTTTCTATCCATATGGAGCAACCAAAATTTAGAAATTCTTCAAAAATACTCGTTTTTGAAACTTTGAATGGCTGTAACTTATAAAATTTCGGTCCGACTTATACGAGCAGTACATCGTCGGAAGGAGACAGATCACATCATAAAAAAAAAATACACATTTTATGTAAATTAGCTAAGCCGTTAGCGAGATTTATGGGAATATCCAAAAAAATAGCTGATAAAATGATTTTTGCGCATATCTCGAAAACGCTTCTTTGGAAAAAAAAATAATTTTCATATCCGTGTTCAGTGACCCAAAATTAGTCCAGAAAATATATTTTTTCTAATGACCCTACCATGACCCAAAATTTTGTAAACTAGTGTAATTAATACATATACATAATTCTAAAATTGTAAGTAATATTTTTTAAATGTTTTTATTTTCAGGTAATTTCAACAAAATCTTTTGATGATTGAGTTTAATTTCGAAAAAAAATTAAATGTGAATCATATCCAAATGCTCCTTCAATATTCGTAAGTAGATCAATTAATTTTTGAAATACAAGGGAATCTGTGGGAGAAAATCTTGTTAAATCATAATTCAAAAGCTCACACAGAATGTCTGTAAACAAAATAGAGGTTCACGTTTCTCGAAGTCTCATAATTCAACTTTGTCTCTATAAATCGAAATTATTTTCCATGCTGAACCACAATTTAAAATGAAAGAATATAATTAATTGAATGGTTTTAGGCATCAACATCCAAAATGTAGTTCCAAAATGTAATTATCTTCTACTAGACTAGGATGTCATTTTGGCAACTCTTTTTCAAATCGTTATTCATTATTTTTCCAAAAGGAAATTATATATTTTTTTTTTTTAAGATTACGTGACCAATTAGTAAAGTTTTCAAGTTAATGCTTTGCCATTAGCAGTTAGCACCATCCACATCACCATCATTTCCACTTCCATTTTGCTCTCTTAGCTTTCGGCCGATGTGGCGTGGCCCAAGGAAATCCTAAATAAACTAAAAGACTCGTGCTCTAGCTGTATATATAGTTTTTCACTTTTCTAATTTACTTTCTGGCCATAGAGTGCAAAGTGAGAAATGTAAGTGGGCAAAAGAGTCTGTTCATGAATATTTTAATTAGTTTTTAACCTAAGAACGCTCGCGTCAACAGGTTGACACTTTCGGGTTTTTTGAACTATTTATTATTTTATTTTATTTTTTTCTTCCCCGGAAATTATCGAAGTCATTTGCTACATCTTGTTTTGATATTCTCTTTTTATAACGAATTTTTTATGCACAAACATTTAACTTTAAATATTTAATATTAATATAGTCGGGAAAATTATCTATGTGTAGGAACTCTCCATCAATTTCATCATATTAAGTGATTTAAAATGCTTAATATGCCCTAGAGCCGTGTCATGTCAAGCGTATCACGAACTAATTATGTCATCTATATGCCAAAGCGGATGCTTGATTGAATTGACTCTTAGCCTCTGGGTGGTAGTAGAGTAGTTGTGCCTATAATCCCCTCTTCAATATCACTCCTTCCTTAAACAACACATCAGGGAATTTAAGTATATAGCTGGATATTTTTTTTTAAATCTATTTTCTAAAGTTTACTCTTATCTTTGAATGAAATGAAGCGCAGAGCTAAGCGTAAATATAAAATTTTTCAAAAACACATCATGCAAAAACTTTGTGTGAGGCATTATCCAATGAGTAGAATTATCCAACACTACAAGCTTTGAGATACACAATGGATAAGCATCTGGCACAAACAATCATAGAAAGAGGAAACAGAATCTAAGGAAAGCGGAATGAGGTAACGTGCATCCCTTTGAAGGAAAGGAGTAAAGGATTGTGGTGTACCTACATAGAGAGAACAGTTTTATGCTGATGTTCGGGCTATATGCAAAAGGAGGAATGTGCTACCAGTGTTACCGCTGAGTATTTTTTGTTTTTTGTAAATGTAGAATGGATCGATTATTATTGAAGATTTCTTCAGTGCTGTAGTTCTTTAGCTATTTTAAGACGGAATATAGTAGGACCTTAGGACTTTGTGCTTAAAAAATATTGTTTTTATTTATAAAAAAAAAATCATTTGAACTAAAACTAACTCTAATAAGCACAAAAAAGTTTTTAAGCAAGAATTAGGGCCTAGAAATTGTCCAGTTCTTAATTGAAGCCTCGTTTATTGATGCTGCTTAGGGCATTTTTTTCGAGGTTAATCCTGAGTCAATTCCAGAAACTAATTTTTCAGTCAATTGAAATCCTAAGTTAACTCCGATTTAAATCATTTAGGGCAATTTTTTCAGTGCGATATTATCCTAGTCTCGGGGTTAAACCGGAGTTAACTCCAAAAACGCGTTTTTCAGTCAATTGAAATGGAAAGTAAACTCCGAGTTAACTCGTCTAATTTGCTGAGTTAACTTAGGCACCAAATTGAGGGTCTTTTTAGTTGTGGTGCCATCTCGATTTTGATGTTGAAAGTTATTGCCAGTGCAATTCGTTGTGGTGCCATCTCTAGGATGGATGGAAGGATGATATCCACATCGCACATCGTTGGCCTCAGAATTTTGACAGCTGAAAGATAAAGTTAATCCTCAACTGAAAAACTGTTCCTGAGTTAACTCAGGGTTAATATATTTTCAGGATTAGCTAACTCTGATTTAACTCAGAGTAAAGCCTGAACTAAAAAACTGGTCCTTAATTTTGTGAATTAACTTAGGGACCAAAGTGTGGGCCTTTTCCGTTGATGACCTCACACTGAATAACTGGCCCTAAGGGGTTAGGTTACTCCGATTTAACTCAGAGTTGAACCTGAACTGAAAAACTGGCCCTTAATATCTGTGCTGTGTTGCTTAGTTATTACGTATAAGTTAAAAAAGTTATTGTATTTTATTGATTTATGAGATATTTGTCTGAACTCCGAGATATAGAGCCTGTGTTACGAGATATTAAAGCAAAAACTGTTGGTCTCGCTTGGTTATGGTCGGCGTCAAAAAAGCAAACTGTTGACTTCTTAAAAGAAACGTAAAATTATCATTAACCTCGGTTTTAACCTTAATACTCTTAAGGCTCACCTTATTTATGGAATTTACTACCCTAGTAATCGCACAGCGGGAGTGATATTGACTCCCGGTGAAAACTCATACCTCGTTATCAAAATAAAATGCCTTTATTTCTCAGAAGAAATGTTAAATGTTCCTTAATCCTGATTTCCCTTATCTTCCAGTGGGCACTAAAAATTTATATCAAATATTTGTTCACTCTGTTATTATGTATTCTAAATTTCCCTTAAAATGAGGCTTGGTTAAAAGAAGAAATACAATTCAAACCGAATTCTTATGTACTGCACGACTGACTTTATACAAGTTGCCACCCTAATAACTGTGTTAGATAGCGGGAGTGATATTTACTCCCGGTGAATTTAGGGACCGTTCACAATGTACATGATTTTTTTTTCTTTTTAAATCGTACCAAAAGTGTTTTAGATCGAAAACAATACATAAGTTACGTATTTAAGTGTCCTTAAAGAAATTTGAAAAGTCCTCTACTCTCCGGGAGTACATTTTTTCGGACTCAACAATCTATATTTACGTATCTCAAATTGTTTTTCAAATACTTCAATCGGTAAATAAGCACTAAAACTTGGTAAAACACTATAATTCCTCTTTAATCTCTCTTAATTTTCGAGGAAAAATGCCCAAAGAAAATTATTCCTTAATATTGTTGAAAGTATAGTCATCAAAGTGAGCACTAAAAATCATTCTTAATCGACTATATAAGAATAACAGATTGTATTAAATAAATAAATACAAAAACAACATTTTCAAACTATAAATCCCAGATGTAGCAGATGTTTCCGGATATACATAAATCGCTTTGAAAACTTTTGCACAACGGTTACACTAACAAGCAACAAAAAAACAAAATGAAAACACCACCAAAGCCATCCTGCGACAGCCATCTCAGCAAACAATAAAAATCGATCGAATTGATGTCGCTGAATTGAATAGGCGGAAGAGTTCTCTGGTTATAGTGCGGGGTAAGCTGTAAGATATGATTCTTCAGATACAGTCCCCAATATATTTTATTTTCCCTTATTTATCATCATCTCATGACACTTAAACATTCGATTTAAGCATCACAGGCTACCCCGCTGCCGCATCGTGGAAGCTCACTAAACCCTTTTTTTTCTGCTGGCTCGGCTGGTTTATTTTCGTTTCGTTGTTGTTGTCATATCAAAAGAAAGTTGTAGCTTGCCTCGCTGCTGAGGCCGAAGGGTGGTTTAAGTTGGTTTGGTTTTCGTCATTTTTTGTTGTTGTTTTCTAGTGCGGTATTGGAGGGATTTCAAGAGCACCAATAGGAAGTTATCAGGATGAATTTAATCAAAAGAACGAGAGAGACTCAAGAAGACCCAGTTTAAGGATAATGCTGTACGTATAGTACCTACTGGAAACCTAAAAAAGATTGAAACCCAAGATAATATCCTTGTGGATAAGTGTGCGTGTGTAAATAAAAACGAAAGTATTTGTATTTTTGAAATGCTTTTCAGATAAAATTGAATTGATAGGAGGAGTTATTATTGAATGGTTTTATTTTCTGTGTCGTACATGTGGCTCTCAAGAGATATCAAAATGACTGAAGCTTTATTATTGTAATAATATCATCATTGGAAATGATGATCGAGCGAGATGATGGAAAATATATGAGTATATATTTTTTTTTTGTTATTTTATTGATTTATAAGTGATTTTTTTATTTTTTTTTATTATTGAAAATAGAAAGAGTTTATTAGTGTAATTTAGATAGTGAAGCAGTCAGTCAGAAAGTTGTGTGTGTTAAGCTAACCCATTATTATTTCATAGTAACAGGGTGGTTATGATTTGTATTACTTCAAACATAATATGAAATCACTTATTTATACACAGTTCAGGGAAGAACGACATCGACTGTCTGTTTAAGAGAAATATTTTGTTCTTTAACAAAAAATAAAACAGAAATACAAATTAAAAAAAAAAAATTAAAAATTAAACAATATAAAAATAGAAAAATAAAGAAAAAAATAATAAAAGAGAAAAATGATAAAAATAAAAGAAATAATAAAAATAAAAAAAAATAATTAAAAAGATACAAAGTTGTAAAAATAGTAAAAATAGTAAAAATAGTAAAAATACAAAATAATAAAAAATAATACCACACACAAAATAATAAAAACTATTTTTTTTTTAATATCAGCAGCTTTTAGTTTTGAGGTTTTTAACTCGATTTTACTTTAAAATTTTGAAAACTATTTTTTGTTGACAAGGTCCTATTCCATTCAGCGATTGCTTGGATTAAAAAAACAACCTCATTCTTTTAGTGGAAAATATTTTATAAAGTTCAACATGTTCGACCACCGCTAAAGAAAAAATAGACAGTATTTTCCTTACGATTTTATACTTATCTTTGGCAGTGGCACGTTTTATGATATTGATAAAAGACTAGCGACATGTGCGTCTTATAAAAATACCCCAATTTAAAGCACGCGTTCGTTATGAAATCAAACATGCTTATGCACAACTTTGAAAATATTTCCGGCTGAATAAACGAAATGTTTAACTAAAGAGTGTCATGCTCCATAGAAAAAATTTATCAAAAAAGGTGAAATTTACTATCAACCTTGTTCCCACAGCACACACAAAAGATGACTTCGAAAATGTTTCGATGACTTTATCGATCATATTGTTTTCGAAATATTTGATTTTCAAAACAAAATTTTGAAACATTTTTTAAAAATCCAAAAAATATTTTTACTTGCGATTATAGGTACTATAAGGCAAGTTTTGGATTCGTGCAAAAAAAAAATTTTGAGATAACAATCAAACATGATATTACGATAATAGAGAACACCAAAAAAGTGGGTGGCACAATTCTGTCTGTCTGTCTGTCTGTTCGTCTACAGCCTAAACGGCTCGATCGATTTTCTTCAAACTTGGTACTTAGTGGTTTTTGGTGATTCTGCCGACACATTTTTTTCATTTTTTTTAGAACCAAAAATAACGGTACCTGTCATACATTTTGTTTGGCAAATTTACTTAATCGTATTTTTCTCTCAAAAATGGCTCGACAACTTTTCTTAAAAACAATTCAATAAATTTATTTTAGTAAAGGCTTTCTTTGGGTGGAAAACCATTTTTCAAAAATGGTTATTAATGGTACCTCCCAAGGAACTATTTTTTTAATTTTTGATTTTCTTCAAAATGGTATGGACTGATTTCAATTATTTTTTTATACAGAAGCTTCCAAAAAATGTTAATAGTTTTGTGTACCAAAATTTTTGATAAAATATTTTTTGGATTTTTAAAAAAATATTTGAAATTTTTTTTGGAAAATCATATATTTCGAAAACGACATGATCGATTTTTTTGAAACTCGATATTTAAGACTGTTTTTAGAACTCCCTAAAATATTTTAAGAAAAAATTTTACATTTATGAAAAAATAACGGTACCTTCCACACAAAAGTTAAAAAACCGTAAAGGAAAATATTTTTTGCTTAAAAACGACTCCTACGATTTTGGTTAAACTTTTTTCATATACTAAAATTAGTATACGATGTATTATCAAAAATTATAAAATCTTACATCATGGAACGTTTTTTTTTTATTTTGAGTTTTCTCGTTATCGGCTAAACGGATTTAGATGAATTTTCTTATATATAAATTTCAGATAAGATTAAATAATATTGCATATCAAAATTTTCAAAAAAAAATTTTTTGCATTTTTAAAAAAAAGTTTCAATTTTTTTTTTTTTGAAAATTCGATATCTCAAAACGAGTTGACAATTTTTTTTTAAATTTTGTTTTTATATACACATAAATATATACTTCAGATTTGCATACCAAAATTTTTTCTTAAAAATGTTGTAAGAATTTTATATATACAAAATTAATTTAAAAAAAAAACTGCTCCGATGATTTAAATTTTTTTTCCCGTACAATCATATTCAATCAAGAATTAAGATGGCATTCTTTTTTTCACCTCAAACTGTCAAAAGAGTTGTTTTAGCTAATTCAAATGTCGTATTTCATGCTTCTCTACATTTTTTTCTCATAATTTCAATGTTTGTATATACAATTTTCAAGTACGTGCGACCCAGTCGTGCATTTTATTTTTTTTAATTTTGGTACACCAAACTATTTATATTTTTTGGAAGCTTCTATATTAAAAAACTATTTTGAAATCAGTCATACCGTTTTGAAAAAAATCGAAAGTTAAAATATGGTTCTTTGGGAGGTACCATTAATAACCATTTTTTGAAAAATAGTTACCCACCCAAAGGAAGCCTTTACTTAAAGTAATTTATTGAATTTTTTTAAAGAAAAGTTGTGGAGCCGTTTTTTTTTTTAAACTACGATTTTGTAAAATTTTGTAAAAAAAAAAAAAATTGTATGGCAGATATCGTTATTTTTGGTTCTAAAAACAAAATTAAAAAAAGATGTGGGCATAAACACCAAAAACTACTATGTACCAAGTTTGAAGAAAATCGATCGAGCCGTTTAGGCTGTAGACGAACAGACGGACAGTAGACAGGCCGAAAACCAAACAAAACTGTGCCACCCAATTTTTTTGGTGTTCTCTATCATCGTGATGTCATTTTTAATTTTTATCTCATTTTTTTTAGCACAAATCCAAAACTTGCCTTATGGTACTTGTGTACATATGTATATCGCAAGGAAAAAATGGCTATTAATGGTACCTGGGAAGGAACTATTTTTTTACTATCGATTTTCCTCAAAACGTCACGACTGATTTTAATTCATATTTTTATACAGAAACTTCATAAAAATATGAATCGAGTTGTTGTTTTTTTTTATTGTTAATTTATTAGCTAATTAATTAATTTATATTAAATATTCATTGATGTTAACTATACAAATATTTACTCCTAATATGGCAATTCCTCCCTTAGTTTTAAGCTTGTATCTAGTCATTTTTTTTTCTTTTAATCAAATGAAGGTTTTAATCATAGTTTTCCTTCAAATGTAATATTAAATTTAAAATCAATTTCATAAAATGTTTAAACATAATTTCTCAGTTGTAAGATATACTTGAAATATCAAATCTCTGTGCAAGCTGCGTATTTTATATTGTAAAGCCTTGATATATGAAAAATAAAATATCTATCTATCTATCTATATGAATCGAGTATTGTGTACCAAAATTAAGAAAAAATATTTTTTTGGATTTAAAAAAAATGTTTCAAAATATGTAAAAATGTATTTCGAAAATGACAGGATCGGTTTTTTAATTGCAACTCGGTACTTGAAGTGTTTTAACACTCTCTAAAATGTTTTAAGAACAAAATTTACTTTTTTGAAAAAATTACGGTACCTTCCATACAAAAGTTAAAAAACTGTTAAAGAAAATATTTGTTCTCTCAAAAACGGCTCCTACGTTTTTGATAAAACTTTTTTCGTATGCTAAAATAAGTGCGATCTACTACCAAAAAAAAAATACACCGAGTAACTATTACATAGTAGTACTTCTCGTTGACTTTTTTCTTTTTATTTTGAATTTTCTCATTATTGACTGAACGGATTTATTACTATTTATTTAATATACACATTTCAAATAAATTCAAATCATATTGCTTGTACAAATTTTCAAAACAGAAATTTTTGAATTTTTAAAAAAAGTTTAAAATTATGTAGTATTCTTTTTTTTTGAAAATTCAATTTCACAAAAACGGGCTGACAATTTTTTATGAAATTTTATTTTCATATGCCCCTTAATGAAAAACTTAAAACTTATGATTTGCATACCAAAATTCGTCCTAAAAATATGTTTTTAGAATAAGATATATAAAAAATTAATTTATTAAATAACCACTCCAACTTTAAGCTTTTGTTTTGCATGCAATCATTTATTAAGATGACATTCTTTTTGAACAAAATTCCAAGTTCTTTGTTTGTAAAATTTTCTATTTATTTTTTCTTTTTATTTGTTTGTTTTCGTTTTTTAGTTTTTTTTTTTATTTTAAACATTTTTTTAAATTTATTTGTATTCTTTTTAATTTCTTTTTATTTTTTTAGTTTTTTTTATGTATTTTTTTTTTTTATTTTTTTTTTTTTATTTATAAATATACTTTGTATTTAATTTTAAGTGAAAAAAGTATCTAACCAATGCAAACATTTGAAAAAAGTCGAGGAGAAGTGTTTTTTTTAATTCATTTTGATGACGACTGCGCAATGTTTAGAACCAAAACAATTTGTTCTTTCAATTGGTTTGTAAGACTTTAAAAATTTGGTGAGGAAAAACAGTTCAGTGAACCAATTTAAAAGTTTACAAGAATAAAATAAATAAATAAATTGGGTGGCGCAACAGCTCATGGAGAACCAGGGCCTATTGACTTACAACTCACAACCATTCCTGTGTGCGTGGTTGTTGGCAGGAATGGAGGGGACCTACAGTTTTTTGCCGAGTCCGAACGGCTAAATGAGAAGCACTTTTTCATGACAAGTATACTCTTGGAGGATTTGTCAGTTCCTCGCAAGAGGCAGTACCTCGAATAAAACATTTCTGTTTTTAGGTGGCACGGCTGGGAATCCCACACCTTTGGCATGACAGTCCTACGCACTAACCATCAAGCCACGAGGTACTACAGTTTACAAGAATATTGATGCTATAAAAGTCTAGAAACCATTGCAAGTCATGCAATCAAAATTTAGAAAGGTTTACCGAGAGACCACATTAAGTGGTTTTTTTGGTAGCTCTTAAAGAAAAAAGGCGAAGGTTCAAAAAAATATTTTCTAAAAAATCTTAAACAATTGTCCTGTTTCTGCGTTAACCTCGTATTTACAAAAACACAACATTTGGGCAAACAACTACTGTCAAATATTTTTGATACATTTTCGCAACGAATACTTTTTCTCACCGATTTTCATTTTTTGTTTGTTTCTTTTTTTAGTGGTGGGTCGGCTAAAGTAGGATCTAACGGAGAAGGTTCTGGAGGTGTTATTTGAAAAAAGGTGTTCCTTTATCCCAGTTCTAGGCCCACCTCCAGAACCTCCTCCGCCTGACAATCGTTCATCGGGCCCAACACATACAAAATATGAAAAAGTTATTTAAAATAAACACTACCTGGTGGGCAAAACAAAAAAGTGTTTAAAATAGAAGAAAACTTTTTTAATTAGTTACGTTTTTAGAATACTGTCTTGTAATAAAAGAGTGTTTAAAATTTTCCACAAGCTGCAGTGCATAGAAAGTTAAGAACCCAGCAACCGAAACCTCAAAACGTAATTACGAGGTTCTCGTCGAAATCAATCAACATGACAGTAAGTAGTTACGAGAAAAAAGAACTAACGGTAAAACATGTTTGTGGTATCATTTTCACATTCATACTTTGCTTTCCATATTCTATGAGCCTTTGCCAGTGTGGTTACATAAAAAACCCAATTTCATCAAACAGGTAGTTACGAGGTTAACGCAGAGACAGGACGAAATCTTTTAAAAAAACTTACTCAAATTTTCAAAACTGCCCTTAAATTTTGTATGGCGTCATTAATTGCTAAGATATTGGTAATCAAAGCCAAAAGTATTTTTTTCTTGAAGCTGTAAAATGCTTTTTGTTTCAACTCAATACGACCACTATTCAAAAAGACACACCTCTTCAAAAACCACTTGTTCCTTGAATTTAGTTGACTAGTGTATTTCTCTACTTACAAATTCTGTTTAAACCTTCCCAATTCATTTTGTATTCCTCTGAGAAATCCCTAGTTAAAGCTATTCTTGTGTTTTTCGATGCAATTTTTGTTGAATAAAATTAACCGCTCGTTGAATATGTAACTTCAACAATATCTAAAACCACATTTTTTGGTATATTTCAAAAACTAACACCATAATCTACCGAAGTGCTACCGAAATCATTTGATCGGACCTTTAATTGCTCACTAGATATTTTGTGAAAAATTTCAATTTTTTAATTTTTGAATTTTTATCTCAAAATAAACAAGATACGTTTCTTATTTTTACTAAAGTTTCAATTTCTTTTCTTTTATTATATGTTTTTTATGTTCAATTTAATCTAATTATTATTTTATTTGATTATTCAATTTCAAAATGTCTACTTAAATTCATTGCATGTTGGTGTTCTAAACCAATAATAAAGAGAAAACCAAAACAAACATTTCAAACGAAACCACAACGCTATAGTATCTATCTTCAAATATTTACATTCTTACCACCCCATATATTATGTGCAAACGTGTATACATACATTACTATGTATACTTGTGAATAAAAACAAACCTGCCAAATTGGAATAAAAATACATCATTCAATCTACTTTCTTTTTTTTTGTATGAAGAATAAATTTTTCATAACATTCCATTTAATTCAAATCAAATGTATACAGAGACCGCACAAAAAGCCCAATTTCACAGTCATCAAATATTTGAAATGTATTGATATTCAATTACACATGCCAGCATACATCAAATATTGTGTGCGTTCTTGAAAAAGTTAACAAAAAAATACATATTGAATGCATTATACACGTGTACATACGTAGATACACCAAAATGTGAACCACAATTTTAATGGCCACACTTATAAGTGAGTAACTATATTGCATGCAATAGTTGAATATAAATATTGTTTTAACAAAATAAAATTCCATTTCATTAATGAACAAACACAATTATTACGACAGACGAGAGAGAGAGATGAGATTAATTTAACGTTGAGGATGCACAGCACTCATGGGTAGAAAAATAAAATTTTATTAACTGAATATTAAAGTTAAATGAAACTGGCGTTAATTATGTTGACCAGTAATGTACATAGAGAAGGCCAGTAATTAAATTGCCATCACTTGACAAAACAATTATTATTAATATTAACTTGAAATTGGATTTTCTTTTTTTCTGCAGCATTACTCAGGTAGCGTAATGAATGCTGTTATAAAAATTAAAAAAATATTTTAGTATGTGATATGATAACGAATGTGCAACCACTACAGTTTTCAAGATTTAGGTTAACCGTTATTGAATTATTACATAAAATTAAATATTTTTCAAATTTTTGGGGCTGGATACAAAGTTATGCTCCACCTTAATTTTTCTTTAAAAATCGTATTTGAATGAAATAAAAATAAAAAATCTTGTTTTTAAATTTTAAGACGCGATTTTTCTGACGGTTTTCAAAGACATTCTCTTCCATCTTTTCATAATTATTTTTTAATATTATGAAGGCCAAGATTAGGTCACAATTTTCGCTGTAACGTTTTTGTGCAAAAGTCCTAATTTTTTGTAAAAAGATTGAGATTTTGTATAGTTTTAGAGCTAGTTAAAAGGACTATTTGAGAAAAAATCCTCGCTTCTAGCCCTATTCTAGGAAAATCCGAGTAATCAACGTTTGAAAAAATATCTAGGTGAAACAGTGCAAAAAAATGTAACGGTAGATGCATTTCACAAACTTCTAAAATTATTTAAATAATGCAGAAGCACGGACCTATAAAAGTACCTATACATTTTTTTTTTGAAAGTTGAAAAGGGGAAATTTTGAAAATTTATTTTTAATTTTTTCCGTTAAAATTAAATTTTTACCAGATTTTAATAAAAACAAAAAATACAGTTTTGTGCACTAACAAATTCTGTGTCGTTTGGTATATTTTACAAAATTTTTCGTCCAACTTTCTGTAAAAAATAATATTTTATTTTTACTATCAAGAAAAAATATAACGGTAAATTTTAGAGACTTGCAAAATACATTAAACGACGTGGAATTGCATTTAATGTAAGATTTAATGATTTTTGTTCATAATTTACAGAAAAAGTTGACATTTTAACCAGTTTTTCAAAGTATTTATAGTCTAGCTATATACTTTAGTAAAAAATAAATAAATTTGGTGGGGCAACAACTTGTGGAGAACCAGGGCCTAGTGACTTACAACTCTCAACCATTCCCGTGTGCGTGTTTTTGGCAGGAATGGAGGGAGACGCACTTTTTCATGACAAGTATACTCTTGCAGGATTTGTCAGTTCTTCGCAAGAGGCAGTACCTTGGATAAAACATTTCTGTTTTTAAGTGACACGGCTGGGAATCGAACCCACACCTTCGGCATATGACAGTCCTACGCACTAACCATCATGCCACGAGGTACTACGATAGCTTTAGTTACAAAACTACTGTATACCTATAATCTAAGCAACTGCTATAAATGGGGGTATCAAAAGAAAGGTAAGACTGTCCTCTACACGATACCAGTGGTCGGGCAGACTTTTTTTAGCTGTTGCAACGAGTCAGACCATTTAAAAAAAATATATTATCTTAATACTGCGTTTTACATCAGGGAAAATTGAGTAAAATCATATCAAATAGCTTGGATAGAGGCCTTAACCACTTTTTTTTTCATTTTTATCCAAGGATGTACAAAATCCCTAATTTTAGAAAAATGGTTGGACTCGTGGCAACATCCAAAAAAAGTAGGCTGTCCGACCATTGGTATCGTTTAGAGAACAGTCTTACCTTTCATTTGATACCCCATATATAGCAGGTGCTTAGATTATAGGTATACATCTAGCGGAAAATGCAACCTGAAAAGAGCATTTAAATAGCTCATTTATATAGGACCAAACCCAATTTTCATACTTACCTAATGTTTTAACCATTTTAGGAAATTGTTCTGCTAACTTTAAATCAAGTTATCAGAACATTGATTTTTACCAAATTATAATCCCATCACAAAATATATGTTCTGCTCACCTTGCTCTGCTAACTTGAGGGACATCAAAAATATATTAGTCCAGTCATTTAAGCTTTTTGCTTTGGAAAAAATGGTGGAAAGCTAGATTTTGCTACATAATATCCCCATGGCATTGTTAGGAAACTGTAAAAAGTCCCCATCCATATGAGTGCCGCTAGTAATTTTACGGGGGTCAAAGGCCCCCCAAACGGTTTTTAAGGAATATCTCCCGAACACTTACAGACAAAATGTCAAAGACTGGGTTGTTGCTTAGAATATTTTCTACAAGAAATGTTAAGTAGCTTTTTTTCATAAGAGTAACCGTATTCTAGATAATTCAATCGGTTGAGCTACGGATTTTATTTTTCTGTATAAAATGAACTCTTTTACATCACCTTTGAGGGTGAGCACAAGGTTAGTTTGAATTTAATTAAATTTAGTTTAGAAAATAGTTCTAAAAAATATATACAGGGATTTATTTAAAGGTTTTGGGAAAGTTCCCCCATCAATTCGGGCTCCACTACATTAATCAATCGGGATCGAAGGTCACGAAACATGGTGTTTCGTTTATAAAGGGTGATTCAAATAATATGTGTCAAAAAGCTAGAACTTTTAAGGTAGATTGAGAAAAGAAAAAATCGTATAGAAGGGGGTTCTATTCTCATCTGTTTAAGCCTAGTACGCTGCTGATGCGAAACGAAAAATCCCATACAAAAATGACACAACGAAATCATAAACTAAAAATTTAGTTCTACTTTTCGTTCTGCAGTACGCTGTTAGATGAGCGAAATTGAAAATTGTAGCAGATTATTCGGAGAAGTCTACACTCTTTTTTCGCACACAATTAATTACCCAGACCATTTATTGTGTACGAAAAAATGACATTTGTGTTTTTTCGTGTTTATTTTTGTTGTTTCTTTCATTACAGCATGGCTGCTTGTGATTTTTTTGCATTTGCATTTGTTTTAATTTTTTGAATTCGTGCAACTGTCAATGAATATTTTTCCGCTTCGTTTTCGTAAGCATTTCGTTGTCTTGTTGGAGACCAACTAAAAATTTCGTTTCGCATCAGCAGCGTACTAGGCTTTAACCGGGAGCGGCAATGTTCTAAGAAATTGACTCTTACCAGAAAAGCAATTATTGAAAAACAACGGTAACTTTAACAATGCCATATTATACCTACGTGTTAAGCCAAAAATCACTTCTTTTATTCTTCTCTGAAAAAATTTCAAAATTAAAAAAAAAAATAGAAAACAAAATAATTATTTTATGTACATGTTTTTTTCTAAATTGTATGTGATTAAGTAATTGATAGGGAATTTTCCCAAAACCTTTAAATAAATCCCTGTATTTTTTTTCAACTGTTTTCTAATTTTCCCGGGGCAAAAACTCACCTTAGACTCAACCTCAACGGTGGTGTAAAAAAGTACATTTAATACAAAAACATAAACTAACTCTACCGATTGAATTATCTCGAAAATGGTTACCTACTCTTATAAAAAAATGAACTTTACATTTTTTGTTGCAAATTTTCTATGCCACAACCCAGTCTTTTACATTTTTTCTGTAAGAGTTATCGTTCGGGAGATATTTCTTAAAAATCGTTAGGGGGAAGCCTTTGATCCCCCGTAAAATTGTTAGCGGTGTTCATTTCGATGGGGACTTTTTACAGTTGAGATGCTTGTACCAAAATCCAGCTTTCCATTATTTATTCCGAAATTTTGACTGATTTTAAAGCTTATATGACTGGACTATATAAGAAAAATAAAAAAAACCGTACATTTCAGAAAGTTAAAAACATCAAATGATGCAAAATTTACCAAATCATAGATTTGCATATTTTTTTTTTTCATATACACTAGTCAAAAAAAATAAAGGAACAAGATTTTTTTTCAATTTTCCTTTAGTATTTTTTGAATAGCGGTATCATTGTGATGAGTGGTTATATTGAGTTGAAACAAAAAGCATTCTGGATTTTTCAAACAAAAAACAACCTGAAATTTGTTTTTAAATTTTTTTGGAAAATGTACTTTTTATTACATTTCAAGTCAAAAAGGAAAGGTACTATGTCAAAAATCGACGGGAATTATTGTTTTATTTTCATTTTGACGACGATTACGCAATTTTTTAGGAACAGCACAAATTTGTTCCTTTAATTGGTTTGTAAGACCGACAATTTGGCGAGGGAAAACGGTTCAGTGACTCAATTTTAAAATTTACAATAATACATATTTTGATGTTATGAAAGTCTACAAACCTGCACACCAATATAAGTTATGCAATCAAAATTTGCAAAGTAATAAAAGATTAACCGAAAGAGCACAAAAACTGTTTTTTTTTTAAATTATTTTATTTAAACTAACGGTGAAGTTTAAACAAATTATTTCAACAAAATCTTAATAAAATCTTGTACAACGCTTTCTTAAATTTCCTAAACTGTCCTTGAATTTTTTATGACGTCATTAATTTCTGAGATATTGGTTATCAAAGCCAAAAGTATCTTTTTTCCTTCAAAGTCAGATAAACCATGCAAACAAAAATTGTACGAAAACAAAAAATAAATTGAATTGAAACTGAATAAAGAAGGTACCTGACCGTTACATTTGATTGACTAAAAAAAAATTATCCATAAAAATGAGGAATTAAAAAAAATATAATTTGTTTGTCACGGGTCAAGAAAAAAATTTTGCATACAAATCTCGAAGCTTCAACTCAATATGACCACTCATCACAAAGATACAGCTCTTCAAAAACACTAACAAAAATTGAAAAAAAGTTGTTCCTTTAATTTTTTGACCAGCGTTTAAAAATTAATTGAAAGAAGAAAAAACCAAGTGCGACCCTGTCTGCCATTTTATTGTTAAAACACGTTGAGAATAAACCATGCTTCGAAAAATTATCAAGCCCATTGGGAAGCTGAAAGGGAATAACCAACTTCAAAAGCCAAATTTGTTGGTTATTTTTAATCAAGAAACAATGAAATAGACCCCCGAAGTCTATTCCAAGGACCCATCATGCAGACCATTGCAAAAGCCTTCAACTGTGTAATTTCTTCACTTTTTGTTGAGTACTTTCCGTTTCAACCATTATATTTTATTTGAACACATTTTCGAAATTATCTACACAGAATACTCCTACACTTTGACCTCGACATCACCACCATTCACCAAGTATACACACCCACACCTAATAAAAAAAAAATTACCCCAAATAAATGTTTTATCACCTGTATATGAACTGAATCAAATTCCAACAATCCTTCGATAACCATTAAAACTCTTCAAAAACCTTTCTCCATCAAATGAACTATATTAACGTCACAAAAAAAAAAATTAGGTCGCATCGTTACCATTTACCACATTCTATCGGAAAACTTTTTCAAATTAATCACTTATTGAATACAAATAAGAAACTTAACTAGAAGTTTCTATATAAATGAGGTATACTAACCCCAATCCAAATCCAAAAACCTATAAAATTCTTTTCGTTTCCAAATCAACTTAAATTTAAGCTCGTAAACCCTATATATATTCCCAACTTGATCCCGGTGTGATGTCGTCTCGCGTTGACGTAGGTATACATCGGTATGCCAATCCGCCCACAACCATATTGACACTCTGATGAAATCAGTCCTAAAACCACTACTGTACCACCAGCTTTCATTGTTCATTAAAATCTCAAAGCAAGAGGTTAAGAGGAAAAGAGAGAAAGAGAAAGAAAGAGTAAAAGAGTATATCCGCTTGCCAAACCACGCATCAAAACCCATATCGAGAAAAGCCCATTAACAAGGACGACGACGATGACGAAGAAAGTGGTAAAAAAAAAATAAACTACCTTGATGCTCCCCCCGCTCTCGCTCCAGGGGGAGTAATATCACACATATTTATTCCTATACCACACACTCACACAGGCACACACATCCTCCAACTTAAATGCCAGGTCGTAAGAAATCAATTTTATTTCATATTAATTCCTATACTCCACTACCCTCCTTCCAACAATCTCCATAGCTCCTTATATCGAGTGATTGACCGGCCAAAGGGGACCAACCAAAGCGCTGAGGCACCATCGCCATCGCACCGGGAAAACAGGACAGGACAACCTGCAATTATCCAAATGGCAGTAGTTCCTGACTCAGAAATGTGGCGGCAGCGGTCGCTTGCTATATGTCCTGATGGTGTAGTGCTGCTGCTGCTATCATTTCCAATGGTTTGGTTCCTTGAACCCCGATGTGAAAGGTATCTATACCCTGCTGCTGTGCACAGCACATAGTTCACTAGACGACACTCTCGTTTATAGTGCTGAGCGTTGAGGTGTTTGGTCTTCCTGTATAGTGTCCTCGTAGCACACAGTGTTTCCAGCCACCACACTATATGTCGAGTGTATACTTGATGTATATAGCACCAAGGCAACATCATGCATGACACACTCAAACAAACGCTCGCTCGCACACATAAATTATAAGGATACGTTGAAATTTGATATATTATCTCTACTTTATTATAGAATCGCAATTAACCGTCAACCCGAAGCCGTCTAAATGACAGTGGGGTTGATGGGACTCTCGTTTATAGAGGCAAAATTGTTTGTGGTTGTCAAGTGATATGGGGGAACAGGAACGTGAGTCTCTCAAGGGGACGTGTTCTGTGTACAGTGCGACACTAACAGGTCACAGTATTTAGTAGATTTACCGGGTAAAGTTCTTAGAACTTCCTCGGGGAAGGCTAAAGCAAGTCAAAAGTTTATAAGAACATGAAAGATCTAAAATCGCTGATAAATATATAGTACCACCTCTCTATACCCAAAGGAAGTGGAAACCGAAAGTGAATTATTATCTTGTTACCGAACATGCAACAATCTTAATGGATTCAAAAATGTGTAGTAGGTATCTATTTCAAAAGAGGAAATGCAAAAAAACGTTTGAGAAAAAAAAGTTCCAAATGAGGAGGATGCTTCCTTTGGTGGTGTCTACGAGTATGTATTAATTTTGGGTTGAGAAGAAGCTTTGACACACTACGTTGAGTCGGTTCGGTCGTTCGTTATACCATCATTACCGATGACTGAGTTAAAAATATAAAACTCTTCATTTTTTATCGTTTTCTTGTAGCATTTGAAAAGAGAAGATTAATTTCATCAACGGCAATGACTTGACATAAATAATCCTGCCAGTTTGAGGGGGTAATTTATTTCTTTGCTGATGTGCTTTATAACTTTTTGTGTCTGTCTAACTGCTCTTTCAACAAAAAGGTAAACGAAGAGAGGAGTACATAAAATAAAATGAAGATTTTTGAAATTAAAATAAAAAAAAAAAAATATATTGATAACTCGTTTATTCACAATTCGGTGAACAAAGCCTTATATAAATTTATCTTTTTGAGCTTCGATAAATTCATTGATGTGTCTTCAATGACTTGATGGTTCATTGCATTTATTTTTTTGTTATTTCTACTCTCTCTCTTATTTATGTGTGCTTAGAATATATATAGAGAATTAATCTTTTAGCTCTTAAGTTGATTTTGAGTGAATTTATTACTTTAATATGAACTTGTTGTTTGGGTTTGTTATTTACGAGAGTAAAAAGGGAATTTGAGCTTGAAATTTATTTAACGAAGGATGCTAGGTACTTTCCTAGAGATGTTTATCAATGTTAATATTGATGATTGTTTACTTGCATCAACAGTTTTAATATGATTTAAGTTTATATAAAAATTCATAATTCAAGTAATTTAAAGGGCCTTTTAGTAGGGACGTTCGAAGTTTGTTAGGTTATAGCAGCCATGTTGTTTAAGCAATATCTGTCAAATGTTCTGTTAATTGTTCTGTAGTGAATGTTAAATTACCATGGAAGGTTATGGTTTTGAACAACGTCTGGAAATCGTTAAACTTGTTTTTCAAATCAGCGCTCCATTGTCCGAGAAACTTTCAACCTGATTTTTCGCCAACAAAAATCACCTTTAGCGACGCGTCCCATTTTCGAATGAATGAATGTGCTGTAGCTGTAGGTTTTGAGATTGTACCCATGCACACGAGATACATAAAACCCTACTGTGTCCCAAGAAAACATATGTTTGGTACAGATTTTGGTTTGGCGGAATCACCAAACTTCCGTACTTCTTCCAAAATGAAACAGATGACATTGACATAACCGTCAAGCGTCAACGGCTTGTGCTTCAGATCGAAAGATTAGGGTCAAGCATTTTCTCAGATAACCCTCACTTAAATAGATCAATAAAGCTTCCAAATCTTAGCAGTGTTTTCGAAGCGGTAGTACTTGCAGTTTGTGAGTGAACAGATGAACAGGAACATTGATATCTTCGTAGACATCCCGGCCGCAATGAAAGCTATTTCATCAATCTTCATGAAGTCAAATCTGGTTGATCTTTACCGCAATGATCTGAGATTGCTCGGTGAAATAAATTGAGTCACCCTTCGATGATGAGTTCCGGCACACCGTGACATTTACGGAAATAAAATGGCGGATGAACTAACCAAAAACTGTGCATTACTTGAACTGAGCCAAAGTGTACCCTGGGGTACTTATGCTACTGGCAAAAAAAAGAATAGAACTCAACAGAGTTTCCTCCAATCCACTAAAGACAAAAGGTCAACAATTGAAACTTGTCGGGCTTCACGGAATCTATGGCCAGATATTTGCAAGAAACTATCAGAGTACTTATTGAAAGTAAGCAGACATTACCTATCACTCTTGTTTGGAATTCTAACAGGTCAACACTCAAAAAGAACCCACATGCACCACAGAATATGCATCAGCTTATCTGACATATATGTAGAATTTCAGAGGGTCTCAGGACGAAGAAGTGGAGCAGGCCTCATCTCACTAACTTTGTGAATGTCCAAATCTAGCTAGAACTAGAAAAGCAGCCCTCAGATACAACTTTTTCAATGTGCTGGGCAACCGACTTACGTCTCAATTTTGCCAAAAAAATCCTGAAATTAATTCAGAATTCAGGATGGTTGAGGGAAGCCATATCCAAGACTTCCACTTACTCTCTCCTCTTACTCTTCCTATACCTACCTACCTGGAGAACACAATGAATCCATTAAAATCCGAGTAAGATGATACGGTCTGCCGCTGCTGCATCATCTTTCCTTCTAAACTTACCTTACCTAACCTACAGTATGAAAATGAGCTTTTCATGGACACCTGTCATTTAAAACTTAATTCCAGGAGACCTACCTTGGTTTTGTAGACTTCTATCTAACCAGAACTGAACCCCTTGTTTTGGCTTTTCGCGAATTCGGATACAGCCAACAGCCACCACGAGACTCCCGAAAGGCCAACCTAATATCACAAGATAGTGGGGCTATAATTAGTGGGTCGTCTTGAAATCCAGTGGCACTCTATGTAAGGGTATCATCATAAGAACTATGGTTTATTGCTTTCCAGTACCTCAATAGGCGGAATCATTAAAATGATCGCATTGATGTTTACTTCAAGTTTTTCGACCCCGCAGTGAAGCAGAGGCGATAACCCTTGATATGATATTGTTAAAACAATTCATTGGGTTGGGAACAGTTTTGCTTACTATGTCCTTAACCTACTGTGATAAGCCGTTCCATGATCAATAAAGAGCAATATGAGAAAGACGTCTCAGGGTGGATACCATTTTTCAATCTTACAAGCGAACTCGTCATGATCTGGATATGTCCTCATTAACATCAATTCAAACATCAGCCCAGAGTCACGATAAGGAGGTCCACAGCTCGGTACTTTTGGAGCACATATGATAATCTGTATTAATGGTCCTTCACATCAATCTAGTTCTCCAATCCAGCTCCCAACCTAACCTACAAATCGGTGACATAATTGTTCATCCGAGCGTAGGTACTATAGACAAAACTGTAAGAAATATTTTGTTACAGATTGTGGGAAAGGGCACTGGAAAAACAAAGAGATGCGGATAAGCCTTTACAATCTTAAAGTTCTTATAGCTGGTTCCTATTAAAAGCATAGCTTACTGTTCCCATGCGAAAAAAAAATCAAAATTTTCAAAACAATTTTCCACATATTCTGTGCAAAATATTCTTTAATAGTCACGACGAAAAATATTTGCCTTGACCTAAGCCCCCCCATTGAATTATTTATTAATCAACTATACTGCCGTGTTAAGAAGAAAAAACGTAACTGACATTTTGGCTGATTTGAGTTAGGGCCAGTTTTGATATCTTTGATATGTTTGCTATTTTATTCTTTAAAAATAAAAGCCCTAACTCGCTTTTGTAATGGTCTAAAACGCTCCAAGAAAATGACGTTCGCTCAAAGAACCACGCAGTTTTTAAGATAAATTGCCGTTTAAGCACTTAATAAAAAAAAAAAAAGTGACTCCCATACAAGCATTTAGAAATATTCTAAGCAAACAAAAATTGATTTATTTGTAAATACGACAGAAAAACATTCATCAACAAAACAGAAAAGATAGAGATAAAAACAGAAAAACGCGATTATCTCGAAATGTCAAAAATGCAGATACGTTTTTTCTTCTTAACACGGCAGTATAGGCCTTAAAATTGAAAACAATTATTTTATTGATGCAAAAATCATTTGCATGCAATTAACGCTGCGAGGTGAATATATTTTTTTTTGAATATTTGTTTTTATTCACCACACTTGCTCGAAATTCCATGACAGCAATGTTTTGATTTTTCATGATGCAACAGTTAAGTCATCATGCTAAAAAATTATTTGGTGTTTCACCTCAGCAGTTTTTGACATGCGAAAATATTTGCATTGATTTTTTTTTCGCACGGGGACTTAAACTAGGCTAAAACAACAAATTTTAAGATTAAGTACCATAACATCGTTGTAGTTTGGACCCAAATCACCCCTTTTTAGCGATCCCACCTTTTTGAAAAAATTACCCTTTTTATTAGTTGAGTTTGGTTACTTGTTATTTTTTGCCAATTTTCACAATTTTTCTCTCAAAATCCAAATTTCGTCGAAACCGTTTTTGGCACACCTTTTGACTTTTTCCAGTGACAACACTGTTCGTGACTTGTACTCAGAATACTTAGTCAGTTAATATAAATATACACCTAGGAAGGAAATTGTATTTCAGCTCCAATGTCGTTAGTTATTTTATTTAGGTGATTACAAACAGAAATAATTTTACCAAAGTCCCGCTAAATTAGTAATTTTTAACTCTAATAAAATGTATTATTTATGTAAGAGAACATAAGTACTTATAAGTATGTGTATGCTTCTACTCTGTGTCATTTGTACAGTCTCTGAAAGTTCAAGTTTTCCCCTTGAAACTTTCCACATCAGGTAAAAAATTGTTCTTTTTTTTGAGAATTACAAAAAATATTCGCCCTAACCTAATTTAATTTTCCTTATTTTGTCATATATGGTTAGGATTTACCTCAGTAACACACTTGCATTTATATTAAGCCACTTAAACTTATTTTCTCTTATGAATCTTTTCATATTGCTAAACATTATTAACTCACATAAGGGACGTAAAAAAAGGAGATTCAGTGGTTGCAGAATGCACAGTACTTTCCAGAGTTCTACCACCTTATTAGAATGAACATACTACTTATTTACTCCACATCTCATGCAGAGGGCTGCAATTGTTATCGACTAACTACATACGTATGTATATGCATAACATAGGTAGGGTAGGGTACCTTCATACATACATTACGTGCTATAAAAACAAAAATTCCCCACAGATCTTGAGAAACTTTGATAAGTATCCTCTAGGAAGCAATATACACTTTTTTATAACGTAAACTCTAAAAAAAAAAAGTTTATGTATGCGCGCAATAAAACAGTCAAGAATCTTTAAGTCATAATGTATTATTCTGGAACTCCCCTATTGACTGTCAAACTACGTATACGTAGTATAGTAATCCTTGAAACAAGAAATACGAATAGATTGGAGAGTTATGCAACGGTATTTACATATTTTTGTTTTAATATAACAACACGTCACTTTGTGACAAGAACCTCCGCACTTTATCACAAAGTATTACCACATCATGTCAAAGTGAAAATTTGATGAAATTCAATGTGTCTGTCAATTTTATTTTGGATTTTTTTTGTTCAATATTTTCCTTTCACAATTGCATTAAGATAAATCACTTTCAGCGTTTGAGGTTAAAAAGTGTGATTGTTTTAGAACCAATCGTAAAATTATTCGTGTATTATCTAATGCAACTCAAGTCATTTTATTTCCACGTTTGCATTTTATGGAAAAGATTGGAGTTCGAGTTGCAAACATGAAGTTCGAAAAAATTGCGTTTGAAGTTTAAAATCGAGAAAATCGATAGCTATTTATATATAGTGAAATATTTAATTTCTATAAAGATTTTATGCAAAACATTTCTTGATTTTAAATATATTGAACTAAAAAAAAGAAATTTGTTAGGTACATGATGAAAATTCCTGGAAGAAATATATTTAAACTAAAATATTTCTCTTAGGGTCAGTTCTTCAGTTCAGGGTTAACTCTGAGTTAAATCGGATTTAGCTAGTTCTTAAAATAAATTAACTTCTAGTTAACTCAAGGTCAAGAACAGTATTTCAGTTGAGGATATCACCCTTCTACGCCTTTCACGCATCGAAATTGACATGACTTCACAAAGAAGAAGGCCCTCAATTTAGTGCCTGAGTTCACTCACCAAAAATACTCCCTGAAAAATATGTTTCCGGAATTAACCCAGGTTTTACTCCGAGGCTAGGATGATCCCGCACTGAAAAACTGGCCCTTAAGGTCTGTTTCAGTATGTTTGAGTAAATTTATGATTAGTTATCCGACACATTTTTATGCAAATTAACACAGACAATCTTGTTCATAGGTGAAGAGAGTATAAAGTAAGGGATCAGGAAAGAAAAATGTGTTCTCATTGTAAAATTTAGCATTTTATATTTTATATGCGACCAACAATTTATTTTTCTGATAACTGTCAAACGCTAATTTTTGGCAATTCATAACATCAGGACGCATTCTACAAAGAAAGGAAAAATTCGCTTGAATTTAACCTTTTTTTGACATCCGTTTACTCATGTGAAAGAAATGTCCGAATTCACGACCATTTGCAATTTGCAGTTTGCTATTCACAGCAAATATGCAATGCACTAAAAAGGTTTCAGGAGGAATGAGAATGACTGCCTTTCAAAGACAAAATTAACTGTGGTTTTAATTTTATTGAATGATATTTTTTTTGTAAAAGCATAGTTTACAGTTCCGATGCGAAAAAAAAATCAAAATTTTCAAAACGACTTTCCACCTATTCTGCACACCAAGTTGAATAATATTCAAGGCGAAAAACGTTTGCTTTGGCCTAAACCACCCATTGAGTCATTAATTAACCCTTAATTGACAAACTATAAGCCTAAAAATGGAAAATAATTTTGGATGCGAAAACCATTTGCATGCAAATAATGCCTTGAGGTGAATATATTTTTTTTTCGGAAGTATAAACCGACCATAAAAAAAAAAAATATTTTATTCACCACCCTTTTTTTCGCATGCAAATCAATTGCCGGTCCATTGTTTTGCATGACATTCCATGACAGCATAGTTTTTTTTTGCATGAAACTGTAAACCAATCATGCAACCAATAAATTTTACATTTCACCTCAATTATTTTTGACATGCGAGAATATTTGCATAGATTTTTTTTGCGCACAGGACCTGTAAACTAGGCTAAAACCAAATAACGATTAATAACGAAAAAATGCAATAGACCTATTGCAATTGCGGCAACGCGGGTGCTAATGTGCCATCTTCATGTAAGTTGAAAAGGACAGCAATAAAGTATGAAGATAACAGGAATATAAATCTGACTGGAAAAGTAAACATTTCACCCGGTTTTGGGAAAAATCGTACGGAAAAGTCGGGCATTGTAAATAGCGACTTTGTAAAATGTGTTCTATTTTTTGTGACTGAATTGCGTTCCTAGCCTTAGACTATGCTTTCGGTAAAAGCGGGCTCGACTCGCACGATTAAAACGCATTCAGGAATTATCGCTCAAGCAAATTCCCGCGAATGGAGTAATCTCAGTATAAAGAGATTTAACAATCTTTTCTCATATTTTTTTTTTTGCGTGAAGTAACATTCAAAAATTGTAAAGAAGAGGGTTAAGATAATAATTTTGTAAAATATCTATTATTTTTCGAAATTCTGAAATATACTAGGTAGATAAAAAGATTTGGTTAAATCGGTGAAATTTTTGAAGAAAGCTTTCTTAAACATTACTTTTAATTGTTATAATTTAAAAGTAGGAACATTGACAATAATATGCTTTAATTTATTTAGATCCAGAAATTCATTCTTTTATTTTTATTTCCAAATCAAATTATTTAAGCGATTAATTTTTCAAATGAAAATGACAACTATAACTTTTCACGACTAAGGCATAGTTTACAGTTCCCTTACGAAAATAATAATCAAAACGATTTCCCACCTATTCTAAACACCAAATAAAATAATATTCAATGCAAAAACGTTTGCCTTGGCGGACTCCAGCAATAACGTCATTAATTTGCCCTAAATTAATAAACTATAGGCCTAAAAATTGAAAATAATTATTTTCGAATGTAAAAACCAGTTGCATGCAAATAATTTCTTGAGGAGAATATTTTTTTTTTTGGAAGTGTAAACCGACCATCCAAAAATAATATATTTTATTCATCACACTATTTTTTGCATGCAAAACAATTGTCGGTCCATTGTTTTGCATGACATTCCATGACAACGATGTTTTTTTTTGCATGAAACTGTAACCAATCATGCAAAAAAATTATTTTATTTTTCATCTCAACAATTAATGACATACAAAAATATTTGCATAGATTTATTTTTTTACACGAGAACTGTAAGCTAGGCTTTAAGCCTAATTATTTAACAATATCTGTGCGAAAAAAAGGCCACGCAAAAATTTTCGTATGTCAAAAATTACTGAGGTGAAATATAAAAATAAGTTGTTGTTGTTCATTAAAAATTATTCAATATAAATTGATGTATAACTTGCAGCATGCACTGCACACAAAGCCCAATTTAAAATATAAAAATATTTGTTTTCACGATATGTTATGTGTTTCATATAATACAAATATGAACAGCCATGGAATGCCATGCAAAAAAAATGTGGTAGCAAAAAAAAAATTAAAGATTTCTTGGAGAACGAGAACATTTCGATATTTTGTTAATAGAATTTTTTAAATCGATATTTAAAAAATCAAATCAATGGTACCACATTTCAGTCGATTCAGTACAATGTTAAAGAAAATTTATTATGATAATTTGTTAAAACTATGATTTGGCATAGACATGATAATCAAGTATCTTCAATACCTAATTTTGTTTTCTTTTTTGTATCGTTCTTAGTCAATATGACACTTTGACATTTACAAATGTCAAAAATGGTGTGTTTGATAAGTTTTTTTTTGCATGAAGTTAGCTAAAAATGGTGTTTGATAATAATCTTAAAAAAATAGCTGATTTTGAAAGCGATACTTAAAAATCGATAGTTTTTAAATCGATATTTTTACAATCGAACTTCTGTATACTCTAATTTATATTTTTAGTTTTAGGTCCATGGGGTCAATTCTCGGTCTGTGAAGCTGTGAACTGATAGATTTTTTCAGAACTTCACGCCTAATTAGCTATAGTATCTAGGAAAGATTGAACAGAAATGTAAAAACTTTTATATATGATAAATTATCTATCACAGTTAAACAATTCTGTGAAACTATGAAAAAGAAAAATTGAAAAGTCAACAAAAATTACACATTCTTGAAAAGAACACCGTAATATCCTTTTGTTTGAAGGACCTCGTCTTTTGATATAATTAGTCCAATACCGAATTATTTAAGCCATTATACTCAACACAATTAAATTAAACTGAAATCGAAAACTCAAAAAATGGTAGACAAACGCCAGGATTTATAATTTAGTACTTTTTAGTACACACTTTGATGGATATTAATTGAGAATCGCATAAGCTGTGTTTGTGAAGTGATTGAGTGAAAAATGATTGTGAAAACTCAATTTATATTTGTTTTATCACTTCACAGAGAATTGACCCCCATATGACACCTTTATATTTTCAAATGTCAAAAACGGTGAGTTTAATAACTTTTTTCCATTAAATGTCACTGTTTAAAATATTCGCTTAAAAATTTTAAAATCAATAATTTTAAAAGCGATACCCTAAAAATCGATATTTGATAAAATTGATATTTTTAAAATCGATATTTAAAAATCGATATTTTTAACATCGATATTTTAATAATCGATATATTTAAAACTCTTTCCATTAAATGTCACTGTTAAAAATGTTTTGCTTGAAAATTTTAAAGCGATAATTTTGCAAACGATACCCTCAAAATCGATGTTTTTAAGAATCAATATTTTAAAAATCGATATTTTAAAAACTAAAATATCGATATATTTAAAATAGAAATTTTAAAATCGATGTTTTAAATCAAGATGACGTACTCAATCCTTGGCGAAAACATTGAGATATTCAAATAAAAATTTACAAGCCCTTCTCTTGGCATCGAAGTTGCAGAAAGCATTTACATAAATCACTTTTTGTCTACGAACTTCGTCCCCTCAAACGCAGAGGGATCTCAAAATTTACCGATCTTGAGTTCACTGTATGGAAAAAAATGCTATTTTTCTGCCATTAAGATATACATGTGTACTTCTTAAACCAAAGATGTGGTCGTTTTGCATTTAAGATAACACTCCTTAACTCTTCATTAGTAAAACGACATTTTCAATTTAGGTCAGTTAAATGTCGGACTTCACAGAAACAAATAGTTAAGCTTTCTGTTTTACTTTAGACACTTTTTAATTTTTGACACTTTTCTTTAAATTAAAGATTGACACTTTTTCAAGCAAACTGAAAAAATAGAAAAAAAAACAAAAAAGTAATTATTTGTATGAAAAACGACATGTACATAAAAAATTTAAACTTTTGTTTGTATTTTAACGGGCAATTTCTTCACAGAATCCTTACGTTAGTTCCGGTATTAGCCGTAAAATTAGTACTAAAATCAGAATCCCTCATTTCTTCATACACAGGGAGATACTGATTTGCGTATACTTTATACTATAGGACTTGTATCGGTACTTACTATGTGAAGAAATTTGGTGTAAGTTATTTTTTTTAAACTTTATTATCGATAACATTTGAAAAAAGAAGAAAAAGCTCTTCTGGTGAACTCTATTGCAAGTGAAAATTTATTTTTGAAAAAACGAAAAATTTCAAATCAATTTTCTAAAAACTCCAGATTTGTATATAAGCCACTGTGCTTCTTAGGGGACGGTATATCTAAATTAAAATTTTAACTATTACTTCTGATCATTTATATAAAAAAAAAACGAATTCAAATTCATTAAACCTTAAGTAAGTGAAAAAGTAGACCAAAACTATGTCTGTGAGTAGAGCTTCGTAAGTCCTATTTTAAAAAGCTTTCAAAACAATTTTCTTAATAAATTCTATTTATTTTACCTTTTTTTTGTTTTCAAAAACTTTTCGATGTTTTCAACTATTTTGAGTGTTGGCTTCAAAATTACAGCCCCCTATACATAATTACAATGCACTTAGATAGAATTCCCAAGCTATTAGGAAACCTTCTTTATAACTTCAGCTGCATCACTTTGCCATAAAAATAAACTTTTCTCATTACGTTTATCTTTATCTCATTAAAGAGAGATTATTTTTGTTTTTAAGCATTTTCTTAAAATTAATTTCATGAGGATGATGCACTTTCATTAATTTAGATACACTACATACATAGTGTTTGTTTAATTATTAAAATACTATTTTTATCCTCTTTGTTTGAGGGTTTATTTTTTGTTTTTGTTTTCGTTTTTTTTTTGAAGATTGACTTTAATTCCCAATGACCTCTAGACATATCACTTAATTTAAGATCCTCTTCTCCAAACAAGCTCAAAAACGTTGAAGAATTATTTTATATTACTGAGTGGATTAAAAAAGAGTATAGAAGCAGTTGAACTGGTTCTGCAATATAAATTGCTTTGTAATGCAAGGAACAATTGAAACTTTATCCCTAGGTTTGTATCCCAGGACACTATATATATAGTATAAGTGTATATAGCTACCTATATTATAGTGGTCGGTTCGGTCGTTCATTTGTATGTTCGTTCGTTCGTTTGGTTGGTCGACAGAGACGTCACAGTGCAGTGGCTTAGAAGGACTTAATAAAAGCAGCAGGTGAAACAAAGAGCTTTTCACACAGCACAAAGTAAATTTAATTTGTATTGTTTTTTAAATGAAATTTAATTATTTTAAAAGTAAAATATTATGTAGGGTGGGTACGTGTATTATTTTTAAAAGCAGAATGCTGTTATTCTCTTTTTGAAAATAGTAATAATAATAATAATAATTTGACAAAGGTTGAGTTTAAATAGTTTGCTGATGCAGAGAAAGTTTAGAACAATGTCTTTGTCATTATGAACTTTAGACCGCTTAAAGTTTAAAAAAATACCACGCGAAAGTTTTAAAAATAGTTTCTCAGTTTAGGAAACTAGAAATAAACACTTACAATGTTAAATGTTCGAAATAATAATTGTAGTTTGTGTTATGACCCGTCATTTTCATGGTGACATTTCCATGGCCTTAACAACCTTCGTGTTTCACAAAGTCCAAACTCCCACCCTCATACATTTTTTCTCTTCAAGATTTCATTTTCAATTTTCATTTTGATTTCAGAAAAGAAAGTAGTTAAGTCCAAAGATTTGTCTTTAAATCTTCTTTTCTCTTTCAACAAAGAGCAAAAAAAAAAAGAAAATTCCTTTTTATTATTTGATTTGATTAATGATGTACAATATTGTCATTCCTCTTCAAAATATAGCTACCACTTGGCTTACTGACTTAATCTTAATCGATGTATACTTATTTACCAGCTAATAAACGCAGAAAATCCGCGATACACTTTCCACCTTTCATGCAAACTTCCATTTAAGTATTAATTTATGCCCATAAATGGGGCTTGCTCTGTATCTGTAGCAATAGCAATGTGAATGAATGAAGCTTGAAACATGAAACAATTCATGAGCTAAACATGCTGGGATTTCTGAGAACTGTGATTTCAAGACGACATTCTTTTGTATTTCAAACGGATGTACTTACACCTCGAAGGATTGCCTTATTAGTTTGTTCATAATAAATACATATATACCTACTCTTAGCTATTATTTTTGTATATATAGGTAACAAGAGTAGGTACCGTGAGAGAGATTAATGTTAATGTACATAACAAACAGCTTTTGTGTATTAAATTTGTATACGAAAATTATTCTTGTCGCGTGTACATACCGTTATCGTAATGAGCATCGTTTGTGTGATGTAAACAACTGGCATTAAGCTGTCATTATGGTCTGATTACATTGGAAATCTATTGAAATTAAAGCAAATTACCAATAATGTCAAACAAACCAGCGAATATAGCGGTGGCAGGCAGGTGGTGTTGCTGTGTGTATAACGGTAAGGACCTATACATATATACAAAAGAGTAAAACTTTGGGATGGATTTCTTGAAAACGATAAATCATTTTATTAAAATTATACAAAAGTACATTTAATTCATTTGAAATCGAAGCCAAGACAAGGCAAAAAACAATGGTGTACCTGAAGCTGTAGAATTACGCTACAATGTGCAGCTGTAAAAGTAGCAAGAAATGTATGGTTTAGCAGAAGTTGAAAAAAAAAATCAATTTCTCTAAATGCCTTAGCTACATTCATTATTTTCAAGAGGTTGAGAACGAGAAAATAATATAATTAACTCACTTTGAATCACTTTGTATGAAAGTACCGCTATTCATAGGTATGTTGGGCTAACATTTTAATTAAGTAAGATTCTTTTCTTTTAATTTGTTTATGATGCCCTAATACTCTATTTTGGTGTCGCTAAGAAAAGAAAATCGAATTTTCATTATATTTTTAAAAGGTACAACTTCTATGTACTCATTACATAAACATAAATATTCCATGGAGTCATTAAATACTTATGTGTCGGTTGTTTGTGATGAGCGCATGATTATGTAGCGAGTGCAGTTCATATGCACTTATTACAATATATATACATATCAAATGTACTCATTATTATAATATATAAATATCAAATGTACTCATTACATAGAAACGCATTGATTGTCTGTAAAGAGTACTATGTAGTTAAGAATAATTTCTATGCACTTACTACATATAACAACAATATCTACTCAATACCAAAACTCAATGCATGAATATGTGTTAACATTCTATGGACTCATTACATGCATATGTAGTGAGCACATATTAATGTTATTATTCCATATTCCTATGTAATCAGTACATATTTGTTTATATTTTGTGCGCACTAAAGGGGTTATGACTACCCTTAAGAAGATTTTAATACACAGTACAAGCATTAGGAAAATGAAGAAAGATATAACAGGGGATACCGATGCACATCGGTTTTGAAGTTTTGAATATTAAAATGAGGGACAAAATGGAGCCTGGTAAAGCATTCCACATTCTTGCTATACGGCTAAAAAAAGAATCTCTGAACTTAACAGTACGTCCGAACTGATGAGCATTCCCAAAAGCACGAGTACTACGATTGAATTGTTTTAGGGGAAGAATGCAACTGGCTATTTCATGACATGAAACACTGCGACATTGTTTCAGAGATGTTATTGATTGCGTTATTGTTGTATCACTTATTATTTTTAAGGCTCTATCTTGAATACTATCCAAGAGATTCAAGTGAGTTATAGGAGCACCTGCCCAGATGTGGGAGTTGGATAAAGGCTTTATAGATTGTAACCAGATCAGAAGGAGTGAAAAATTTCTTTGATCGTCGAAGGAAACCCAAACACTTAGCAGCGTTTTTGGCGACGTCAAATATGTAGTCACTCCACAGAAGGTGATCGATCTGTGATGCGTCATATAAATTGGGTGACGAAACAGCTCGTGGAGAACCAGGGCCTAGTGACCTACAACTCGCAACCATTACTGTGTGTTGTTGGCAGGAATTGAGGGGACCTACAGTTTTTGTTGCCGAGTCCGAACGGCTTGATGACAAGCACTTATTCCACTTATTCATGACAAGTATACTCTTGGAGGATTTGTCAGTTCCTCGCAAGAGGCAGTACCTCGGATAAAACATGTCGGTTTTTAGGTGGCACGGCGGCGGGGAATCTAACCCACATTTTCGGCATGACAGTCCTACGCACTGACCATTATGCCACGAAGTCCTACACACACGATACGATCACATATCGATGACTGAAAGCTGTTCGATTTCTTCAATTCAAGTGCCGCTAATAAAAAGCAGCATTGGGGGTGGGTTCCACTTGACGACAGGAGACAGCATTGAGTTTTTGAAGCATTAAATTATGAGCGATTTTTGATTCCCCATTGAACAATGCTGTCGAGATCAGAATTTAATAAGCTTATCAAACACTGCCGTTGAAAGTCCATATCCGAAGGACAAAGATGTGCATCTGAAAACGAATATGAAAAGCTAAGGGTACTGTCGCAAAACAATGTAATGGATTAAAAGTTTCAAACAAGAGAGCGTTGATAAAAATTAGAAAGAGAGGAAACAGAACGGAGCTTTGGGGCACACCAGCATTAATTTTATGAATATTTGATTTAAAACTATCCAATACAACTTGTATGGAGCGGTCCGAAAGGTAGTTTCTAATCCAGCGAAGAAAAGATTTATGGATACCAAATGCACGCATTTTCGCTTTTGAATTATCAAGTGCAACAATCTTACTTTCTCGAAAACGATTTAAGGATTTTTTGTACTGCTTGGTGAGATATACCATCAGATAACCAGTAGACCTATTGCTATAAAAGTCATACTGCCCGTCATTAAGAAGCTTCCGTTCTTCGAGATATTTCTAAGGCTGATAATTTATCAGCATTTCCATTAACTTGAAATGAAGGGACGTAAGTGCAAATAGATAATAACACTGGTTAACAAAATTTAATTATTTTTTTGTTACAGAAATCAAAATATACTTTTCCGTAGGTTTTTAGTGTGCTGAACTCGTGAACCTCATGGCTTAGAGCTCAATGGCCATTTAAGGAAATGATGTACTTACAACAACCTTTTCAACGATGTATGACACATTCGTATTGCGAAATGGACCAGCTCCCATACATTTTTGCCCATTCTCTTTTAAATTGTATTTTTGTCATAAATGGAAGGCCTACAGTTAACTAAAGAGATTTAAACTGATTTTAAAAGAAGACAATTAGTTCTTTCAGAAACCATTAAAAATTTTATTGAAACAATTTACCTCACGTTACAATACAACTTTGAAAACAGCAAAAAACGGTTTTTTCGATTTTATAACGGGAATATCTCAAAAATGAAGCCCGATAGAGTTTTTCTGACTTCAGATTCGAGTTCAGTATATTTTGGTTTCTGTAACAAAAACCTTGTTGACCAGTGTTATTAGTGGGTGAAGAAGATTCGCCTTTTTTAAGGGACATGCTGGACAAATGCTGTTTTCCAACCATTCGGAAAAAAAAGCTTACGCAGTGTAAGTAAAGGGTCGTAATGAAACTATGTACCCACTACATATTTATGTAATGAGTACATCTTTTGTTGAAACTCACTATTTGGTTGAATAACAAGTGTTAAATATCAATATTTTTGTATAAACTCACGACAATAATATAACCTAAGTCAGTACTCGTTAATAGTGGGTTTTTTTCCGGTATGTAAATTGAAATGTAACCAGTACATGTTGACTTCATAATATACAATTTACATGAAAGCCTCTGTACTTGGAGCATAAAGTTTTTCTTGAGAGCAGGCGAGACCAAAAATCACCCGAAAAATTATCTCCTCGAAACAGGCTAACCAATCTTACTCTGATTCCCGAATGACTAAGCATTTGGCACCTTTTTTGGCATTGAAAATCGTTCTCTTTCAGTACTTAATCATTTGAGATTTTGGCATTCAGTGTTTTTCGAATTGATGATCTACCCATTTGGCATTCTAAAATTTGGGATTTTGTACCCATTCATTTTTACTTGCAACTCATGCATTAGTAAAAATATCAAACTCGAGGCATTGAATAAAATGGTTACTGCGATGATAGGGAAGATGAAAAAAGTGGGTATCACCAATTCTGTTTGCCAATTCGTTGAACTGCGGCCTAAACGGCTGGATCGATTTTCTTCAAACTTGGTACATAGCGGTTTTTGTCATTCCCCCACACGTTTTTTTCATTTTTTTTGCTCAAAACAAAAATTGGTACTTGCCAAAATTTTATTTACCAATTTTCCAAAATCGTATTTTTCTCAAAAACGGCCCGACAAATTTTCTTGAAAAAGATCAGTGAATTGCTTTTGATAAAGGCTACCTTAAGGTGGGAAACCTTTTTTAAAAATGTATTAATGGTAGGTACCTACCAAAGAAACGCTTTTTATCCTCAATTTTCTTCGAAATTGTACTATACGCATTTTGATAGTTTTTTTTATACAAAAGCTTATAAAAAATACAAAAAGAATGGTGCACCAAAATTTTCAAAAAAAAAAAATCGATAAATCGCTCTTGATAAAAGCTACTTTTAGTTGGGAAGCAATTTTTCAAATTTTATTAAGGGTACTTCTCAGAGAACCATTTTTTTCGATTTTTTTCGAAGCTACTTCGGATTTTGATATTTTTTTATCCAGAAAAATGCACCAAAATGCTTTAGACATTTTTTTTTTTGATTTAAATATTCCAAATATTTTTGAAAACTTAAAAAACTAAATAAAACAACCGCTTTGTTTGAAACTTGCTACCTTAGAGTTTTTCAAGACTTTTAAGAATACTTTCATCAAAAAATAACGCTACCTTCCGTACAAATGTTAAAAAACCGTTAAGGAAAATATTTTTGTTCTTAAAAACGTCTTTTACGATTTTGATGAAACGTTTTCTGTATGTTAAAATATGTTGAATCTACTACCAAAAATTATAAAATGTATGTACATTTTGCAGTTATTAACAGTAGGTACTACTTCTCATAGAAGGTTTCTTTTATAAATGTCCTCTTTATTGACTGAACGGATTTGGATAAGAGTTTTTGCTAGTTTAAATATCTTAGTTTATGCTTTTAAACATTTTGCTCTCATAATTTCCATGTACTTATTTACAATTTCTTGTAATATATAAATAAATATTTTTTTTTTAACTTTTTTGGCTTTTTGTACAAAGGTTCGGAGAACGATACCTACAATTTGATTCATTCTCTTGTGAAAAACTCAAAAAAGATTTTTTTTTTTGATTCGATCACTAATTTTATTTTTGGGTTCAATCAAGATATCATTTGATCATTTATTATTTAATTCATAAACGAATCAAATCGTTCCCGAATTTTTCACATGTGAACCATTGAAGAATTATTCATGAACCGTTCTTATATTATGATCATCTAACGATTGATTCTTTTTTATACACTCACGAATTTACAAACTTTTACTCCCTGAAGATATCTCATTAATAAGCAATTCATTACATTTAGCAGTATGCGTTTTTATATTTATAATAGCTTTTTATATTTCCCTTCATTTTGTTCACACGTTAACAAGTCAATATAAAAGAGTGCAATCTTTTGTGAATGCAATATTTTTGATTTCAATCAAAAGATTGCATTCGTTTGAATTTAATTTAAAACGGCGGCGTCTTCAAATTCTGCAATATGCGAAAGATTGCAAAGGAATGCCTTGAATTGATAAATTCCCAAATGATTGCATTCAATTGATATAAAATGAATGGAAGACAAAATGATTGCAATCATTTCAATGTCAAATGAATGGTGATTGGTTGAATCTGAAATCAGAGTCTCTAAGTGAATACAATGAATGCAGACTTTTGATTGAATTCAATTATTGATTTTTAATGATTGCATTCTTTTACAACTCTGATATGTACCTATAAGTTTCTTGATCATAAAACATATTTTCTACCAACTCATCTATAAATTATCCATTTGGAAAGAAGTTAATTTTTCTAGTTTATCCTTTGAATTAAAAAGCATTTTCTCGTAGATATGTACATATTTTTTATACAAAAATGCTGAGTGATATTATTAATAATATCTTCTTTTTTTCATATAATAAATCCGTTTTATCTGACTGAGCAATTTCATATATTGATTTCATAATAAATAACAACGAATATAGCATTGACATTGAAACCTGTTTGAGATTAAATCACATTTTGAAATGCTTGAATCAATTGACATATTATAAGTTGAAAATCGCATGTCATCGGATTTTTCTCATTAAAAAAAAAATAATTATATTAATTTCCCACACGAGAACAACATCCGTAATGACGACCGACGACCGACCGACGTTTGATTTCGATCGTATCAGTGAGTAACTGTACTTTTTTTTTCTGATGTTTCCCTTTCTCTCTATGGCTATCAATTTAAATTACTTAATTAAAAATTAATTAAACAAGTAGGAGTAATCTGTTTTTTTGCATTTAAACGAATTCGAGTATGCGTTCGTGATTCTTCCGGGGGAAAACCTTGTTTACTATGATGGAATCCGTTGATTTTGCTACGTAACTTAATTTTATAAGTTCAACAACAGAATCAAAAATTATTTCGCTTAAAAAAAAAATCATTATAAATGTTCATATGTACATAATACGCAATGAAATTTCCGCAGGGATTTCCATAAAGAGGAACTTTAAGTGGCAAGGACCTACAGAACCGTACCAAGCAAGCCGTACTGCGTCCATATCCTTCATACTGATTGGCTCTCTATACCTACAAACGGATAACACTGCGTGGATACCTCATTATGTATGCATCATTGCAAATAAATTCAATCGAAGTGTATCTCATTAATGCAGTTCGGGATGTCTGTTGTTGTGCAGAGTCCTTTCCGAGTCCTGATTCCTGACTGCCGACAATGCTTCACAACAAAGCTCGTCCATATAGTATAACTCTCGCCATACATAACTCACAGCTCACAGGGCAGAGAGAGACAGAGAGTTAAGTGTGTTGTTGTGTTTTGGTGCAATCCGATTCAGGGTGCAAATTGGTTGACATTTATTACGGTTTATTACAGCCAAGCTAATGGGCTGTATGGCAACTACTGTTCTCTCTATACAAACACAGGGTGGTTTGGATTGGTACTTGGTAGACAATAATGTTTCTCTTTCTGTGTATCGTAGTATAAAATATTATTCAACAAAGTTTTGTGCAGCAGATATTGTTCTGCTGTAATATTGTTACTACACTTCTCTTTTGTACTTTGGGACGGATCAGCTTTGTTTTGTGTGTTGTTCAGCACTGTAAACCGCAGCAAATGCAGCTTTGTTTATCATGGTTAAGGTTCATTAGTTAGAGCTGCTTGAGGACGAGGACGGCTTCAAAAAATCTTCTCTGTTACTGCTGCGCTTAATAAATTTAGTTTTTTGTTTGTGGAGATTTATATTGTGGTTTTTATGAGTCGACGAGGGGGGTGGAGTCGAAAAGCAGAGGATGATGCATTTTATAAGAGCCACAAAGTTAAAACTGACACTTTGAGAATTACTAGGAGACTATTATATAACTAGGACATTTATAATTCTTCTCAGTTTTGGTTGAAGTAAATTCGTGGAAACATATTCATTATACGAGAATCATAGAGTCAAAGAGTGATTGTGTTCATTTGAATTTCAGATGAATTTCATTTGTTGAATTCTTTCACTGATTTTCAGTTATTTAATAGAAATTGTGAAAGAAGTTTTAGTTAAATTATTTTTTGGTAAAATTAAAAAATGAAATTAAAATTTTGCCACTTTTATCTTTTATAATTTCTATTTATTATGTATTTTGTATTTATTCACGAATTTCTCTTTTTTTCAGGTGAGCCATATTGTAAAAAAGCCAACATCGTTTGTGTTACTCCCTTCAAAGGATTCCAGAAAATTAAATAAGTCCTCACCAGGTTAGTCAAAGCTGGTATCTCTTTTTAAAAATATTTAGATTTTTTTCTCTGTGACTAAAAATGTTTGAGATATGCCTATTAATTAGCTTGATAAGCTACAATAAACGTAAATAATATCAAGAATTTAATGGAGCATATTCGTCTAAACGAGTATGATGACCAAGGAAGGGAAAGTAAACAAACATCTCGTGCATCTACGACCATCTATAGATGCCAAGACTGGCATGATAATGTTTTTGTGACATGTTATAGGGTCAAAAAAACCACCCCATCCAACGACCTAAAAGAAGGGAACTAGCGTGCTAGCAGTGACCCCTAGCCTAGTTACAAAATGACAAACAAAATTTAAAATAAAAAGGGCAATCTGTGGAATAAATCCAAGTGAAAGTTTTAAATGCAATTATCTTTAGTTTGGCACAAAAAAAGGCTCACCGCGAAAAGTCCACTGCCGAATCGTGAGCGCATCAAAAGTTACTTACTTACATACTTAAGTTGACGCCACAGTTCGGGGTGAACCTGGGCCTCAAACAACAAGCTTCTTCCAGCCGGCTCAGTCGCTAGCTAACTGTCTCCAGTTACGCACGCCAACTTGGTTGGGGTCCTCTGCCACTTGCGTGCGCCACCTGTTACGCTTTCCTCCTCTACTGCGCCGGCCGTCCCACTTGGTTGGATTCAAAGACTTTTTAGGCCGGAGCACTGATGTCCATTCTTTCTAGGTGACCCAGCCATCTCAGTCGTTGGCTTTTCACTTTTGTGGCTATGTCGGTGTCGCTGTACTGCACGTACAGTTATTGTTATATCTTCTTTTCTATTCTCCATCTATGCAGGCGGGCCAAAAATCACCCGGAGAATTTTCCTCTCAAAACAGCTCATCCATGTCTATGCCCCTGCCCCATACATCAGGACCGTGATGATAAGCGTCTTATACAGGCACAGTTTAGTTGCTCCAGAGAGGGCTTTACCTCTCAAATGCCTTCTTAGACCGAAGAAACAGTGATTGGCTTCGTTTGATCTCAGCGCCCGGTATTATTTACTGAGTTAATAGCAGAGCTTCATTCTTTTTCGTTCTGAGAAGTCAGTGTTACTCTCTCGCTCGCCAGCAGTTCTGGACCTTCTCTGCACCGCTACTTTTTATGGCTGTTGTCAGATGGCTTCTTGGCAATTCTTCCACTGATCTTCTATGCCCATAAAAATTTATGCAAGGTCAAATGTCAAACTTTTAAAACTGTAATTTCTCTATTTGAAAAAAAATATTTGATTCCAAACTTGTATCATTTTCTTCATAAAAGATTGAGGCACTATTTCTCCTTCGACTGATCGCGTAGAAGATATCACCATTTTAAAAAAGGATAAAATGACGAAAACGTTAAAAACGTAAATTTTTGGCAAATAGGTTTTCAACGGTAAATGTTTAAAAAACTCTCTACATAAAAATCTATTTCTTCTGGGAGCGATAATTTCAAAAATATCATTATTTTTAAAAATTTCGTCAAAAGCCAAATACTCCAGTACTTTGCGTTTTAATCTTAAATGACGAAGGTGTTTAAAAAAAATATTTATGATGTCCACTCAAAATGGTTATAGTAGGTACCCACTGGCTACAAAAATATTACAGTCATTTAAAAGATCTTGCTTCTTCAAAAATGTAAAGTAGTGAAAATGTAGGTTTTTCGTAAAGAACCCTCATTAAGTATTTTTGTCCAAAATCCTTATTGCAATTTGTAAGTCATGTGACAAGTTATCATTAACATAATATTTTTTAGTAGACAGCGATCATTTAAAAGATTTTATTACTACTAAAGCTGGACAGAATTCAAAAATACTGGTTTTTCGCTCTTCGCTCACAAACGTTAAAATTGTAAGAAATTAATCTATATGTATCTTGTATAAAAAATTATTTATTTCAAAAAAGTTCGATAATATATCTTCCGTAGAAGCACGTCGCGTCGACTTTCAAAAATGTTCAAAATTCGAAAATACTGGTTTTTGGATTGTCTTTCCCAAAACTTTGAGTGTGAAATATGTAGATTTTTTTTTTTATAAAAATAATTGAAATATTTAACTTGATTTTAAAATAAAATAAAAGAATAGACTTTTTGGTAGAGCTGTATTAATCATCATCATCAAGTCCTGTAACCCCGGTTGGGGCATAGGGCGCCAACAAATCGTTTCCATCCTTCACGGTCTGCAGATAGATATTTTAACTGTGGCCACGTCGAACCGTGGCCACGTCGAACCGAAGGCTGCGCGAGCTTTATTTATTCTACTTTGAACGTCCAGATCAGTACCACCATTTGCTGAAACAATACTTCCAAGGTAGTTAAATTGTTCAACCTCTTCAACTGGCGTCTCCTGTATTAAAATACGCTGATGTGTGGAGCGGCCTGTGAGCATTATTTTTGTCTTTTTGCTATTTATTTTAAGACCACTCGCCTCTCCTTTTACCTTCAGAGCTTGACACATCCCGTTCAGCCCGCTGATGTTATTTGCCTAGAGACATATATCATCGGCATAGTCTAAATGACTAAGCCTTTCAAACGGTCTCCATTGAATGCCCTGCCTCTCTGCTGTTCCAACGGTGGCCGTCAAAACATCGTCAATCGCCAGTAGAAAGAGAATTGGCGATAGAAAATATCCCTGTCTCACACCCTGCCGCACTTCGAAAGAGTCGGATAGCTGCCCATTGTGTAAAACAAAGCATCTTGCGTTGTTATAGGACTCTCTTATAATGGCAACAATTTTTGGGGGAATTCCTCTACCAAGAAGTGATCTCCATATACATTCGCGGTTGACTCGGTCAAAGGCCTTCTCAAAATCCACGAACATGAGGTAAAGCGGTGATTGAAACTCCGCAGACTGCTCAAGAACGATACGCAGAGTGTTGATATGGTCGACACAAGACCGCCCACTGCGAAAACCAGCTTGATGCCTCTTGAGTGTAGACTCGATTCTAACCTTTATCCGCTCGAGAATGATGGTTGCCATTAATTTTTGGAAAAACGGACAAAACTGTAATACCTCGCCAATTGTTGCAATTCTTAAGATCACCTTTCTTTGGCAATTTAACAATTACACCATCTTTCCAGTCGCTGGGATAGATTTCATTTTCCCACAAAGCTTGTATCAACGGGTGTAGAATACTAGCCGTTCTGACAGGATCAGCTTTCAGGAACTCGGCTGGTATACCGTCAAGTCCAGCTGCTTCGTTATTTTTGAGAAGATTTATCGAAGATTGAATTTCCAGTACTGTAGGGGGTTCGATGTCAATACCCCTATATGATCTACGCATCTCGTTAAGCTGGGGCACTTCAGCACTCTGCTCGACAGAATCCTCATTAAGCAAAGCACAAAAGTGAACCTTCCACCTGCGCAGCTGATCCTCGATTGATACCAAAAGTGTACCATCCACATCCATTACAGGATGATTGGTGTTGCTTTTCTTCCCGACAACTTCCTTGGATATTTGGTACAATTCCCTCATATCTCCTCTTCTTGCAGCGTTTTCCGCATTTTCTGCGAGACCGTCTAACCTCACCCTCTTGTCACGTCTCACACCAGCGATAGACCATCTTATGTGCTAAGCGATACTCTCTTCGCAATTCAGCCTTTCGTTGAGCTTCCGCTTCGGCATTTATTTGCATCTTTAACGATTTGCGAAGCTCGATTTTATCCCAGGTGTCTTGGGATATCCAAGAGTCTCTAACTCTCGACTGCTTGGGTACAGTTTCGGATCCAGCATCCATAAAAACTCTTTTTATATCACCCCACATCTCATCAATTGTTGAATGTTGTATTCCGTTTAATGACGAAGCTCTGTCGTTAAGGTTGGTGACATAGTTACGACATATGTTGGGATCACTTAAAGCATTTGTATTGAACTTCGAATTCCTTGCTGCACCCTTTTATTGACGTTGTACAGCTGCAGTTCGTAGCTTGAGACTCATGAGAACCAAATGGTGGTCGCTTCCCATGTCGGCATTTCTAATGCTTCGAACATCGCACATTGACTTCCTCCATCGCTGCTGAATCATGATGTGGTCAATTTGGTTTTCAGTTTGACCATCCGGATGTACCCAGGTGATTTTGTTGCAAGTCTTATGTTTAAACACAGTCCCACCCAGTACAAGACGATTAGCGTTACAAAAATCGACCAGAGCTGTATTAATACATATGTAGTAATATCTCCGAAAAGCCAGTATTTTCGAAATTTGGCCACTTTCAAAGTCGCAATGTCTTGGAACTCGGTGCTCGTATGGAAAAGATTGTCATATAACATACTTCTTTTAGAAAAAATAATTATCTATTCTGTTTGCATACATTATGTTTAGGAGCAAAAAACGGAAAAACCAGTGTTTTTCAATTTAAGCCAATTTTAGAAGAAATAATATCTTTTAAACCTTCGCTATAAAAACATATGTTGAAACTAACTTGAAAGGTGTCACATGCCCTACAAATTGCATACAAAAAATTTCGATAAAAAAAGGCCTAAATTTGCACTACTTCACGTTTTTGAATTACTTTTAACTTATCGATTGTATGTACGAGTATATGGAAAAAAGTATATATATTTTTTTTAGACAATACTATTGCCTATTTGTGGGCAAAAATCATTTTTTGACAACTTTGTCATTTAAGAGTAAAACGCAAAAACTTGATTTTTTGGCTTTTGAAGAAATTTTCAAAATTTTAATTTCTTTGAAATTATCGCTCTTTAAAAAAAAAAAGATTTAGGATTTAGATTTTCAAAAAATGGTCACTTAATAACCATTTAAATAAAAAAAAAAAAAACTTTTTTCGGTTTCTCTCTGTGAGAAACTTTTATTTTGTTGTTTTTTAGGTTTCGTTTAACCACTGACGCTCACGCGACTCGCACAGGTGTCAAATGTCAATGTTTACAGTTTTCAATCGGCAGGCAGGTGTCAAATGTCAATGTTAACAGTTTTCTTAGACTAGTCAGGCACCGTTGTCTGCAGCTTGAAAAATGTAGCTTCTAACCTAAAATAATAACTATACTGCCCATAATCTCGTAAAGGCCCTAACTCCAATTTTCATACTTCTGAACTATAAAGGAAAACACTCAAGGCCTGGTCTCCTGTTTGACGGCGGCGATACAATCAATACTTCACTGGGAAAAAAAGATCGTGGTGGTCGAAATTTGTACGAAAAACGCTGGATAGCGCTCTGTTTGCCAAGGCCTTTAATCGCTGATAGCAGTCGGAAATTGTGTAGATAGAACCTTTACGAGTATAATAGAGGAACCTTGGCGAGACTACAGCGAGATTAAGCGGAGAACAAAGCTAGACGTTGATAAGGCGTGCTGATAAAAACCACTTTTAGATGTCACGGCGAGACCATAGCGAGATTATAGCGATAAAGCCATGAAACAGATAACCGTGTAAATGAGCATGGCGAGACCACATATGACGAACACAGTGACCACGATACCTTAAACCACATTTGGACTTTTTCATCACGGTTTTATCTTATTTAAACCTTTTTGAAGAATTTAATTTTCGAAAAAGAACGAACTTTGGTGATACTATAGAGCGACCAAAGAGAGATGCCGGCAAAACTTTTGCAATACAAAATATAACGTGTTAATGTCATGGCGAGACCAAAGCGAGAAAACCACGACACAGACTCCCGTGTAAATGGGCATAGCAAAACCACAGCGAGACGAGCTTAATGTATACGATATTGAAAACCAAGGCGAGAGATCAGCGAGATGACACCGAGACAACGAGTCGTCGTCATTGACAACTTGATTCAGACAGCTCGAATTTTATATCTACTTTCTCTTGGAGTGAAAATACCATTTTTGATTTTTTTGTATATGGAAGCTGTTAAAGGTTGATTGCTTCTTGAAGTTAAATGATAAATCTTACCAAAAAACCTAAAAACAAATATTTTTAGAAATAAATCTCAGATCAAAACCAAAATGAAATTTGACGAATTGAATAGCTCTCAATGATAAACCAATTGAAAATAAAGGTCAACTGTTATGTTCGATCTATGGTTATGAGCCAAAAACCTACATTTTCGTCATTTTAGCCTTTTTAGAAATGGTGATATCTTATACGCGATCAGTTGAATGAGAAAATGTGCCCTAAGCTTTTCTGTGGAAATTGCATGATCTACAAGTTTGGTATCAAATATTTTTCTACAGATATTTTCGTTTAAAAGTTATATGCACAAAATAATTTTGACATTTGACCTTGCATAACGTTTGATGCGGCTACGATTTGAAAAAAGACTTTTTTTGCTGAATGTTCCACATGCTGAAATAAATATAAATGCATTTAAAAACATTCTCACTTGCATTTTTTCCGTAGTAAAATTAGATGTTGCCTGGTCTATAAGGATGTTGCTAGAGGAAAAAAAGTTTATCTTATGAAATTTCAATAAGTTTTTCCTGGTTACAGCTTCAGCAATGTCTATGAATATGCCACAGAATGTATTAATAAAGACAGAAAGACAGGTATCACTTTTAACTTTCAATAAATATTATATGAAGTACCTACAATCTAGAGCTTATCTTAGTAATTTTATGAGAGTTAAAAAAAAGTTAAATCACATAAAGATATGATCAGTGAACATTATTTTGGATAATGTTCATATATCACGCTATAAGAACTACTACCCTCGCACATCTATCCGCATTCATCCAAAAAATAAAGCCACAGATGCTATTTCAATTTTCCCATATAGGTATGCCTTTTTCTCAAGACAACACACCCAAAAGCCATAAACCACTTTGCGTCACCCACTCACAGTTGAATGCACATCATAAATTGAATTTATGCTAAAGAAATAGAAAATCAAATTTTCTACCCAAAAGATATCATACATTTATATAGGTACATTATATTATACGAGTACATATACGACATATAGGTGGTACTGTACTGTACTAAATATATGAATAACGAAAGGACTTCCTTATGGGAAGTGCCACCAATTTTTGTGCTCACGTTCCAAATGGGATGTACGTTCACGTATGTATGTATTTAGGTAGAGATATAGTTATGTTGCTTTAATGTATATCCTCTGCGGAGGATATTTTAGATAACCCTGGAGACGGGCCGAGGCTTTACCACGTGCTTCAAATTTCCTCCTTTTATATATGCTAAATGCAAACACACACGTGTATATATGTAATGGAAATGGTAAATGCTTTCGCTGCTGCTGCTACTGCTGTGGAGGCAAACGAAATTTTAAGGCAAAACGGATGTGGAAATATTTGACAAACGTGGCGGTTAAATTTTGTGTCAAAATTTGGCAGGAAAAATGTAGACAAATACTCGTGTATTAGTTTTGTTGGTACATTACATATATATGTACGTAGGCATATAAGTAAGGTAGGATACTCGTAGGAACTGATGTATTTGTTTTTGGTGTTATAAATGAACAAATAACTCGAAGATAAATGAGCCTTAGGACCATTTTGTGTTAAGCTAATGATTGATTTAAACAAAAAAAAACAAATATTGAAGAGAAAAAAAGAGCTTTGAAATCCATTGGGATGAAACAAAATTGCCACGTTTTGTCGCACGTGATTGCTCTTAAAGTTGTCAGTTATAGGCATGAAACTGTGGAAATTCAATTTATTAAGGTGTAATAAAGTATTAATATTACAGTAATACCTACATACATATATTCTGAAAAAAAAATGTTCTTAATCAAACTTGGACGAATAGTTTTTTTTTTTTTTTTGAAAAATTGGAAAACCAAAAGAAATGAAACTTTTCAATCATGCAAATAAAAAGAAAAAAAATCGAATTTCATATTTGAATAAAAAAATTAATGTCCTTAGATGTTGTCAGGGCGTATACAGCTTCACCTCTTGGGGGGGAGGTGGGTTTCATATCGACAAAAATTAAACCAAATCAGTACTAATAAATTTATTGATTAAAAGAGTGGTCCACGATTTAATTTTGTTCGATTTTGGGCTTTTCTTGAAATTAAGTTTCGCTTGTTCACAAATATTACCAATTTTTTTTTTTTTGTATCCAGGGTCAAAATTCGTTTTACAAATATTCTATTGTCGAAATTCTCTTTATATGTATCTGGCCTGCTTTAAACTTTACCTGTGCCTGTGTCTACTTTCTTTAAATTAAAATATGAAAAATTATTACATATTTGTTTAATTCAAGTTGGTGTGCCCCCCTAATTTCTGTCAAATAAATAAAAAAAACTCCTTTAACATTTTAGCTCATTATTTTACCACCGTTAACCTGGCCCCAAGACGGTAAGAGGGAAGTAAGAGGGTAAGAGAAAACCCATGTAAAATGTTCAATGAAACTCTGAATGTTTATAACTTTGGGAATAATTAATGGAAAAAAATAAAAACAAATCCTTACTTACGCACCAATTCAAAAAAACCAATGACCCTTTTAAGAACCACCCTAATGTTATCCGTAATACCAGTTTCGTGGAATTTTCTAGCTAGTTCAGCTAATGTGGCATGATTGATATGCATATTACTGAATAATAACTACTAGATATTGATCAAGATCTATCAAAAGGACAATTTTAACCATTTTTGCATTCCATCGGGTAACAGAATTGATTTATTTTTTTTTTATTAAAAATCAATTTGGCTTTCCAAAAAGCTTCCAAACATAACGGTATGTGCTGTTGTTTTTTGATTAATTTTGTTCTATTTTATGCAATTATTTTACTAAACTGCCCCTCCCTTCCAGGTGGGGGGAGTTATTACCGCCCTCTTATAGGATTTTTTTCTTATCTACCTCCCACCTAATGTACATGCTCTGAATTTGTTGACAGATTTCACGCGAGTTTCCTAGTATTCAAAAAAAAGGAATTTTAATGTGCTCCTACAACGAATTTAGGAGAAGAAAATAAAAATTTTAAAAAATTGGGGATTTTTTTTTCTTAATTTAGAACCGTCTTTATAAAAAACTCAAAAAAACCCATATAACGACCACCTAATGTAAAAGAAGTACCCATGTAAGGATTTTTACTTGCGATATAGGTACTATAGGGCAATTTTTGGTTTCGTGCAACAAAGAAAATTTTGAGATAACAATCAAACATAACATTACGATAACAAAGAATACGAAAAAAGTGGGTGGCACAATTCTGTCTGTCTGATGGCTGTTTCTATCTGGATCTACAGCCTAAAGCAATGATGCTTATTTCTTCAAATTTTGAACTTGAGGTTTTTTTTCTAACTCTCCAGATGAGAAATTGAATTTTATTTTAGCTCTAAAAATAACGGTACTTGCCATTCAACCGTTAAGGAAAAGCTAATTTACATATCTCAAAAACGGCTCCAACGATTTTGATAAAAAAAAATTAGTGTATTATTGAAGATATGGTGTACTTTCAGGTAGGAAAGACAAATTACCAAAAACATTTATTAACGGTACCTGCCATATAACGGTTTTTTTGATTTTCGGTTTTCTCATCAACTGTTCATCCGATTTCAATAAAATTTTTTGCACAAAAGCTTTGTTAGAATATAAATAATACTGCATACTAAAATTTTGGAAAAAATAAATTTTGGATATTTAAAAAAATATTCAAACTTTTTTTTTGAAAATTCAATATTTCAAAAACGGCTTGATGAATTATTTTGAAATTTCAGTTTTAAATGCATATTAATATACACTGAAAATTGGCATACAAAATTTTTTTTGAAAAATGTTACAAACATTTTATATATTAAAAATTAATTTCCAACGATTTTAAATTTTTTCTTGCATATATTCATATTTTTTTAAGTAATCAAATGGCATACTTTTTTTTTAGCTCTAAGTTATTTATCAGGCTGTTTATTTTTAAACTTTTTCTTTAATTACTTGAATATTTTCTAATGTTCTTAAGTCCCACACAACTTGAACATAAGAGCAGTCGTGCATTTTATTTTCTTAACTGCTCCAATTATTTTTAGATTTTGTTTCTTGCATAAATTAATTTTGTTTTGTTTTTTTTTTTTTTTATTATGGACAAAATTAAAGAAAAATATAATCGAAAAACTAAAAGTAAATGCATATTTTCTCTTTATTTGTGGAATTTTTCAGTTTATAAATATAACATTTTTGACCCCAAAGTTGATAAAAAAAAACTTCAGTGGTTTTGAAGAAAAAAATGAGAATAATTCCAAAAACTACCTATTTTTTAGTTAGAAAAATCTTTTGATTCTTTTTTTTATTTTCCTCTTTTAGACAAAAAATTTATAATGGTTTGAAAAATTTGTATGAATGAATTTTTAAAATTGGTATATTTTTTAAAATCAAAATAAAAGTTCACCTCAAAAAAGTTAATGTTCCTTGGGCTTCCCCGGTCGTAGTTATAAAACACATTTTACACTAAACAATCATATATCGAATTAAAAAAAATAAGCTGCTTATACCTGCGTTATGGCCGATTTCACGAAAGGCTTTTAATTTTTTAAAAAGCCTTTTAGCCTTTAAATTATTATTAAAGGGAAACAACCTCTTTTTTTTGAATCCAGGGATGTGAGCAAACTCAGTCAAATTAAAATATCCCTAAAATATCCCTTTTTTAAATTGGTGAAACTGGAAAATCTTAAGTGTCTAATAAAATTTAGAAGGAGCTTAGATCAAAGCAATTTTAGTGTTTGTTTATGAAATTGGCCATTAGACATTTTTTATCTTTTATCAAAATGACGGGAAAACCTTTATCTTTGTATGTTATTTGTGAACATAGATCTTTGCATTGGGTTGGGTATGAAATTTCGAACGCCAAAATCCCGAAGGGTTAAATCACGAATGACAGTATCCCGAATGACAAAATTCCGAATGGATAAAATCACGAATGTTAGTTTCCCGTATGACAGAGTCTCGAATGCCAAAATCCCGAATAACAGTAGGTACTAAGCCATTTGAGGTTCCAGCCTTCAAATTGACCTTTTTTGTTCGTTCGAAGTGCTTGCATTTGAGATTTTTAAATTTTATTTAGAGATTTTAAGCATTCGAGATTCATGTCATTTGAGACCCCAAAATGAACAGTCAAGCCAAACAATAGCAGTTTGGTTTCTTTGAAGATACTGAAGTAGTATTAAAAAGGTATTAAAATTCAAGATTTTATCTCGAATGCATTCGGGATGTTTGGTATTCGGGATTCTGTACCCTTCATCCTTGCATAAGTACCATTTTTAATCCCCCTGTCAGAAATTACATTATCTACAAGTTTTCTAAAGGACACCTCAGTTATATCAACTTTGACGATTTGATGCTCTATTTTAAAAAGTAGGCGTGTCAGAAGACGGAAATTTTCTCTGATCATGTTTTATGATATTTTTTATCATGCCTGAAAATTTCATCTAAATTCGTTGTCTACTACAGATATTATAGATTTAACCTAACACCAATACAGACCGCTAACCACCTACGTGCGGTCCTGGTGATCGCTCACAGATTATTACCCTGAATTCTGGATTTCCGGTATTAAATAAATAAAAACTGATAAAATTGTTGTTAATACTCTTAAGCTATTAGCAGAAAAAATGGCTATGGTCATACAGTAGGTAATTTCTGTAGCAAAAGAAACTTAAAATTTCAACTTGTTGGTAATAATTTTTTTAAATTTGGGAACCAAGCAACAAAATAAAAATAAAAAAGCGAACTTAAAATAAAAACTTCCACAAAAATTCAGCCCAATAACATTCACATTTTTTGCAATAGTTACCCAACATTTTTTTCTCGAAATGTCGCGAAATCGTCGGTCGTACCAGGTTCCATATCACAACAAACCTCGTCTGGCATATATTCGTCATCAAGCATATCTTGCTTTATCAATATTTCAATATTTTCGTCACTTCTATTCATTTTGACAATAGAATAACAGTACTAAATAAATACAAAACAAAATCACATATCCATCAACATGCGGTCTTGGAGATAGTTGACGAAATATTTTAACTAGCCTCGGCCAAACGCGTACACCTATTCGCTCTCCTACCTCATAGGCGATACAAGTTGATGTTTTAAAAAAGGTACATGGATGGACTCGGTTACACGACCCGCACACATTGAAATATTTGCATTTGAAAACTCGTTGGTGTCTCTGAGACCAGTGGAAGGTGGTTAAGGGTTATTAAGACCACCTCTCCATACAACTTGAAATATTGTGCACTGCCGGTCGCAGTTGCAGCTATCTTTTCATTAATTAATATTGTTTCGTCACCACACTTTACCCACTTTAAACGAAACTCTTGGTATATGGTAGTTCCATCGTTTCGGGTGCTAAATTCGTACGCATAAATCTTTGGCAATATTTTGTTTTGGGAACATCTTATATACAAGAAAAAAAAAACCATAACCCATTAACGGCTATGCAAGACCTTTCAGCTTCTTCTTTCGCTTAACAAACTCTTAGTTTTTAATTAAACTTGTAAGAAAGAGATATTGATAGAAAATGACTCTTTTCGGGTACCTACACGAAGAAGTGTTTTCCATGGAATGACCCTATAGTTATTCATCGTCACACGACAACCAAAAGCACCATGAACACGTGATGTCACAGTGCAACTAACCTACATTTTTATTTTCATTCGCAGAATTCGCAACACAGTTCACACTTAGTCTTGACAGAAAATTAAATATTATGATCTAACTTCAGTGCCTTAGCCTGGTTTACAAAAGCCATCAGGGTTGTGATAACTGGTAATCTAAAACCACCACAACATAGTTCCTGCTAATTTTAAGCCATCATCAGGGACCTAAAACTTTCCAATCTAAAACCACCATGGACGTTTTACCTGCTGATCTGACGCCATATAGGGAATTCAACTTGTTGATTACAACCAGCGTGAAAGCTTGTTGTTCCGAAAACCACCAGGGGCGCAGTAACTGCTGATCTTAAACAATCTGTTATTTCTTGAATTTATATAAGTTAATATTATTTATGTATTATTTACATATACACCCGGCGACTGACGATCAGATCACTTGAAAATCAAAACCTCATAGACCAGGATTAACCCGTCTTAAAAATCGACTATAAGATACCATCAGAATATCAAAATATCATAAGGCCATAATATTCAGATTCAGCCCTAACCCTTCTAATTAAATATAAGTTAAGCCCTCCGTTTACCAGAATACTGACAAAAATTTATAAACGTAATTAATTTTTTACGTTATTTCCTATTTAAGAAGTTTGAAGGTTTCAAGACCTTTTCTACTGAAGTTGAACGACGGATGACCTTGACAAGATTGAGGAGCAAAACCTCAACTATGGAAAACAAAAAGCACAAAACAAGTTTCAAATATTTTTTTAAAGAAATTTTAAGCATGAAGTAAAAAGAAAATAGCAGAAGTATTTTTGTGCAATCGAGCACGTACGAAAACTTCTGAGAAGTCAGAAGTTGAAAAATCGAAATAAATAAAAGAATTAAAAGCTTCCGAATTTTTAATTCTTTAACACATTCATTGTTGTGCTGCTATTCACAATATTGACCAACGATTTTATTACTTCTGGTCTTTCCCATTGTCTTCCGCAAAAGCTTTAATCATCTAAAAGCCATCACAATCATATCAGAACAAGAAGATGTCAAATGGCTTACATACTTATTCAAGTTCTTGAATGAATTATTTTAAAAGGCTTTAATTGATGCGACCTAAATTATAATATATGCCAACATTCCATAAGCCCTTCTATTTGGAAATATTATTATAATAACATTTCCCATCAATTGTTAAACACTTGAAAAACTAAATTCTCATGAAAGTTGTCTTTCTTTTCTTCTTTAAATTGAATTTTCTTTAAGTCTTCCTAGCCCCGCCCCCTTTCTTTATTTTTCTTTTTTTTTTTGCAAAAAACTATAAATGCATTGCACATGCTAAGTGTTAACATTCCGATTGCATGACACTTTAGATAAATTAATCGTTCATCGGCGAATAAAAGCAAAGCACGAAAAGGACAACAAAAAAATAAATAAAAAACAAAAAAACACACCAAGAAAATAAAGTAGGTACTTTTCTACATACATGTATCCAGATCTACACATTTCATTTAAAAAAAAAGGGAACAAATTGCTTCGTCGATTTGAGTGCACGCACCCGCTGTGTTGTTCGCCCTGTTCTGCAGGCTTTAGCTGCGACAAGCTAAAAACGCCTGAGGGAGTAGTAGGGAGTACCACAGTCTGGCATTAGCACCAGCACAGTCTGACAGTTTTTTTTTGTTATTATTTTTTTTTCAAAAACACCATCATCTATCTAGATATAATTTAGTACTCGCATGAGTGCATTACATGCAATTTATTCAAGCTGTTGCACTTTTTGTTGTTATTGTTTTTGTTGTTATTGTCAGTCTGTTTAGTTTTTCGCTTGAACGCCTCAACAGAAAAATAAAAAATATAAATGCGACACATAACTGCTATACATATAGGGAGTATACTTATGGATAAATTCGTGGGGACATAATGATGGCCTAGATAATACTTATTCAACGTTGCCACTTTAAGAATACTTTTTGTTTGATTTGTAACATCTTCATCATAGATTTTCGTATAGATATGTAGGATTTGATGGAAATGGGTACCATTGTTTATTTTCAATTAGAAGAGAGCTGTGCATATATTAAAATAGTTCGCTTAAAGGGTTTATAACATGGGTTTTGTTGATGGGATTTAAAGGGTAAGGTCTCCAGATTTAAGAAGAGTGGTGTAGAGTTTTTAATTTTATGTTGCTAATGTGGGCTTGAAAAATACAATGTTCACGAAAGAAAGAAATATTTTGTGTTTTTTTTTTTGTCAAACAAGATGTCACACAAAGTTGGTAACTTCTAAAAAATGAGCTCGTTTCTTGGGCTCCGGACCTTTGGCACCTCCTATATGGGAAATTTGAAAAAAATAATGCCATGTAATTCGTCAGTAATTGGTCAGAAAAGGTCAACTAGTCCTTGAAATTGGTCAGCCCTTGTTAATTTGTAATCAAGGCTTTAAATTTCTCAAGGTCACGCAAGGTCACATGTGATTTTTGGCACCCTATTTGTAAGAAATTTGCCAAAAATATTTACCATCCGAAAGTTCTCTAGATCGTGATAAGGGGTCTTCTATTTTCAGTAATTGGTCAGCCATAGATATTTTCCACGAATTTTTCAAGTCCGTTTCAAGGTCACAAAAAAGTCCTTTGGCACCTTATTTGGGTCATTTAACAAAAAAAGTATGCCATTTGATAGGCCAGTTCATCAAGAAACCTTAACATTCTTGGTCTAGTAAGCAGCCCAACATGCAGATTTAGCTTCACACAGGAGAAAACACCAGGCCTTATATTAGGGAAATGTGATGCAATTATGCGTCAAAGGAAGAAACACCTGGGACACTACCAAATTAAAGAGAGCAACTTTTCCACTCTAAAAGTCCTCCAAATACTCAAATTTCTGAGAGAAATTAAATTGGAGGAAGAACTATAAGATGAGCAATCTCATCCAGTTTTAGATGGGTCACAATAGATCTGAAGGTCGCAGTGCAACAACCCCAATATTCATAAAGGCCACTTCACGGTCATAAATGGTTAGCTATTTTCAGTAATTGGTCACCCATAGGTTTTTTTAAATGAATTTTTAATAAATCAAAAAAAAAATTCAAGATCATGGCGATTTTTGGCACCTCATTTATGGGAAATTTTCAAAAAATGTATACCGCTGAAAAACCCTTAGATCTATATAAAAGGTTAGGTAGTTTCAGTAATTGGTCAGCTATAGATTCTTTTTTATGATTTTTTAAAGTTTTTTTTTTCAAGGTCACGAACGATTTTTGGCTAAAGGATAAACATTCATAAAATTAAACGATGACTGATCAATTAGTGAAACTAACTGACCTGCCCGTGAAGTGGCCTTTCAAATGACATTTTTTTTAGTGACTCAAATGAGGTTCCAAAAGTTTTTGTGTGACTTTGAAACGAACTTTAAAAATTCATTGAAACAAATCTATTGCTGATCAATTACTGAAAATGGTTGACCTATTATCATGATCTAGAGATCTTTAGAATGTTTAACATTTTTTGCGAGTTTCCCACAAATGAGGTGCCAAAAACCGCGAATGACCTTGAGAAACTAAATCCTTGATTACAAGTTATCTTGGACTAGTTGACCTTTTTCGACCAATTACTGACCAATTCGACGGCATTATTTTTTCCCAGATTATCCAATAAAGTGAGCTTCGTCATACCATCCTTTGCGGCCTATTGATATTTGCGTTCATACGTTTGCGCGTCCATACGTCTCTGCGTCTGTTTCTCTGTGAGTCTATTTATTCACTGTTCATCGATCTTTGGAGCCCAACCGATTTGCTTCAAACTTTTTCAGATAATTTTAAAGCAAAAAAATGCACATATACAGGGTGTTCCCTAATACGTGCTCAATATTTAAGGGGTTGATTCCTTGGATGATTCTTAAAAAAAAAATATTTTATAGCGAGAAAACTCTATCCCTCCGCTGAGGCAAATGAGCAATTTTTTTTTGTATACGAACATTGAAAATTTTACATTTAAGTCTTTTTGAAACTACAAAATCTTAAATCTTGTGAGTTTTTTTATAAAAAATAAATTAAGGACTACTAAATACTCAAAACCAGATTTTTCTAAGAAAAAAGGAGTTTTCGTAGCTTGCAATTTTTTTCAAAACTAGAAAAACTAGTTTCCAGCATTCGATTAGTAATTGATAAGGGCATTCGAATATCAAACACAAAAATGGCACTTAATTACGCAATATTTTGAAAAGAGAAATCAGCTTTAAAAAAAATCAATTTTTTTTCAAAAATATAGATTTTGAAATTAAATTTTTCAAAAACTATTCAACAACTTGATTTAAAAGGTAGGTGAATAAAAGAATGGAATATTTGCTTTAAAAATGGCACATAATTGAATATGCTCTAGTAAATTTTAATTTTTTTTCCTCTTAGTAAATTTTTAAAAAACTTTTGGGAAAATTTTCTCATTTTTGTGTAAATTCATTATTTCGTTAATAGCTGAGTTAGTTTTTTCCAAAATTTGCATTTGCTTTAGTCATGAAATCATTATTGTAAAATCTGGTTCTATAGTATCTGAATCCCAAGTAAAATAGCATTGAATTCAATTGAACAGGCAATTTGAATAAAGTGGCAACAAGGCGCTTCTTTGGTCCTCCTGCGATGGTGTTGCTCTTGTAACATACTTTTCTTGATAATCTGGTTCTTTATTTCTGTCAGCGTTTTTTTTTTTGTTTTGTTAATCGTCGATTTTATAGCAATTATTTTCGAACTACTAAAGCAACAAATTATGATTTTAAAGATCACGTTTGACGTCGGTCGTCTTCTTGGTTGTCGAATTCAGAAAAGCTATCGTTTGAAATTCTTTATATTTGATTTCCATCTTAAAAAGATCCCACAATCCCACAAGTAGAAGCGAAACTCTATTATCTGGTTATGTATTTTGGTTGTATGGTTGAGCTATAGAATGTGTAATTGAAATGACTTTGGTTGGCCAATGCTACTGCTACTGTTTGTCTGTGGGTGTCTAGACTTGCTTTGCTGCTAGACAGACGATAGATGACACGTTTGTTTGGACGATTGTTTTTTTTTGTCGTCGACGACATGATTTCTATATGTAGCCAAGCCACCGCAGGCGCAGGTAAGATACACTTTAAAGATATCGAAGACAAATGGGGTCTTTCTTTTGCGGCTTATCTATCGGAAAAGGGGGTTTTGTTTTTGTTTATATTTTTTTGGAAATGTGCTGTGATTTATCATTTTACTACAATGAAGATTAGTTTTTAAAGTTTTTAAGTGCGCGTGGGATTTTGGATATTTATTAGATTAATTCTGTTGATATATTGCAATCGTATGAGAATCTTAACTAGATGTGTGGAGATAGCTATAGGTGGCAGGTATAGGCTTTATTAGTTTTTGAGGTCATAAGAAATTTATTTTATGGAAGGCTTTCACCTATGGAGATATAAAAAATTCTTTTTGTTTTTTTCTTTTTTTCTATTATAAATTTATTAGTCTGGTCTACTAGGTGGTTTGAAGGAATATTCGAATAATTATTAATCAACACACAAACAGTCTTTTGTTGATATTTTTAAATAAAAAATGAACCCTGGAAAAAAATGTGAAAGGTAATAACTTGATTGACAATTTTTGTATATTTAATTTATACATTCTCAGACTGGGAGCACACTTACGATTCTCTGTCATAGCAGCCTAGATGAATCTCTTTATTAATTCATATTAAACTCACGTGTTCTATTTTTTGTGACTGAAAAATTGTCAACAGAAAATCGCAAGTGCGTCCCTGAAGAGGCTACACGAAATTGGTCCCCAACGAAAAATGGCTCCAAATAAAAAGTGAAAATGGCCCTAAATTTTACTATGAAAAAAAAAGCCCTATGGAAAATGGAAAAAAAGGTGGTGATTTTTCATATTTTGAGGCTTTTTTTGCGGTTAAATTTTAATATAAAAAATGGCCCCAAACTCGGACTTGGGTTCATTTTATGAATAATCGTACAAAAGAATCACACGATCCTATTAAATTGTAAAAAATCTTGCGAAAAATTTCCCGATTTTCTTGCACTACCTAATGTATAATTAATTTTCTCAAAATTCAAAATTTTTTAAAATCTTATTAAATTATCGTAAAAAAAATCTTAACCAAATAAATCGTGCGATTTTTTAATACAATAAAGTTTCTCCCGAGGACGAGGACAAGTCATAGGCGGCTTAACGTCGACATAAGAAAGCGTAAATGGCGTTAGATTGGTCACACACTGAGGAAACCAAACGATAAAATTGGAAAGCAGTCGTTTGAATGGAATCCTCAGGGTGCACGGTGGCGGGTTGGAAGACCAAGAACAACATGAAAATCAACTATCTTAGCGGAAGCAGAATCCCAGAGAAAGACGTGGCCACAGCTAAAGTACCTTGCAGCAAACCGTGAAGGATGGAAACGTTTTGTTGACGCCCTATGCCCCAGCCGAGCCGGGGCTACAGGACACGATGATAAAGTTTCTCCCAAACCAACGCAAAATCATAGCAATCATTTGCAACGATAAAAAATACGATGACATACAATGCTAAACAACAACAAAAAAACCGGCGTCAGCGAATGATTCGCGTTGGTTTGGGAGAGTCTTAATTTAATCAGATTTGTCAAAATTTTTAAACATCATTATAAAAAATTTTATGATTTTTGTGTAGGTATTTTGTGAGTAGGTAATACATATTAGAAAATAATCGTGCGATTTTTGTTTAGGCTTATTATTTAACCATAATCAGGCGAAGTTTTTTCACGATTATTCAGACAATGATCCTATTAAATATTTACGATTTTGTTTGCCCTTTTTACATGCGATATAGGTATAGTAGAGCGTGGGTTAGTTTGGCCACGGGGCAAGTTGGACCACGCGAATAACTTAAAACCCAAAAAACCCACGATCATACACAATGAAGCATCCGGTACGTACTAACCCATACGTGCTAAACTGGCTTAAGGTGGATTTTATCTGCTGAAGAAAATCACGCGCAATTTTTCAGTAATTTTTTAAGTTTTGTTATTCAATTTATGAAATTGAAAAATTCTTAGGGCCATTTTTTCAGTTCGAGATTATCCTAGTCTCGGGGTTAAATCTGAGTTAACTCCATAAGGGTGTTTTTTAGTCAATTGAAATCCTAAGTTAAATCACCTTATATGGTGAGTTAACTCAAATTAGGTTTCGGAGCCATCTCGATCTTGATACTGAAAATTATTCATAGTACAATTCTGCTGTGGCACCATTTCTATTTTGACGTCTGAAAAGTGTAGAAGGGTGATATCCATACTGTAGCTCATCGATGACAATAATTTTTTGACAACTGAAAGATAAAGTTAACCCTCAACCGAAAAACTGTTCCTACGTTAACTCGAGGTTAATTAATTTTCAACATTAGCTAACGCTGATTCAACTCAGAGTTAACCCTTAACTGAAAAAACAACCCCAAAGTGTTTTTTTTTAGTGACGGAATTCATCAAGCTAGGTGTGAGGCGACTTGAACCAGCGGACCAACTTCCCCCACTGAATTAAAAATAAATCTTTTATATTGAATAATAATAAGAAACATTTTGGACCGATAAAGTTCCAAAGAGGAAGAAGAATACTATTGCTATATGTTGCTATCGATGGTGAATGGAAGCAGCCATTCTTGTCGAAATAGAGCTTATTATCCACTTTTTAGGCTTTGGTCAAACCTCATCTACTTGTCCAACTCGCCCTTCTGGTGGGGCAAATTGGATCACTTGAACTTAGTGCATTTGAAGTAATTTAATTCTTCTGCTTCAGCATAGTTTAATTTTTTCACATTTATATAAGATGCCTAAGATACATTCTTTCTATGGATTCCAGTTTCATTGTTATGTTATGAATAATTGAAAAGTATTCGACTTTTTGTAAAACGGTGCCCAACTAGTCCCGCACAGTAGTTCAAGTTGTTTGGAGAGGCGGTCTTAAATCTTTAAAATCTGAAGTAGCTAACCAATTTAAATTAAATTTTCAGGCATGATAAAGGACATCATAACATATTATTAGACAAAATTTTCGCACACCGACACGCCTACTTTTTAAAAAAGGTCATCTAATGGTTGAAAGTTGATGTAAATGTGGGGTGTGTTCCATAGAAAAGTTGTAGATAATGTAATTTATAACAATTTTTCCATAAAAAAAAACTTTTTTCCACGCCCACTTTTGGGGGCTTTTTTAACAAACAAATTTCTTTTTCGACTAGTTTCTGTGAAAACAAAAGAAAATCCTTAATAACAAGTTAAGAACAAAAAATTATGCAAAATATTTAGACCGCTTTTTTTTAAGGGCGCTTTTGTCAAAATTTATCTTTTTTCTAATCGTTTCCTAAAAAAATATGAACAAAGTTACATAGAACAAAATTTAAAAATAAGGTCATACAAAGTTTTTTTTTCCCACGTCCGTCTTTAAAGCATGCTCATTATTTGCTTCAAATCTACTAACATTTGATTTATCAACTTTGGAGTCCAAAATTTTATATCTAAGTTGGCCATACACGAAAGTGCCAACGAGCCGCACCGATCTGATATCAGTCGTGTGTTGGATGGATCGACCGCCGACCCATTTAAATTTTCAGATAGTCTGAAATCGAACCGAGCCGAATGGATCGGAATGCTCGGTCGTGTATGGCAAGCTTAAGGGATTTCATAAAAAAAATATCCTGATCCTAATGATTCAACTATTGGATTACAACTATTTTTTGTTTTTACCTTAATTCACCCTATTAATAGGTACATTTTAAAAACATCCAGCCAATGGTGCTGGAAACCATCCTTTTAACAATAACCTTTAAAATACAAAAAGAACTTTTAAAATTGGATTCCATTTTATATTAACCCCATTTCACCCTATAAATAGTTAAATTTTTAAAAGAATTGAGCCTTAACCTGTCCTTTAAGAATGACATTGCCAACACAAAAAGTATCTATTTATAATCATTGTCACTTTTTTCATATCTACCCCATTTCACCCTATATATTAGAAAATTTGCACAACAAAAATCCATCATCTAAGTAGAACCTTTAGAGCAAAAAGAATTAATAAAATTGGACATAATTTTATTTATCTCACCCTAAGATATTTAGCTTAATTTTGAAAAACATCTAGCCCTAAATATAACCATCCAGACATAAAAATATTTGTTTAAATCGGAAAAGCTTAATTTTGATAAATGTCAAGCCAGTGATTTCGAAGTCTACTCTCTTAATATAACCTTTCAACACACAAAAAGTATGTTTAAAATGGAATGCTGTGTTTTTCTACCCCATTTCACCTTAAAATAATTAAATCTTGAAAAATGTCTAGCCCTTTAGTCTGTATATATGTAGTTTTCTTTGATTATAGCTTTTCAAACACAAATTTTTAAAGTCGTATTCCTTTTTTTAGTTTTTACCCTATTTCACCCTATGAATGGACCTTAATTTTGAAAAATATCTTGTAGTAAATCTATTCTACAAATATAACTTAACAACACAAACAAAAATTAAAATCGAATACTTCTTCCCTTTTACCCCAATTCACCCTAGAAATGCATTTTTTTTTTATAAAATTTTAACCCCAAAACCCTACCCTAAGAATAATTTGCTAAGCCCCAAGAGAATTTTTGAAACATAAAATCAAAATCTCACCAATACCCCACAAAAAAAATACAAATATTTTGATTTTAGCCTTAAAACTATTTTTTATCAAAATAAAATTTATTATCACTCCCCCCCTACATAGCTACAAATAATCAAAAATAATTCATCTGCAATGTCAGAAATATTTAAAAGTCGATATAAATATTTCTGAACAAAAGTTTTAAATCGTTGGAGCGGTTTTAAAAAAAAGAATATTTTTTTATATATCAAACTCTTAAAACATTTTTAAGGAAAAATTTTGGCATGTAAATCTTATTTATTTAATAATTAATAATTTAAAAAAAACATTCTGTGAGAAATAGTTAGGTACTATTAATTGTTGTGTAAAAAATTATAATTGTTGGTAGTAGATCGCACTACTTTGAGAATACGGAAAAAGTTTAATCAAAATCGTTGAAGCCGTTTGTAAGAAAAAAAAAATTATTTATTTTTATTAATTTTTTTCTTACAATATTTAAGTAAGTATTAAAAAACTCTTAAGTATCGAATATCAAAAAAAATCGATCATTTTGTTTTCGAAATATATATTTGATTTTCAAAAAAAAAATTTTTTTTAAAATCCAAAAAACATTTTTTTAAATTTTGGTACACAATACTATTCGAATTTTTGGGAAGCTTCTGTTTAAAAATAACTATTGAAATCAGCCATATCGCTTTTAAAAAAATCGAAAAATAAGTAAAACAAATGGTTCTTTGGGAGGTACCATTAATAACCATTTTTTGTAAAATGGTTTACCACCCAAAGGTAGCGATATTTTCCTAAATAATCCCCCCTCGATGACATCGCAACGTGTACCTTTATTTTTGGTTCTAAAAAAAAATTTAAAAATTATGTGGGGGAAATGACCAAAAAACGCTATGTACCAAGTTTGAAAAAAATCGATCAAGCCTTTTTAGTCCAGTCATCACGTCGTGAAAAAGGGCCTGACCTTGCGCGCAGAGGCACTGTCTGATTTTTTTTCATGGATCGATAGAGGCTTATTTAAAAAGCTTAAATCCAAATTTGCACCACCTGACAACTTTTTTTACCAAAGTTATTGGTAAAAATGTGTTTTTTGCCATTTTTTCGTCTTTTGTGAATATCTCGGCTGCAGTATGTCGCACAGAAAAAAATAAAGCATGGATTTATTTATAATAAGATTAGCTATTATATTATAAAAAAATTTATTTGTTTAAACAAATAAAAAAAAAGTTATAGTTAGTTAAAGTAAGTTTTTATTGTTTGAAAATCACTCTTTCGTGATTATTAAGAAAAAAGCTCATTTAACGATGAAGTTAAGAAATAAATTTATGAACATAGGTAAGTCAGCGCACCCACGCAATTTTATGTCTTTAGGTTTTATTTTATATCTCAGCCCCAGTATGTCGCAAAGTTAAAATTAAAAAATTTTATTGCTTATAATAATTCTTTCTATCAACTTGCGTCAAATTCAATTTGTTTAAACAAATAGAAAAAAAGTTACAGTTCATTAAAAGGTTTTTTTGTCTTGATTTTATACCTTTTTTCATAACTATTGAGAAAAAAAACTGTATTTAACGGTACTTTTTTTCAGGTTTACTTTTTTTGTTGTAGTCCTATAAAATTTCTATAAATAAAAAAAAAATAGTCCACTACGACAAACAAGAGCCAAGTTATTCATGAATTAAAAATGAGGCGTCAGTTTACCAACGCATAACAATATTCTTTCTTTTTTTTGTGAATAGGCTATTGATTATGTCCTAAAAAACAGGTCAATAAGAAAGTAAGACGGTCATGGAATTTTATTGTAACAATCATCAAAGGGGTCTTTGAAGATGAGAAAACAGCGGAGTGCTATTAAATTAGAGGGTGCATTTTGGAGAAAGGGGTGCAAAAGCACCCTTTCTGGTTTTTTGCATATAACTCGAAAACGAAGCAAAATTTCGAGATAATCCTCTAAACTTTTTTGTAGAGAATACAATTTACTATCAAAATGGATTTTTGAAAAAAAAAAATTTTAATTTTTAGTTCGCAAAATTTTTAAAAAAACATTCCCAAAAAATGTGAAAATCGCATTTTTTTGTTTTTTTTTTTTTTTACTTATTTGCTTATAATTTTCTTACCAGCAGAGATAGGTATAGGTATTCCTCCATATAAAAGAAAGATAACTAAATTTCCTTTAAATAAATTAAAAAAAGGAACGGGTTGGATAATAATCGACCGAGAAATAGTCGTTCAAACTGGGCTGATTTTAAGTTTTAAAGCTTTATGAATGACATTTTTGGCTATTTTGATGGACTTGTTAGATTATACACAAACTGGGTGTAGTATAGGGAGTCATGGCCAGTTTAGTCAAAAATAAAAGTCAAGTTTCAAATTTTTCGCAGTTTTAGGATTGCCATCTAATTTTTTCAAAATTTAAAATAATTGTCAAAATCAACACACTTGCTTTTACAAAGCCGGGCTTTGAGAACATGTTAGCAGTTAGTATACCTTCTCAAACGTGAAAAAATAATAGTGTTGGACCAGTTTTTCGGTTGAAGGTCCTTGCCAGAGCAGCTCCCAACATTTTCTAAATATGTAGGTATTAAAGAAATAACTTTTTTTTATTTTGGAATACCTAACTCGTCTGGCACTATTTTATCCATATAACGAAAGGCATAAACTACTTAATACCCCGGTTTGTGAAAGTAGATTTGTTAGTTTTGATAATTATTTAAAAAATAAGAGAACAAAAGGAAAAAAATCACCAACTTTATACCATTAAGGGCCGCCTGGCATGCATTTTCGACAGCCAAACTCATCTGGCACAATTTTGTCTCTATATAAGGAGACATTAGTTAACATATATTGAAAATCCGGCTTTGTTAAACAAGATTTGATAGTTATTTTAAATTTAAAAAAAAGTAAATTCTTATAATATCTACTTTAAAAATGTTGAGCTTGTCTGGCAAGGACTTTCAACCGTAAAACTTGTCTGGAACAATTTTTTTTCATGTACGAGGAGGTATAAGCTAACATGTGCTCAAAACCCGACTTTGTAAGAGCAAATGTGTTGATTTTGGCAATTATTCTTAATTTTGAAAAAAATAGATGGGAACCCTAAAACTGTAAAAAAATTGAAATTTGATTTTATTTTTGACTTAACTGGGCATGGCTCACTAATACACCCAGTTTGAGTGTATTATCTAACAAGTCCATCAAAATAGCCAAAAATGTCATTCATAAAGCTTTAAAACTTAAAATCAGCCCAGTTTGAACGACTATTTCTCGGTCGATTATTGTCCAACCCGTTCCTTTTTTTAATTTATTTAAAGGAAATTTAGTTATCTTTCTTTTATATGGAGGAATACCTATACCTATCTCTGCTGGTAAGAAAATTATAAGCAAATAAGTAAAAAAAAAAAAAAAACAAAAAAATGCGATTTTCACATTTTTTGGCAATGAATTTTTAAAAATTTTGCGAACTAAAAATTAAAATTTTTTTTTTCAAAAATCCATTTTGATAGTAAATTGTATTCTCTACAAAAAAGTTTAGAGGATTATCTCGAAATTTTGCTTCGTTTTCGAGTTATATGCAAAAAACCAGAAAGGGTGCTTTTGCACCCCTTTCTCCAAAATGCACCCTCTAATTTAATAGCACTCCGCTGTTTTCTCATCTTCAAAGACCCCTTTGATGATTGTTACAATAAAATTCCATGACCGTCTTACTTTCTTATTGACCTGTTTTTTAGGACATAATCAATAGCCTATTCACAAAAAAAAGAAAGAATATTGTTATGCGTTGGTAAACTGACGCCTCATTTTTAATTCATGAATAACTTGGCTCTTGTTTGTCGTAGTGGACTATTTTTTTTTTATTTATAGAAATTTTATAGGACTACAACAAAAAAAGTAAACCTGAAAAAAAGTACCGTTAAATACAGTTTTTTTTCTCAATAGTTATGAAAAAAGGTATAAAATCAAGACAAAAAAACCTTTTAATGAACTGTAACTTTTTTTCTATTTGTTTAAACAAATTGAATTTGACGCAAGTTGATAGAAAGAATTATTATAAACAATAAAATTTTTTAATTTTAACTTTGCGACATACTGGGGCTGAGATATAAAATAAAACCTAAAAACATAAAATTGCGTGGGTGCGCTGACTTACCTATGTTCATAAATTTATTTCTCGGCTTGTGTTAGTAGTTAAGGGCTGATTTTTTTTTAAATTGTAGGTAATTACAAAGACTTTAAAAGTAAAAAATAAAAACTTCATCGTTAAATGAGCTTTTTTCTTAATAATCACGAAAGAGTGATTTTCAAACAATAAAAACTTACTTTAACTAACTATAACTTTTTTTTTATTTGTTTAAACAAATAAATTTTTTTATAATATAATAGCTAATCTTATTATAAATAAATCCATGTTTTATTTTTTTCTGTGCGACATACTGCAGCCGAGATATTCACAAAAGACGAAAAAATGGCAAAAAACACATTTTTACCAATAACTTTGGTAAAAAAAGTTGTCAGGTGGTGCAAATTTGGATTTAAGCTTTTTAAATAAGCTTCTATCGATCAATGAAAAAAAATCAGACAGTGCCTCTGTGCGCAAGGTCAAATGACCTAATGACTGGACTATTTAGGCTGTAGATCAACGGACAGATAGACAGAATTGTGAGACCAACTTTTTTCGTTGGGTTGTAAAGTTTTTTGAAAATGTATTTTAGTAAATACTCGAAATTGGCAAACCAATTTTTTTTTCTAAGTCCAAAACAAATTGAACATAGTATGTGCATTCCTATTCGCATTCAATTTTTTATAATATATATAAATAAAAGTTTGGGGCCATTTATCATATCGAAAACTTACCACAAAATTATAAATAAAAAAAAAATACACAAAATCATGAGAAAAAACCCCAATTTACAAATTAATTGTTTTTGTTGTTTTCCATATAAGTGTTTGGGGGTATTTTTATTTTATGTTTGACGCCAAAGTTCGCGTATCCCGTTCCTGGCCTTAAAGCCTTTGTTTATAAATTTTAAAACATTGTTATCACTTCGATGGAAAAGAAATATTTATTAAAATTAGTTGGAAATATATTTCAAACTCAAAACTTCAAACAAAATTATTATCTGTGACTGCTGTTTGCTTAGGAAATACATAATACAAATTCCACTTGTCGCTGATATAAATTAATCTTGCTATCGTTTTAAATATTTGAAAAAAACGAACCTATCTTATGAGGAGAAAGAAAATAAATAAAATAAATGAAGAAAACAACTGGCACTGAATATTTAATTGTGTATTTAATTTTACAATATGTCTAACATGAGCATTTTTTTCGTTGGTTGGTTTTGTTGTCCTCAGGGTGTTCCAACCCGATTGTCCAGTTAAAACTGGGGTATAAGGAAAAAAATCCTGCTTGAAGTGGTGCTCAAACTCTCACTATTCACTAAGCAGTCAAGCATCTCATCCAATGAAACCCCCCCCCCCCCCCCCCAAGTAATCCTTTTCCATTGCCTTAGTCGTTTATGAGAAATGTAAAGGTGGAAACCCTTTTTTTGAGTAATTGTATAAAAAAACAAACTTTAATTTACTTTAAATTTCTTTTACCATATTTTTGCTTATAGGTATGTATAGTACTGTAGACCCCTTTTATATTTTTTTTTTATTTTCATTTATCTTTCGATTTCCTTTCCTTCAAGATTTGTCTCACAAAAACAAGTTTTTGAAGTCATAATCAAGAAAATATTTTTTTTTTGTTTTGTTTTTACCTACATCTCAAAGTTTCTCAAGGAAGGTACCTACCTAAACCTACCTAGCTAAAAGTATTTCCCTGAGGGGTGTTACACAAAATCGCCTCATAAATAAATCAAATTCAGGGCTTCCCGGTTATCCGGGGATAAACATTGCCAACACAATAAGATGTCGCATCAACACTTTCTCAAAAACAATTTCTGTTTGAAAATTTCTTTTTTAACTTCTTGTATATAGGAAATTTAACAATTTTCTTTTTTTTCTCTCTCTTCTTGCCCTTTTGAGAGGAGAGGACCTATTAAACTTTCCTGTTGCGTTAGGGAAACTCTAACAACACAAATTTTTTAAAACAAAATAAAAAAATAATGTAAGCTCGTAAAAAAGGAACCAACAACAACAACTAAAAAACAAAACAAAGAAAAAATGTATACGAATGTATAAAACAAATCTGAAAACTCGTAAGTAAACTCTGTAAGAATTCGGAAACCGTTTGCAGAAAGTTAGTTATTTAAGTTTGAATTGTTTTGCGTTATTACGGATGGCAAGCTTGTGCTTTTGTTCCTGGTTCCTGATGTTGCCTGGTGGAACTTGGTTCCTTGTTGTTTGGTGCGCCGCCGACGACAACGACAACGACGACTACGACGACGACGATGATGATGATGACGATGAATTCGGTGTCTTTGTTGCTGTTGTTGGCAGTTTCAGTTTCTTGGTTTCCGTTTAAAGAAGTTGGTTATATGAGGTTGTGCTCTAGCGTAGCGTGGGTTGGCTGATGATGACGAAAACAAAAACAACAACGACGACGAGAACGACTGCAAGAACTGCCGGAAGTTCAAAAAGTTTCTGGAGTATGCCCTCGCTTCTTGCCGCTGCACACAAGCCATCAGGCGTAACTTTTTTGTTTTTTATTTTTTTTTTATAGAAGGGTAAATCGTAACACATTTTTGTATACGAGACATGCTCATTTTGGAATTTTCCCTCGTTTCGTGTATACGATTGTGTTTTGCAAAAGTTTTGTCATTCCAGGCTCGCTCACAATAATTTTAAAGCAATGGAATTAGGTCGATTTTGTTTTGCCTCCTTAGATGAATGTAGAATGTAGATGTTGTTATAAGTGAAGTGGGGTTAGATACACTCATAATTTGTTTCAACCTTTTTTATATTGGCTTACTTTTGGCATTGGTGTTTAATTTGCAAGATATGAATGGAGTATAGTAGATCATTATTTTTGTTTCTTTTTTTTTATTGTTGCGAAGGAAAGAGATGGATCAATTACATTGTGAAGAGGTTTTTGATGGTTTTGAACTTTTCTTAACTTTTGGAATCTGCTGCTGAGGAATGAAAACAAAAATCTTGATTTAATTAAATATATAAAATATTTGTTGTAGAACATTTTTTAGGAACTCAAAACTGTAACAAGGAAATATAAAATGTAATCTTAAATTAACACTTTTATGGGTTGACTGCGTTCCTTGTTCGTAGTATGTAATATAAGTATGGGGCACTTACAAATGCTGTAGAACGATGGAAATTCGTAGAGCGGTAGGGATGTGCGTGAAGTTAGCACCGCCATTTAGGATTTTCAAAAAAAAAAAAAACATGATTGTGCTGTAATGGGCCCAACTTGTACTGCTATGTGCCGTATTTTTAAAAAATAATGCTAAAGGTTTGGTTTTTAGAGGGTACCCATTTTTTTTTAGCGTGAAGTTAGTACCGCCATTTTAGATTTTCGAAAAAAAAGTAGTGCTGTTTTGTGCTCAACTTGTGCTGGCTTGTGCCGTAAATATTTTTGAAAAAATCGCAAATTTGCAAATTTTACGAATGAAATTTTTGCGAAATTTCAAAATTTCTTAAAAAAAAAAAGTTGTGCTGCATTGTGCTAAAAAAATGCTACTAAGAACCAAAAAGAAGAAAAAATCGCATAATTGCATCTATTATGGCAAAAACTAAACTCTGCGAAGGGCTGAAGCGTTAAGTTAGCACCGCCATTTTCGATTTTCAAAAAAAAAATACAGTTGTGCTGCATTGTGCTCAACTTGTGCCGTACATATTTAAAAAAAAAATCGTAAACTTGCAAACCACGGCCAAAAAACAGTTTGCGAAGCGTGAAGTTAGCACCGCCATTTGCGATTTTCAAAAAAAAAAAAATGTGTTGTATTGTGCTCAACTTGTGCTGCCTTTAAAAAAAATCGTAGATTTGCAAATTTTACGAATGAAATTTTTGCGAAATTTCGTAATTACTAAAAAGTGAAAGTTGTGCAGCCATATTCCAAAGAGATACAAAAAATTCGCATATTTGTAACTTTTACGGCCAAAAAACAGTTTTGCGAAGCGTGAAGTTAGCACCGCCATTTGCGATTTTCAAAAAAAAAAGTTTTGCTGTATTGTGCTGACTTGTGCTGTAAATATTTTTGAAAAATTCGCAAATTTTCACATTTTACGAATGAAATTTTTTGCAAAATTTCAAAATTTCTTAAAAAAAAAAGTTTTGCTGCATTGTGCTCCAAAAATGCTACTAAGAACCTTTTCAAGTGTAACGAAAAATTCTTGTTACTAATATCGTGTAGTTAAAATGATAGTTGAAATAAATTACAAAAAGTACCTAATCGGTAAGGTACGTAAACATTTGAGAGTAAAAAGACTTCAAGAACTCTCAAGCTGCTCTCGAGAGTAAAACTCGCAAGCAGACAAAATCATTGAAGTAGCTCACTGAGGGGTAAACAACAATGCGAGAGTCACTTTCGAGAATTTTTTAGTGAAAGTACTCTCAATTGGAAATACACCTTAATATTACAACTCTGATACCTGATACTTCGAACTAACTTAACTTAAAGCATAGTAGGTATATAGCTGAAGCGAAATGAAAATTTCTATAGAATAATTGGCACAAAAAAATCGGGAATAAAATATTTCGTTGTGGTTTTTGTTATGTAGTACGCAGTTCGATAGTGAAATGTCAATAAACAGAAAATCGTTGTAGATTTCTAGATCCAAATCTCCACTTATTTTTCTTACACAACTAATTGACCGTAGAATTATTTCAAACCAAAATTTGACAGTTTATGTTTTATTTTGCAGTTGGATTTTATTGAAAATTTAATAGAAGCCAATACCTTCGAAAATGATTTAATTCAGTTTTAAGACGAAGACTTCAGACTTTGTACTGTTTTTTTTTTTTTTTTTAATTTATTTTGACATCTGATAAAACTCTCTATTTTATTCCGCAATCTTTTCGTTTATCATTTCGTACTCGAGTTGGAGACCCCAAAAATGTTCGTTTCACTTCAGCAGCACCTTAACCCAAGAGTACTTTCGCTGGAAATCTTTTGGGAGTTACTCTCGGGTGGCTGTCCACTTTAGAGTAATATTTTTGAGATTCTGATATCGAGAGTTGTCTGTTAGAATTTTGAGAGTTAATTTCCTGAGAGTACTATCGTGATCGTGGCCACTTAATAGCTGCTTATCTTCTGCTAGTTTTAAGTTGGCAACATTCAAAGTGAAATATATTCAGCTGCTTTAAATATTGGTGACGCCAAATCGGTGTGGACCCTACTCTATCAATAGAGCTCCACTGAATTTTGCCATAACATCTGAAAACTGAAAGCTCAGCTTTAAATTTTTGTTTCTATCGCGAAATGATTTATCAGTTGTTTTCCACAAAGTTCACAATGACTCATATTTCTCTACGAGTTGATTTGTTTCCATCGATGTCAACTGCTTTGCCCTTTTGCTTTTGACTCTCGACAACTACTCTCAAAATACGAACTGCGTGTGAATCTTGCAATTTAATCTCAGATAGTGATCAAATTATTGTGACCACTTGTAAGTAGCTCTCAAATAGTAAAAAGTCAACAACCTGTGAGCTACTCTCAAGACGGTTACCATTTGCGGGATTGCTCTCGAGAGCCAATTAAAAACTGCTTGCAGCGTTTCCATTTGAGAGTACTTTCACTACAAAACTCTCGATAGCGACTCTCGAATAGTTGTCTACCACTCTGTTAGCTAATTTTATGACTGTGCCCCCTTGCGAATTTTACCCTCGAGACCTTCTTCAGAGCTGATGGCCGCCTTTTTACTCTCAAATGGATATGCATCTTTAAGATGCGTTTAAATTTGAGCTGCTGTTTAAAGACTTATTTATAACCCTATTTATAAAACCTCTTTCATCGACTGTCTTAATAAGCCAGGACTAAGGCAAATATTTCTTGGCAGTCTTTAACACCTAAAAAGGATACCTGGCAATTTGTCTGATGGTTCTCAATTGTGATTTTAGGAATCCTTTGAACAGGGTTCCCTTGATATCTTCTTAGAAAATAATTTTCCAATTGTGCTTTATGTTGTATGGGACCAGATATGGATTCCAAAACAATGAATAACTAAGACTCCTAGAGGAATAATTTTATTATTTTTTGTTATTGAATACCTATTTATTTAAAAAAAAACACTGGCGTAGACCCTTTCAGAACTGTAAAAGAACTTTTTTATAGAAAAAATATTACTCATACGCCATACACTCAAATTTTATTTAGTTTTTTATAATTTATAATGTTTGGTATCAACAGATAAGTCGGCATTAAACGTTTAATTGAATATCAAATCAATCACAATAATGACAGACCTTATTAATACCTGACCTATAACCTTTCAGATGATGTAGACAGAAGTATTAACTTTGATAAAAATACCCATGTCAAAACTTTTTAAATGAAAATTAACAAAATTTCCCCAAAATAATCAGCAACCAAACCAAACAAAATAAAGAACTTTTCGTTTAACTTTGTCGATAAGTCTCAAATTCAATGTACTCTCAGATGTCTCTCTCGATGGTTTGAAAATCGAAACTTGACTTTTATTGGTTTTTAGCCTTTCACTTGTTGATGATATACTAAAGCAAAAACCAAACGAATTGTTGATTAAAGGTTTATGATTAGAATTTGTTTAAGTTCACTCTTGAATAAATTCTACAATCATTCTCTCGTTTCGCTCTATTTTTTTTAAAAACTTTAAATTTATTAAAAATTTGTGTATGTCTTTGAAAGCATACACAGTGCTTGTTATTTATTTGGTATAATTCTAAATTTACACTTAACCAAAATCTACACTCATCACAGGTAGATTTGACTCATACCACTATCACATCACATTAATTCTATTATTCCATGTTTCATTTCATAGCCACTTTGTTATATAAACACACTTTTCAGTTTTCACTAGGAAATTCAAACATTATGCCATAACTTCCTTTTTCATTCAAAATTCTCCAAAAGTAGATTCTTATATACACATTTCCACAGATAATTTAAGAAATTAATTAGCTTCAAAATAATAACATTTCTGCTTCCATTAGCCATCCTCATTTGCAATGAAAACATTTCAAAATCCTTGCACACTCCTTCCTGTATAAAGCACTCCTTGTGACTGTTTTTTTTTTGTCTAAGCCACCAAGACACATTCCATCCTCTACCCCCTCATAGACAGACACAGCTAAAATTTCAAAAAGCCACATAAGATTCTCTAAATGTTGAATGAAAAAACTTTTCTTCAACTTCAAAACTAAGTTTTCTATATTTTCTTCTTGTTCTCGTTCCTTTAGGACCTTTCTCTATTTTAGATCCTTGTGTCAAATTCTATGCCATAGGAAGGAAAGTGTGCAACAATTTAAATTTTATAAATGAATTTAGTTGTACATAGTCTCAATTTTGTATTTACAGTGCGGATCAGTTAATTGGGTATACAAAAATAAATTTGACTTTTTTTTAATTGTTTTTTTCCTAAAAATTAAAACTTTCTTGCGAAACACAGTTAAATTTTTGGATGTTGTGACTTTGTATATCATGTTGGAAAAAAAAACACATACATTCTTTAAAACTTTAATAAATATTTCACAAGACCCTCTCAAGACTTTTTTAGAAAACAGTCTTTTTCGTAACTCGTAAAAGTACTTTCTTCCTTAGGCCCTCGGACCTATTACATCCGCTGCGTTCCTCTTAAGGGACAAATAGTTTAAACTACTCCTAGGTGCTTTTACGTTATTACCCAAAAGTCTTCGAAAAGTCAAACACTATAAGTAAGTTTGGAAAAGTAAACTTAACTACGTTTTAAAGTATTTTAGTAAATCTATAAGCACTTTAAGTTTTAACAGTCTTGTAAGTATTTCAATAAGACCATCAATCTATTTTTTCCGGACCGATTTAATAAATTTTCATTTGTCTTTATCAAGAACATAGACTTTCATAAGAACACAATCCTATTTTTTTATAGGATGAAATTTTCTAAAAATGGGTGTGTTAGTGGGGGGAAAACTTCTGTGTGCATTTTTTTAAGGAAGAGTTAATGAATATTTGATATGTAGCTCAGATTGTATAGTAGGTATAGAAATATAACTGTCACTTATACAAAATTTGAAGAATACAAAATTGGTATGGCCAAACGAGTGAGGAGATATAGTTGAATGGCTAAAAAAAACATTATTTACCACAATTAGTTCCGAAAAATAGGTTTTTATCATTGTTGTAGATTTTGTTCACTTTTTAAGTAGACTCATTAACATGTTTGAAAACATTCATTAAAATCGTTTGAGTTGTTCTATTTTTATTAATTTTTTGTTCTACCTTCCCATTTAAAATAATCCACTATATGCGTATATGGCGGCCGCTCTAGTTGAAGCTAATTATTATTTTTGTCCTCATTTTAGAGCATTTAAATAAAAGCTTGTTCTTTAAAATATTTTTTTTTTCGATTTTTTCGTGTTTTAAGATCATGTTTTTAAAAATGTTCAAAAGTAACTATTCCGCCATTTTCGGTCGTCTTCCATATTGGATTAAGTAAAGTCATTTTATTTTCGTATTCTCCTTAGCGAACCCTTTCATTTGATACCCATGTCATTGGAGTGCACAAAAAGTAACTAGTCCGCCTTGGGTGGTCTGCCATTTTACTTTCGTATTCTTCTCAGCAAACCCTTCCATTTGATACCCATATCATGGTAGTTCACAAAAAATAACTATTCCGCCATCTTTGGTCGTCCGCCATATTGGATTTATAGTAATGTCATTTTATATTCGCATTCGTCTCAGCAAACCCTTTCCTTTGGTACCCATATCATGGGAACGCACACAAAATAACTAGTACGCCCTCTTGGGCCGTCCGCCATATTGGATTTATAGTAAAAAATCATTCATGTTTGTATTCCTCTCAACAACCCCTTTTATTTGATACCCATATCATTGGAGTGCACAAAAAATAACTATTCCGCCATCTTGGGCCGTCCGCCATATTGGATATCGAATGACAGTACTTGGCTTACCATGCACTGTCATCAAAACTTAACGTGTAGCCAAATTTCATCGTAATCGATTGAGGATAACTGTTTCAAAACTAAGTTTCAAGATTTTACTTGAGCATTCATACAAACAAACAAAGCACGTTGATTTAAAGCTTGTATAAAGCTTGTATAAAGCTTGTAAAAAGCTTGTAAAAAAGCTTAAATTTAAACAAATATTTGTTAGTATCTCTAATTTAGCGATCCGGAATGTATATCCATGCTATTAGGGCTATGAGGAGAGTCGACAAGCTTTCGAAACCTAAAACTATAATATTTTCACTTTGCAAGGCCGCCGACACCACCATACTAACCACCAGCACCTTCACCAACTCCTGATACATACGAAGTAAAGCGCCATCTATATTTAGTAGGAAACTACCAAAGAAGCACTTTAAAGTATATAATATATCTACTTCTACATGTATAAACATCTAAAAAAATATAGTTGCATAGATAAGCATATTTTGTGGGATAACGACTGACAAAGTTATATCTTTGAAAAAATTCCGAATAAATCCCGCACCCATTCTCTCTCTCTATACTCTGCCACTGAGTGACCCAGTTGCGCTCCTTGAATGCCACAAACAATTTCTTTCGCTTTTTTACAATTTCATTTTTCATTTTTTTTTTTTTTTGAAAAAATGTACAGAACATACTATAAAAGTCCGGATGGGCAAAGGTATCCATTTTCCTGACCCGGTCTCTCGGAAATTAGCAATGCAATATACCACCACCACTGGCAAACAACATAAAACAATAAAGTAGAACCGAAAAAGCGGAGTCCTGGGAACCTAAAGCTATACAATACTCGAAAGTCCAAAAGTGAAGTGTATGCGTATACATGCAGCTGGATATACATATATTTCGGTGAAGTAGCTGAAAGACCGTTCTCCTTATTATTTTTTTTATATTTGATTCTGTAGTCTTTAGTCGTCGTCCTTTGTTATAAAAAGGATATATCGATTTTTGGCTTTACGTCATCATCGATAAAGTCATCATTGCCATCGTTTTGGATAACAGGATGGATAAAACTCCTGTAAGAGGATGTCCCTTCTGTTTTATTTATCCTCATTATTGCATGCATAGATTCCAGAGGAGCTGTCTGTGTTCTGTGTATGACGTAAGTCCTTGTGTTTTTTTTTTTTGTATTTATTTATTTTTTGGGGCAAAAATAGAATGTCAGAGTGCAGAATATGAATGGACGACGGACAAAGCTTCAGATGATATTTCGATTTTCTCTCGAATTTTTGTGTAAGTGGTGGTAAAAAGGATGAGTATTATAGGTTGGCTGTGTGTGTGTGTGGTGTCCTTACCTCTGCTCTAAATGTTATTAGAAAGTAGAAGAGCCGTTTGTTGGGGGTGTGATTTTTTTTTTAAGGAGATTGTTATTTGGGAAGCAGCAGTATCGAGTTTGTCTATATAAAAAGCTTTCAAAGGATAATGGCCATTAATGTTGGTCTTTTCGGTGTATTTTTTTTTGTATTTTTTGTTTTTCATTCTTGTGGGTTTTATAGAATCCTGAAGAACAGAGAAAAGTGGCTTAGTTAACAGTTATTACATGAGGCTTTTAAACATTTGCATATAAATGATTTGGGAAGCAAATCGGTTTGTCATAATGTTTTGATCATCATAGGCTTCTCTATTCATGGAAAAAGTTTTTTTTTTTGTTGGTTCATTTGAAGACTAAACAAAAACAAAAACAATATTTCCAACAAAAACACCTTATTTTTCATGATGGGCATTCATAATGCTTCTTCCAGTGTGATGGGGGGAATAATTTGCTTTTTGAAGTGAGATCAAATTAAAAAAATGTTTGGCCCTGATTATATCACTACAGCAAAAAAAAAAAAAACATGTACGTCTACAACAGGCGTGGAAGAAGCGTTTTTTCTATACTTTATTTTGTTTGGCTTTATCGTTGTAGATTAGACAGTCTTTCGTAAATTGTTTAAACGGTCATTTTTAAAAGAAGGCGAGTGGTTGTTAGAAGTAATTTGGGAAGCATTTTTGAAAACAAAGTAAGTAGTCTTTGGAATAAATCTATTTGTGTTTTTGGTAAGGGCAAAAGTAAACAAAACAAACATTACATTAATGAAAAATATTCGGAGTAAAGGCAGAAAAGTCGGCCGGCCTAGACCTGGGCTTAAAAATTCATTTAAAAATTGGAAAAACGTGTAGGTATCGATTCAAATACGATACCTATACACCATAAGATTTAGGGCGGGTGCAAAGTTGGTTGAATGCAAAGTCTCTTTTGCATTTTAAGAATCTAGAATTTAAGAATCCTTGAATTTATCCTATAATCCTATTCATTTTATTGAATGCGGGTCTTCTTTCCATTTAGTGATTCTTATTTAGTGGGACATTACCCCCAACATTTTTACTTTGGGCTTGAGTCTCACTTGGGTGGGACATAAGTCCCAAATTCAATTTCGGCTTTATGACCCATTCAAGTGGGACATAGGCCCCACTCTATGTCCCTGCGCCCAACGAATCTGTATTTAAGGTTTTTTTCTGCGACAACTTATTTCAACCGTTTGTTAAAAATTGACGTATTTTTAATGCTTCTAAAAATCCATTCACTCGGAAACACCAATCAATTACTTTTTGTGACAAAATTTAAAATTTTATATCTTACTTGAACCAAAATATACTTTTCTGATGGGGTTTAATACGTTGAGTTGGACTCTGGCCTCAGAATTCCTCTAGCACGTCACATTTGTGAGATATTCTAATCATGCGTTCTTAATGCAAAGGCATTTTTTTGGAAGTAAATTTGTATTATCGTTCTGAATGAATTTCCTTAAAAATTCTTTTTCAATTTTTTTGAATACCTTTATTCATCTTCGTGAAATCATTACTTAGTTGTTAGCCTTCGTCGTAAACTACCTTATTTGAAAATATGCTAATAATCAAATAATAATGTGCTCAAAACGGTCCTTATTAGCGAACAAATTGTGGAGTATTTTTGATTTTTTTTCCTGCTTTATGTCTTCGAGGTTACTGAATCCGATTCTGAAATGTTGCCCCTAAAATTTCGTGACGCAACATTCAAACATTTGTAAAATCAAAAGACTTAAAATAAAAAGGCTTCGAAATTCATGACCCAGAACTTTGCAGACGATTTGAGTATCATATTTTGTACTGTCACCAGTGGCGTGAAAATAGTTCGATTTTAAAAAATGAAACGGCATTCGATTTGTCACGACAAAATCTCGATACGATATTTTTTATTTTTTTTTATTTACCGTAATAAATAGGTTATGATGAAAAATGTAGGAAGTGCCGAGAAGAAAACCTTGAAAATTTTTCGACTGTTACCAGCGCCCGTAAAAATGCATTGATTTTGAAAATTGAAATGGCTGATAGGTCGATTATTATATGATTTTGTGCAAAGAGTAAAGAATGTTAAATATTGTTTTATTCAAATTTTCTCAGAAAAAGACTCAATGATTTTGATAAAACTTCGAAGCTGCGATGCCCTCAGGAGATTGTCATCATCTTCATCATCGTGTCTTGTAACCCCGGCTGGAGCATAGGGCGTCAACAAAACGTCTCCATCCTTCATGGTACTTTAGCTTCGGCCACGTCTTTCTCTGGGATTCTACTTCCGGTAAGACAGTTGATTTCCATGTTGTTCTTGGTCTTCCAACTCGCCGTGTACCCTGAGGATTCCATTCAAAGGACTGCTTTGCAATTTCATCGTTTGGTTTCCTCTGTCTGTGACCAATCCAACGCTATTTACGCTTTCTTATGTCGACGTCCAGCCGCTCTTGACTTGTTCTGCGCCACAATTCTTCATTTGATATTATTTTTGGCCAGCGAATCTTAAGAATGTGGCGAAGACAGCGATTCACAAAAGCCTGCAATTTCCTCGCAATGGTAGACGTGACTTTCCAGGTTTCACAAGCATATAACAGCAAGGACATTGAATTCGAAGAATTTCAACTTAGTGCATAAGGAGATTTGACTGGATTTCCAAATTGGGGACAGAGTACCGAAGGCAGCACCAGCTTTATTTATTCTACTTTAAACGTCCAGATCTGTACCACGATATGCAGAAACAATACTGCCAAGATAGTTTAACTTTTCGACTTCCTCCACTGGCGTCTCTTGTAGAATAATACGCTGCTGTGTGGAGCTGTTTATTGCTGTTTATTCTTAGACCACTTTAATCTCCCATTACTTGCAGTGTTTGGCACATCCCGTTCAGCCCACTGATGTTATTTGCCAGTAGACATATGTCATCGGCATAGTCCAATCTAAATGACTAAGCCTTTCGAACGTTCTCCATTGAATTGTCACTCAGCTGTACCAACACTGGCCGTCAATACGTCGTCCACCGCCAGCAGGAAGAGAATTGGCGATAGAACATCTCCTTGTCTCACACCCTGTTGCACTCCGAAAGAGTCGGATAGCTCATTGTGTAAAGCAAAACACATTGCTTTGTTGTAGGACTCTTTAATTATGGCAACTATTTTTGGCGGAATTCCTCTACCAAACAACGATCTCCATACACATTCTCGGTTAACTCAATCGAAAGCCTTCTCAAAATCCACGAACATGAGGTAAAGCGGTGATTGAAGTTCCATCGAATGCTCGAGGACTACGACACACGATAGACCACTGCGGAAGCCAGCTTGATGCCTCTTGAGTGTAGACTCGATTCTATCCTTTATTAGCTCGAGAATGATAGTTGCTATTAGTTTTGGGAAAACGGACAAAACGGTGATACCACGCCAATTGTTGCAATTCTTAAGGTCACCTTTCTCTGGCAGCTTAACACTCACACCATCCTTCCAGTCCAGAATACTAGCTGCTGTTACGGGATCGGCTTTCAGGAAATTCAGCTGGTATTCCGTCAAGTCCAGCTGCCTCGTTGCTTATTGATGTTTGGATTTCCGATTCTGACGGGGGTTCGATGTCAATACCCCCATAGGACCTGCGCATCTCGTTTATTTGGGGCACTTCAGCACTCTGCTCAACTGAATCCTCATTTAGCAGGGCACAAAAATGGCCCTTCCATCTGCGTAGCTGATCCTCAATTGATACCAAAAGTGTGCCATCCACATCCATTACAAGATGATTGGTGTTGCTTTTTTTCCCAATAACATCTTTGGCTATTTGGTACAATTCCCGGATATTTCCTCTTCTTGCAGCGTTTTCCGCATTATCTGCAAGTCCATCTAACCTCACCCTCTTGTCACGTCTCACACATCGATAGACCATCTTATGTGCAATACGATACTCTCTTCGCAATTCTGCTTTAGTTGAACATCTGCTTCGGCGTTTATTTGCATTTTCAACGATTTGCGAAGTTCGATTTTATCCCAGGTGTCTTGGGATATCACCCCACATCTTGTCAATTATTGAATGTTGGACTCCGTTTAATGATGAGGCTCTGTCGTTAAGAGTCGTGACATAGTTTTGACATATGTTGGGGTCATTTTAAGCATTCGTAATGAATTTTGAGCTCTTTGCTGCATACTGCGCTGGTTTTTGTACGGCAGTTGTTCGTAGTTTGAGGCTCATCAGAACCAAATGGTGGTCGCTTCCCACATCGGCATTTCTTATACTCCGGACATCACACATTGACTTCCTCCATCGCTGCTAAATCATGATGCACCCAGTCCCACCTATCACAAGACAATTCGCGTTACAAAAGTCGACAACCAAGTCGCCATTATCGTTCCGTGACCCTAAGCCATTTTTCCCATCACGCGTTCCAGCCCGTAATTGTCTGAACCGACTTGGGCATTGAGGTCTCCCATGACGACTATGATGTTGGCTCTCAGAACACACTGTGTAGAACGCGAACATGACCAAAAACTGATTCTTTATCTAATACCAGATTTAAAAAAAGGCTTATTTTTAATAAAGTTAAGTGGAATGTATACATAAGGGTAGTCGTTAGAAAAGGCCATCTTGGATGTGCCTGAATCGCTAGGAAAAAAAAAATTCCAATTTTGTTCAGGGGTGGAATCGGCTAAGGTGATTTGTGATAGTTGACAGTCACAATACTCAAATTCCGTCTGCGTAAGGTGATTGTCACATGTGATAATCATATTTTTGTGACTTTTTCTTGTGACAGCTATTTTGTTGTCATTTTCATATAAAATCCAAATTGTATTTTGAATTTCTGAGGCTGAAAAAGAAAAAACTTAAATATGTGCCTGTGAAATCATTTTTATGAAACCAAAATGAGGAAAATAAAAAAACATTTGGGAACCTACAAGGGAAATATGCGACTCCTGAAGATTAACATCAGAAGCAAAACCGAGCACATAATTCTGTCCACACACATAATATGTACGTACATACATATGTACAGTACATATAAGTTCTAGATTATTTATTAATAATTGACGTTCACAAATGTAATCTCACTACAATAAAAATAAGGCGAAGATGATTTTAGACCACATTCGCTTTCATGAACTCGATTTCGAATCTTCCCATTCAAAAACTTCCGTTTTTCCAACAAACCAACAAAATATACATATTTCTTTTTTAACCGAAGTAGCACACGCCGGGTATCCACTAGTACATTAGGTTCATAAGACATTCGGCTAGAAGAAACACATTTCCTATTTGTATACAAAATATTGGTCGGTTCCCAGATTCACCAGCTGGAGTTTGATTAACCCACATCTCTCCTATTTTCCAATTCGAGTTGTGTGCAAATGCAATTTTCTTGGATTTGGTGGATCCCAAATGCAGGTTAGTTCGTAATGGGCAGCTAAAATGGGCAAATTTTAATGTGTGAGAAAGATTCTTAATGTTTCAAAACCAAATAAATGAATTTTTGACAGCTCTCAGTACTTGTCTATCAAAGTGATGCCAATTTTATAATAATTTTTGGTGATCACCTTACACAGACGGAAAATAAACTGTGATCACATTTGATTATCATAAATGTGACAATCACCAATCACCTTAGGCGATTCCACCCCAGGTTTTTATTTTCATCCCCGCTGTAGAGGTTAATTAAACTCTCTATTTTTTTTGGTGATTTGCATAAAATCTTCCAAAAAAATCAGAGCTTGTAGGTCGAAAGTAGATAAGAAAAAAATCTAAAGGGAAGGGGGTAGCATTTCCATCACCCGCTTGAACAGGAAGGACAGTTTTACAAAAAAAAAAAAAATAATTAAAAAAATAAATTTAAAATTAAATTTTTCTTCAAAATGTTGAGTTTGAAACAATAATTTGTCAAAGCTGTTTCCAAAAAGCTTCAAAACAATACCGATTTTTTTTTCTTCATTTGCAACTGATTAAGGCCCAATTATAAAATCCAATTATAAAAATTAAAAAAAAAACATATAACGACCACCCAGGGACTTAAAACTAGTGACATCTCCAAATTTCCCGAAAACGTTGAAGTGAATATGATGTACCAGGGTTTTAAATGGGTTCAAATCGTTTCTGCTCAAATAGATGTGTCCTTTAGCTCATTCAAGGCGCTTTTAAGAGACAGTCGTAGAAAACAGTTATGTAATGCTTCTTAGACCTTTCAATATTGTTTGGAATTTTTGTATACACTTGGCTTAAATGTTTGGATAGAAATAAATGGCTCAAGCACAACCATCTACCTAAATCCTTTTATCTATGAAAAAAGATGTCTTTTTTTATAAATTCTTCGAACTCACAAGAAAGTTTGTAAAAAATTGGGAAACAGTAACAACGTTTTTCCTTTGATACTAAACTATTTCATTTGAATTCAAATATGTAGTTACATCTAATTATTTCTTTACAAAATTTAGCTAGGAATTGATTAAAATAACAAAGCCTACATCTTGAAATTAATTATTCTATACCCCTTTATATGCTTTAATAGCTTTAAATATTAAATTCAAAGCAGTTAGTACCTATAAACTAATACATATTCAGAAATAATAACTTCAAACATCGCATTTTAGCATAACATTCCAAACGCACATACATATTTCACATCATTTTGACAATAATCTCACCATAATCCGCTAATAATTCAAATTGTTTTGAATGCACACATTCAGCCCAATTTATCGGTTTCTACATCAATTACCTCAAGCAAACATTCTAATCTATTGGACCTGCAACGCAATTAAATTGTTTCAATTTAAATATCCGCCTATATTCTGCCCCCCTTTGCTCACATCTCTAATGTGGAATTACGAATGATTTAAGTATACACAAACACATATACAATATAAATACATTTGTGTATCTTTCAAGAGTAATCAAAACAAGTAATTTTATCATTGCTGGGTTAAATTAGCGCCTACGCATCCTTTTGCTAAAAGTCCATCCATCCATTCAACTGTAGGTAAACATTGAAACAAGGTGCGTAGCACATATCGTTTGGATATTTCGGACCACTTGGACTGAACATTGATTTGAAGTGTACATACTTACATACAACCTTATACGTTTATTCCTTTTAAATCATTATATAGAGGAAAAGAGCAAACGAATTGCCTACGCAGTTCTCTAAGCCCACCTCTTGAATTAATGATCATGCTGAAGATGATGAGCCTGGGCCGGCCGCGGCCAGCCGTTCCCTTCTTTTTATTTCTTCTTAATCTTGTTTTATTGTTTTTTTTTGTTGTTGTTTCTTCATCGGTTTTTCTTTTGTTATTAAATTATTTTAATACCACTTAGACGGTTTTTTATGTTTTACAGCTTTTTGGTTTTAAATTTTATGTAATTTTCGTCGTTTGATTGATTTTTAGCCTAAAATTGAAGATGATAAATCGAAATGAAAAGAACGGAAAAAGAAAAAAGCAGAACGTGTTGATGATGTTAACAAAACAAAAGAAAACTCAATTTAACGGGTCATTGTGTGCTGATTGAATGGTTCAGACTTAACCCACACACTACTTGGACCATTCTTTTGTTTTGTTTGTCATGAAAAAAAAGTTATAACAAACAAACAAAAAAATTCAGACAAAAATGCCACCCAAGCTTCGACAAAAAAAATCTTATAAAAATATATAATACACAAAATTTTTCTTCAGCAAGGCAACATTACTAATAAGTACTCGTAGCTCCCACCTTTTTTCGGCTTTCGTTTCTCGTATGTCTATACAAAAGAAAAAAGTTATTATTATTTTTATTTTCGATTGAAGACTCTGCGAAAAGTGTTGCCGTAACTTCAAGGACAACAGAAACATTTGAAAACTGTCGATTGAAAAATGTTGCGTCGCTATTTTTATTTCCACAAATTAATAATCCCTCGAAATTATAATCTGGAAATTAGAATGCCCATTTACAAACATTTATTTATTTATACAAAATTAATGAAAATTAGAAAATAATTTTAAAATGTAAATAGTTTTCAATTTTGCAAAGCCTTATTCTCGGTGTCAATTTGGAGTAATTTTCTTAAAAACAATTTGTTATTTATAAGATTCTGGTAACATAAAAAAAAAAATAATTTGTAATGCCAATTTTGAAAAAATCCAAATTAGTTTCTTTCCAAATATGCAATATTATTGACATTTTAATGGAGCTTTTGTATAATTTTTTTATTGAAATCAGTTCAGCCGTTAATGAGAAAATCGAAAGTCAAAAAATCGTTATATGTATGTCAGGTACCGTTGATAACAGTAATAATACCCTTTTTTAAATCGTTATGGAGTCGTTTTTGGGATAAGGTTTTCCTTAACAGTTGTATGACAAGTACCGTTATTTTAAGGACTAAAAAAAAATCAATTTGTGAAAGAATAATGTGTTCCTATCCTATCCGGCTTCGTTTGATGCATGATTCTCGATCCATAAGCCAATATATAAAGGATTTCGGAATTCGCCTTTGATATGAAGGCAACTGCCCTTTCAGATAAATAAGGTTACCACCGTGACAGCAATTCTTAAGAGCTACCTTATGACATGAACTATTATAAAATAAAATTTTAATCCGTCAGGATCAAATGGAGAGTGGATTTCACTAACAGAACTACTTTAGCAGGGTGGTAATCTCCTGCACTCTAACAGTGTGCATCGTATGAGTATCAAGTAAGCAAAGCAACTTTGACGAATCGAAAAAAGGTTAGGTGGATAACTTGCCGTTGATTAGTCGTTAATTAGTATTTACACCGTCGAATTAGCCGTTCAATGTTTTCTATGTTTTTTTGGGTGCTTTGCTTATTTAATATCAAGTTAACAAAGCACCCTGTCGAAAATCAGTAAAAACTTCTTGCTAAATAATTTGCCGTTGATTAGTCGTTAATTAGTTGTGACAAATTCAATTTGATCGTGCAATGTTTTCTTTGTTTTGTTGGGTGCTTTGCTAACTTGATATCAAGGTAGCAAAGCAACTCTCACGGATCGAAAAATGGATAGGTGTATAGTTTGTCGTTAATTAGTTGTGACAGTTTTGAAACAGCAAATTATTCACCTACCCATTTTCGATTTGTCAAAGTTGCTTTGTTAACTTGACACTCATAAAAAATAAATAACCCAAAAACACATAGAAAACATCGAACGACAAAATTTATTTTTTCAAAATTAATTCACGACTAATTAACGGCAAATTATTAAGCACTAAAATATTAAATTTTAGAAGTTTTTACCACTTTTCAAAACACAAAACATAGAAAACATAGAACGACAAATAAAATTGTCACAACTAATTAAGGACAAACTATGTAACTATCCTGTTTTCGATCCGTGAGAGTTGCTTTGCTAACTTGATATCAAGTTAGCAAATCACCCGAAAAAACATAGAAAACATCGAATGACAAATTCAAAATTGTCACAACTAATTAAGGACTAATTAACGGCAAATTATATAACTTGACAATCATGTGCATCGTGGCAACTAACATACAAAATTTCAAAAGTGTTATACCCTGGTCCAATTTATTTTTGCAGTACAGGGAAGATAGGATATTTGCCTTACACTCTGACCACAATGGATTTCAATAAGCTATCTTTATTTTAAAGCTCATAAAAGGTTGACGTAGTGAGCATTATAAGTTGCCGCAAATCTCACAAAAATATCAATAGGCTTACCAACTGTTAATATTTATAGTCGGACAATGATACCACCAAAAAGTAAGAAAACAGGCGCGTTTTCTTAAGGATATTCCCAGTAAGCAATAACCAAAGAAAAAGTGTTTAGAACTCCCATCAACTGGACAGTAGGCACTCTGATTGAAAGTGTTTTTTGAATGTAATAACACAATGTCAATAAGGGTTGATGGCATATTGGAGATCCCGATCAGTCTCCTTTCAGCTGGGGAGCAGATAGGTCATAGTGGGATGTACGTGGGTTTAATGAAGATTACACAAACAATTTCCATGTAACACAGTAATTCAGTTTTTTTTTTTTTTGCAGTAGAAGTTAAGTTAAGTGATGTAAAAGCAGCAACAGAACCAGTGTTTTTGAAAAAGCTCTCCCATAAGGCCTGTACTGCAAATATAAATTGGACAGAGTTACAGTTACTGCAACTTAAGTCACCGAAAAATATGACAAAACGGGTTACGAAGACCGACAGTAAAATGTCGACTGGTCGATTTTTATCGATTATATCAAGAACAGTAGCGTAATTAGAAACTTACAAAATTATAAAATTTCCTTCAATTCGCATAAATTTGAAACCTTAACACACAGAAATCGGACTCTTTCAAAGCATTTGCAGAGCAAGAAAAATTGATCGCATGCGCTTAATGGGAAACAATATAATGTTGTGGATGAAAATACCTCTAAAAAGTCTGAAGTTCTCAGTTTTTTTACTTCTCTGGAAAAAAAGTGATTTCAGGGAGATTGGTTGATATTTGGATTAAAATAAACTTTTTTTAGTCAAAATATAGTAAAGTCGGGTGATAATGCACCACGGGAGATATGGCACCCTTTAAATATTTCCTACTTAATTAATTATTTTTAAAACAAAAATATCAGAATATCATCAAGTTTAACTTTAGCTCTCAAATGATGCTGTTAAAACTGAAGTAGCTTTTTTAACTTTAAAACCACAACCGAAAGTAAAATAATAGTGACTATATTTAAGTCAATTTTTTTTTGTGCATAACATAACAAAGTGCAGCAACGGAATTATTTGGCACCAGGTGCTCGCTTTAACGAAAAAAAGAAGAGTGATGCGTGTTTATTTGTTTTTAATTATCGCAATTTGTAAGCATACTTGCTTTGTCTGAGTAATTTGAAAAAATAGTGGTAATATCAAAAGAAAGATATGGCACCCCTTAAGCTTAGTACAAATTTCAATGGTGCCATTGCACCCACTACTACATTTTGGTAATTTTTCATTGACTTTCTAGGACCGTTTTTTTTATTACATTTGAGCCAAAAAGTGCATTATTTGACTTTTCTCATTGCATTTGACATTAAACTGCATTGAGTGTGGCAAAAATCCATACAAAAAGTAAAGTTCCATATCACCCTCTAGCAGGTGCCATATCACCCGCCATTTTTTCACATGTCTTTTTTTTAAGGTATTTTAATTTCTTTTAAAAATATGTGTTTTTATAAAAGCTTTCGTAACCAACCTATTTTTTTTGTTTTAAAATTAACATATATAAAAGTTTAAAATAAAAACCATTTTTACTTTGTGAGTTATAAAGAAAATTGAAAATGGGTGCCATATCTCCCGACTTTACCCTTATAGTTTTTCCCCCACCAGTCAAGCTATTAACTGTCAAATTCCATTGAAGGATGGCTACGATGTCGTTGGATTAAATACCTCTAAAAACTGCGAAATTTTTAAAACTTTTTTAGTTTTCCTGAAAAAAGTTATACGTATAGGACAATTAGTTGAAATTTGGATCAAACTAAATTTTTCCCGTCAAAACATAGTTCTGTCCCTATCTGTCAAGCAAACAACTATTAAATTCCATTGAGTGATGGATGTGATATCGATAGATTAAAAAAAATTCTGCCAAAATCAGAAATGTTAACAGTTTTCTACTGCTCCCACTCAGTATGCTGATTCCAACTTGATTTAACTCCGCTTGGGAATCAATTTAAATTCTTTATTGAAGAAAATATTTTCCGTATCTGTACGAGTATTTCAGGTACCAGCAGCTACAACTGTCAAATTGTCCGCTTGGAAAAAAAATCCGAGATAAAATTTGTTTTGACAGATAAACTTTGTCGCTTTATCTACGTATTAGGCCTTACCGATTTATAAAAATGTCGACATTGTGAAATTTCGACTTGACAAAAAGTCGGCAAGCCTTAAGAAAGTCGAAAAAAATATCGACTTTTATCGACTTGTCGGTATTTTTTCCCAGACAAAAAATTCGATAAAAATCGACATTTTAACTGTCGATATTTTTTCTGTCGGCCTTTTGTACGTAACCCTAAGAAATGTTTTAAATGTTTTCAGAAAATAAGTACAAACTAATGTTAAATAAATTCTTGCTTTATTTAGTAACGGGACCTTAAATTATTTGATGTTATGGAAATTTTAAGGCTCAGCTTAAGACAAAATAGGGCATATTCATAGATGTTGCTTAAGCTATTGCTATTAGTGGGACTGTTAGTGAGACAAACCTTTCATTTTGACCTGACGGGCTTTAGTATACAAATAGTTCATGTCCTAATTTTACTTTTAAGAAGTGTTGCCAAAGTGAAAACACTGTCAGAAGGACAAGAGAAGGGTTGCCACTTACCAGTTAAAATGCCGAAATGTTGCTTATTAATCAAAAACCAAGGACGATGACCCGAGAACTACCGTTGGCTTCAGCACCCTTGAAACAATAGGACTACATTATTGATTTTCTCCCACCCTGTGCTGGGGAGGGGAGTATGAAAAATTAGCAAACTTAAATATTTATCTTGGAATAATATAAGCATATGACACATGTTTTAAGGGCATTTTTTAGTACCCAATCTTACTAAATCAGAATGAACTCAATACAATCACCTTAAATAAATGTTATAGTCCTTTTCATAAATGATGACTGAATTTTTAGTGAAACAAGTAAAATATTACCAAATTCTGACAGCGTTGTCATGAAACTTGGTCCACATATTTAATTAATCAAAAGCAACAAGAATCAAAAGAGTCAAAAAAATATTTGTAGTGAAAGGGTGTTTCTTTTAATAAATTAGAAAAAATTTGAACTACTACCATGAAACCACTCCCAATATGTGATAATCACCTCATTTTCGACTAACGATTATCAATAATTTAAGACGACTCCACCCTTTTTTTCATAAGAATATCTTTTGCATTTGAAATAAATTCATTTGAAGGAGTATCTTCCTCACTTAAAATTAATAAATAATAAGCTTCCATTGAAGTGAGAAATGAATATACACTAACAAGTGAGAAATAGGTAGGTACTGAACTTTCCTTGAGAAATTATTACACTTATGATGACAGCAATTTTTAATTACAATATCGCTTACTATATTCTGTGTATGGGTTAAAATCAAACTTTGTCACAATTGTAACATAAACTTGTCACTCGCGTAACAATTTCATAGTTTTGTGTCACATTTTTAAACTGTTAAAAAATTGACTTTCAGTGATATGTTTTGGATATAGAATAAAATATAAAACATATTCATTATGTTTTTTTTACAGAATATAAACATTAGATGCTCCATTCGCAAATCACCAATTTTCTTCGGTCACACTCGTAACGAAACTAAATTGAAAGCTTTGACTTAACCTTGTTTTTTTTTTATTCAATACATAAGGACACCAATGAATGTTATAACTTATAAGTACCTACAGATGACTCACATTTTGTTTATTTAAAAAATCATGAACCAGTGTCATAACCGTCACACTGAAAACACAAATTTTGCTTAAATTTATCTGAGCACTTTAAAGTTAAAAGCATTTGACCTAGTATGAAACAAAAACTATATTGGTATTAATTTTATATCATACACATATGTTTATAAGTAGAATTTAAATTTTTGGTTGCTTTAAATGTTCGACGTCAATTGCAATAAAAGCGTGAATATATAATTAACTTTAATTATATTCATGTCAAATTTTCACAGAAAAAGCTTTTAGAATTATAATAGCATTAAATCTATATGAAAGTAACTTAATATGTGCCATCACATTCCGAAATACATACCCACGTTCCTGTCAAATGCTGTTATGGTCTACCCATATATCGCTTAGAACATGCATTACATACATATTCGAACGTTCAGGTGCTGCTTTGAAAATCCTGAAAACCAAAAACCATTTTGGCTAACAGACATCGAACAATTTATTTATGTATGCGCGCCATTTAAAAGCCATTACAGATTGCCCTAAACTTTGATTAGTTTCGCTATCAATGTGTGACCAGATACATTTCACTAAACATAATGGCGGACTTCAATTCTATCCCATATAGAGCTTCTATTAGGTATAAGGATTCTCACCGCATCCCACCTCGCATTACCACCACTAGCTACGGTACGACAGAGCAGTAGCAAGAGCACATATAACGTTTTGAATTTCTGCATCGATAAACTGAAACAAAAGATCAAACGAATGAACATAAAAAGAATTAAAATATTTGACGAAATGGCGAAGCGGACTGGAGCAAGCTCGCTCAAGCGGCACACGGGCACTACACAGTCAGACGACGACATCTCTATATTTTAGAGTAGATTATGCTTTGGCATCGTAAAAACGAATTAGAATCAATCCGGAAATAACTCATTCATTTCAACACTCTTTTGTTTATGAATGATGGCGGCGGTGGCGACCGGGTGTCATGATACATCAACGTCAGAGATTGATTTCCTCCACAGAACACATAGAGCTATAATAGTCATCTCACAATCAACCTTTAGCTTTTTTAGCACACTGCAGCAGATATTTTTGTGTATAGCTAAATGAGGTTTGTTATGATGAAGCTATTTTTCTACGTATAAATGGCAGGAGTATATTTTGTGTACAATAGTGAGTGATGCCACGTCAATGGACGCAGATACAGAAACAATGATAACTAGATTGCGCGAAACTAAATTAAATATAAGCGGAGCACAGGGTGTTGTTAATAATTTTTTGAAATTAGAAATATCTAAGAAATGCTATCATGCTTCATGCAAAATGTGACACACTATTATTTAAAGAAAATATACTTTCTAAAAAATGCCTCCGCAAAAAAATCCTTTGAAAATTCACGAGCCATTTAAAAAAAATGAAGAAATTTGTAAGAATGCAATCTTTTGTGAATGCAATCTTTGAAAATCACTCGTTGAACTCAAAATTAATCAATTGAATGCAATCTTTTGAGAATTCGTGCATTTTTTTGCATTTGTTTTGCATTTTTTTTTACATCTTTCACATTCTTTTGTTTTTTCCATAAGCCTTCCATACTGCGGCCCCGTTAAACTTTTTTCCCAGATACTACGATGGGCGTTTTGCTTTCCAGGCCCACCGGTCTCGCCAGGGTCGTCCTGAAGGAAACCATAAATCTCAGAGGAAAAGGTTTTACAACCTTACAACAAAATCTTTTGGGAGCGGTACAATATCCCGCAAACCAAAATCTCGGAAAGTAAAAATCATGTTTTTCATAATATCGCAATTGAAAAATCTCGATTTTAACAGTCTCGCATCAATGAATCGCTCTGGGTTTCGCACTGAAAAATAATAATCCCACAAATGGAAAATAAAAAATTAAAATCTCGTGCGAAATTTTTATTTGCGATTTTTTTATTAAAAAAATGTATTTGTTGCAATACAACTTTATTTTGCGAGATTTTAGTTTGAGAGATTTTAGTTTGAGAGATTTTAGCTTGCGTTATTGCAAGATTTTGAAAAGCAGAATTTTGTTTTTGCGAGATTATGAAAAGTGGGATTTTGTAATTGCGAGATTTCGTTTTGCGAAATTTTAATTTGCGAGATTTCCTAGCCAACCCAGTCTTTTATATTAAAACAACTCTAATAACGGGTGATTTTTTAGCTGGTTTGGTTTTGGCAACACTGGTTTTGACAGCTGACGTGTGTAGTACCTTGTGTCACTGTCAAACAGCTTCAGTTTGGTTTGCAATTTAACCATGGATCGTCTTACAAATGAACAACGCTACCAATGCATCCCGAAAAAGCCACTGTTTGGTGCGGTTTATGGGCCGGCGGCATTATTGGGCCATATTTCTTCAAAGATGATGCGAATCGCAGCGTTACTGTCAATGGTGAACGCTACCGAGTGATGATAACAAACTTTTTTTTTGCCCGAAATGGAAGTTCTTGACTTGCATGATATGTGGTTTCAACAAGACGGTGCCACATGCCACACAGCACGCGAAACAATGGCGCAATTGCGAGGCGAGTTTGGTGAACAGTTAATTTCACGTTTCGGGCCGGTCTATTGGCCGCCTAGATCGTGCGATTTGACACCATTAGACTATTTTTTGTGGGGGTATGTCAAGGCTAATGTCTATAGGGACAAGCCCGCTTTGATTGACGCACTGGAAGCCAACATCCATGCATTCATTCGTGAGATACCGGCCGATATGTGTGAAAGAGTATGCCAAAATTGGACTCAGCGGATGGGCTACCTGAGATGCAGCCGCGGTCAACATTTGCATGAAATTATCTTTAAACATTAAATTGCAAGGTTCAAACTATCGATTCAAATAAATATTTCATTAATTTTTTTCGAATTTTTTGTGTTTTTTTTTTTTTTTAAAGTTCTAAACCTCTTAAAAAATCACCCGTTATATAAGAAATTGTATTTAGTTTAATATTATTTGGTTGACGGCTGTATCTGCAAGCTGGCATTTTGGGTAATGTTGGCTATAGAGTGGTGTACTAATGCTGGTCGTTCTGCTTTCAAGTCTCGGGTGTTCTTGTATCGGGAAAACGGCTTCTTTTATTAGAAACTGGGACTGGAACGGTCGTTAGGTGATATATACTCTAATCAGCAGGAATTACGCCCTTGGTGCCACTATTCATATTCAGCAAGTGCAATGCCCTTAGTGAAACCAATCGACAAGAACGATGCCCTTGGTGGCACTATTCAGCAAGTACAACGTCCTTGGTGGCACTATTCAGCAAGTTCAACGCCCTTGGTGGCACTATTCAGCAAGTTCAACGTCCTTGATGGTACTATTCAGCAAGCTCAACGCCCTTGGTAGCACTAATCGAAAATTACAATGCCTTTGGTGACTCAAATTGGCAAGTACATCGCCCTTGGTGGCACTATTCAGCAAGTACAAGGCCCTTATTAGCATTAATCGGCAAGTACGACGCACTTGGTGGCACTATTCAGCAAGTACAAAGCCCTTAGTGACACTAATCGACAAGAACGACGTCCTTGGTGGCACTATTCAGAAAGTTCAACGCCCTTGTTGGCACTTATCAGCAAGTTCAACACCATTGGTGGCACTATACAGCAAGTACAAGGCCCTTATTGCTCCTAGTATTCAATGCCCTGTGCTTACTTTACTTACTCAGGTCTTCAGACCTGTTACGTCCGTAAAGGTTCCCTTTGTGGAGCATAGGGCCTCCACTACTCCTACACGCTATCATGTACGGTTTCTGGAGATGTACCTAAACTCTCTCCAACTTTTCCCCAGTTGTGCTGATTCTTCTTCCGTTCTTTGTCAAATACTTCTAGATCGGCCCACTCGCCTACTTAGCTGAGTGGAGGGGTCCCCTTGCATCGGTTCCATTGCATCGCTTGACTCGTGACTATTTTGCATGCTCAATCGACTGCCACTAACGTTTTCGTATTATAGAGTCGATGGTTTCCTGACCTGTCCTCGTATGAAGTTCATCATTGGAAATAGGTTAGGCCAGAAAATCAAGTTTCGCAGACTTATATTCCCGAACGTTTGCAGCTTTCTTGTGACAGCGGATGTTACTTTTTAATAAAGAAGCACGGATCCAACAGTCTTAGCCTAGGCTTATAGAGTTGTTTCTCCATATTTTGGACAGCATTCCGAGCGCAGATTTTGCTTTCCTGATTCGGCTGATTTTACCGAGTTCGGTCCCGCCATCAGAAGAGACAATACTCCCATGACATTTAAAACTCTCTATCATCTCTACTGGTTGTCCAAAAATATCTCCTTCGGTAGATAAAGAAGTTCAAAGCCCAACGGTTTTTGCTTCTCTCTCTCCACCCTTGTTGTCATTTGATGGAGATCCATGGTCCTATGAGAGAGTAAGCATTCTTCGTCCGTGTAGTCCAGATGTTTGAGGAATGATTGCATATTCCTCTGAATTCCACCATTTGCAACAAAGCAGCATATCACTTGTGACCAACAGTATTGGTGAGAGTATACAACCCTGTCTAACGCCACTATGAATTTCAAACTCCTCTGACAACCTTCCTGTGTGCAGACAATTAGAAAAAATAATATTATTTAATCTATATACTTATTTACACCTCTCTTTGAACTAAAGAGCAATTCAAAAAATTTAGTGTGAAGAGAATGCAAAAAATGTAAAAAAAAAATGCAAGAGAATGGATGAATTCTCGAAAGATTGCATTCAATTGATTGCTGTTAAGTGAATGGATGCAAAAATGATTGCAATCTTTTTAATGCCAAATTAATGGTGATTGCAGAATTTGAAGTTGAAATCTCAAAGTAAAGTCAAATGAATTCGTTAAAGATTGCATTCACAAAAGATTGCATTCCCAAAAGATTTCATTCTCTTCGAATCGTTAAAAGGAGGTACTTATTTGGTCAAGATACAATTTAAGCTTTCAGAAATCCGCCTACGTTTTCAATACACGCAATTCTTCTTCGATGAAATTCTTTTTTATTCTAGTTAAATGCCTATATGCATAAAGCTTTTCATCTTCTGTCAACTGAAAATTCATTTTAAATTGATTGGGGAGTTCCCTTAACACCCTGTTTATATTTGCAATATTTCTACTAGAAATGGGCTAGCCCCCACTTCCTACATTTCTCCCCCGAATCCTCCGTGAAACAGAACAAAAAAAAAACACAAAAAAACCCTTCGAATATTAAATTCTTGTCATGTTTATTTACGAGTGTGTCAGTATATTTTTTTTATCCTGCTCTCTCTCTCTTTGTCTGGCTTTTTGTCTTTTTCGAAGTTTTTTTCGTTGACACAAATGAAATATATTCACTTGGGAGCAACATAAATCACCACGTTCGCATATTCATTCACTGTGATTGTAGATATTTGCCGCGTCGACGAGAATTGGGGAGGAGGAGGAGAAGAACTGAGGGATGATATAGGCTTTAGTAGCAGGATGGTAATAAGTTTTGGGCCTATTTGTGTGTCATAGGGGTTGCGCGCGTTCTTAATGGGCTTCCCGACTATAAAACTTGGGTTAATTTCTCATAAATCCCCAAAGTATATAAATACCATACATATTCGTATAAGTCGTTCAAAATATATTGTGATTACCAACAAAAAAAAAGAAAAGGAGTGTGAGATCTCAGAACTACAAAAAAAAAACACAAAAAAGGAGAGCATCACATCGTCGAAAACGCTGACAATGGCAACGACTACGACGACGACGATGTTGACTGTGAGGGCATTTAACCCTCAATTGAATTTCGACGTTTTTCTTGTTGAATTGTCTGTCAGGTTTTGTATTATTATTTTTTTTTCATTTTTATTTTTTTTTGTTTTGTTTTATTTGAATACTTTTGTTTATTTTGGCATTTAGTGGTAGCCCCTTCTATTTTATGGCCGACAAACTGTAAATTTGTGTTAATAACTTAATTATTCATTTGTGTGTTTAAATTGTTCGAAATTGATGCTGATGATTATTATGATGATGATGAAGATGATGGCATTTAAAGATGTTCGCTCTTGATGGATGATGGAGGGTGGCGAGAGGAGGGTGGTGGGTAGAGGAGTAGAAAAAAATGTGTTTGCATAGACTTTGTTGTACTACACTTATATGGACTATTATTATAGAATGAGATTGAGTGAATTATTATGGTATCTGGGTTAAGTGGGGTTAGAGATGATGTTGATTTTGTCAGTGTGATGTACAAAGTAGTGAAAATTTAATTTTCTATGGGGCTTTTGATTTCTATAGATTTTTTTTTGCAGCAGCAGCAGGCTTATATGTAGGTATTATATTTAAGAACAATTTTTTAAGAGGATTTAATGAAGCTTAAGTTCAATAAATACCTTGATTTTAATGTCTTACCTTAAATTTGAACCAAGGTAAATCTATTTAAAGGAGATTGAGGGGTAGGGAGTGAAATTAATTTAGCTGTAGATACATATCTCGAGAACATCAGTGTGTTTGAAAAAAAATTATATTGATTTGATATTGTTAAAGTTGAGGAAGCTCCAGGGCTGACCCTTATTGTTTTTGCCGTATTGATCTTAAGCCCAACGAATTCAGCTTCTCTATCCACCCTCGTTGTCATTTAATGGAAATCCATAATCCAATGAGAGAGTAAACCATACGTTGTCTGCATAGTCCAGCTGTTTGAGGTATTATTGCAGATTCCACTGAACTCCTCCCATTTTGCAGTCAATAAAGCTGCATGCAGCACATCACTTATCACCAACAGAAAGAGTATTGGTGACAGTGTACAACCCTGTCCAACACCACTTTGAGTTTCAAACTCCTCTGGCAACCTTCCTCTCTGAGAACGTGACATTTGCATCTATCATGTGTAGCCTTATTAATAGCAATCAATTTATCCGGGATTCCCCTCGTGCGCAAAGCAAGCCAGATAAACTCTCTAAGTCGATTAACAGCAGGTGAAGTGGTGATCGATAAGGTGTTGACGTGGTCCACACAGAAAGATCCAGTGTAGAATCCTGCCTGCTCGGCGTCAAGTGTGTCTTCAAGTTCTCCAGTTTTCGCACTGCGTAAGGTCTCCTTTCTTTGGAAGCTTGACAATCATACCCTGTCTCCACTTCACAGGAAAACTCTGTTTCTCAAGCTGACTCTATTAGTCGGTGCAGGAGCTCTATCGATGTTGTTGGCGCTGCTCGCAAGAGGTCTGCGGGAATACCGTCAAGTCCAACCGCTTTGTTGTTCTTCAGTGCTCTGATTGCGGTGAAGATTTCTTCCTCTACTCGGGGATACAGTGCTTGTTCGGGAATATGTTACTACGGGCGGGTCATTGGTTGTTGAGCTATCTTCTCACAAAAAAAAAAAAAAAAAAAAAAACGCTGCTTAAAACCGCAGAAAAGTGTTCCTTCCACCTTTTGAGCTGGCCCTCATTGGAAACTAGCAGTGAACCGTCTATGTCTTTTACCAGGCGTTCTTTAGGGCTTTGGACCTGCAAGCTCTTCGGTAATTCTGAAGACGGTCCTACTGTCACACCTACTTGCGGCCTCTTCTGCTTCTGTTGCCAATGCGTTGTTATATTAACGCTTATCACGTCGCACGCTACGGTGAACTTCTCTCATCTTCATGCAATCCGCAGACTCCAGCTCGTTTATTCTTGTTGCTGGAGTAGCTGCAATGCGAACTTTGAGCTTTTTACTTTCTTCGATCCTAGCCCAAGTTTCTTCGGAAAGCCAGGCACTGTTTATTCACTGCGACCAACCGACTATACTTTCAGCACACGTGTTATCATAAAAACATTTTTCACAGCACACCAATGGTTTTCGATGGAGGTGGGTTCCGTGCTACTGATTGCTCTCAATCCTTGCAAATGGTGGTCCCCTAGTTGTTGGCTGACTGCAGAATCCTTTACTCTATCGGTATTGAACTTGGGCATTCGGGGTTTTCTTGGGATCTCCGAACTGCAGCTGTGCGTAATCTTATGCTATCAACCATCAGATGGTGGTCCCGGGCCATTTCCGTGTCTGCACCTCTTCTGTTTCCAACGTTCTGGAGACTGCTGCGAAGTGATCAATTTGGTTGGAAGTTGCTTGTCTGAACATCTACACCCAACTGACCTTGTGACACGTCTTGTGCTCAAATATGGTCCCTCCTATTACAAGGCGGTTGGCGTTACAAATATTGACAAAACGTTCTCCATTGTAGTAACGGTCAAAAACACCATGCTTTCCCATAACATGCCTGAGCCCACCATTGTCATTGCCAACCTTGGCATTCAAATCTCCCATTACCATTATATGATGTATCCACGTGGTGAACTAGCACTCAGCCGGTTATAAAAGGCCTTCTTCTCCTCGACAGGAGAGAGCTCCATTGGGGCGTAACACTGTATAATGATGATGCGTCGTAGGTACTCTAGTCTGAAACATAGTTTTCAGGATCCTATCATCTAAAGGCTCCGAGGAAATAAGAGAACTGTTTTGGAAAGAAGCAATCCAACACCAGATTCACGAGCACTTCCAAGTGCCTTTCCGAAGTAGAGTAGTACCGTGTTACGAGGCTTAAACTTCGCTGAGACCAACCATCTAACTTCACTAAGTCCATCCGCATTAATTCTTTCCCTAATTGCAGGACTCTGGCATTTTGAGGACCTTATCCTCCGTTGTCAAGAAGCGTCTTCACATTCCAGAAACCAATCTTTGTGCGGGTACAATAGCCAAAAGTCGTCAACGTGTTATCATTTCTTATCCGAGGCGTAGCGGCGGTTTCGTTTGCGGAATTGATTTCAGTTACGAAGAACGCTAACCTCCGTAGCCTATCCCAGAGAGCCAGACCTTTCGCAGTTGTAATTTTGGCCTATTTATGTTTATAGGGATACGCAGATAGTTGCCCCGGGGACCACCACGAGGAGGTAAAAGAAACACTGCATCGTGACTGATTGTTACGCTATTGGCCCAAAACAAGTTCTGAGCAATCATAGTTTCCCGATCAGGGACGATTTTGATTAATTTTATCGATCACTTATGACTGGCAAAACTTGAATAGCTAAGCTGGCCACTCACGTTGAGACGGTCGTATGGACTGTTGCAAAAATCGTAGAGATTTTCCATGGAAAATTGACAGGTTCAATTGTGAAAGGACCTCGTGTGTACTGAAGCTCGCTGAAAATCTCTACGAACCTTGCGACCGTTCCAATGACTATATCAACGTGAATGCCTGGCCTTTGTAACATATTTTCTATGCCTGACCAATTGCTGAAACTAGTTTTTATGGCAATTTTCTAAATTTTCAGATGCTAAACTTGGTTTTCTTGAATATGACAAATGAGGTGATAAAAACCCGTAGTCGATCACTGTTCATTGACAGAAAAAACCTTCACAAGAATAATAAATCGCTATGAATCTGCTCCTCTGATTTTGTCTGAAGAGTAAAGTACAGCTCATTCATACTAACAGTATTTCCAGTACTTTACGATCTAGAAAGTCAAAATTTAGCACTGATGTCGTTCCGGTGAGTTAACGGATGGTCCTTCACGCCAAGAAGATTCCCTAATTCTTTTGACACTCTCTTCAGTAGTTGTGATAGTTTTGTTTTATAGATTCATCCTTAATGTGAATTACTCGCATATTATATTTCCAAAAAAAAAAAAAATGTAATTTTGTTTGCCTCTTATATTTATATGCGTGACACACTGACATAAACTCAATTATAACAGCCAGAGAAGAGTCACATTTGGTTGAATCGAAATATTATATTACTTACAAGGTTAAGGCATTAAACGAAGCAGTAAAACTATACACATATATCTCTTAACAGATTCAAACTTAGAAAAACAAATAAAACAACAAACTGACAAAGTGACAATAAGACATATTCATGTCCAAACTTAATATTTACAACAACAACAAAAAAAACGAGAAACTTATAAAGTACAAAAATAATATAAAAATATATATTTGCAGCTATAAATATTTGAATGCTTTTACGAGTATAGCTATGAGTATTATAATGTGTTGGGACATACGTTGATAAAATTTCTAACAAAGCAAAAATTAAAAAAATTGGCTTTTGAAGTTATATTCAACATAATGCATGAACATTAGGCAGGTCGTTAAGAAAAAGTTCATTTTGGGATGAGCCTAATTAAGAAAAAATATTTGTCGAACTTTTTTCTGGATTTCTATTTTCATCCCCTACACTCGCTCTTAGTGGTTATTTTTATATGACATTTTTAGTAATATACAGGGTGATTCCAATCAAACCTAAGTATACGCTGGCGCTGGGCTTGTAGGAAGAAAGAAATCGTATACGACGGCATTTTTGTTTTCCTCGTTTAGGTGGGATGAATAATTCACTAGAGTAATTTGAAAACAATACAACTACACTAATTAAATCAATTAAGAGACCAAAACAACTTCAAATTTGTGGCAATTTTTCAAATGACCGTAACTTTGTTATCTAAAAATGGTCGTATCAGAGTAGTAATGGAAGCAATTTGAAGCTTAAAGTCTCTAGTTTTGAGATCTTAAGACGAACAATTTTTCAATGTTATGAACATCGCGCAATCTTTATGAATAGCGTGAAAAAAAATTCGAAATATGTTGGTTCTTTTTTTAACTACGGACTTCGATACGATAATTTTCAACAAAGATACGGCCATTTGAAAAATTGATTTAGTGTATGTGGGTGCTTCTCTGCCAACTGCGATTCCTTGTGTTCAGTGTTTTTTCTGTTGTTTAATGTAATTTCAGTTCTTCTAGCCAATTACCTTATAGCCTATTGCATAGACCGGAAAATGAGGGGTATAAAGGAACAATTACGTGCAAGGGTTTTTATAATTGAATATGTTTGTTTGGCTCATAAGCATGCTTAAAACCGAAAATGCTACTAAATTCACCCATGCGTTTCTGAGAGAATGGTCACACTGGCCACTTTTCAATATTATTGGTGTAACTTGAAAACTAAGCCGAATTTGACAATTTTACATTTAATACTTTTTGTTCAAAATTAAATTTTCTATTGGAATGGATAGTTCAAAAAATTTTACGAACAAATTTAAGCAGGAAAAGTTAACAAAAAACAACATAAAAAAAATTTAAAATCAAGGATATCTAAATTTTTTAATAAATTGTGCATAACTTTTTTTGAAGCAAAAATAGGGTCAAGTCATGCATGGACAAAATAAAGTAGAGACTAAAGGCTTTAATATGGCATGTTCAAAAATTAATATTTGTTCAAAATTGACAGAGATATTCCCATTCAAACCTTATCATTTCTTATAATTTTTTGCAGTTTTGGCCCGAAAGTCCCTTTTTCGGTACAATAAGGCAAATTTCACTTTCGTAAAAATGTTCGAAATCAAAATTTTGATATAATATGACATTAGAACTATAGAGAATTTATAAAAAGGATGTGAGTTCGCAATTTCGTTTTTCGGCTGTTTTTAAATGCTTTCAGACCTACAGACCGAATGACTGGTCCGATTAACATAAGATTTGGTACTAGGTGCTAGGAACGTTAAATCTGTCATAAAGTACCAAAAAAAAAAGGCTTTCGGGCAAAAACTGCGAAAAATGATAAGATATGGTAAAGTTTGAATGGCTATATCTCTGTCAATTTTCAAATAATATGGCTTTTTTAACATGTCATATTAAAGTCGTTAGACTCCAGTTTACTTTGTTTATGCATGTCTTGAGCGTATCTTTGCTCAGAAAAAAGTTATGCGCAATTTAGAAAAAAATTTAAAAATCTTTGATTTTTCGATTTTTGTATTTTGGGTTTTGTTTACTTTTCCTGCTTAAATTTTTTTAAGAAATTTTCCAAACTATCCATTTCGATAGAAAATTTAATTTTGAACAAAAAGTATTAAATGTAAAATTGTCAAATTCGGCTTAGTTTTCGAGTTATACCAAAAATACTGAAAAGTGGCCAGTGTGACCATTCTCTCAGAAACTCATGGGTGAATTTAGTAGAATTTTTGGTTTTAAGCATGCTTATGGGCAAAACAAACATATTCAATTATAAAAACCCTTGCACGTAATTGTTCCTTTTTAAAAGGTCTATTCAATAGGCTATTAAGCCACAAGCTTTATGAAACTTGCTTCAGTGGTTTAAAAAGCAGATTGAGGTACATAAAAGCAGATAAACAAATTTCGGGTCTGAATTAAAAAACGGGAACTAGTCAAAATTCTGGTTTAAAAATTCTGTTTTCTTCAAAAAAATCTGCTTTTCAAAATTCTATTTTTTTTTTTTTAATTCTGTCTGACGTAATTCTGCTTTCAAAATTCTGTTTTTCACAATTCTGTCAATTTGTTTTAAAAAGAAAACAATTCTGCTAATTCTGTTTTTTATTTAATATAACCATTTATTAACAAAATACTCTGTTGAGCCAATAATACGCAGGAAAAAATGTATCAAAACCTTAAGAGCCATTTTTGAAATAAATTAGCTTTTCTTAACACCATTCTTGCCAACAACATACACAAAGTTGTTGGGAGTTGTAAGCCACTAGGCTCTATTTCTCCACGAGTTTTCGCGTCACTAAATGTATTTATTTTAGATTTTCTTAACAGTTTTATGGAAGAAGCCGTTATTTTTGGAGTTAAAAAAATCAATGGTCCTTCTAGCCAAACCTTAAGACCCAAGAAGAAGTCGCTTCAGCGGTTTAAGAGAAAGATTGAGGTACAGAGAGACAGATGGACACAATTGCGAGTCTGAATTAAAAAGCGATTTTTTGAAGAACAGCGTCATTCTTCTGTTTGCTTTCTCATACCCAGTCGTTTTGGGCTCATGAATTTGTTTTTGTTAAATAAATGCCGACGCTTACCATCAAATGCAGTTGACGAAAAACAGTCGGAGGTAATCACATAGACAACAAAAAATGTCGGCATCCACTACATGAATTCGAAGCACGTTAATCATAAATCGACATTTAAACCTACATTTTAAATTCCCTTATTATGAAATTATGAAAAACACAATTTTAAAATTTTAAAAAGCAGAAATTATGAAAAACTGAATTTTGAAAGCAGAATTTTGAAAAGCAGAATTTTTAAAGCATTATTTTTGCATCCGCACCAGTACCGTGGCATGTCCGTTCCTTGTTTTTCCAATTTAATCTACTATTTTCTTATGAAATTCTTCATTGAATAGAACTATTCTTCTTAAATAAGTTTGAAAGCAATATTTGCTTGATCAAATTTTGTTAAAATAAAGTCATGAATGAATGTTGTCAGAGGATTTATTTTTATTTTTAAAATTAAAAGATTTTCCGGTGAACCCCCATTTTGTTTTTGTTGTAAGACTTTTGTATGGTGGTATTCTTAAAGAAAGAGATTTATTTATAGTTAACAATAGTCATTATATTTTTGTACGTGTTTGTACTTTATGAGTGGCATGTTATCATTTGAAAAAAGTTCACAAATTTATTTGTCAGTACCATGGCAGTTTTTTACTAGCATGTTATAATTATAACATTTTGTTTCCTTTCAACGGCATAAGTTCAAATTATTTTTCTCATTAGCGTTGAAATTTTAGGTAACATTAACGGTGTAAATGTCAGTACCGTGGATTTCTTTACCGTGGCATTTAAGTCTTTATCGAACTTTAATTAAATTATTTCTTGTAACAATATTTACTTTCTGCCAATTTTCTTAATAATATCTCGGACATGCCAAACAAAAAAACTAAGCAATAACCCAGCACCATGAAAAAAGTTATTATTCAGGAAAAAAACGACTACAAAAACGAGAATAAGATAATTTTTTGAAGACAAAAAAAGGGAAGTAGAAATTTCAAGAGATCAAAACATAACAGTAGCAATAACGAATCTCAACTAAAATATTGTCAAAGAAGGAGAGAACAGATGACGAATCAAAATGTGTCATTAACGTCTATTCGAGTTCCACAACATTGAAACATTTATTTTTAAGATCGTAAATACATGGGAATTATAAGAGAAAATGTTGAAAAGCATGAAATTATATAAATTCGCTAAAACAACAACAAGATGAAAAAACGAGTGCCATCTGAATTTTTGATAAAATATAAATGTATGGAAAAAAAATTATAAATTGTTCGTTAAAAAAATAGGTAATTATTATAATTATTATTCTTCAAACATCTTAATCGAAAAAATTTCGAATACAAAATTTAAGTATTTAGGTATGGGCATATAAAAATAAAATGTCAAAAACAAATATCAAATCGTTTTTGAGATATCGAATTTCAAAAATTAAAAAAAACGAAATTTTTCTTTTTAAAAATGTTGATAAACAATAATAATTGAATATGAAGAAAATTTGAAAAGAAATTCTTCTGTTTAAGTGGAGTGACCGAATATATAATTCAAAGTTAAAAGTTCAAGTGAGCTCACTTGAACTTTTAACTTTGAATGATAAACAATAATATTTTAATTTTTTTGAAAATTATAAAAAAATTAATTAAAATCCGTTCAGCCAGTAATGAGAAAATTAAAAAAGGATGGTACTTTTAGTAGTTGATAAGCATAAATTTTTACAATATTTGGGAGTAAATCGCACTAATTCTAGCATATTGAATTTTTTTTATAAAATCGTAGTAACGGCTTTTGAGAAAAATTAGATTTCCCTTCACAGTTCTTAACATTTAAATGGAAGGAGCCGTTATTTTTTCATAAAACCAAAAACAAAATACTATAAATTTTGTTTGGAAAATTTTGGTTCACAATACTATTTATAGAAGCTTCTGCATAAACAAACTTTTGAAATCAGTCATACTGTTTTTCAGAAAAAGAAAAAGAAATGTTTTTTGGGAGGTGCTATTAATAACAATTTTTGTAAAAATGGTTGTCCACCCAAAGATAACCTTAACTTTGAGTAATTTATTGGATTTTTTCTAATGAAAAGTTATGAAGCCGTCTTTGAGAAAAAAATGACTGTGTAAAATTTCTAAAAAAATAATTTAAAGCAGTTACCGTTATTTTTGATAAAAAAAAAACGAAAAAACGTGTTTACCATGTTTAGAGAAAATCGATTCCACCGATAAGGCTGTATAGCTCAGCGGACAGTCGTTTCAGCAAACTGCACCAAGAAATTTGTATTTGCAAGATTTTTATCTGCAAGATTTTTATTTGCGATATTTCGCTTGAGAGGCTATGAAAAAAAGGCTTTTTATTTACGAAATTTCGTTTTTCGAGATTTAAGAAAAGCGAAATATCGATGTTTGAGATTTTGGTTTGCAAGATTTCGACCAATAAAAAATGCTACATATAGCGGTGGAAATGTTAAATGGAAAGTGCATCCTGTTACAAATATTGAAATTAAAATCACAAAACCATGCGGAGACATTTTTTGTAACGGTTGAATAGCTGGTTCCGTTGTTTTTTCTGTTAGAAAAAATGTGTGTTCCTCTTTAGGGAATCACCTTATAACCCTTTGTCCCATGCATTTGGTTTTTTCATTTCATTAAAATACTTTTTACGAATCAAAAGCTTGTATTCTACTAAATTACAAGCAAAAACGAAAGAAAGATATAATAAGTCTAGGCCTATCAGCTAAATTGGTTAAGTTTTAAAAACAAATCTAAAGCCATTTTCGAAAACGTCATCTATGTCAAAAATACATTTGCTGAATGCGAAGTCAAAAATCCATTTGCTGAATGCAAAACTGTGCTGTTCGAAAACGCGAATACAAGTTTTGATCCATTAGCATTGCGTTCGATAATGCAGTTAGCTAAAATAACATTATTTGAAAACAACATTTGCGGTGCAGCTATGCAGTAAAAAATAAAATGCACGACTGGGTCGCACGTACTTGCTCTTATGTTCAAGACACTGTGGGCTTAAGAAAATTGTATGTAAAAACATAGAGATTATGAGAGAAAAATGTAGAGAAGCATGAAATACGACTTTTAAATTGGATAAAACAACTCTTTTGACAGTTTGATGTGGAAAGAAAGAATGCCATCTTAATTCTTGATTGAATATGATTGTATGGGACAAAAAAAAATTTAAATCGTTGGAGCGGTTTTTAAAAAAATTAATTTTTTATATATAAAATTCTTAAAACATTTTTAAGAACAAATCTTGGTATGCAAATCTAAAGTATATATTTATGTGTATATAAAAACAAAATTTAAAAAAAAATTGTCAACCCGTTTTTGAGATATCGAATTTTCAAAAAAAAATTTTGAAACTTTTTTTAAAAATCCAAAAACTTTTTTTTTGAAAATTTTGATATGCAATATTATTTCATCTTATCCGCATTTTGTACATAAAAAAATTCATCTTAATCCGTTTAGGCGATAACGAAAAAATTCAAAATAAAAAAAAAAAACGTTCTATGACAGGTACTATAGTTGCTAAGTGTAAAATTTTATAATTTTTGGTAGTAGATCGTACTAATTTTAGTATATGAGAAAAGTTTAATCAAAATCGTAGGAGCCGTTTTTAAGCAAAAAAATATTTTCCTTTGCGGTTTTTTAACTTTTGTATGGAAGGTACCGTTATTTTTTTCATAAATGTAAAAGTTTTTCTAAAAATATCTTAGAGAGTACTAAAAAAGTCTTAAATATCGAGTTTCAAAGAAATCGATCATGTCGTTTTCGAAATATTTGATTTTCCAAACAAAATTTTGAAACATTTTTTAAAAATCCAAAAAATATTTTTTCAAAAATTTTTGTTCTCAAAACTATTCATATTTTTTGGAAGCTTCTGTGTAAAAAAAATAATTGAAATCGGTCGTACCGTTTTGAAGAAAATCAAAAATCAAAAAAATGGTTCTTTGGGAGGTACCATTAATAACCATTTCTGAAAAATGGTATTCCACCAAAAGGAAGCCTTTACTAAAATAAATTTATTGAATTTTTTTAAGAAAAGTTTTTGAGAAAAATACGATTATGTAAAATTGCTAAAAAAAATTGTATGGCAGGTACCGTTATTTTTGATTCTAAAAAAAAAATTAAAAAAACGTGTTGCATAATGACCAAAAACCACTGTACCAATTTTGAAGAAAATTGATCGAGCCGTTTAGGCTGTAGACGAACAGACAGACAGACAGACAGACAGAATTCTGCCACCCACTTTTTTGGTGTTCTCTATCATCGTAATATCATGTTTGATTGTTATCTCAATTTTTTTTTTTTTGCACGAATCCAAAACTTGCCTTATAGTACCTATAATCGCAAGTAAATATGAAATTGACGAGCAAAATATTGAGAAGCTACAGAGCGTGCTCTTATACGTCAAATGCTTTTGCAAGCAAATTGTGCAAGCAGGGCGATAGGAATATCTGGTCTAAAAATGACGATAATTTGACGTTTTATCGTCCTGATTTGAAGTTTTCGAAAACAGCGTAAATAAAGTTGCTGAATTAGATAGCTTTTGGTATAAGACAAATCGTTTCTAGACCTTAATAATTGCTAGCCCGTCCTTAGACTCAAAATCACATATGTACATACTAAAAGTCATAAAAAAGCTGCAAAGAATTTCCAAATAAAAAACATAACAATAAAAACAAAACAAAACATAAACAAAAAAACCCCATAGTTTGAAAATTTATTTTCGACCTTGATCCCATTATAAGATTTCTAAGTAATTGCTTTCATCCGGCTTTGACAGGGTTGAGTTCAAATGCAATTGACTGATAATGATATCCATCAACTGTTTTCAACAATTTTAATTAAAATCATTTCCAAGAATAATAAACCACAAGTGTCACAAATATGTAGGGAGTGAGAAGAGACTCTGTAAAAACAATTAAATTGGGTCGAATGAAATTAATTCCAACATCATGGGTCGGTCTATAATATACTTTTCGACGTAATATGATAATTCTATTCAAAACATATCACATCGATAAAAACTACCATACAGCACATTTGACTTGTTTTTTTTTTTTGAAATCCAATCCCACACATGATTACCATCACGCGGTCGGTGCTGTCAAACAATGAAATGTCATTTTTCACACATTCTCCTCCACTCCTCCCATTTTCGAAAGGGAAATGGAGAGAATAATGAAACACCCCACTCACATATTGCCCAGAACTAATCCGATTGCGTTTCAAAAAATAATCTTCGAAAATTTAATCAAACAGATTCATTCATTCTTCCAGGGGACTGACTGCCTAAAGAATAATAGAAGAACAATGCTGACAATGATAATGATGATGATATGGTGATGATGATACTATGGGGACGATGAATTTTGGGTGTATTTTGTTGTTGTTGTTGTGTTTTTAGTGTCTCAATTGTGGAGTTGATTTTAATCATGATCACAGAGATACTATAATTTATACGATAATAATAGACGACAGATATTGCGGCACGGGACACCACAATTCAATTGAAATTTCGAAACTCTTTTTCGCTTGAATGGAAGAAATCACTTCTGAGCAGTGTTGTATATACAGACACACACACAATACACGACAATTCAGAAGAATCAAAGCGTACACACAATCACAATGAAGAGAAGAGGCCCTTTATGTGACAGATTGTAATTGGTGTTGCCATCATCAGTGGCGGCACGGTGGCGATGACAAAGGCATTTCAAGACAAGAAAAGGAACAATTACTTCGAAGTGTTGTTTGATACATAAAACTGTTAACATATTTTTTAAACAAGACAGAAATAAGTGTGATATTGCTGTTGCTGAATTGGCACTTAAGTTAAGTGATAATAAAGATTTAATTTTGTGTCTCCACTTTGAGGAGAATTTTTATATTTTTTTATATAGATTCAAAGACGTATAGCTATATTCTTTCGTAACAAAATTAAAATGGGTTTAAGCAAATAATACCACAAAAAAAGGTTTCACAATTCTTGGAATATCTGTGTGCATTACACACCTACAGTTTTAGCGGCATTTTGAAGATAAAAAGTACGTAAAAGAGCTCTTTACCAAAAAGCAATATTAAGCTGTATCTTATTTTCAGAAACGTCACATAACAGGCATCTGTCACATTGTCAAACACAGAGCAAAACTTTTTCAAATTACTCTTGAAGTTTAAAAAAATTAGAAATCCCTTCAAAATAAACCTTAAATCATCATTTCGAAAATGTCGTTGTTTCTCCACGTCAATTTTTGATCCTTAGTGTGGTCTTTTATACTAGGCACTCACTTTGAGCGAAAAAGGTGAATTGATTTGTTTTGTAGTTATTTGCCAGAATATTGAAATATTTTTAAAGAATATTTATTTTTATTTCGAATTTTTTGGTGTTGTTTTTTTAACTGTCAATTAAATTTGCAAAGAAAAAAGATGATTTAATCGAAAATATCTTTTCGGGTATATTTATTTTAATTTTGTGATTTTTTCTTTGATAACAACAAATAAATTAACAAATTTCAACTTTTTCACCTCCAACATTATTTCTTCCAAGTATTAGGCTATGAAAATTATGAGCGAACCGGGTCATACTTCGTTCTTGGAATTGGATAGTCACCTCTCGTTCTGAATACCGTCACTTTTATTTGAAAATTAAATTTTCACTCAAACTGAGTAGGTAGAAGGCTTTATACATCAACATTAAGCACAAAATTCACTAAAGATTATTTTTTTTTGACAATTTGCATCTAACATTTCCTACATAATGATACCTGTTACTTTTTATTTTGTGGTGATATGTCAACTCGGTTTATCAAACCGAGTTAACCCAGTTTAAAGTTTTCTCAATCCCTGTTAGATTGAAAATGCGCTGAGAGACAAATTCGGTTCGGTTTCGGTAATAGTTTGGTTTGTTTGAAAAAAAAATTATTGCTTTCGATTCCGTTTCGGTATATGTATCTATAACCTCTCGGTTTGACATCGACGAATGAGTCAAATTATTGGACCGATAAACTTCTATTTGAACTGCAAGACAACTCGGTTCGGTCTTCGTTTGTTAGAGCAAGCAAAGTGAGACTTCGGTTGGGGTCTGAAATTGTTATTTTCTCTGTTACAGTCGAACCGAACCAAATAATTGAAATCGAATACAAATCTAATCGAGTTGCCTTCACCCCATTGCATGTGCTTAATTCTAATGGGGATATAGAAGTCGGTGCAAAATATTTAACTTTTCAAATACTATAGTGATAGCTCGTAGTACCTCGTGGCATGATGGTTAGTGCGTAGGACTGTCATGCCGAAGGTGTGGGTTCGATTCCCAGCCATGCCACCTAAAAACAGAAATGTTTAATTCGAGGTACTGCCTCTTGCGAGGAACTGACAAATCCTCCAAGAGTATACTTGTCATGAAAAAGTGCTTCTCATTTAGCCGTTCGGACTCGGCAAAAAACTGTAGGTCCCCTCCATTCCTGCCAACAACACGCACACAGGAATGGTTGTGAGTTGTAAGTCACTAGCGAGCTGTTGCGCCACCCAATTTATATTTTTATTTTTATAGTGATAGCTCGGTTTGTTGTTGTTCACAAACTGTAAAAATTGTCACGTCATTCGAGTTTTTACTATGATTTAAGTTGCCAAGCAGGCATATATGGATTGAAAAACCTCAAAAAAATCTGAAATTTTCACAGATTTTTTACTGCTCCGGAAAAAAGTTATCTTAGGGCAAACGAGCAACATTTGGACTAGAATACCTACACAATTTCTGTCAAAATATAATTTTTCTTCCATCCGTCAAGCCACTGACTGTCAATATCCATTGAAGGACGGCTACTGGTAACATTCATATATACAATTTCTGTAAAAAATATAGTTCTTCCTTCATCTGTCAAGACATCAGCTCACAGAATCCATTGAAGGATGTCTAAGATGTCGATGGATTAAAAAACCGCTAGCAGATCAGAATTTTTCAAAGATTTTTCACTACGATTGGGTGACATTTGTATCGAAATACACTTTTTCCGTCAAAATTTACCTAGCCAACTCGATTTGCTTAAATTTCAACGGTTTGATACATTGCTAGTTTTTTGCTTGTTGTAAAGCAAAAGTGGTGCAAATTTATAACTTAACAAGATTTTTCAATCAAAATAAAAACGATCCTGATATTGTCAAGGGTAAGTTCTTGTACCAGTCAAAATTTAGGAAAAAAGAATCAATTTTCAAAATTAAGCGGTGAAACATCTCGATGGTAACTCTCAACCAATCATTTGTGCGTGTCCAGAACAGGAATGAAGGGATCCTACAATATTTCGAACTGCTTATATGAATAGCAGTTTTTCTTGATACTTTTGAAAGATTTGTGACTGTGGCAAGCAGCTGTACCTCTGAATAGATTGTTTTGTTTTGGATGACAGAGGCTGAGGTCCGATTGCCTAACCTTCGGAATGAAATTCCAAAGCTCCATTACGCCATGGAAAACTGTAAAAAAAAAGCATACGAAACACTACTTCATCGTCGGTTCCAACGCACGTTTTCAAACCAAAACACCTTTTGATTACACAATAGAGAAAGCCAATTTGCTTTAAGCACTGCTTTTAACGTTCTATATACATGTTATTAGACTCCTCCTGTACTGGAATATCTTGAAAATCGAAAACTTCTTTATGACTGGAAAAACAGCTTTTGCAGCAAAAAGACCTCTTTTGCTCTGATGGTTTATCTCACCCAACCGTGTCACAGATCCTTACATGGTTCTAAAGAAAGAAAGATTATAGCACTTGATATTTCAAAAGCGTTTTATAGTGTTTGACATCAAGCTGTTTTAAAGAAATTCGTGCATTTGATTATTGAAAAGAATTCCATCTAGAATATTAAAACTAGGCAATAGCTATGACTTATCCTGTAGTTCATCTGATAGCTATCTCTTTTAAAATCTGACTATGAACATTATTTATTTATTTATTAATTTTTTTAACTATAGAGATTTATTTATTTTTTCTGTGATATATTTATCTTTTAATTTATTTAAATAGATTTATTTATAAATTTATTGATATATTTCTTTTGTAATATTTGTTTTAACTTAGTATTTATTTTTATTTTTTTTCCTAATTTATTAATTAATTAATTATTTATTTGTTTATTAATTAACTATGTTTTTATTTATTTATTAACTTATTTTTGTTTCGTTGTTGTTGTTGTTGTTAGTTATTCATTTTATTATTATTTATTTATTGAATATTTACAAACTAACTTATTTGTTTATTTAATTATTTGTTATTTATTTATTAAAAAGTTTATTTATTTGGTTTTGCCATACACACATTATTTTTTTAAAATTACCTATTTGAGGTTTTTTTCAGTTATTCCTTCCACTTCTCTCCATCTTATCATTTTTTCTGTAGCTTTTCCTTCTATCAATTAGGTATATTAGGTCTGCGATATTTAAAAACATTCTATACAATTTTCAGTAGTATGGCAGCCTTTTACCAAGTCTCTGTAAATTGTGCAATATAAGTTTAATGACAGAATTTATAATAATTTGGCTACAATAAATGATCTATCTATCGTGTATTTGATGTCGATGAATCTCTTATTCGTTGGAAAAGAATTTTTTTTATGGACGCTCATCGTTCACCAGTTTTCTATAATTTCAATTCTGAAACTCGGCAAATTATTCCTGGTGTGCCCCAGGGCTCCATTTTGTCTCCGACTCTTTTTTTCATATTCATTAACAAAGTTGAAGCTTCTAGCCAACAAAATTGTTTTGACGACGGGAGTACCCTTAGCTTTTCATCTTCTTTTCTAGATTCAAATCCTTTTCTTTGAAACTTGGAAATTTTTGTGGAACTTTAATGACAATGTCTGAATAAAATCATCAAATTTTAATCCATATTGTCCTCGCTGTTTTCTGTTGTTTTAGCGAACACACTGTCAGTGCTTTACCTGGCTCAATTCTTGCATCCCATTTTGATAAGCAGAACTTTTAAACCAATGTGCATCAATATCCGATTTAAAATCCTAATTTATCTTCCAAATGCTCGCACTGTGTATTGTCATCTTAAGGGTGGACAAGAACCCTTAATGCGCGAAAAAAAAGATAGATGTAGTCACTGTCTCAGTAAAATTATGAAAGCTGATTTTTTGGTATTTGGGATTTTTGGATTTTAACATAATTAAGATTTTGGAATTAAAAATGTTGGAATAGGAGATTTTGGCATACACGAGATTTTTGGCATTCAGGATTTTGTCATTCGAGATTTCGTATGTTAGGAATTACTGATTCGAGATTTTAGGTCCCCGGTTTTTGTATCCAACATTTTTCAACCATCCAGTTTTCAAGGAAAAATTGTATATCATTTGATTATTTTTGATGCAATTGTGATATTCTTACTAAAGCCTTCTCAGCTTGGATAAGGGTTCCTTTTGGACTGAATTTATCCAGAATTTCTTAAGTAATTCAAATCTATTCAATTTTGGTTAAATAGAAATAGAGATTTTAAAGCTTTTCTTAGAAGTTTTATCTATAGACTAATTTGCCAAACTATAAAAAGCAATTTTATCGTTTCCTATACCAGTTCCAGCAATTACCGTCAGCAAATTTATTTATGTTGTTTTTTTTTCAAGCTTATGAATTACAAAACAAAAAAACAACTATTAAACCTTTGTATATTGGTTTGTAAATAATAAAGTATTTTTTCTGATGGTGAACCACCAAATATTCAGAAGACAAATAGCCTATGTTTATCAAAAGAATCTTGACACAAATTGGGCACTTAAATCATTTGCGTGATCCCATAAAATTAGTTGAACTATTTCTTAATTATTTTCAGATAACCTTTAGGTCATTGAATGGCATTGAGAAAAACTAAATAATTTATTATCGTAACGAAGCTGGGGCGCAATGTTAAAATAAAATCAACTGAAAGAGTGTTGATGTTATGTTGATATTTCTTATAAGTTCATACTTTTAAAGAAGGTGGCTGATGATGAATCTTGCTTCAAACCAAAATAACTTCTTTTAAAATCTATATAATTATTTTTTTTATTTGATTTCTTAATAGTCTTTGTAAATAATTGACTTTAAGTGGCTTTCACGATGAGTGACGCATGTGGGGATTCTTATTAAATTACCTCACTTATATTGTGCTTGAACAAAATCAAACTAATTTAAGTTTAATATCTGGACTGTAGCAGTCTTTGGCATTCCGAAGAACAAAACATTTGTAGCCTATGTTTTTGTTAGTTCTGACGTGTATGCCCGAATAATTATTCGTTAGATTTCGTAACAATAGTCTAATACAGAGTTTCATAGTGCTTAATCGTAAGTGTGTATGTTTAAAATTTAAAAACTTTTCTGCGCCACAAGTACTTTAAACTAACACCTTAGCTTTGATTACGATTCAGAAGCCGATGCACTCTTCAGAAGTTAGGAAATCAGATCTATCCCAATGCAGCTGAGCTAGTCCAAAAAGTAACACGGATCGCTTTAACAGTTTCACTTTCAACTTGATATATTTTGAATAGTGTAAGCTCTTTCTAAATCACATTTTGTGTTTTCTAGAAAGAGCACCAAGATTTCAAAATAACAAATAGAAATAAATAATATTTCTTCATTATATTATTCCAACTCTAAAGTCTTAATCTAAATATCCTAAATACAGATATCCACATTGAAAAGTACCTTTACATAATTTTCCAAAGTGTTATAAATGTCATAAGCTCTCATTCCTATAATTTAACCTTTGATATATTTATATACACTCACGAAGTCTTCTAACTTCTTCACAAAAAATCCACATCCAACCCTGTTGTGGTCTATACCTATAATATATAAGAATTTATCTTAACAAAAAAAATGTAGGCCACAAATCCAGTCTAAGCAAGTGAAATTATAAATAAAATTTATGATACAGCTTTATGTCTGCGCATTAAAATAGAACTCCAGATTTTTTTTTTGTTTATCTACCCACGATATAGAAATAAAAATTATGATTTACTGTATTAGCCTATCAACAAGTTTTTTGTTTTTCATGTTTTTTTCTAATTTTTTGCTTCAGTACCTATTTAAGCATGTCAAAGGTATATATATAAAAATTGGTCCATAAAATATAAACAGATCACAGGAAAGAAAAAACAAACTACCTAGCTTCCGAAGCATCCAAAAAATATTTTTTTTTATCACCCAATTAATTATGAGAGGAAATATTTTTCGAATTTTGATGAAATTCCAAGGAGAAATAGAAAATTTTCATTAGAGATTTTTTTTATTTATGGAAATATTTCGGATGTGACGTCAGGCGTTGTGGGAATAATAATAAATATAAACCAATTTTTTTTTTGTTAATATTTCACATCAGCAATTCAATGGCGTTTGTTTTGGATTCTTAGAAAATCTATCATCATCATCAAGTCCTGTAACCCCGGTTGGGGCATAGGGCGCCAACAAATCGTTTCCATCCTTCTCGGTCTGCAGATAGATATTTTAACTGTGGCCACGTCTTTCTCTGGGAGTCTGCTTCTGCTAGAACTGTTGATTTCCATGTTGTTCTTGGTCTTCCAACCCGCCGTGCACCCTGAGGATTCCATTCAAATGACTGCTTTGCAATTTCATCGTTTGGTTTCCTCAGTGTGTGACCAATCCATTGCCATTTACGCTTTCTTATGTCAACGTCCAGCCGCTCCTGGCTTGTCCTGCGCCACAATTCCTCGTTTGATATAATTTGTGGCCAGCGAATTTTTAGAATATGGCGTAGACAACGGTTCACAAAAGCCTGCAATTTCTTTGAGATGGTAGTCGTGACTTTCCAGGTTTCGCAAGCATATAACAGCACGGATTTGACATTGGATTCGAAGAATCTCAACTTTGTGCGCAAGGAGATTTGACATGAGTTCCAAATTTGGGAGAGAGAACCGAAGGCTGCGCGAGCTTTATTTATTCTACTTTGAACGTCCAGATCAGTACCACCATTTGCTGAAACAATACTTCCAAGGTAGTTAAATTGTTCAACCTCTTCAACTGGCGTCTCCTGTATTAAAATACGCTGATGTGTGGAGCGGCCTGTGAGCATTATTTTTGTCTTTTTGCTATTTATTTTAAGACCACTCGCCTCTCCTTTTAACTTCAGAGCTTGACACATCCCGTTCAGCCCGCTGATGTTATTTGCCAAGAGACATATATCATCTAGACATATATCATCTAGAAAATCTATACCTTTCGAAATATTTATTAATTTTTTTTATTTATGTAAATAATAGAGAAGCCCAAAGAATGACCTGTCAAATCTCTCAGGCTGTCGTTCGTTGGTACATATGAACGTACATGCATCGACTTTTATTAACAATTATACTTGCCACTTTTGGTGTTTTGATAAGCAAATATGAGTTCTTTGGAATTCTGAACCTAACAAGTTGATGTTTATTAAAATACATAATTATTATCATTTTCTTGATTTGAAAATTAAACAAAACATCAATGATATCCATGTTAGCACTCAAGAGTTATGAGGTGATAACAATAACCACTCTAATATTGAAGTGGTCTCTGCTCTAGTGTACCTACTGTAGAATTTTTTTTTTTGTATTTAGGTATATCTAAATTAATAATGATTCGTTCCGTCTTTTACTTCAAACTACTAGAATTATTCCCTTAAAACTCAAGTTAAAAGTTCAAAACGATAGTTTGGCTCATCAGTTTGATTATCGAGTTGAGCTCATTTGAACTTTCAACTTGATTTATACTCACCGAAACAGCAGACTTTTCTTTCAAAATTTCTTCATATTCTACTGGTTAGCAATTAATAAATTCTCAACAACCAATTTTTTTAGGATCGTTTATCTGTATTTGTGAGAAAGTTGTCCTGCTTAATTCACATGATGTTCGCAGTACGCGCATTTTTCGCAAATGTTAACAAACAAATATTTTGTTTTGCGTAACTAATTCGCAATTAATTAGTAATTACTTAGATGTTAAAACATTACAAAAACAGGAAAATGTCATTAAAAATACTTAAATCCCATGTCAGACTTAACTCAGCAGTAAAAATAAAGGGGAGTGGTACGAAATACCTTAAACCAAAATCTCGCATAACGAAATCTTGCATTAAAAAAAAAAATCAAGCAACGAAATCTCTTAAACTAATAATCTTGCTTTTAATAATCTCGCAATTATAAAACCTCGCTTTTAACAATCTCGCATTTCCATCTTGCATCAAAAAATCTCGCAAATATCAAATTTTGCAATCTAAAATCTCGCATTTAACAAATTCAAATCTCATAACCAATTTGGTGACCTAACTCTGAACTGAACAAATATTTCTAGCAGATGCGTGCAAAAAATCGAATTGTGACGTAAAAACCGTAAAACGGCATTATGGTGAAAAAGATGATTTTCTATTACTTACATTTAAATTAATTTAAACTTACTTTGATTTTTTGATTTTTCTAAGAGTAAACTCAGCACTAAAAATCCCGTATAACGAAATCTCGCATTTGTTTGTAATCTCGAAAAACAAAATCTCGCATACTTATAATTCTGCTTTTCATAATCTCGCAATTTAAAAATCTTCCTTTGTTCATATCCCACCAAAAAATCTCACAAATATCAACCGAAATATCGCAATTTAAAATTTCGCAATTCAAAATTTTGCTAATTCAAATCTCGCATTTTGATCTCAAAACACAAAATCTCGCAAACAAATAATTCTGCTTTTCATAATCTCGCAAAAGTCAAAAAATTCCCTCAATTACCAACTGAATGTTCGCAATTTAAAATCTCGCAGTTTTGCAAATTCAAATCTCACAATCAATTTGGTGACCTTACTCCGAACTGAACAAATATATCTGATAGATCTATACAAAAAACCAACTGGGTTTGCATTGCGACGTAGAATTCGAAGTACGGCAAATGGAAAGGGCGATTTTTTATTTCTGACTTAGAGTTTTTTAATTTATTTGCAAGATGAACTTACTTCTATTTTATTTCGAGTTAACTCAGCAATAAAATTTAGAAGGATTAAATCTCGCATTTTTTTTAAAATCTCGAAAACAAAATCTCGCAAACTAATAATTCTGCTTTTCATAATCTCACTTATTTTCATCTCCCATGCAAATTTTCGCAATTTCAAATCTAACCGAAATATCGCAACTTAAAATATCGCATTTCAAAATCTCGCAATTAAAATTTTCGTAAATTCAAATCTCGCATTTTTTTTTAAATGTGGAAAAACGAAATCTCGCAAAGCAATGATTCGGATTTTCTAAATCTCGCAATTACAAAATCTAGCTTTTTACAATCTCGCACAAAAAATCTCGCAAATATTAATATCGCATTTCAAAATTTCGCAAATAAGAACTTCGCAAATTCAAATCTCATCTAACTCTGAACTGTACAAATATTTCTGACAGATATGTGTAAACAATCTATTGGAGTCAAATTGTGACGTAAAAATCACAGTACGGCACTATATGGAAAGGGTGATTTTCTATTTTTGACATAAAGTTAAATTTATTATTTTATTCGCAGGATAAACTTACTTTATTTTTACTCAGAGTTGAATCAGCAAAAAATTAGGGTGAATGATATGAAATCTAGATAACTAAAATCTCTAAAAACAAAATCTCGCAAACTAATAATCTCACTATCAATTTATACGTATTGTCATCTCCCAACAAAAAGTCTTGCAAATAACAACAGAAATTTCGCAATTTAGAATCGCGCATTTCAAAATCTCGCAAATAAAATTTTCGAAAATTCAAATATCGCATTTTTTTGAAAAATTTCGCAAACTAATAATTCTTCTTTTCATAATTTCGCAACTACAAAATTTTGCTTTTAACAATCTCGCCTCAAAAAATCTCTCAAATGTCTACCAGAATCTCACATTTCAAAATCTAGCAAATAAAAATTCTCAAATTAAAATCTCGCATTTTAAAAATCTTGAAAACAAAATCTCTGATTTTCATATTTGCACAGTTACAAACAAAAATCTCGCAAATTCCATTATCGCATTTTTTGAAAAATTTCGCAAACTAATAATTCTTCTTTTCATAATTTCGCAACTACATAATCTTGCTTTTAACAATCTCGCCTCGAAAAATCTCTCAAATGTAAACCAGAACCTCGCCTTTCAAAATCTTGAAAATAAAAATTCTCAAATTCAAATCTCGCATTTTTTGAAAAATCTCGCCAACTAATTATTCTGATTTTCATTACTGTGCAATTACAAAGTCTTGTATTGCTTTTAACAATCTTGTATTTACATTTCGCATCAAAAAATCTCGCAAATATTAACCGGAATCTCGCATTTCAAAATCTCACAAATAAAAGTTTCGCAAATTCAAATCTCAGAGCAACATTTCTTTCAGTTCTGCAATAAAAAATAAAAAACCTGAAAAAAAGAAGTCGAAAACGAAAAACTTTTTCTGTGTCTTTTATTGCTTTTCAAAATCTGTCCGACATTACAACTGCATTTCGATGTTCTCTAAGAACAACTTAACAACAATCGAAATATAAACAATAACAATTATTATAGATAACAATAAAAGTCGATTTATTTTGCAGAATTTAATAATTCTCGCTAAATTTTATTGCAAGTTAATATAATTTTTTTTCAATCAAAATCTCGCAAATTCTCTCGCAATTAATTTTTTGTGATATATTAATTTGTAAGATTTTGCAATTTGTTTGAGGCGCGGAATTTTGTAAATGCGAGATTCTGAAAAGCGAGATTTTGTAATTGCGAGATTTCGTAACCAAAACCCAAATTTAGGGCCTTAATTATGGGAACTACTTTTTCCGTGTTTTTGAGTTCTACTTCTTGATTCTTATTTTAAGTGCAGGTTTTTGGTTTGCTGTTCCTTAAGCTCTATTGCAAGCGATTAATGCCTCCTTTTCAACCTTCAAGTCAACCACTCAACCGCAAAAAATAATTCTTTAACCTAAGAAAATATAATGATGTGTGTTATGGTTATATAAATGCTTGATAAATATTAAATTATTTTGATAGCTTGTCGTTAGAAAGAGTAAGCGCCAGTCTATTATTTAAAAAAAAACACCGGTTATCTTACATAGTTGATAGCAAAATGTTAATGTGATACGGTTGGAATATTGAGAACAAAAGTTGGTCAATATTATGTATGTATTTCTGTTGGTTCTTTGTATCACGTTATCTACTTTTTTTCCTGCTTTGAATGAACAAAATATTTATCATAAAACATTTGTGTAATTTTAAAAATTTGGGCAATTCAATCCGACCGCCCGCCTGAGGTAATACGATGTTTGTGATTAAGAGGTAGGGTGGGCCACGAGATAGATGAGACTAGTCTCGTCTCAGTGTCGTTAAAGTCGAAAAATGTCAGTACCTTCTCGGTATCTTTTGGCCTTGTATAACTAAGACTCGTCGCGGTCTCATCTTCGTCTGGCCTCTGTACTTTCTGGGTCTCGTTGCGTCTTTGTGACGAAAAATTTACTTGAAGTTTGAATCTAGAAACTGCAAAATAATTTGTTCTTGTTTTTAATCTTTTATTTCGGGACCACCCAGACCGCTGAGACTATCAGTAATTAAAAGTAAAAAAACGGTCTTGTCTCTTTTAAATGCTTTGAAGTAAGTATCATCTCCATCTCTTCTCAGTTTCACAAGTTTAGAAATGGTTGTAAGATTGTAACCAACGATGTTAGTCACTACGGCGTATGTGGAACATTTTTTTTTTTCAAAAAAAAATATTTTTCGAAATATTACACTTTTAACGAGAAAAGTAAATTAAAGTGACTTTATCAATTACAAAATCTTATCTTAAAATAAGTAATAGGTAGTACCTCGTGGCATATTGGTTAGTGCGTTGAACTGTCGCTTGCTGAAGGTCTGGGATCGCCACTAGCACCTAAAAACAAAACAATTTTTTTTTCTGAGTTATGTATACTGCCTCTTGCGAGGAACTGATAAACTCTCCAACAGTATCTGTTATCATGACTTGGTGCTTCTCATCTAGCTGTTCGGACTCGGCCAAAAATTGTAGATTCCTTCCATTCCTACCAACAACAAACCACACACAGGATTAGTTGCAAGTTGTGAGTCACTAGGCCCTGGTTCTCCATGAGCTGGCATTCCACTAGATTCATTTATTGATTTATCTTGAAATAAAAACAAAAAGTCGTCATGATGGTAGACAGATTGAAATAACAGCAGGAATAGTTAATACAAAAATCCATTATGTATCATGTGCCCCCAATCTTAAATTTAAATCTCGACTTTTTTTTATAAAACTCTCAGCTTTCAAAAGTTTTCAACTAATATTTATTTTCTTTTATAATTTCAGAAAATAGAAGTCTCAAATCATCTGTGAAAACATCAAAGAACGGAAAGGCAAACAGAATCTGAAAACTAGTCGCAGTCTCATCATTTGCCCATCACCAGTCACACAGGAAGGGAGTTAATTTCACACCTAAACTAACATAAAGCTCTCAATGTCGACGGTGATAACAAAACCAACAACCACAACTGACAATAAAAGCCACCAATTATCATGCATACCAAGTGACATTGAAAAAGTAACACAATTCTATCAGCAACAACAACAACAACACCAACAGCAGCAAAACACTCAAACGTCAATAGACAATAGACAAAAAAATGGCAATAGCGCGTTCGAAAACTGTTGATTATATAAAAATTTGGAAACATATCAAATGGCGATTGAACGCATTTAATTTAAATAGCAATAATACACACGAGTGATACGAATTTAATTTAAACAAATACAAAAAAAAATCTTCGTTTTCTTCTTCTAAATATATTTTTCTAAAATAAAACAACAACAACAAAAAAAAAAACGAAAGAAAGAAAAGTTCGAGAATTCGAAATTTTGACAACAAAAATTTCACAGTCGAAAAAAGAAACGGAAAGGATATTTTGCTTTATTTTTTTAAATTTTATAATTTATTCTCTTGGTATACAACAACAAATATATATAAATAAATATATATCAACATATTATTATATATATAAAATTAGTGTTAAAATAAAGCTTTAAATTTGTATTATTTTCTGTGCCGTACTTAATTATAAATTAAATTAAAAAAAAAAAATATAAAAATATTAAAAACACTATACAAACGAAACGCACAAAATCAAGTTTTTTTTATTGAAAAAAAAAGAAACACAAAATTAACTATTCCCAAGAAGAAAAAGAAAATAAATCTTGTGCCATAAAATTTAAGTACCGTCAACGAGCCAAAGCATCCTCCCAAAAAGAAGAAAAAAAAAAGGAAACAAAAACACATCCTTATCGAAGAAGTCCCACTGAGAGGTTATCCCCCTCCCAAGCGATTATTGAGAAGAAGGAGAAGCAGAAATCAACTTCCATCATCATGACTATTTCCGAAAAGTCTCCATTATGGGATTCCAATAGCCAACATAATCACCACCACCAGCAAACTTCCTCCGGAGAAACACTATCATCATCCTCGGGAGCATCATCACCATCACCGACAGCATCACCATTGTTACAACTGCCCTCCACAAATAGCAGTACTAGTAGCAGTTCGAGCACACTGAAGCAGCAAAGAAGCAGCAGCAAAAAGAAACGAGCCCCTGCGTCCTTGTTGGCACAGCAGGAGAATCCTGGTGGAAGGGCAACAGCAGGAGGCCGCGAAGGAGGAGCACGTCTGACATCACATCAGCATCAGCCATCAAATTCGACTTTGATACCTGGGAGGTCTCAAAAGTATGAAAAAACCGACAGCAGCACCCATGGATCGCCATCGTCATTGCCATCGACCCCCATCAGCCAATTCCAGTCGAATGTCCAATCCCAATCGCCGCTTTTCGGGGGTGGTTATTCCACCAAATTGCCATATGACTGCGAAGTAGGATTGCTGACACCACACATACGAACGTCATCGTCATCGATAACGTCTTCGACGGCAAGTCTGCTGCCAGTGTCATCTGCTGGTTGTGTGAATTCTGGTCACCATAGCAATGGCAAGTACTGCGGGAATGGCTCCGCCAACAATGGCAGCCCCAACAACTTCAGTAGCAGTAGCTTTTCATCCCTTGGATGTTGCAACATAATTACTCGCTGCTGCATCGGATTGCCACTATTGAAGGCGATAAACGTGCGGAGATGTGTGCTGGCATTGCTGGCAATAACGGTGGTAACAATTTTTTACTACACACATTACTTCGACACGGGTGTCTTTGTGGGGTGAGTTCCTAATATTTTACTTTTTATTCTTATTTCCTTGTCGCTCTGTTATCGAATTCGATGTTTCTTCCGTTATTTTTTTTTCATATTTATATTGAACTAATCGATTTCTAATGGCATTCTCATTCCATATAGACATATTAAATAGCGGGTGGGGGGGTGAGTGGGGGTGTTAATATCTAAACTTATATCTCTATTGCTTTTTGTGTGTTCGTTTGGATGTGGTGTTGAATTCAATTGTGTGAAAACACACTTGCTCGTCAAGATGGTGTTTACATTTTGGGGTTTAAGAAGAGTAATTGTTTACCGGAAGGGGCGCCATCTATATAGAGCTCCGTTGGTGGTTGCAATCGGTGCCCCATGGATGGGTGGACTTAGTATAGATATAGAGCAAACTTTGTTTGCCTTGTTAATTGAAGTGGCTTTCCAACTATTGCATAGCATACCCTCCCCAACCCATGTATAATATGCATACGGTATCTACTTCGAGAGTAGGTATATGGTTGTTTTATTTGAAGAGTAAAAAAAAAACAACAGTAAAGGGTTTGCTCTTTTGTTTGTTTTTGATAATTGTGTAGTGTTTGTGTTGTACTTTAGTTCGAAATCAAATAAAAGTGACAAGTTGTTGGTTTTCATTTATTTTTTTTTTTCTATTCATTTTGATTCAAGTATTAGAAAAGTTGTGGTGATATTTTTCGAAGCCACTGTTTGCAAAGACTTACATTTGATGCGAGTTGAATGTGGTTATGTCAATATTTACCTGAGATATTTGTAGTTTGTTGATGTTAAAGGCACCTATGTTACTTTGTTTTGAGCTTTTATTTGTATGGGAATCTATTCAATTGCAAAATAAGAATAAAAGAGAAGGAAACTAGGTAAAAGCGTGGATTGTTATAAGTTAAACTTTAAATCTGGAAAAAAATGAATCAACAAATTGAAACTCTACAAAAATGGGGGCATTTTCCGAAAAATTACTTTGAATGGAAACAAAAGTAATAAAAAAAAAAAAAAAAACGAAGACACCTACGCACAATATTATGCTATTTCTTTTGTTATTTTCTTTTATATACCAATCGAGTTACAGAACGCTCTCGATAAAAGCAACCTATAAAATTCGAGAAGTTGCGTTAATTGAGGTTTCTCCAATAACCGATTCATAAAAACTATGAAGACTGAAATTGGAAATGAAGGAGAAGTTCCGAAAAGTAGCTATAAAATATAACTGCCCCAGTAAAAGTATACGAAATAAGAGATCAATGAAGAAAAGTTGTGTTCATTGAGTCAGACTATTTTAAAAAGTTGAAATTATTAAATCAATAAATATATGAATTTTTATTGAAGGTTGCTTTTATTAAGAGTTAACTGTGAACAATTAAAAATAATAGTGGATGATTTTTCAGCGTGATTTCATTGATACTTATTTCAAGGGTGATTCAGGAGACATGTCTTAGTTTTAAATGCTTGGTTAATAATGCCATTTCATCATGGAAAGGCTTTAAGCAACGCTTGCAAACAATTCAATTTTTTTTTTATAAAAAAATCGTGTCACATGCCAAACAGCACGAGAAGCAGTAGACATACTGAGAGGAAAATTTTGTCAGCAATTCCCGTGAATTTTATTTTAAAGGAGAGGGGAGTGAATTTTAAGTTCTGCTGCATTAGAACCCTTTTAGATTTCAATATTAAATGAGTGGAAAGAAGTTATCAGAATCTTACTTTCACCCTCATTTAATTTCGAAAAAAGTTGGACTCAATATTAGCTTGTTCAAACTTTCACTTTTGCCAAATTGTGAAGGTTTCTTCGAACTATTTTGTAAAGAATAAAATGAAGACCATTAGGGATTTATAGATATATACTTCGAACTGAAGTAAAGGTCTCGAAACTGTTAGAAAAGATTTGTTCGAACTTTTTGATTCTCAAGCAACAAACCGGAATTGAAAATCTCTTAACTATGATTTTGAAGAAAATTAAAAATAATATTCTTCTGTTTTAGTAGAGCCAATGAAAATCTGTTAACGGTAGATGAGCTATTTTGACGATATTTTTGAAAAAAAAACTTCTATATTTGATAAGCATCTTCAAGGAAAATATAAAACAATTTTCCTATAAATATTGAACTGACACCATACCAGGTATCCATGACTGTCGTGAAGAATTAGGTAATTCGAGATACCTGATGCTAATTTTACTTTTTTTTTTAATAATTCTTAAATAAATAGTAAACAATATTTTAAAAAAGTTTAACCTCTTGGTAATACACTTGAAAATACATGGTGATCTTTCGACAGTAGTTACAATAGTCGGAAAAAGTATTTTGACAAAAAATTAAGTTTTCAATTTTCTTTATATCTTTTTTTTTATTCATAGAATAAATCTGAAAAAATATATTATAATGGTATCAAGATGAGCTTCCAAAAAACAAAAAACATAAAAAATTTTGATTCCTAAATATAGTTTCGAAAATAAAAATTGTATTTCAAAAACGTATGGGGGAAAAAAATTGACAAAATTAAAAAGGCTCGCAATTATCGGTTAACTTTTTAGTACAGGCAGTGAGTATTTTTTTTTAGTATGATTTTGGATGCAGAATTCAAATCCGTCATCCGTTTGTGGTTATTTTGGTGTCTACAAGGTCTCAGAAATAGCAAAAAACGATTTTGAGTAATTTTCTAACCGCAATTTCTTGAAAACCCGAGCTGATAGCCACAAACGGATGACGGATTTGAACTCTGCATCTAAAAGCGTACTAAAAAACAATCCCCACTGACTGTACTAAGAAGTTAAACGATAATTGCGAGCTTCTTTAATTTTGTCAAAATACTTTTTCCCCCATTCGTTTTTGAAATAAAATTTTTATTTTCAAAACTATAATTATGAATCAAACTTTTTTATGTTTTTTGGAAGCTCATCTTGATACCATCTTCATATATTTTTTTCAGATTTTTTCTATCAATAAAAAGAGAAATATAATTATATAATAAGTGGGCCATTCACGTTAAAACTGTCGTAAGGACTGTTCGACAAATTTCAGTCCTTGCGACCGAACTACTCGGTCTACGAATAATCTTCAAACTATATGCACGATTTTATTTTGTTTCTAGGAGATGAAATAAATAAAAAACTAATTGAAGGAATTTTTTGACACACCGTTCGTCAAACTGGTTCGCAACGTGTGTGCGTACTTTCGACAGTCGTTGCAACAGTCCGATCGACAGCCTGTGTGACAGTCTCAACGTGAATGACCCGCTATATACATATAATATATATTTTGTGAATGATGTTGAACATAGGCCCCGACCTACCAAATTTGTTTGGTCTTTGAGTTACTTAGTTCTTCACGATCGCCACGGATATTTCTTTGTATAGTGAAGGTGGTAGTCATTTTCTTTTGGTCTTCTGACATTACGTCTAAAATCCAAAGGAAAAACTATTATTTTTGTCTCATCACTCCACAAGATATTAAGCATAGGTGCCCGGAGGGGGGGGCAAGGGGGGGCAGTTGCCCCCCTGGCTCTGGACAATACCACACAACTAAGGAATTTTTCATTTTTTCTCTTTGATATTAACAAAAAATTTGCCTTCTCCATGATTTGCCCCCCCTGGCTCTGGATCCTACCAAATGTATCAAAAAATATCCTTAGTTTCGATATTGTTCGAAAATATGGATATTTTCTTTACAGCTTCTTTATTGAGTTCATGGTTTGCCCCCCCTGGCATAACCACATTTTTGCATGCATTTTTTATTATTAATTTTAACAACTACCTATTTGTCTTTTTTTTTGTCAAGGTTTATGATTTGGTTTGGTTTTGTTTTTTTTTGCAATAGCTCGCTCGCATTTCATTTCACAGCAAAACATCCAACTTCAACTTTGTAGAGAGCTTTCAATTTACCCGCGAAGTACGTTGCTGACGTTGTATCACAGCCGGATAAAGCGTGTAAAAATTAAATGTTGTCTGATACTATTCGGTCATATTTGATACTTTTTTTTTGAGAGTACCATTTCTCTGGAGCGTGTGATTTTTTCGGTTTCCGAAGAAAAACATTCGCATGATGTTTCCCATGTTCCGTTAACAAAACAAGAGTATCAATATCCTCGGAAACGATTGTAACATAGTCATATAGATAAGACTCCCTCATGGCTGTAGTGACAATAAGCACATCAGCATCACCTTTGTCCTGAAAAACCGTGTAACCTGTGTCTAGCAGTTTATGTTTAAGAAGTTGGATAAACTTATTTCTGTTCTGCTCATTGGCTTGGAATGGTTCTTGAGCTGTTGTTGGAACTGTAGCAGCATTAAAGTTCAGAATGCAAAACCTTCGGTTTACACTTGGAGTGAAAATATATAGATAACTCAGGTTTCAACAACAAGTAACGTCGGTGCCCTGACCTTCCCGGCTGCCCCACGACCTTCTATGTAGTATGCAACTCCACGTATGATATATGTTAAATTTATATCATTACTATGGACACCATTTTAAGTAACATCTTTTTTGTACGATTCATCGAAAAACAATACTATACTTATTTTTTCTCTTGACTCATAAAGTGAGAACTTATGAATTGGATTATTCACATAACTCGTGGCTGATGATATCGATTAAAGGCTCATTTTATAGGTCGTTATAAGAACTAAAAATTATTTTAAGAACATCATCCAAAAAATTCAAAGGTAGCCGAAAAACTCAAGAAAAGTCATACCACCCCCAAACCACAACCCATAGAGGAACATTGGTCCGTTATAACTGAAAGATTAAACATAAACAACCTTGAGAAGTCATTGATAGCTAATTTTATAGGCAATTTTATTCTCTAAAAAGGTGAAAGTGGACGTTTTGCTGTAAAATGAAATGCAAACGAGCTATTGCATAAAAACAAAACCAATCTATTTTTCAAGATAGCGGCTTTTCCCTAACCTCAAAAATCCCAAAAACTCGTTTTTATGATAAGAAGGCGTACCCAAACAGATTCCTTAAAAAAATTGTCCATCGAAAAATGCGATTTGATTTCCTAATTTGACTGGGTTAAATTCGAAATTTTTGGTTTGAATTTTCAAATCTTATTTTTTTCTTATTTTTTAAATATTAAAACAAAGTCGAGTTAGTTACGCCATTTACAACTCAAGAACGGCTGGACCTATTTAATTGATATCTGATTTGTTCGAATTGTCTCAAATAGTATAGAATAACTAATAAAATATCGGAAAAATTCACGGAAAAAATTATATGCACTTAGGCACCTGTTTTATATTTACAAAATAATAAATCAATTGTGTTTGAAAGTAAATGAATCAATAATTATCAAATTTTGATCTGAAAAACTAAAATAAAAAAATTATAATATACATACAGTTTATTATCCGGAAGTCGTTTTATACAATATTTATAGAAAATAATTTAACGCTGAACAATTTGGAAACAGTACATCCAAAGTTGTTTTGGATTTTGTCATTGGATGAACGGATTTAAATAAGGATCTGAAAAGGTCCTTTAAATAAATCTTTCTTCATCAAGTATCCATTCACTGCGGCTGTGAAGCTATTTATTAAAAAAGAATGGTCCCCATCAGTCAAGCCATTAATTTTCAAAGTCTGTTGAAGAATGGCTACGATGTCGATGCTTTAAGAAAACTTCTAAAAAAATCAGACATTTTCAAATTTTTTTTTACAAAAATGTGATTTTATGGCCTTTTCGAATGGGGATAGAATGACAGTTCTTGTTCTGAAAAGGAGAGAAAATTGTTCCGGATTTGATTTAAGAATCGTTCAAACGTATCGAATCGGTCTTCCGGATTGCCAATCGAAAAGGCCATTAAGGAAATTCGTTGACATTTGGATATTTTCAAAACAGTGTCTTTCAAAAACATGTCAACATTTTGCAACTTCGTTATTCCTTTAAAGATTTCAATGAAATTGACACAGGTGATGGCTTGTACAGAATTAAAAAAGAAAAAATATTTTCAAAACAGGGTGCTTTAAAAAAAATGTCAACTTCGTTGTTCCTTCAATGATTTCAATAAAATTGACAGGATAGCTGAGACTGAGACAGAATTATAACAGAAATGAATATTTTCAAAACGGTATTTCAAAATATGGCACCATCATCACCATGACCTGTGGCAATTTCATTGAAATCACTCAATTCGATTTGATTGAAATCTATCAAGGTCAAAGGTTTCGAAACATCTTTTTTGAAACTGTCCTTTTTCCTTTTGTAAAATTACATTTTTATTTCTTATTTAAAGGGTTCGTGAATGGATCTTCAATAGTTCTCGCATAGTTAATTCGGAACGAACCATATTTTATAGATCCACATCCTAGCATTTTTAGTTCGATCGGGAAAATGAATTTTGTTTTAATCAAATCAAAAATATTGTTCTATAAACCTTGCATTTTATACAAAAACTTCCAAAAAAATGCCTCTGTGGTTAAATAAGTACGGTCTGCTATTAAATATAAAATAATTTTATGCTGGATAACTATTACCATTAACAGTACCTCCAATAGAACGTTATTTTGGATTTTTTCATTATTGACTGAAGGAAATTATTTATAAAATTTCCAAAAAGCTCAAATTATACTGCATATTAAAATTAAAAAAAAAAAAATTTGAATACCCATTTTTTTCGAAAATTTGATATTTCAAATATTTCAAAATTGGTTTGGTGTCTGATATTAAGGGTGATTTTTTCAGTCAAAGTTGAACAAAACATGAGGATTTTTATTTTTCAACTTGTGAATTGGTTTTTATTCACTCAAATTTGACGTTTTCAACTTCCGATTCTCAACTCTAGAGTTGATCAACTTCAGATTTTCTCAACTCCTGAAAAAATCAGAATCAAAATGGAAATCAAAATGGCATAGTTAACTTGAGAATTAACATAGAAATAATGTTTTTTTTTTTTTTGTAGATCATACAAACCTTTTTCTTTAGATGCTTGTGCTCTTCATTTATTTATGTTGGGCCGTATCCTCGTATGGACATATGCAGAGCAGAAGATTATCGTTTCGTCTTCGCCACTGCAGTAGCCCTAGCCAAATTTAATAATTACATATTTGGGGAAGTCCGCATCTAGATTTTTGGGTGAGGTGGCGGATGATTTGTATATGAGTGAACACATGCTCAAGACACGATATAAACAAAATTTTAAGGTGCCAACAACCTTAACAAGGATTTCTTTTTTTTGGCATCTGTTATGATTTTTTCAGGCATTGTTTTGAAACAAATTTCATTTCCTTTTACAAACGTGTCTTTACTGGATAACTAATAAAAGCTTGCACAACTATATGAAATTCGAAGAAGTGTCCTGCAGATCTCGGCTCCTCGTGGTTATTGAATTTTTGATTAACCACATTGAAAATGAAATCTCAGCGTACAACTTCAACTTTGTACGTCCCAGTGACGTCTATTAGCGTTGTAACGAATTGTGTTTCCGGTACGTAGACGTACCCATTGGAGCACCGATCGTTTTTTTTTTAACCTTTTAAGCTAATTTTTTTGGCAAATATTGGAAACGAGTTTCACACAAAATAACAAACAAAACTTTAAAAAATATCAGTTTGATTGACCGAATGGCTTCAAACAAACCAATTAGACACAAAATAACACACAAAACTTGAAAAAAATTATTTAATTGGCCAAATTGCTTCAAATTAAAATATTGAAATGACAGTTCTTGAATTAATTTTACAAATATCCCAGGGATTTTTTTTCAAATCGGAAGTTGGCCAACTTTAGATTTTCAACTCAGGAGTTGAGAAAAAAATAAGTGAATAAAAGGGAATTTCAACTTCTGTTTCAACTCTCGAGTTGAAGTCAACTCTACAGTTGATCAACTTGAGAGTTTGCCTTAAGTTGAGCAATAGTGAAAAAAATGGCTCTAAGCCATTTTATCACTCCTTCAGCTCCGTTGCAACTTTTATGAAAAAAGGCAAACTCTTTTCAGTAAAAATTATGGTATAGAGTTGTTTTTCTTGGCTCCCCATTAAAAAAAAAAGATATTGAAAATGTAGAACGTAGAGCTATGTTTCTTTTTTTGTTTTGTAGGTTAAAATATCTTATAAAGTGATTGCCTACAAACATTATTAACATCTCTTTCCAATGAAAACTTATTACCTATAGAAAAACTGTTGAATTTTTGAAGTAAAAACGTTTATCTCGCCTCTTGTTCATCTGAACGAATAAATACTCAAATATATAATATATATAATATAGGCTAATGCCTATGTGTAACAAAAAATGTCTAAGATATAGCGTGACAAAATTTCAGATATAATAGCGAATATTTCTTTCCTAAGGAAATATTTTATTATTTCAACACGTACGGTCTTGAAAAATAATAATAAATTCTTGTAGAGGGGCAGAGTTGCCGCAAAGAAAAAAGCAGTGAGGGGTTTTTAGAGATTTTATGGGAGCCATTTGACAAAAGCTAAGGACAAATATTTTACATAAAAATTGTTTATATAAATATTATAATTTATTTATTTAATTAATGCATTGAGTAAAATAGTTAAAAAAATAAATCACAGATGCTTCAAATTTGTTATAAGTTGAAGACATCTTTCGGCCTTGAGCCATTAAATAAAAATAACTTAAAGCTTAGTAATATTTTCAGGTAAGCTCTATTATAGGTAAGCGTTTTTCTTTTTTAGTTCAGAGCATAACCTGAACTGTCAAAAAGAAATTGTGTTTCTTTTGTAGCTCCAAGTACTCAGAGCTAAAAATGTGTTTCTGTTTTTGTTCTGAACGTGTTCGGAGCACGCTCCATGAGCTCAGAATAAAATAACAGACGGAGTTAAATCCCTACAAAAGCATTTGACAGCTAAGGTTCAGGTGTGTTTTAAAAATAATTCCGAGCACTCAAAACAGGCTTGGTAAGTTGTTCTGAATATGCTCGACATGCTCAGACTTTGTTCAGACCTCTATTCTTAATTTAAAAAAAAAAATATATTATTTTTATTTTTTTTTATTTATTAAGTCTTCCACACAGTAGTCAGTACATCTGCTGAGCGAGTTTTTTCGTCTCTAAACAATATAAACATAGATAGTAATCGAAATAAATCATCGTATGAAATTTTTCGCTCGATAATAAGCCTTCAAGATTTTTATTAAGTGTGGAAAGCTTAGTAAATTAGTTGCAGAAGAAGCGACATTTTTAAATAAATAAAATCAAGCAAAAATGTTCAACCCTTTCAACTAAACCTACCAATTGCTAGCGTCAATATCTTCTTTACCTATTTCTTTTAAACAGTTTTGTAGCTCTATAGTCGTTATATTTTGATGGCAACTGAATAAGTTCTGAAATTAAATTATCTCTTTTTTTCTTCAAAAATGACTGTGGTTAATATTTAATTTGGTAAAACTTTTTAATTATCACTAACACAATTATTATAATTATATAAAAACTTCTGAATTTAACACTGGGGGCCATTTTTAATAAGCCCGGGCCAATGCCCAAAATATAAAACAGGGGGCCAAAAGGCCCGATCGGGCACTTTGTGGCAACGCTCACACATTACAATTTTTCGAAAACTGTTGACAAACGTAACTAAATGAAAAAAGTAATAGACTTCTCTGACTTCTGACCCATTTAGGGTATTTATTACATTCAATGTACATTCGAGATCATGACAAAATTTTCTACTTATTCCACATCCACAGGGCTTGGCAAAGTGTTGTCAAAATGTCAGTACCGTAGCATGTTTTGTTCATTGTTTTTCCGATTAGATCTGCTATTTTTCTAATAAAATACTACATTGAATAGAAATGTTGTTCTAAGAAATGTTTGTGTACAATACTGGCTTCTTCTGTACTTCTTCCTGACTAATATAATTATTTATGTACTTTTTCCGAGTTTTAAGCTATATTTTTGAGTTCAAAAGATTTCCCGCTGCTCCGCCATTTTATTTTAGCTTTAAGACGTTTGCTTGGTAGTATTCTAAAGGAGGCACTATTCATTTATAGTTAACAACAATCGATTAATTTTCTTGTTAAACTTTAAGAGTGATATGTTTTCATTCGAAGAAAGTGTGTCTTAGGCGTCAGTACCGTGGTAGTGTTTTCTAAGCATGTTATAACATATGTTTTTGGTTGATTATCCGAATTTTCTTGGAAATTATTTTTCTCATGAGCATTGAGAAGTGAGGTTACATAAACAGTCTAAAGTCAATACCGTGGATGTCATTACCGTGGTATTTTAATCCTTATTGGACATTGAACAAATAGTTTCTTTCATTAAAAATTATTCTCTGTCAATTTTCTTTATAAGAATTATAAGAATGGACAAGCCAAATTCAAATTATTCCGTGCAATAAAAACTAAGTAATAACACAGCACAATGAAAAGGGTTGCTATCCAGAAAAACGGACTACAAAAATGAAAAAAAGATATTTTTTTATGGAAAAAAGGAAGTGCAAATTTCAAGAAGTCAAAATATAACAGGCAATCAATAATCTCAACAAATAAATAATCAAAAAGGAGAAGCACAAATTACAAATAAAAGGACATAAAACTAGTGTCACTATTGTCAATTCAAATTTTATGATATTTCCTCAAAAGTTGTTGCCAAACTCTTTTACAGATTTTATACCCTGATAAAGCCACAAAAACAAAGCAAAAATTGTTTCCATTGGAATTTAATTTTTGAAAAAAGAATAACAGTTGGCAGAGAATCATCCATTTACGCTTTTCAACGCCTTTTTTCAAAATAGCGGACAACGAATGTATTTTTTTTTTTATTTTAACTTTGTGGACTTGTTTTACCTTTTGAATTTTTTGAGTTTTGATAAAAGTCAACAAAATCTTAAAGGAAAATGGGCAGAAATGTAAAATATTTTTTTTTTTCAAATTTTTGAGCTTAACAATTAATTTCTGTTAAATATTGCCATAAAAAAACTTGACTAAAAATAAAGTGAAAGAATGGAGTCTTAGCTTAAAAGAGTTATAGCTTGGCTTTTTAAGTATTGTCGTTATTTTTATTATTTTTTTTTAAGTCATGTTTTAGAAAATTACGAAAAATCCTATACTCAAATTCAAACTTATAAATAACTCCGACCACACAACGATTTGGATATGCCCTCAAGTGATAATGAATTGGGTATCAGGTCACTCTTATGTTCTGGGCAGATTTTCCCATTATATTTTGGGTCAGTCAATTTAAAAAGATCTTGGCGATCTTGAATTTTGCAATATTAGCTTCGATATGAGCAGACAAATGTTTAGAACTCTACGATCTTTCAACAATGAAGATCAAAAAGGCAACAAATTTCCCATCGGCTTTTAAAAATTAAAAACTGACGGGCTCCATTTTATTTCGATACAAATTTTTATACTGTCTTAAGGTGCCAGTTATAGCTATCATTGAAACTCATCATTGAAAACTTTTATGATTGATTTTGAGACGTTTAAAAAGTAAAATCGTTCATTATTTTGATGGACGATTAAAGCTCAGGACTTAATTAATATTTCTAGTCAAAAAAAAATTTCAAATAGGCTCAACTTTCCACAAAAATTGACTTTTGATTTTTCAATGACCATTGGTAAGGTAGTTCAATCATTGAAATAAGAAAAGTCTTTTTATTTTGAAAGTTGGGCCTATTTGAATTATTTTTTTGGCTAAAAATATTTACTAAGTCTTAAGCTTTATTTGTCCATCAAAATAATAACTGATTTTACTTCTTAAACGTCTCAAAATCAATCATTAAAATTTTCAATGATGAGTTTCAATGATAGCTATAACTGGCACCTAAGAATATGAAAGGGAAGCTTAACACTAAATTTTAGCTACACACATATTTTTAATATTCATGAAAATCGAAAATTGTTTACATTAAGGACGCAATGAAGAAAATCGTTTAGCTCGTGGACTGAACAAATAAATGATTAACTAACGAATTTATCCTACGTTTTTAATAAAAATCACTTCCGTGACTCAACGAAAACTCATTGTTGATTGACTACATATATAAATTGATCAAACAAGGTTGGGCTCAGATTAAGTTTAGTTTAAAATTGAATAAATATTTTGTTGCATTTTCGTCAGAATTTGTCAAAATCTTATTTTTTCCTAAACGACTTCTAAGATTTTCGTAAAAAATTCAATTCAATTCATTACTGTAAGTATTATTCTATTTTATCCTACTCCCTACTGTAGGTACCTCCCATAGAAGGGTTTATTTATTTTCTCGTTGCACGAAATTGGTTCTGGTTAAAGATGTGTTCCTTAAAGACAGACCGCACAGCAAAATATTATTGGACAATTTTTGTCATCTCTATCATCGTAATGTCAATTTATTTATTCAAAACCTCGATTTTATTTACTTTGGGATAAACCAATGTAGTACCTTTGTTCCACAACCAAAAACTAATCACAAAATGTCAAAATTTCAGATCTTTGTTTCACATTTGACACTTATCATTTGAAAAACCAGTACCTAACACAAGTAATGATCAGAAATTAAACTATTTCAGTATATGACTACTTAGTCATCAAGACATTATCTTTATATGCAACATCACGACAGATATCTTTTTGGAATATAAATAAGCTAAGGTGTGAAATAGCAATAATGTACAAAATGTGCCTGTTTTTAATTATTTAGTTACATTTCTTAGGTTTTTGATATTGTTGTTGCATATTATAGCACTTTATCAGATTAAGTTACATAGAACTATTTTGCAACATTGTTAACAAAACATACGATAGTATAAATTTAATTATTCATTTCACGATTCATACATACCTACCCACAAATATATACATAAATATTTTTATATTTTCCCTAACCATAAGCCGGAGTTATATAATTTTTAATAGAATTTCAGGTTTCCAATCCCAGATTAACAAAACAAAAAAAAAAAGTTGAAAAAATAACATTTTTTGAATCAATCATATGGAATCACTTTAAATTCTCTTCAAATCCTTTTATAACTTATATTAACTTTCAATAAAGTCATTGAATTGCTCAATCAATTCGATATAAAAAATGTACCTTTACTATGCACTTATAGAAAAAATATTTACAACCAACTCCCCCACTTTCTCTCTCTCTCTCTCTCTCTCTATATATATTTAGTATATTTACTATCATCACAGTCGTATATTCATTGTATCATCATTTTCAATGCAACAAAATCAAAAAGAAAAATATATATTTTTATTTTTTATTCATTTGATGGGGGACTGACTACTTCTTGCTCCCCCAACATCAACATTATTTGATATTCAAATCAGGTTTCATAGATTCTTTTTTTTTTTGTTTGCTAGTGCTAGAACTGCTGCTAGTACTGCTGCTGCTGCTGATGTAATCTATGCATGTATTAAACTGAATATCCTTTTTCTATAGATAAATAAACCCAATTGCAATGTGTGGCATATCCAGATACACTCCGTGTGCAATTGATTGAAAAGGACATTTTCCAAGTATTCATGATGTTAAATCCACTTTATTTCAAAAATGATGAATCATAGGAAAAGAATATAAATTGTCTTTTTCGAAGATAATTTCCATTCTATAGACAATAAATTTGTTATCAATAACAAAACATTCTTGGATAATAATTATTGTGGTTCGAATTTAAGATTTTATTGTGAAACTTAGAGTAGGTGCAGTCAAATTAGGATTTAAGATCACAAAAATAGCTGAAAACTGGATATTGGATTTTAGTGTTCTTCAATGTCTAAAAGCTCAAAACCTGCTCTTCCCAAGTATTTCCTCTTTAATTAAAGACAGATTTAGTTCAGTTCCTGTCGTTGGAAGAGAAAAAAGTTAAGAATAAAAATGTTCAGTTGTAGATTCTGAACATTTCTTGACTCAGGGTAGGCCATCTACTGGTTTCTGTTTGCTTTTAAAAAAAGCTATACAAAAAAACTCTCAATATTTTTCAACGATTGTCGCTCTATTGAAAAGTGTAAACATTCCTATTAATAAATTATTTCATTTTAATGACTGCCTAGCTGGCTTGGCAGAAGATCATCCTCTCAACCCAATTTCTTCGATGGTTTCGAACTACAGATAACTTGAATTGTCCAACATTATTCTTAAAATCGTATGTGAATTGTTCTCATAACATCGAACTTCAGTGACACTACATAAGTAAAAAGTTCAACGGTGTCAAATCGCAGCTCTTTGCCGGCCAAGCAACAGCCTGGTGGTTACAGCCTGAAGCCACCTCATCAAACACTTGTATCTCGATTTCCCGTACATATTTCAATTTGAAACCATCTTAGCTACTGTTATCCTGTGAAATAAGGAACAAAAATTAATAATTTGGGCAACAAAGGGTTAACCAAAATTACTGATTGCCCAATAATTTTTGAACTAAGTGTGTTGGACGGCTGTGTATTGCACGTAACACCTTCTTGCTGAAACCATAGCTCGCTTAAGCCCAAATCTTCAATTTCTGGCAATACAAGATCGGTTATTATGCCTTGACAGGGCTCCTCTCCATTGACTTAAAGTTTCTTCCTTGGTCCTGTAAGAAAAATAGACCAATATAACGGCCACTCCAAAAACCACACCAAACAGTCTCACGTTTCAGATATGCACTGGTTTCTCTATGAGTTATTGTGATTTTCTGAGATTCTTATATGGCAGTTCTGCTTGACTACGTTACCACCGCGATGCTAATGCGCCTCGTTCAAAAATATGTTTTTTTAAAGTAAAATTGCTGTTTCAAATTCTCATTTCGTAAAGCGATAACAAATCTTGTGGTAATTTTGCTTCAATTTCTGAGTCAATTACACCCTGCTAGTGAATGATCCGAGTTACTGACAGTTAAGTCATATTAGCCGAAAATACAGCCAAATTGGCGGAAAGCTAGATTTTGGTACATAGCACCCCCATGGCGTTCTAAGGAAACTGTAAAAAGTCCCCATCGCTAAGAGCGCCGCTAATAATCTTATTCGAATAAAATACGAAAAAATCAAGAGCGTGTAAAAAAAAAAAAAAAAAAAATGAAAATGAACAAAAAAAAAATTAATAAAAAACAAAGGTAACACTTACAATGCCTTTTTGTAAAGCTATTTCCATTTCATCTTTTATTTCCATTTCTTCTTTGATTTTAGTTTTAAATAAAATTTCTTGAGTGAACAGTTTTCAATTTTCAGTTTTTTTATTTTCAGTTTTTATATTCAGTTTTAAATTTTCAAACTTTAAAATTTTGAAGAAAACAAATTTATTGGAAATCTCATAATGACATTTTTTCTGTAAGAGTTACCGTTCGGGAGATATTCCTTAAAAACCGTTCGGGGGGCCTTTGACCCCCCGGAAATTGTTAGTGGTGCTCATATTGGTGGAGACTTTTTTATAGTTTCATTAGAATGCCATAAGGAGGCTGTATACCATTGTCCATTCGGTCGATGTGGTCGAGCCAATGTAGTCGAAGTGTTTTGGATTTTCTGGACTGACATCACATCTCGATACAGCTCATAGGGGATTCGCAGTTCTATCTTCTACTCCATTCGCGCTTTCCGCACATAGGACCAATTATGGGTTGAAGAATTTTTCTTTCGAAGGAGCCCAGTATCAGCTGTTTCTTTTTGCTCCTCCCCCAACAATCGGTGGCGCCATAAAGCAGAACTGACAGTAAATATGAATTTTATGGAGCGTGCGCTTCGTCTTTCATGGGAGGAGTTTTTAACCCACTAAACCGAAGTACCACCGGTATGCTAGTGTAAGTCTTCGTCGGATATCCTCCTCCACTAAGATGTCGCTGGTGGGATTACTGTTAACTCCGAACTAGATGAACTCTTTAACTAGGTATTTCGAAGTTGTTGATTGACGTTTTCTCCTAGTCGGTTGACAGGTCTTTCATTCGTTTGCTGATAGCATGTATTTGGTATTGTCCTCGTTTACTTGAAGACCAACAAGTTTCGCTTGTTCCTCAACTGCCGTAAGAACCCTATTACGGTCTGTTGGGAGCGGCAAATCCTAAAAAATGAACAAATCCAGCCATCAGTGTTAACGCCTGCCCTGCGCACAATTTGCTCCAGATCGAGATTGAGGAAATCACATGATAGCGCATCTCCTTGCCGAATCCCTTCGGAATAGCGTTTCCCTAGTTGCGCATCGCATCGAGTATTTTCCAATGTCACGTGACACCACTGGATCAGTTTCCCCATAAAGAGCTCCTGACGATGAGTGCTGTCATATGTGGCCTTAAAGTCGATGAATAGATGAAGAATCTTGACTTGAAACACGTTGGTCTTTTTCTTTTGCCTAGCCAGAAGCCAAACTTGCCGATTTTGGTTTTGAAGAACGGGCTATGACGCTCATACACTACGTTGGATAGGATCTTGTTTGCGTAGCTTCTCTGGTATATGTCTCTATTGTTCTTGAAGAACATATGATCGTCTTTTTTGTAGATGAGACATATGGAGCTGATAGACCATTCATCGGACATGCTTCCTTCCACCCAAACTTGGTCGATGAGTTGATGCAGGCACCCTTTCAACACAACTCCTCTGTGCTTGAAGAGCTTCGCTGGTAAACCATCAGATCCGACAGCCTTGTTGGTCTTGAGAATTTCTATAGCTCCGCCTACCTTTTCTCTACTGGGTGGTGGTACTAGGACTTCACTGACTGGAGTTGGACTCGCTTCTGGTCCTATTTCTCAGTCTACCTGATGCCCATTTGGAAGCTGCTGGAAATGCTGCTTGAATATATCTACTACTCCCTGCGCTTCGGTGACTAGCCTACCAACACTGTTTCGAAAAGCCCTCGGGCGAGTGGGTCTGATATTCAGTTGCTGAAATCTTTGGTGCGTTGCGATTTTCGGGCTAAGGTGCACACTTTAAGCAAATATTATTGTTACCAAGTGGTACACTTTTCACGCCCCACACCGACCGACTGACAATTAATCACCGACCCGTCACAGTATTTTAATAATAGAATACACTCACGCCATCAACATCAAATACCAGCACCCTACATTCCCCTGTTTAGCCAAACGACCAAATATCTACCTATGCCCAGATCAACAAACACCCACCACCAGACACAGAATCATCAACAACCACCATACCATTTTTCCATTCGTTCTCCTTACAGTTCACATTGTCTCGTGGCAGAAAAATCATCATGAAGAGGTACGAATTTCGGAAAAAGTCGCAGCTAATGGCCTCGTGTTAGTTCCGATTTCCTGCTCCTTCTGAGTGAGAGCCTGGTCAAACAATGTAAATCTCCCGTGGATTAGCTTTGGGCTTGAATCAGATTCCTACCGAATTGTCCCTGGTTCGCTTCTTCTAGTGTGGTCCAAGTCTACTCCTGTAGCTCTACCGTACCAAGCTTAGTTGTATATGAAATACCGTTCTATATAAGCTTGAAAAACATTGTAATACTGTAAACCCCTTTTATTATAGTTTTATAGGACTAAAGGCCATAAAAAGCTATTTTGAATCAATAATTCAACAAGTCCAATCCTTAATGCTAAGTCTTCTACTTGGCTGATTTATTTCAGTAGTATATAGAATTTGTATTATAAAACCTTCTTATATAGAAACTATGCCTGGCCCAGGGCAAAAAAACTTCCAGCTTAATGATTAGGAATTCTAATCTTGTTGGATATAGTTTACAGTGGATTTTCGTTGAAAAATTCATGTAAGTTGAACTGAACTTAATATAAATTGCGTATGACAAAGCCCTCACTATGTCACTGATGAGTTCAAGTGAGTAAGCCGAACGAAACGCCAATTTATAGGACTAAAGGCCATAAAAAGCTATTTTGAATCAATAATTCAACAAGTCCAATCCTTAATGCTAAGTCTTCTACTTGGCTGATTTATTTCAGTAGTATATAGAATTTGTATTATAAAACCTTCTTATATAGAAACTATGCCTGGCCCAGGGCAAAAAAACTTCCAGCTTAATGATTAGGAATTCTAATCTTGTTGGATATAGTTTACAGTGGATTTTCGTTGAAAAATTCATGTAAGTTGAACTGAACTTAATATAAATTGCGTATGACAAAGCCCTCACTATGTCACTGATGAGTTCAAGTGAGTAAGCCGAACGAAACGCCAATTTATAGGACTAAAGGCCATAAAAAGCTATTTTGAATCAATAATTCAACAAGTCCAATCCTTAATGCTAAGTCTTCTACTTGGCTGATTTATTTCAGTAGTATATAGAATTTGTATTATAAAACCTTCTTATATAGAAACTATGCCTGGCCCAGGGCAAAAAAACTTCCAGCTTAATGATTAGGAATTCTAATCTTGTTGGATATAGTTTACAGTGGATTTTCGTTGAAAAATTCATGTAAGTTGAACTGAACTTAATATAAATTGCGTATGACAAAGCCCTCACTATGTCACTGATGAGTTCAAGTGAGTAAGCCGAACGAAACGCCAATTTATAGGACTAAAGGCCATAAAAAGCTATTTTGAATCAATAATTCAACAAGTCCAATCCTTAATGCTAAGTCTTCTACTTGGCTGATTTATTTCAGTAGTATATAGAATTTGTATTATAAAACCTTCTTATATAGAAACTATGCCTGGCCCAGGGCAAAAAAACTTCCAGCTTAATGATTAGGAATTCTAATCTTGTTGGATATAGTTTACAGTGGATTTTCGTTGAAAAATTCATGTAAGTTGAACTGAACTTAATATAAATTGCGTATGACAAAGCCCTCACTATGTCACTGATGAGTTCAAGTGAGTAAGCCGAACGAAACGCCAATTTATAGGACTAAAGGCCATAAAAAGCTATTTTGAATCAATAATTCAACAAGTCCAATCCTTAATGCTAAGTCTTCTACTTGGCTGATTTATTTCAGTAGTATATAGAATTTGTATTATAAAACCTTCTTATATAGAAACTATGCCTGGCCCAGGGCAAAAAAACTTCCAGCTTAATGATTAGGAATTCTAATCTTGTTGGATATAGTTTACAGTGGATTTTCGTTGAAAAATTCATGTAAGTTGAACTGAACTTAATATAAATTGCGTATGACAAAGCCCTCACTATGTCACTGATGAGTTCAAGTGAGTAAGCCGAACGAAACGCCAATTTATAGGACTAAAGGCCATAAAAAGCTATATTGTAAAAAATTATAAAACCAGTGACCACTTCCGAGTTCTTTGTTTTTCTTAACCCGAGTTTTTCTTGCTTTCTTCGGGAATGGACTACGACGAGTTCTTATATCTGTCAGTTTTCTGATTGTATAAGGTCTTTCAGTGTCAAAATAACATGTGACTCAAAAAGATGGGCTAGATTTTTGTTTGAAAAAATTCAATCTTCCTTGTCTAAAAATCTGTTCCAAAGCTAAATATTTTATAAAATTAAATTTACTAAAATGTCTCAATCAAATGGTCCGGAGTTTATGATTTCGAAAAGCCACACCAAACAGGAAACTGAATGACGCGACGAGTTGAGTTGGAGAGCAGCAAAAGGGAACCATATCCCGAGCATCTTTTTCACACTCAAATTAATGTTCAATGCATAAATTTTCGCTCGAATTTTATTCCACATATTATATATCTTTTTGTATCTTTTAATAGTTTTTTTTTCCGTACGATATTCAATTTTTGTTTTTCAAAACCCCAAATCTCCCCTCCACAACAGGAAGGAAACGAGAAAATACTGGCACACATGCAGTTCCCATAAATAACTATCGGTTGGATAATAATAATTTTTTTGTCTATCTCCCCAATATGAGATTTTTTTCAGTCGTTGTTTGTTTAGGAGTGAAGTTAAGAGGGTTCTATCATAGAATTTGTGAACTATCACTCAGACTCCAGAATGACTGAAGAGAAGGATATCAATTTTGTGAACTTTTGCAATATAAATTCGGAACGTTGTTGCATAGCGCATAGGATATAGGTTTGTGCTTTATAGAACAAGTATTTTTTTTTATATTCAATTACTTTTATTACCGGCAATTCGTCGAGGGTAGACAGAAAAACGAACAAAAAATATCTATAGATATAAAAGAAAGATTATAGATATACCTCCATCGACATGGTATATCCTTGTCCATTGTTCATTTAATAATAAAGAAATGGAGAGTGAAAGGACTTAAAAAAAGTTTACAGACGAAAATGCATCAACTTCCTTTTTGTGAACAAAAGAAAAAAGGAAATACTCGTTTTATATGCGAACAAAAACAAAAATGGAGACGCAGAAGTAAGAAAAAAAAGAAAAAAAAACAACAACAATAAAACAAATTTGCCATGATAGACATCTTGGTTGTTGCAATCTGGCGGAAATAATAAATGAAAAACTCAAGTTAAAATGGCATTTTCCGGTTAAAGAATTTCCATGTGTTGAAATGTTATACAAATGTATATGTACCTATAGCCCATATCACTATATAAGAACTAAATTCTATACATATGTACTTGGCGCCACTTGTTCACTATATTCCCATTCTCACTTCAAATACATATATATTTCTCCTCTTTTGACTTCGCATGTTCTGCAACGGATATTTAAATCTAAGGGTTTTTTCCCTTTTCTACGGCTATAAGGGTTTAAAAATATGGTCAACATTTTATACAGAAAATTTATGTAAATTTTGTATACTGGAGGTGAAAGCCTGGAACAAGGGAAAATAGACAGAGAGAGAGAGAAAGGCAACTACTATATATTTTGCAGGACACACGGTTGGGCTATCTGAAGTGACTGATTGTCCTGCAACGGATATAATAATTGTTTTCAGGTGATGGATGTTAGGTTGTCAGCAATTTGCGCCCACTTTAGTGTTTTATGATAAATGTGTTTTGTTAAATAATTCTGATTTGTTGTGATGGTCGACAGGAAAAATAAAATAGTTTAAGAAAGAAAAATGGAAGAAAAGTTGTAGCAGTGCCAAGATCCTTTTGTGTTTTCAATGCGAACATAGACAGGGGTAATGGCTTGCAATGATTAACTTTACTTTTAGGTTTCTGTTTTTTTTTCAACATCTTAACTAATATAGACGAAACCTGTATGATTTAACCGCTTATGAAAGTTTAAAATTTACGAATTTTTTGTATTAGGTTTTCGACTGACTAACAATTTCAATTATTCCTAAGAGCGTTTTTTAGGAAAATATTTTTTTCCGAATCTGAACAGTTAAGATCAGAGGCATTTGATCATGAAAAGAGATATTCTTAGGCCTAATTTTTCAGTTCAGGGTTAACTTTGAGTTAAACTAGAATTTTCTAATCCTAAAAATAAATTAACCCCGATTTAACTCAGGAACAATTTCTCAGTTTAGGACTTACTTTATTTTTCAGTTGTCAAAAATCTACTATCATCAATATGACACTATGGATTTAACCCTTCTATGCTGTTCACGCATCAAAATAGAGATGGCGACACAATGGAATTGCACTGTGAATAATTTTCACCATCGAAATGGCCATAACTGAAAAGGCCCTCCATTTGGTCCCTGGTTTAACTCGAGTTAACTCACCAAATTAGGTGAGTTAACTCGGAGTTGACTTTGGATTTCAATAGGTTGAAAAACACGCTTATGGAGTTAACTCAGGATTAACCCCGAGACTAGGGTGATATCGAACTAAAAAACTGGCCCTTAGAGGATTTTTCACTTAGGTATTCGCAAGAGGTAACACCCCTGACAGTCCGGCCCAAAGTTGTTTAAGTTGTATGGAGAAACGATTTAAATCTATTAAATCTGAAGCAGTCAACCGATTTAAATTAAATGTTCAGGCATGATAAAGGATATATAAGACATCATTAGAGAAAATTTCCCCCCATTGACACGCCCAATTTTCAAAAAAGCTCATCTTATCATCGAAAGTTGATGTTAATGAGGGGTGTGTTCTTTAGAAAAGGAGTAGACAATGCAATTTGTAATAATTCTTCCGTACAAAACTTTTTTCCAAGCCCACTTTTGCAGGCGTTTTTGACAAAAATTTTGTTTTTTGAATATTTTCTATGAAAACAAAACGAATTGCCCTAATAAGAGGTTATGAACAAAAGAAGCATGCAAAATGTTTGCCACGCCTACTTTTGAGGGCGTTCTTTTTTATCGTTTTCTAAAAAAATATGGATAAAGTTACACAAAATAATATGGAAATGCCTTTTTTAAAAACTAAGTTCGTGATGTGCTTTTTGGTTTCCAGGCAGGGTTTTGCTCGCCGGCCGGTTTGCCAGGGACGGTTTTGAAGGAAAACACTAAACTTCAATTTGAAGGGTCCTATAACCTCATAACAAATTCTTTATTAGAAACGAAATATAGCATACCAATTTAAATAAAGAAGTTTAAGTGAGGTCTACTTAAAATTTTTTATTTGAAGTTAATGCATTCGTTCCACTAAAACAGAAGAATATTATTTTTAATTTTCTTCAATATCATTACTATAGCATACAAATTAATATGATGGCCAAATCGCAGATATAAGCCCCTGATGGCAAGATCACAGGTATAAGCCCCTGGTGGCAAGATCACAGGTATAAGCCCCTAGTGGCAAGATCACAGGTACGAACCCCTAGTGACAAGATCACAGGTATAAGTCAGACAAGATAATAGGTATAAGCCCCTGGTAGCCAGATCACAGGTATAAGCCCCTGGTGGCTAGATCACTGGTATAAACTTATCGTCGCAAGATCACAGGTAGAAGCCTCTGGTGGCAAGATCGCAGGTATAAGCCCCTTGCAGCAGGATCACAGGTATAAGCCCTTGGTAGCAATATCATAGGTATAAGCCCCTGGTGGCAAGATTACAGGTATAAGCCCCTGGTGGCGAAATCACAGGTTTAAAGCCCTGGTAGCATGATCACAGGTATACACCCTTGGTGGCAAGATCACAAGTATAAGCCACTGGTGGCTAGATCACTGGTATAAGCCTATAGTGGCACGATCACAGGTAGAAGTTTCTTATAACAAGATCGCAGGTATAAGCCCCTGATGGTGGCAAGATCACAGGTATAAGCTGTGGCTAGATCAATGGTATAAGCCTATGGTAAGATCGCAGGTATAAGCACCTGGTGGCAAAATCGTAGGTATATGCACCTAGTGGCAATATTGGCTTGGCGAACGCACTAAGTAGATCGCAGGTACCAAAGCCGCTGGTGGCAGTTAGATTACAGGCACTTCGCCCCTGATAGGCTATAATAACAAGGCTGGTGGCAATTAGCCCTAAGCGGTGTCACTCGTCCATAGCTTAATTGAGACTGATGTATTGAATCGAGTTTACTCAAACTCTATTTATCCGAGTACTGACCGAAAGGGTACTTTTCATTCGCCGAAGTAGCTCATCATTATACCTTTTTCGTAACCAGTGAATTTTAAGTGTAAGGAAGTGAATGAAAATATCCTATGTAGGTATGTTATTGGTGTGTTGGCCTCATATGAATATCTAGTGCTGTCGTATTGATTATTGCCATTGGCAATGGTTATAGATCGTCAATTTTAAAAGAACCTGTTGGGTATAGCGCTGTAATGAATTAAAGTGAAAAGCATGTAACACAAGCTATACAAAGTTTTTTACCACGCCCACTTCCTAGAGGTTTATTGTAGAGAATTAATTCCTACTTAAACGTTAGCCTAGACGTTAAGGCGTTAAGGAAATCATAAATTTGATTTTTATAACCTCTAAAAAGTTTTCTTAAAAAGGTAGATTCAAAATGGTACTAATACTTAGATCTAGCTCCACAAATAACATACATATAGGTTTTCCATAATTAAGGACAACGATTTGAAACCCCATAAAAAACGTAATTCAAGATTTCTTGGGTCTCAAGACTTAAATTTGGTGTTTTTGAACGTTCGCAGGTATTAGCAGCTAATTTTATTTGTATTCGATACATGGTACTTCAGTGCTAAATATGTTCGTTGTACATACTATAACCCCGACCAGTGAACATTAACTTTTGTATTTAAAGTTTTAATTTGACTTACACAAATGTAATTAAAAAACTCGTTTATAAAAGTTTTTCGATTTTATTTGCTTAACAGAGGAAAATAATAAAACACTAAGATTTATTTAACAAAAGGAAATAGTGTTTGAAGTGCTCATCTTTTTTCTTCATAATCACTGAAGCTTCTTTTATCAACTTTAGGGTCCAAAATATTATATTTAGAAACTAATTTAATACAAAAAATCCTGTTCCTTATGGATCAACAATAACTTTATCATTTCAAAATCTAAATATTTAACATTCGATAAAATGTTTTTTGCCCGTCCGTGAATCACAGTGTGGCGTGACAGTCCAACGCACTAATTATTACGTGAAGCGAACACAGCTGATGGAGTTGATGACATGCCTGTAATAGAGGATCTTGCTACAACTTCTACTTCTACTTCTCTTGATGCTGGGAAAACGAAACCTAGTCTACAGACTAACGATGCCACTTTGCTGCAATTGCAGAGATGTATTGAATTTTTCTCCGTAAAACAAATCTTACTTATGGACTTTTGGTTTTACGGAAAAAAATATCATTCCACAAATTTAACTCAATTTTTTTTCTCAACTCTGTCTTTGAATGCTGTCATTCTTAATCTTACTGAAACCATCCAATTACTTAATACTCCTGGCTTGCTTTGATGAAAATTGTGACAGCTGACAAATTTGAAAATGCAGACTTACTGCATTTTTTTGTTCTAAAAATTCACTTCGGAAAATTTTTCTATTAGTGGCAAAGCTGCTACAGACTAGAAGAAAAAAGTAATTGCGTGGCATCATTCTCCAGCAATCAACCTAGTATTAGTCACCGCTTAAACTCGTGTTCATGGATTTCGAGAAAGCACTTGACTGAGTCAACAAAAAATTTGATGTTATTACAAAAAGAGCCCTACTATAATGCAAGGTATTTCTTTCAATATAATATGGACACCTCAGGCTCTTTTGTGTGCAACTTGGAATCAGACAAGAGAGTTATGTCAGCAATTCTCTTTCTACTGTCTACAGATGATGAACTGACTGCAACCGTAGGTCTATCAGAGTTGTATCCATTACATAACGTTTGTGTGGCTGTCACATGGAACATGCCGATGAACTGGTACAAACTGTGGCGGCCATATTGTTTTGGTGACTTATGTCAAATACATATGTTGTTTGTTACTAAGTCACTGATTACAATTTACCACGGCAAGTTGACCAGTTCAGTGAACAATTTGGCAACACTTGATGAGCCTCAACAAAATGCAGGATATGCCAAAAACATAACCGCTGCTCATGAGAGTGTTTTGGGGAACATAGGTAGTCAAATCCGTCAATTTTGCCATCGGAGACCTCTGCCAATGAATGATAACCAATTTTTATTCGTCCAAATTAGATGATATGGATGTGAGCGACATGTTGTGCCAACAAGATAATACCTCGTGTCACACAGCTGTTGCCACAAAGGACATTCTGTATAAACAATTTGAATTATCTCTCGTGGATGTGAGCTAAATCTGCCTATCAAGATCGGCCAATTTGACCCCATATAAAATTTTGCTGACTATACTTTCTTACTAAAACACGGCTTTAATGTACAAGAAAGTCTAAAAATAGTTATGCGTCTTAAAAGAAAGTGAGGGAAAATCATCGTTCATGCTTAAAGCATGAAAATTCATATTTCCTTCAATTCTCTCTCTCAATTTATTCAATACAGCAACTACATAAATAGCTCCAAGTTTATTATTTAAGTTCAATAAAACACTCCACAAAGCTATCTTTGTCGACATTTCTATTATGAAAAACTTCAAATTGTTACTTCGGTTTACTCTACGCATACGTGATGTCGTTTGATAAAGAAGAAAACCACTTGTTTGTTGTCATCCAACAAAATTGTAATTTATCATCGAAAAATATTAAAATATTTGACAAAAACTGACAGAGAATATATCCCCAGGAGTAGTACAGAGCATTCGCAGCATCTTACCAACCCAAACGACCGACTGAGACCGACCGGACCTCCTGGAATTGTAATTCCGATGAAATTCATCAAAAAATAAACAAAAAAAAAAACGTCCAAAGTTCATAGTAAATGAAATATAATTCTACCGAACTGACATGCCCAAGGGGGGTGGTTGTGTAAATAAAACTCTGCCATAGCAAAACCATTTTCCAAGAACTTGAAAAATAAAAATTAAATAATCTTTTTTTTTTTTGTCTTTTTTTTAAGTTTTTTTTTTATTTTTTGCTGTTTTGTTCTGACAGCGCGAAAGTGAGCAAACACGCTGCTAGCTGACATCAATTTACATTTCCTTTACATGGTGATGGCGTGAATGTCATTCAAAACATCCATCTGAAGTTCTTGAATTGGATACCTTTTCAACATTTATGGTGACCATATTTTTACTTGCGATATAGGTACTATAGGGCAAGTTTTGGATTCGTGCAAAAAAAAAATTTCGAGATAACAATCAAACATGACATTACGATGATAGAGAACACGAAAAAAGTGGGTGGCACAATTCTGTCTGTCTGTCTGTCTGTCTGTCTGTCTGTCTGTCTGTCCGTACCTCAACCTACAGCCTAAACCACTGAAGCGATTTTCTTCAAATTTTGAACTTAAGGTTTTTTTGTAACTCTCCAGAGGGGAAATTGAAATTTTTTTTTCAGCTCAAAAAATAACGGTACTTGCCATACAACCGTTAAGGAAAAGCTTATTTATTTCAAAAACGGCTTCAACGATTTTGATAAAAAAAAATCAGTGTATTATTGTAGATATGACATACCTTTTAGTAAGAAAAAAAATCACCAAAAACATTTATTAACGGTACCTGTCATATAACAGTTTTTTTGATTTTTGGTTTTCTCATTAACCACTCATCCGATTTCAATAAAATTTACAAAAGCTTTGTTAGAATATAAATAATACTGCATACCAAAATTTTTGAAAAAATGAATTTTGGATTTTTAAAAAAAGATTCAAAATTTTTTTTTGAAAATTCAATATTTCAAAAACGGGTTGATGAATTATTTTGAAATTTCAGTTTTAAATGTATATTAATATATACTCAAAATTGGCATACCAAATTTTTTTTTGAAAAATGTTACAAGAATTTTATATATACAAAATTAATTTTTAAGAAAACGGCTCCAACGATTTTAAATTTTTTTTTTTTGCATATATGTATTGATATTTTTTTAAGTAACCAAATGGCATACTTTTTTTTGCGCTCTAAGTTATTTATCAGGCTATTTAAACAATTAAAAGAACGATTTAAATGCTTTTTATACTTTTTCTATAATTACTTGAATATTTTTTAAAGTTCTTAAGTTCCACACAACTTGAACATAAGAGCAAGTACGTGCGATCCAGTCGTGCATTTTATTTTTTTTTGAAGTGAAACCAGTAATAGTAATGGGCGAAACATTTTGAAATTATTTTCTAACAAAAGTTAATGATATCAGCGTGAACTATTCTTCAAATGAACTTGAACGTAACGGCCTAGCTTTTCAGTGTGAGATCGTCCTAGTTTAAAGGTTAAACCTGAGCTAACTACAAAAAAAAAACATTTTTAGTCAATTGAATCTCATCACATTCAATGGGTTGACTCAGGGACCATCTGAACAGATATTTTTGACGAAAACCATGTTTTAAAAATCTATTGGAATCGAAGTGCCAGAGTGGTGGTGCCATCTCGATAATGAAATGGTTGCATCCAGGGTGTAGCACCTCGATTTCAATAGATTTTTGACGGCTAAAAGTTTAAGTTAATCCGCCACTGAAAAATTGTTTAGGAGATATCTTAGTTCAGAATAAGCTAACTTTGATATTTGATTTAGAGTTAACTCATCACTCAAAAATTGGCCCTACAGGTGCGTACATCCATTTGAGACTAAAAATACTTCGAGCAACCCTTAGGAGGTCTTGTGAGTAAAACTCGCAAGTCACTCTCGAGAGTTTTGTAGTCAAAGTACTGCCAAATTAGAAACGCACCTTTAACGCCAATTTTTCGGGCACCTTTAAGGTGCATTTCTATTTGAGAATACTTTCAATACTTAACTCTCGAGAGTAAATCTCGGATGATTGTCTACCCCTCTGTGGGCTAATTTCATAACTATGTCCACTTGCGAGTTTTACTCTCGAGACCTACTAGCAGATTTTACTCTCAAATGAATACGCACGTTTAATGTGCCTATCTATTTGAGAGTAAAAAGACTGCGACCAACTGTTAAACTGATCTCGAAAGTGACAGAGTCTGTATCGAGAATTATGTACTGAAAGTACTCTCAAATAAAAATGCACTTTTAGAGCGCTCTCCCAATACCCTATGTTGCGGTGTTGCGGAACACCTTGAACTGCATGGATCAAATTTGATCTACAGAAAAGGTTTAAAAAAATTTGGTACCAACATTGAAATTATTATTATTATTTTTTTTTTGTAAAAGATAATATTATTGGAAGAAAAAATAAAATGCACAACTGGGTCGCACGTACTTGCTCTTATGTTCAAGACACTGCGAGTTTAAGAACATTGTATACACAATCATGGAAATTATGAGAGAAAAATGTAGAGAAGCATGAAATACGACACTTAAATTAGATAAAACAACTCTTTTGCCAGTTTGAGGTGAAAAAAAAGTATGCCACCTTAATTCATGATGGAATATGATTGTATGGGAAAAAAAATTTTAAAATCGTTGGAGCGGTTTTTTTTTAAATTAATTTCTTATATATAAAATTCTTAAAACATTTTTAAGAACAAATTTTGGTATGCAGATTTAAACTATATATTTATGTGTATATAAAAACAAAATTTGAAAAAAAAATTGCTAACCCGTTTTTGAGATATCGAATTTTCAAAAAAAAAAATTTGAAACTTTTTTTAAAAATCCAAAAACTTTTTTTTTGAAAATTTTGATATGCAATATTATTTAATCTTATCTGAAATTTGTATATAAAAAAATTCATTTAAATTCGTTAAGCTGATAACGAGAAAACTCAAAATAAAAAAATACGTTCTATGACAGGTACTACTAATAGTTGCTATATGTAAAATTGTATAATTTTTGATAGTAGATCGTACTAATTTTAGTATATGAAAAAAGTTTAATCAAAATCGTAGGAGTCATTTTCAAGCAAAAAAATATTTTCCTTTGCTGTTTTTTCACTTTTGTATGGAAGGTACCGTTATTTTTTCATAAATGTAAAATTTTTTCTAAAAATATTTTAGAAAGTACTAAAAAAGTCTTAAATATCGAGTTTCAAAAAAATCTATGATGCCGTTTTCGAAATATTTGATTTTCCAAAAAAAATTTTGAAATATTTTTTAAAAATCCAAAAAATATTTTTTCAAAAATGTTGGTACACAGAACTATTAACATTTCTTGGAAGCTCCTGTATAAAAAAATTATTGAAATCGGTCATACCATTTTGAAGAAAATCAAAAATTAAAAAAATGGTTCCTTGGGAGGTACCATTAATAACCATTTTTGAATAATGGTTTTCCACCCAAAGAAAGCCTTTACTAAAATAAATTTATTGAATTTTTTTTAAGAAAAGTTGCCGTTTTTGAGAAAAATACGATTATGTAAATTTGCCAAAAAAAAATGTATGACAGGTACCGTTATTTTTGGTTCTAAGAAAAAAAATGAAAAAAACGTGTCGGCAGAATCACCAAAAACCACTAAGTACCAAGTTTGAAGAAAATCGATCGAGCCGTTTAGGCTGTAGACGAACAGACAGACAGACAGAATTTTGCCACCCACTTTTTTAGTGTTCTCTATCATCGTAATATCATGTTTGATTGTTATCTCAAAATTTTTTTTTTGCACGAATCCAAAACTTGCCTTATAGTACCTATAATCGCAAGTAAAAACGTATGAATGGTCACCATAACTACAGTGCTGGGTGCGTGAACATGACCTACACCGTGTGAAGAAATTTGGTTTTTTCGCTTATTTTGTTTTTCTTTTCGTGTATATACATATGTATGTACCTATGCATACATTTTTTATTTAATAAAAGGCTACTCTGTATTCGCAACACGTTTCTCTAGTTTATGAATGAAGCAATTCACCTGGCATGAAAGAAGGAGCTAACGTTGAATGTATACATATACTTTATTTATTTTACTTATTTGATGTCTGTCACTCTTTTGGCTTGCGCGTTGTTTTTTTGTTTGTTGTTGTTGTTTTGATATTTTAACAACGTATACTAATTATTTAGCCGTATATTCAAATTTATTTTTTATTTTATCTTTTTATCTTATGACAACGAAGCTCTTTGTCCATTTTAGTTGGAATTTGCATCTACATGAATAATTTAGCTAGTACTTACATACATACATAGGAACTAAATACAATCAACATCACTTGATTGACATCGCTCAGTTTTGTGACAAAAAACTTGTCGTGAAATATGCTTGACTGAATGTTTTTTTAACTTGAATAATATAGAATCAAGTGAATCATAGTTTCTTTTAAAAGCACCAGAACAGTGCTGGAGGATTATGGAAAAAATTCCTTCCTTTAGAATTTTGCCTTTTTTGTTTAAAAAATTTACTCCAATCGATTTTTTTATTCAAAAACAGCAGATGTCATTAACCAGTGTCATGTTCATGCGGTATGTAGACGGATTTAATCATATCATCATAATTGGCGGTATATAATGGATTTTGTTAATTTGTTCTATTAGCAAAGAAAAAAAGTAAACATAAACAGACTGTGGGACAGAAGGGACATTTTCGGACAACTTGGGGGAAATTCTTTTAAAAACGCCCATAGCATTGCAACAAAATTAAATCATCCATACATCCAAAAGGGAATAAAATAGAACGTTTTTATAGTAATTATTGCGTCTAACATTTTTGGCATTGCAAAAAACTAGTACATAGTCTACCTTCGTCATAAAATAAAACACGTACAATTTTTAGACTTTTTCAAGACTTTGCATTTGTAAAATATTTTGCAAAGCTTCAAATTGAAAAAAAACTGAGAGATTTAGCCATCGAAAAACTTTCAAAATGAAATGAAAATCTAATTCAAAGTTAAAAGTTCAAGTGAGCTCAACTCCATAATTGCGTTTCGCCCAGGAGTTGAGCTCACTTGAACTTTTAACTTTGAATTATATATTCGGTCACTCCACTTAAACAGAAGTATTTCTTTTCAAATTTTCTTCAAATTCAATTGAAATTAAAATCGTCAAACAAATTCACCAAACAAAAATTTGCATTTCAGAGCATGGTTCTTGTAAATCTCAAAATCTTGTTAATTTGCAAGAAATCCTTCATTCCATTTCACCAATGGAATATCCTTAACATAATTGCGTAAATGCCAAAGGCAAAGTTTATTTCTTTGATTAATATAACAAAAACTTTGCGAATTGAAAAAAACACTTTGCGATTTGCAAAAACATTGGTTCTTGTCACTTCGCAAATTTGTATTTGGTCAAACAAATTTAGCAAAGAACGAATAATTTCCTCTTTGCAAATTTATCATTTGATAAAATAGATATTTGCAAAAAAAAAGAAGTTGCAAAAGTGCAAAGTGATTGCTGAATCAAGGAAATAGACAATAAAATTGGGTTGGCACAATGAATTGAGAATAGGGTGCTCCCAACCTAAAATTTGCAGAAAAATGTCATGAAAATATGACTTTAATCAACTAACTCAGATTGTAAAAGAAGGAAGTGAGTACATATACTTCTTTACCCTTTCGTTTGTGCATTCAAATTTGTCTTGTTTTAAAAAATAAAATTTAAAAAAAGAACTAAATAAAAATGATTGGAACAGAACACATCTCAAGCTGCTCAGATGTGCATTTTTTTTCCAAATAAGTTCAATAAATTGTGCTGGATGAGCAAGCAATTATATTTTTCTTTATCTTTTGATGCATTTTATTGCTTGAAGTAATGAAGTTCAAATTTATAAGCATCCTTAAGGAAGACTGTAGCTTTAGAATTTGTGTAGATTTCTGAACTAGTGGTTGAATATGTGTGTTTTTTTTTTTTTTTTCATTTATCAAGAGTTGTATTTATCTAGTTATAAAGAAAATTCGGATATAGTTTTTGTTTTGTACATCAGACATATTTGTTGGTGATTTCTTTAATAGCTAAAAAGATTCTCTTTTAATGAAGCTCAGGATGATAACTTCTGGATTGTTACAGTTTTATTTAAGAATTTGATGAGACACTTTTGCTTCTCTAACTTCAAAACAACATAGTTTGGAATGAAAATGAGATGTGTATGAAATTCTAAGGTTTTAATGTGCGAAATGTATAATGTTAAAGGTCACAGTTTGGATACCAAAAAAGAGAGATTCGAAATTTATAATATCTTTAATGTCAGTAATTGGTAATTAAAGGCTGAGAGTTTTTCCAGGTCTTTTGATATTTTTAGAACTTAATTTATGGGATGTTTGCCAAAATTGTACCTATAACATTTGTAACGCCAATAAATCGTTGCCGAGCAAACTGGAATTCCTGACGTTGCAGATCTATCCTCCAACACACTAGAATTGTTCCTACCTCTGACCCTGATAAATACACTATCAGTGTATGATCGTCTCTAGACACATCGGACCATCCCAACTAAAAATGTTGCCCCTATAATCATCCAAAGAAGCTTTTCATAATCATTTCTTGTAGTCATATAAAGTCCTGCTGGTTTGTGGCTATACTCTTAAGTATACCAGAAGTGGTTTGTGTTTTCACAAGTATAGCAGAAATGGTTTGTGGCTGCACTTAAGCATACCAATACAAGCAAGAAACAAAGAAACGAAGTAATAGAAACTTACATAAAGATTGTATAATAATTTTATAAGATGACTAAAGAAGCGAAAGCTCCGTTGTCATTTCATAAGAGCAATATAGAGAGATTAAAGAAACATTGGTATATCGCTTCTATCAAGCTGATATAATTTGCATCAGAAAATAATTAAGGTATCAGTAATGCTCCAATAAGGTATTTACTTCCCGTCAGAGGTGTAATAGGAGCGCTATAGAAGCAAATAATACTTTAATGTCTGAAATGCGAAGCGATTTTGTTAGTTGGGTTGTGTCATATCTGCGAATTTCCCGTGCAAACAAAATCCAGTCAAAGAAAAATCCCCTAAAAGAACCGTTTGGCTGTACGAGAAAGCCAACTGGGACGGTCTCCACTATTTCTTCAGGAACTTTAACTGGTCACTATGTTTAAAGCAAAAAATACTACAATGTCCCAAAGTTAGTAAAAATGTTTGGTCTTTTGTAAAAAATTCGAAACTCCACTTCGTCTTCGGTTCCAACGCTAGTCTTCAATAACACTCCATATGTCAGCTCTCTAGAGAAAGCGAATTTGCCTGCAGCACAGTTTGCTGGTAATTCGACGCTGCCAGAGAGTGTTATGGCTCCTCCTGTACTTGAGAGCGCAAACGATTTTATGGGACGAATCTTCTTTCGCACTCGTGCAGTTGCAAGAGTTCTAAAAGATCTCGATATACACAAATCAACTGGCCCTGATAGTATCCCTTGTATTGTTCTGAAGAGGTGTTCTTCAACGCTGATTAAACCACTGCGTAAGCTTTTCCATCTGTCCTACTCTACTGGTCTCTTTCGAAGTGGATGGAAAACAGTATTTGTCCAGCCTGTCCCTAAAAAGGGTGAATCTTCATCTCCCTCAAACTATCGTCCAATTGCACATGCGTCCCTTCTTGTCAAGATCATGGAAACGCTGATTAATAATCAGCTTTAGAAATATCTTGAAGCACGAAAGTTTCTTAACTGCCGGCAATACGGCTTTCGTAGCAATAGCTCCACTGGTATATCTCACCAAACAGTGGCACAAATCTTAATATCGTTGTGGAGAAAGTAAGATTATTGCACTTGATATTTCAAAAGCGTTTAATAGAGTTTGGCATCAAGCTCTTTTATCGAAAATGCTAGCATTTGGTATCGATGGGTATCGATGAATCTCTCCTTTGGGCTAAAAACTTTCTTTCAGGCCGATCAATACAAGTCGTGCTGTCCGGTCAAGTCTTAAATCCATACAATAAATGCTGGAGTACCCCAGGGCTCCGTTTTATCTCCGACTCTCTTTCTTATATTCATTAATGACCTCTTGTCTCAAACTTCTAATCCATTAAATTGTTTCGCTGTTGACAGTACCCTCAGCTTTTCATATTCGTTTGTAGATTCACATCCTTTAGCTTCGAATGTGGAACTTTTAAATTCTGACCTCTATAGCATTGTCTAATAGAGAATTAAAAACCGTGTAGAATTTAATGCTTCAAAAACTTAATGCTGTCTTCTGTGACTAAAGTGGAACCCACCCCAAATGCCACTATCCATTTGTGGTACTTGCATCGAAGAAACCGAAAAACTTTCAGTTCTCGGTATGTGCATCACAGACCACTTTTTCTGAAATGATCATATATTTGACGTCGTTGCGCAAAACGCTGCTAAGTGGTTATGTTTTCTCCAACGATGCAAGAAATTCTTCTCCCCTTCTGATCCGGCTGTAATCTACAAAGCGTTTATCCATCCAAAACTCGAGTTCAATTCTCATATTTGGGCAGGTACTCCAATAACCCACCTGAGTCTATTGGATAGGATTCACAAGAGAACTTTAAAATTGATAGGCGATCAAACTTTAACGGAAAAATTTGCATCTCTTAAACACTGCTGCAATGTTTCATGCTTTATATTATTTTAACGCTATTTTTATAAACAGTGTCTTAGTGAATGTTCCTCAATTTACCATTGAGCCCAACTTCGGACGTACTGTAATGTATAGAGATTCTTTCTTCAGCTGCACTACACGAATGTAGAATGCTTTAACCGACTCAACTTTTCCCTCCCATTGTGATTCTCAAACATTCAAAACCAATGTGCATCGGTTTCTCCTTTAAAATCCTCTCGAAATTTCTTAACGCTCGCACAGTTTTTAACACTTAAAGGGTAGTCGTAACCCCTTGAGTGGGCCTAAAATATAAAAACAAACAGTAGTTTTTGATCACTCCCCCACACATTTTTTTTCATTTTGTATGTGCAAAATAACGGTAGGTACCTGCAAATTGTTTGTGATTTTACATAATCTCATTTATGTATTTATTTATGTAAAATGTTTTAACTTTTCTCTTTTTTTTTATTTTTCAGATTTATTCACCGTGACACCCGACCAGCGCCATTAATTCATTGTCGATTACTTAATGAAAAACATATTATTGGATCATCACAAACACCAGACCACCGATCTGAAGCTCGACTTCGAATCGATCCAAAAGTTTTGGTCTTCGTCGAAACCACATATTCCCAATTGGGTCGTGACATTGCAGAGCTATTAGTCTATAATCGGATAAAGTAAGTTTCCTTTTCTATAAATAAATTGCTTTTGCCACTTCGACTACACATCACATAAGTCCCTTTTTAGCTTTTATAACCCTTTTTCATTTAATTACCCAACCAATATGTCCAAATGTTCAATTGAATAATTTGTAATCACAAACATTCTCGAGAATCTCAAATTCCCTTATTTAACCCATACTCTCTCGGTACCACAAAATGATTCAATCTTGAACTCTTAGAGGGAATAGCTTTATATTTACAAAGGGCAAAAGTGGGAACTGGAGTAACATCCCAATTCCAACAACACTCAAGTTATTTTGAAACGAATTTCCTTAAGTGTTATACGATGGTTCGTTCCCAACCCATTCCATCCCGCGCATCTTCTTGGATACCTACGAGTATATGTAGGCCTGAAATTCATTTCCCATGTTGACAGACTATTGTTAGGATATCAACCCCACACTCCTTCTCATCATTGTACATGATGATGTGTCTTGCAATTTTCACAAACGAGCCAAGGAAGAAGAAGTTGAGAGATCATAATCCCTACACATCACTTCATGGGGAATAACACATATTGAAGATTTAAGAGAATATCTTATTGTAGATTCCACACACATGTGGACAGGACCCGGGACAGGGACACATGTGTGTATGGTGCTTTTCGAATGTCAGGCAATGGGATCATTAAAATAATTGCTTCTGGCATTTATGCGGACTTACAATCAGCCAAAGTATTCAAGATGCCAGTAGATGTGGCATTAAATAGGGATTTAGGTACTTGTGCTAAAAACATCCATATACTCTCGAACATATACTATATACAAATACATACTAAACTCAAATCCCTTGTCCCCATAATCTCTTCAGGAAGCTTCATAATGGTGTTGGATAAAGATACCAAAGTTATAACTAAGCCTTCGTCCAGTAGTGAGTCGCCCAGTTCTAGTAAGAGAGAGATGAGGGATAAAATCTTTAACCAACATCAGGGTGTAGATTTGGATTAAAGTACCAGCAATATGTAATTATAAATAAATCCTAGTTTTCCTCCCCTGGGCAATTTGCATTGTTGTCAACCATGTATCTGTTTCTGTTCAGCGATATTCTCAAATATGCTCTCAGGCATCTATCTCTGTGTTTATTATAATGAAATTACGATGAGTATATATCAAATATATCACACAAGTGTTCACAGGCATGTTTTATGGGCTTTGTCATAATAATTTCAAAACAAATACCTACATATATATATATGTACATTGCAATGTATTATAACATTGTGTTGTATTGTATTTTACTCATAAAGATAATCGCCCCCAAATATGTTTCTATTTCCAATCAAACATGGTTTATTGTGTTTATATGTCAGAATGGAATTATTATCTATTGAAGGTTTTTGGTTAAGTAATTGGAAATTATTTTAGATTTAATAAAGAATGTTGTTTATCAAAATGGCCATGCAGGCTTTCTGACTCTTAACAGTTGTCAAAATATTTTAGAAATACTCAACGCCTAATATAAGAGACAGTTTTCAATAGAAGTATAGAAATTTAAATAATCATTGAATAATCTCTATTCAACAGGTTAGGGCACATTCAAAGACATTGTTTGAGCTGCTGATAGGCAAAACTGAAGTTTATCTTATAAAATTTCTATAAACTTCAGTTTTTCCTAGCAACAGCTTACGCAATCAAAATCTTTGCCGAAAGTCTGGTAACCTCAGAAATTCTTAAAATATGTGTAAAAATCTAAGAGTACTTTTTTCAGCACAGCTTCGTGATAGTAATTTTCGAAAGTGCGAGCTTAAGAAAAAAAAACACAAAATCATTTTAAATAAAAATAAAAAAAGAAATGATTTGCATTTGTAGGGTTTTATTTCAATATTACTTTATTAGTTTTGCTTGACTTATTTGTGTTTTGCAGCTGCTTTCCTTGTCATTCTGAAATGTAGATATAAATTTTATTTTATTTATGTAGATGGCTGTCTCATTCTACCAATTTTGATACAAGTTTTAGGTAGATATAATAATTACACTAGCTGACCCGGAAAACGTTGTTCTTCGATATAAATTATCAAAGAAATCGAACGCAAGTAAAAAGTGCAAGTAGCAAGTGAAATATTAAACTTGAAACTGAAAGGGAGCTGTTGTTGTGTGTCGCAGCTCGCAGTTAGGTTAGGTTAGGTTAAGGTGGCTGCCAGAAAAACTACTGACACACTTAGGCCAGAATAGGCCCATTGTGATACCACATAAAGACTGCGAGATGACCCTCGCTAATTAAACCAATTGGAGCTTTTAATAAAGCGATGGAGACTGTGAATGTCGATTTTATTTAAATCACTGGGATCGTCAAAGAAAAAATTTCCTAAGTATATTTTACGTCTTTGAGAAAGAGCAGGGCATGAACAAAGAAGGTGTGGGATAGTTTCTTCCTCCTCCTCGTCCATGCAGCTTCTGCAGAAGTCATTTGAAAGAACGCCTAGTCTATTGGCGTGTTTGCCTATGAGGCAGTGTCCAGTTATGACACCAATTGTGGAGCTAATATGCAATCTACTAAGAGATAACAAACATTTCGATCGCTTCGGATCGAGTGTTGGCCAGATCCGTTTTGTCGCCAGACAAGTAGTGATACCTGTCCGTCTGCTGTTTGTCATCAACATGGAATCTTGCTTAAGCATAAGTTTACAAGTAACGATTGGTATTCCAATATTCACCCTGTCAGGTAATATTGGTGTAGTAGTTCCCTTCCTGGCGAGTTCATCGGCTTTACAGTTTCCTGGAATATCTCTGTGTCCCTGCACCTAGAAAAGGTGAATGTTGAACTGTTCTGCCATCTCCATTAGAGACGATCGACAATTTCCTAGAGCCTAGTGATTTAAGGGCCGCTTGGCTATCTGAGAAGATACGGATATTTAAAGTAGATATTACGTTTTCTTTGAGCCAAGATAAAACTTCTTTTATCGCCAGGATTTCCGCTTGGAACACGCTACAATGATCAGGGAGACGGAAAGAGAGACTAATGTTTAGTCGTTCTGAGTACACGCCACCACCCACCCCCTCTTCAGTTTTTGAGCCATCCGTGTAGAAATGAATTGCTTCATCTCTCAAGAATTCCTCATCATCCCAAGTGGATCTTGTTGGAATTGTGACTTGGAAGTTTTTGCCAAAAATCGGCTGAGGGATGGTGTAGTCGGAGTGTTAAGGGATTGATCCGAATTTGTTCAGAATGATAGTATGGCCAATAGAGTTATTGGACCATTGAGAGATGGCTCTGAGACGAATAGCTGTGCTCGCTGCCACTTGTTTAGTGTATATATCGAGGGGTGTAATGTTAAGCAGTATATCTAAGGCAGCGGAAGGTGTCGACCGGAGAGCTCCGCTGATACACATGCAAGCTGATCTCTGCACTTTGCTTAACTTATCACGATAAGTTATTTTATCTAAAGCAGTCCACCATACTGCCACCCCATAAGTGAGTATCGGTCTGATGACCGCTGTGTATAGCCAGTGGGTGATATATGGGGACAAGCCCCATTTGGTTCCAATAGCTATTTTACAGGAGAAAAGTGCCACTGTGGCCTTTCTGACTCTTTTTTGTATATTGGGTTTCCAACTCAACTTTTTGTCTAAAATCAGATCTAGATATTTAGCTTCATCTGAGAAGTTAAGTGGGATACCATTTATTGATGGAGGGTCTATATTCGGAATTTTATATTTCCTTGTAAAGAGGACAAGTTCAGTTTTGTGGGGATTTACACCTAGTCCACATTTGTCTGTCCATTTAAGTAGTTTGTTGAGAGCGGTTTGCATTAATTCTATAATGATTTGAAGATGCTTTCCTGATATTGCAATGGCAACGTCATCAGCATATGCAATTACTTTAAAGCCCTCCGCTTCTAGATTAACTAAAAGTTCATTGATCACGATATTCCAAAAGAGTGGGGATAGGACTCCACCTTGCGGTGTGCCTCTGCTAACAGATCTTCTAACAGAAAAGTCACCTAATGTTGAGCTGATTATTCTACTCCTCAACATGAGGCTGATTAACTCCCTAGGTTAGGTTAGGTTAGGTTAAGGTGGCTGCCAGGAAAACTACTGACACACTTAGGCCAGAATAGGCCCATTGTGATACCACATAAAGATTGCAAGATGACCCTTGCTAATTAAACCAATTGGAGCTTTTAATAAAGCGATGGAGACTGTGAATGTCGATTTTATTTAAATCACTGGGATCGTCAAAGAAAAAATTTCCTAGGTATATTTTACGTCTTTGAGAAAGAGCAGGGCATGAACAAAGAAGGTGTGGGATAGTTTCTTCCTCCTCCTCGTCCATGCAGCTTCTGCAGAAGTCATTTGAAAGAACGCCTAGTCTATTGGCGTGTTTGCCTATTAGGCAGTGTCCAGTTATGACACCAATTGTGGAGCTAATATGCAGTCTACTAAGAGATAACAAACATTTCGATCGCTTCGGATCCAGTGTTGGCCAGATCCGTTTTGTCGCCAGACAAGTAGTGATACCTGTTCATCTGCTGTTTGTCATCAACATGGCATCTTGCTTAAGCATAAGTTTACAAGTAGCGATTGGTATTCCAATATTCACCCTGTCAGGTAATATTGGTGTAATAGTTCCCTTCCTGGCGAGTTCATCGGCTTTACAGTTTCCTGGAATATCTCTGTGTCCCGGCACCCAGAAAAGGTGAATGTTGAACTGTTCTGCCATCTCCATTAGAGACGATCGACAATTTCGGGCAGTTACGGAGTTTGTTGAAACAGAGCCTAGTGATTTAAGGGCCGCTTGGCTATCTGAGAAGATACGGATATTTAAAGTAGATATTACGTTTTCTTTGAGCCAAGATAAAACTTCTTTTATCGCCAGGATTTCCGCTTGGAACACGCTACAATGATCAGGGAGACGGAAAGAGAGACTAATGTTTAGTCGTTCTGAGTACACGCCACCACCCACCCCCTCTTCAGTTTTTGAGCCATCCGTGTAGAAATGAATTGCTTCATCTCTCAAGAATTCCTCATCATCCCAAGTGGATCTTGTTGGAATTGTGACTTGGAAGTTTTTGCCAAAAATCGGCTGAGGGATGGTTTAGTCGGAGTGTTAAGGGATTGATCCGAATTTGTTCAGAATGATAGTATGGCCAATAGAGTTATTGGACCATTGAGAGATGGCTCTGAGACGAATAGCTGTGCTCGCTGCCACTTGTTTAGTGTATATATCGAGGGGTGTAATGTTAAGCAGTATATCTAAGGCAGCGGAAGGTGTCGACCGGAGAGCTCCGCTGATACACATGCAAGCTGATCTCTGCACTTTGCTTAACTTATCACGATAAGTTATTTTATCTAAAGCAGTCCACCATACTGCCACCCCATAAGTGAGTATCGGTCTGATGACCGCTGTGTATAGCCAGTGGGTGATATATGGGGACAAGCCCCATTTGGTTCCAATAGCTATTTTACAGGAGAAAAGTGCCACTGTGGCCTTTCTGACTCTTTTTTGTATATTGGGTTTCCAACTCAACTTTTTGTCTAAAATCAGATCTAGATATTTAGCTTCATCTGAGAAGTTAAGTGGGATACCATTTATTGATGGAGGGTCTATATTCGGAATTTTATATTTCCTTGTAAAGAGGACAAGTTCAGTTTTGTGGGGATTTACACCTAGTCCACATTTGTCTGTCCATTTAAGTAGTTTGTTGAGAGCGGTTTGCATTAATTCTATAATGATTTGAAGATGCTTTCCTGATATTGCAATGGCAACGTCATCAGCATATGCAATTACTTTAAAGCCCTCCGCTTCTAGATTAACTAAAAGTTCATTGATCACGATATTCCATAAGAGTGGGGATAGGACTCCACCTTGCGGTGGCCTCTGCTAACAGATCTTCTAACAGAAAAGTCACCTAATGTTGAGCTGATTATTCTACTCCTCAACATGAGGCTGATTAACTCCCTAAGTGAGCTATCAACATTCAAGTTCTTAAGCGCGGCTATGATTGCATTATTGCTGACGTTGTTGAAAGCACCTTCGATATCTAAGAAAGCAACCAGGGTATACTCTCTGTGATGAAGGGAATATTCAATAGTACGTACCAAGTTGTGCAGGGCCGTTTCTACCGATTTCCCTTTGCGGTAAGCGTGTTGTGCCGGAGAAAAGAGATTAGGTTCTATGGCACTACGCAGATGGATATCAATCAGTCGTTCTAAAGTTTTAAGAAGGAATGATGATAGGCTGATAGGTCTGAGATCCTTCGGATTTACATGAGAGCTTTTACCCGCTTTGGGTATGAATACAACTTTAACTTCTAACTCGCAGTTCTGTTCTAGTAATTTTTTGAACCTGATTTTGGATGCAGCTGTACTGGGCGTGTTTCGTCAAGTAGGTACGTAGACAGTGTACATAACTCATTCACCATTGAGGATAGATTCCTGAGGTGTTCGATGTGAAATCAAAACCCAAGCAGCCACCAGTTTTTGACATTTGAATGACTTTTCCTATTAGGCTATTGATTATGTCATATAATAAGGAACTATGACGTTCATGGAATTTTATTGTAAAAATCATCAAAGGGGTCATTGAAGATGAGAAAACTGGGGAGTGCTATTAAATTGGAGGGTGCATTTTTTAGAGGGGGGTACAAAAGCACCTTTTTTGGTTTTTTGCATATAACTCGAAAACCAAGCAAAATTTCGAGATAATTCTCAAAAACCTTTTCTTAGAGAATAAAATTTACCATCAAAATGGATTTTTGAAAAAAAAATTTAAAAATTTTTAGTTAGCTAAATTTAAAAAAAAAATCATTGCAAAAAAATGAAAGAAAGATAATTAAATTTCCTTTAAAATATTAAAAAAAAAAAACGGTTTGGATAAAAATCGACCAAGAAATAGTCGTTCAAACTAGGCTGATTTTAAGTTTTTAAAGATTTATGAATGGCATTTTTGGCTATTTTGATTGACTTGTGAGATTATACCTACCCTCGAACTGGGTGTATTAGTGAGCCATGACCAGTTAAGTCAAAAGTAAAATTCAAATTTCAAATTTTTTCCAGTTTTATGGTTGCCATCTAATTTTTTTTTTTCAAAATTTAGAATAATTGCCTAAATCAACACACTTACTCTTACAAAGTCGGGTTTTGAACATATGTTAGCTTATACCTTCTCGAACATGGAAACTTGGAATCTATCTTCAACAGCAAATAAATTGTGCCCATTGTCGTCGTTCTTGAGGTAACAGGAACACAACACAACAACAGCACACTTTCAGTTTCAAATTAAATACTTCACTTTCAATTTATTTGATAGTTAATATGGCAGAACAACGTTTGCTGGGTCAGCTTGTATCGTCATAAATATTCGCAAATTTAACATTCAACTCTTGCCAACAGCTGATTTCAATTTTGCAGCTCTATGCCCACGTTCTGTAACTGTCGCATCGAAAGCGATAATCGGTCGGATTTTGGGTGTGATTGAGAAGTTTAGGTGTCAAGAGCTTCAGTAAAGGCTATTCAAGAAATCCAAGTCTTGCAGTCCACAACCGGGGCTTTAGTGATTGGACAGTGCATCGAAAAAAAAAGATTGCAACTTCAATCGCATTAGGGGTTTTCACCCCTCCCTAGATAAGCTCCTCGGATCCCATATCCGAGACCATTTGAATCTATAGTTCCTCCTGCCAGACCTTTTAAAAATTAATTTAAACAGTGTAGCAGGCCAAACATTACACTCAAAATATATCAAATTTGCTATCAATCACACACAAAATCTGTTGTAGGCTCTCAGTGTTTTGAAAAACCTGAAGGTCAAGCCATAAATTATCAAGTGGATAAACACGGCCATAGTTACACCTGTGCTGACATACAGAAACGAAGTCTGGTGGAATGCATTGGGCAATGTTACCAACCTTAAAACCATGACTAAGTTACAAAAAATTGTATGTATTGGAGTCACTGGGGCAATGAGGTCCACTCACACTGCGAATCTAGAAGCTATACTCAAATTTAAACCCCTACATCTTTTCACACATACATACAAGAAACGGCAGCCAATAGCGCACTTCGGTTTAGCCAAACTGGTAGCTGGATACATAGTGCTATAGGTCATGCGCAGATTCTTTAGAAATAAACGGGAAATAGGTTTTTCACTGACTACATAGCACCCCGTTTAGACTTCTACAAACCGTTCATGACCGCCTTTCCTAGCAGAGAGGACTGGTAAACTAACGACCATCAACCTGCAAATCGATGTTAGGAATATATACCTACGGTTCCAAGACGTATCAATACTAGGTGGAGGGTTCTTTTCAGAAAACCTTGGAATAGCCAGCTCATTCAAACTTCCTGATTACAGCTGTGTTTTCCAAGCTGAAGTCTTAGCAAGGACGAAAGCTACTAGACAAGTCTCAATGATGGTATTACCACAAGTAGTGCCTGCTGACATAATGGTTTGTGCGTTGGATTGTCATGCTGAAGGTCTGGGTTCGACTCCCAGCCGCTGTCACCTAAAAACAGAAATGTTTTTCACGAGGTACTGCCTCTTGCGAGGAACTGAAAAATCCTAAAAGGGTATGCTTGTCATGAATAAGTGCTTCTCATCTAGCCGTTCGAACTCGGTAAAAAGTTGTAAGTCCCCTCCACTCTTGACAAAAACATGCACACAGGAATGGTTGAGAGTTGTAAATCACTAGCTTCTGGTTCTCCACGAGCTGTTGCGCCACCAAATTTATCTTATTCATTCAATTCCACAAGCTTTTATCATCTTTTTCATTTATAGCCAGGCGGCAATAAAAGTGATTTCCGCTATTGAAATCAAATCGAAGCTTGTAACTAGCTGTCACGAAGAGGTAAGGATTCTTGATACACAGCCCACTGATAAGCTGACAAGAATAGGATCAACACTTAATGTTAATCAGGCAGACACAACAGTTCAGGTCCCACCCTGTAATCTTAAACAGGTCCCGAACAAAGTTCCAGCTACAACAAACAGAAGATGGAGTTCTTTCAATACCTGTGTTATAACCAAAAAGCTATGACATAGTTTCAACAAACAAAAGACCGACAACATCAAATAACTGAGTAAAAAGTCTATCTAATGAGCATCACCACCGGACACAACCAACTGGGTTATCACAAGAAATAGATGAAACTCAGTATGGATGACTTATGCACTACTGGCCCGCGCTATATAATGTGAGAAACGCTTAGAGGAACTCTCTGACATTCCAAGCAAAAACCTGTTGAAATGTATTAACGCTACCAAATAGCTTGAAAACTATCAAGCTTTATCAATTAGTCGACTACGAAATTGATAATCTCCTCTCCAACCACAGAAAAAAGACATAAAAAGCGTCCAGGACGACAATGATGGAACGAACGAAAATGACTGAACAACGCTCGTGTTTCTTGTAGGAGCAGCAACAAATGGAGAACGGGCACCTCGCCTATACACCAGTGATTCCTACTGCTATGGTGAAAACAAGCACCAGTGAGTTGCTAGAGCCACCTCTCCCTAAAAATTGGTAAAATCTTCTCGAAGAAACGGACCGCCCCATCGACTTATTTAGCAAGCCAAACGAACGGATACATACACCAACCACTGACTTATCAAACTCATCTACCAGACGTTGCAAAGAGCCACATGCTCACATGCGAGCCTGGTGGAAGGATGATTTCTTAAGTGGGGGTAAAGAAAATATCACACCATTAAAAGGCATCTACCTTTCCTCAACCATATGATCATGTGACGACAGCAATTTCTTCAATAACTTAGAAATACCCTCCGACATTTCAGGCTATAGCTTGCTGAAACTCATCAAAACCCTTAACGGGCTTGAATGACATAGGATTCATCATAGGTTTCTTTTCATGGAAGTCATAATCCCTAGTGTATCGCAACGGATCTACATTTCATCTAAGTGTGACGGCAACAAGATCAACTGTCAGCCCATAAACTTTACCTACACCGTCAAATTGAACAAAAATCCAGGTTGTGTTCTAATTGAGCCTTTATGATGATATTTTGTTTAAATAAAGTATTTTTTCTACCCGCACCTTTTGGATTGGATTTTAGTTTTTGTATGGAGGATTCTCCATTTTGCTTTAAAGATTTTCTGCGTTTTTTTGTAATTTTGATCATAGACAATTTCCGCCTACTGACGCCAACGGGTGGCAGGGAGGCGCATCATAATGTTTTGACTAAGTTTTGAAGTAAGGCTTCTTTCTGTCAAGGATATTTAAAAGCACGCTTTATACCTACCAATAAACCAAAAACACTTCTGAAACTGTTAAGAAAATGTTTTAAAAAGTTTATCCACCTTGTTCGATTCATCCCGACTTTTTTTATCGTGGGTTACAGCTTTGACCATAAAATTCTCTATCGCAGTGGTTAAGTCTGCAAATTTGTATAATACAACAAACCCACAGATTTCTTGAAATCAAAACTTTATAAAGATTATTACTTTGTTACTTTCTTGTTTCAATAAGATTTAATTTATAACAATGTGCACCTCATCACAGCTGTTATATTTGAAAAAATCTTTAAAATAAGTTCAGTTTTTAGTCCATCGCTCAAATTACAATAATACCAGTTGTGTTCCTCAGAATTGAATTACAATTGCCACCAGCTAAGCTCTTACAAAAGAATCAACATCTTGAAAATGAAAAATAATCCTGGTCACGTTACAGGAGGTTTATTCTCGAAGTAATGAGCTTATTCTACTTTTTCTCACTCCTTACACTCCCCTTTACAACCCGAAGCATACTCTATAAAATTACCTTAACACCTTCACAATATTCCATTCCACTCCGCACTCAACTTATTTACCTACATTACACCAGGATGTGAGGCGAGACGACTAATCGCCCACTTTCATGTTCTCCCTCTCTCTCCTTTGCTTTCTCCCTCTTTATCATTTACATTCCATTAACACACACCCGAGTTTTATAATATTATTGCTCTCCTGTTATATATACACCATTAAAATAAAACCGTAACAAGTTAAAACCTCATTTCTAACAACAATGTCACTTCAATTCAATTCAGTCGCAAATTACACTCAGGCATCAGTAAATTGACACGAACTTAATTACATTTAATTTGATCCTTAATGTTGCACCTTTTTTTTAATTTTTTACCAAATAGATTTAGTATGACAATGAACAAAAAAAAAACTAACCCATACGAATTGTTCCCTCTATGCTCGAAAACCTTTGAGCTTAAATAGTTTAGCCAAGGAGTTTAAATTCCTTTAATATTTCCGGCTTTAAAAGAGAAACAAGTCATCAGGACGATGAAGAAGAAAAAGGAAACTATTTCTGTTTATTGGCATGAAAAGTAGTACCAAGAAGAGTATTTAAATGTTTTGATAAGCACATAATCAACTTTTGCTCCTTATTTGAGCAAAGGATTGTGTACTACCTTTTTACCTTGCTATGGAATGCCTTGAAATACCTTTGGTGTTTATGTGTTTTTTTTTTTTTTTTTGTAAACGTATAAGCTTTTCATCAAGGCGAATTCATTTTTTTTTCTCTTGATATATTGAGACTAAAAGGCAACCATGTCCTTGGTTTTTTTTAATGCATATATGAAAGAGTACACTCTGATTCAATTGATTAAAGTCAGTTTCTTATAGATGCATTGAATTAGGCGAGTGCATTGATTTTTTTTTAATATTCGAGAAGAATATATTTGTTGGCTTTTTTTGCTTAAAACCAATTTTTTGAGCATCAATCCCTAGCAGGGTTGCCGTAGGTACGTTGAATGAAAAAGTATACATTATTTTTTTCACAAACAATATCTGTATTTTTGATTCTATCAAAAACAAAAATTGACAAGAAAAAGCAGGGTTCGTCAAATATCGTTTGCGAATCATAAAAACTGATCTTCATCGTTCTTTATCGATCTTCTCACGAACCGTTCGCGAACGATAACATTTTCGATTTGTAAAAATTTATACGTATAGTTCTCTCACGGGCAAACCAAATACTTGTTTTTGTGTCTCTCGTTCGTGAGAGATCGGAAAAATAAGAAACGGGTAGAATACAGTTCTCTCACGATAATGATCTGAAAAGATCCTTAAAACAAATTACTCTTCATCAAGTATCCATTCACTACTGTTGTGAAGCTATTTATTTTTTAAAATAATTTTTGTTGAAATGGGGAATTTTTTGTTTATTTTGCGCATGGCAACAAAAATATGCATTTATCATTTACAGATATGACACAAATAGAAAAAGGAAATAAATTGATTATTATTATAATATTTCACTATGAAGATTCTATAATTGAATTTCAAGATTTCGTAGCCAATCGGTAACAGCTGGAGATGCTTTAATAAAATCGGCTGAGTGGTCCTGGTACATTCTAAGTGCACAGTCAGTAGTCACGTGTTTGATGTTCTAAACATAGTTTCCGCAGTCACAAAATTGTGTTTCAGCTGCCCCTCACTTGTACAGCGTTGCGGCACATTTTGCGTCGTTTGCTCACACTCAGTTTAGGCTTACCCACATTTTCTTAGGGTCTCCAATTATACGGAACAGATCATTATAAGAACTAGAATGTGGGAAAATAAATGTTAACAACATTCTCCCCATTTATGAATATATTGATCGTAGCGCCCTTTCCCGCCATAAATCAGACTTAAATCAGACTAAAAATCATAGGTCTAGAGGTTAAATAAAAGTGGTGCCAGCACTGATCCCTGGGGTAGGCCGTTGCTAAGTTTTCTTGCACGACTCTTTGCATCATCAAGAAAGACTTGGAATGATCTATCGCTGAGCATGTTGCTTAGAACTGTTGTTATTTTAATGCAGTGTACGATGTGAAGAAGTTTGGAGATGAGACCATTCCTCTTGACTGTGTCGTACGCAGCTGTGAGATCGGCAAATGCCACAGATGTTTTCAGCTTGGCTTGGTATACTGCTTCTATGTGTGTAAAGCCAGCACTTGATCACAACAACTGCGCCCAGATCCCGGCTTGTTCCACGGGTACTATGACTATGTTGTAAATGCTAAGCATTGCAATCGGCCGGTAACTTTCTGGTTTGTCCTTGGGTTTCCCAGGCTTAAGCAAGGCGATGACTTCTTCAGTTCGTTGAGGAAGGTTCCTGTTTTCAAAATGATTGAATAAAAGCGTGCAAGATAATTTTTGAAATGCGTTCCACTATGGAGGAGCAACTCGGGAAAAATGCCATCTAAGGTCAGAAGTTTTTCCACGATTAAGCTTAAGGAGTGCAGCTTGAACTTCTTCGAGGGTAAAGGGCCTTGAAAACTGTATCATCTGTTAAGAGTTTCTTTTCAACAGTCTGAGATTCTGCTGGATCGTTCTGCTTTCTATTTTGCGCTTCGTGCTTTGTCGAGAGACTTAAGCAGTTTGTCTGCGGTTTCGGGTTTCCATTTTTCTTGAATTCCTTATATAGCAAGTCGCTTTCTTCTGACCATCCAGGAATGTATTCATTACAGTATCCTCTCGGAACGGTCTTCTTGGTTTTGGAAATGATGATGGCGGTAAGGTGTTTGTAGTTCTAGAGGGTGTACCCATCTTATATTTGAATAGAGATCCTTCGAAAAGTTTTTCTTATACGCCTTATTGAAATTCCATTTCGGCTGGGTGATCAATTGGACGATGGGGATCTGTAAGCCAGTTTCGCTCACAATTGATGATTTGTGCTGGCTATGGGGGAATATATAAAGACATTTGAGTAAGTTAAATATTTTTTTTATGATGAAGAAGCTGATGAATCGTCAAAATATAATTCGTTCCCTATCTGTCAAGCCATTAATTTTCAAATTCTATTGAGGGAAGGCTACGATGTTGATGCATTAAAACCTCTAAGAAAATCAAAAATTTTCACAGTTTCTTACTGCTGCGAAAAAAATGATTTTAGAGCAATTCGTTGACATTTGGATATTTTCAAAAAAGGGCATTTCAAAAATATGTCGACATTTGCATCTTCGTTGCTTCTTGAGTGTTTTCGCAAAATCAGTTCGAGTTAGAGAGCGTTTAGCACAAATTCTAGTTAAAGAGAAATACGAGTACTAGGTAAGTAACATGGAAATTTGAGAGAAATAAAAAATATGGCCAAAAGATTCGAGTTAGAAGGAAACTTGACTTGTGAGGGAGTCGACTTTATTTTCAAAACAGGGTGTTATAGAAAATTTCTACATTTTGCAACTTCATTGTTCTTTGAGAGATTTCAATTGACAAAGAAGATGGCAATTTCATTGAAATCGCTCAAGGAGCAGCGAAGGTGACATTTTGTTTTAACACTCTGTTGGAGACATTTGTTTGATTCTGTCTCAGCTATCACATGTGTCAATTTCATTGAAATCCCAAAAAAAACAGAAAAAAAGAAATTTTTTTGAAACACCCTATTGAATATATTTTTTATTTTGTATCAGCTATCACCTGATCTTAATTTTTTGAAATAGCCCTATTACCTATGACCAACAAAATTACTAAATATTCACATTTTTGGAAACACCCTGTTTAAGAAACAAAAATAATTTGTTTCTGTTGTAATTCTGTGTCAGCTATCCTGTGTCAATACCATTGCTATCGCTCAAAGAAGAATGAAGTTTTAAAATACTGACATATTTTTGAAACACCCTGTTTTGAATATATTTTTTTCTGTTATAAATCTGTCTAAGCTATCACATGTGTCAATTTCATTGAAATCGTTCAAAGAATAACGAAAATCCAAGGGTTTCAAAAAATTTTGTTCGAAACTTTGTCCTTCGATACTTTATCTTGCGTAACTTTGGCTTTTCGAAAGTTTCTCCTTTCAAAAAATTACATTGTTCTTTCTTATTTGAACGGTTCGTGTATGGATCTTCAATAGTTCTCGCATGCTAAATTCGCAAAGGAACCATATTTAACAAATCCTAGTAAATTTGATTCGATCGTGAGAACGAATTTTATTTCAAACGAAACAATAAATGAAATTCGTGATCGAATCAAAAATAAAATATTGCCTTTTGAATTTTTCACAAGACAACGAATCATATTTAATCAAAAACTACAAAAAATTTATTTCGAAAAATTTATTTTTCAAAAATTCCCAAAAAGCTAAAAAAGAGGCTTTAGATCAAATACTACTCAAACATTGGTAAAATATTTTTTCATCGCTATCAAATAACACCCTGATTTATGGAAAATTTTCCCGTTTTCAACTTTTAACTTCGATATCTCAATTCTTAGATGTTTACAAACTTATTAAATGTAAAAATATTTCTCAACCTTTTCCGTTTGAAAGATTGCAATTATTCTTTTGCGAATGCATTCATTTTGTGCATTTTGTCATTCTTGGCATTCTTTTGCACGCTCTCGCATTCTTTTGCATTCTTCAGAGTCTTTTATTTTTCTTCAGTTATTATACATGCAGCTGCTCCATTAAATTGTTTCCCAGTAACATGACAATATTTCGCCAAAGAATGAATAAATTTTCCAAAAGATTGCAATCACTGGATGATGAATGGAGGAAAAATGATTTCAATCTTTTAATGTCAAATGGTAAGTGCAGAATTTGAAGAAAAAGTTTCACAGTAACTTCAATGAATGCAATCTTTTAACTGAAGTCATCAAAGATTTCAGACAAAATTGCATTCTTCCTACTAACTGTACACTGGAATGTAAGGGCCAGTTTTTCATTGTGAGATGATCCTAGTCTCGGGGTTAAACGTAAGTTAACTCTAGAAATGTGTTTTCAACGTAAATTCTTAGGACCCATTGTACAAACGTGGTTCAAATTTTGATCCGTGGTTCAAACATTTTTACTGGCTGATTTCGGCGGAATTACTGAGGTTCAACGATGGTTCAAGGTTCAAGTATGTTAAAGTAGCCAATTCAATGTCTGAACTATCGTTGAACCTCATTGCATTCTCCGAAGTCGGTAAGCTAAAATTGCTGAACCACGAGTTAAATATTTGTACAACTGGGCCTTAATTAAATCCAAGTTAAATCACCTAATTTAGTGAATTAACTCGATAACAAGACTGATGGCCTTTTTCGGTGTGGCGCCATCTCGATTTTGATAGTGAAAGGTGTTAAAGGGCTATATCGATGGTGTCACACATCGATTTTAAAAGTTTTATGACAGCTGAAAGAAAAAGTTAATCCTCAACTGAAAATATTGTTTTTTAGTTAACTCGGGCTTAATTTATTTTCAGGATTAGAATCTGAGTTAAAAACTGGCCCTAAGGGAACTATTTCAGCTGACGAACTGGAATCAGATTGATGCCATCGTTATGTTGAAGAAATTCAGTTTCTTGGCAGATCAGAAATACGTGCTTCGACTTCCATTCTAATTTTACCTTTTGTACATTTTTAAGGGAATACCTTTTTAGTCCTGGAAAGCGAAGCACACTTTCTCTTAAACATTTAACTCTGAAAAATACGTTTATTTTTAAGAAATCCTCACTAATTTATTCTTTTTTTTTGTCTATAGTTTAAGATGCAAAAAAACAAAAAATAAACCATAAAATGAAAACTTCTTAATGACCAGCAATACGGCTTTCGTTTATTCAAAAAAATACATTCTGGTGTACCACAGGGCTCCGTTTTTTCGTCGATTCTCTTCATTTTATTCCTAAATAATGATCTTTTGTCTGAAAAGTTCTAATCCATTTACACTTTTCAAAAACCATTGAGTACAGGTTTCAAATTCCAAATATTTTGTCCAAAATTAAGATATGAAGCATAAATTCTATTTATTTTCGACGCCATATGGGTAGTCTTAATAAAAGGCAAAAGGACACAAAAAAAACAAGATCTTAATTAAGTGATTCGTAGTGTAAGCATTAGCTTTTCCTAAAGGCAAATGTTTTTTTTGTCGCTAGAGCTATAAAGAGAACTGAAAAGCAACCATGCCCTTGTAAATTCATATCCACTCTACCCCCCTCACTCAATCCTTCCGAATATCCTGCTTCAACTTTTTACAGTAAAAGATATTTCGTTTATTTTGTACCTGTTTTTACAAACAGCTTTCCTCTTTCTTGTTGCTCAGAAAAAAGGGTAAATTTCAGTAACACATTGGTACCTAGGTACATTGTATAGGTACTAATCTCGTCGTACAGGTACACACAGGTAAACACAAAATAATAACTTTTAAACTTTAAACAGCACCCTGTGCCTGTTGTGCCCTATTCTCTCTGTGTGCTTCTCTCTACCCCATCCACCCAATTCCCTGGGAATTCATTCGCTCTTTACTTATTGTATTTAACGTCTATTCAAGTGATTTATAGAGTTTTTCATTTTTGCAAGGAAAAACTCAAATTAAAAGTTCAAGGAGGCTGGTGTTTCGGCGGTGGCTGTGGGGGTGATGACTCCTCCTTAACTCTGAGCAACATAGCATATCGTCGAGCGACGATTTAAAGTTTTTGCATTCAATTGTTACCCATCATTCTTAAGCCCTATCAACCCATCGCCAGGTGGCATCAGCAGTGGCGGCATTGCCGTTTGTTGTTTTATATCATGGCGCTGATGATGGCGGTATTTCAACAACCTACGCTTGTGATGTGTTGTTCCTTTCATAGGCTTTCTTTTTTGTTCCCTTATAGACGTTGGTTGTAAATAAGAAGGATTTTATCGAGGTCAGGGAGATCGAGTTCAACTTCTTACAACCTACGGCAATGATGACGAAGAGAACGACAATGCCGCGTGCATTTTGGCATCCTGGCATCCTGGAGCAGGATCGAGCATTCAAGAATTTCGTTGCCGATGGCAAATTATCTTTTTATACTGTCGAAGTAGGGAGAGCAACAACGGGAGAGCTACAACAAAAAAAAAAAAAAATTATTCATCGTGCGTGTTTTTTTGTTTGCCCCGCCAGTTCGTCTATCTACTTTACCCAGCAAAGAGTCCTTTTTTTGAAAGGGGATATTATATCATCCTTTGTTATTGCTTCAACTCGATAGCAGAATGTACACCAAGGATACCTTCATATCCCAAGAGGTGCATCCTTATCATGAGGGCACCAGAGACAGAGAAAGTGGGTGCTTCTTTGCTAGTTAAGGCTGCTGGTGGCTGGTGGTAGATGAAAAATCCTTTCACAATAGAAGTTATTCCTTTTGCTATATTTTCTCTTGTCTTCTTTTTTTTTGTTTTTTCTACTCGTTTAGATGTTCTGCTTTTGTTTTCATGAAAGAAGAGAAAAGAAATTCTTTGCATCTTGGTATTTTAAGGAATACCTAGATATAAAAGGGCAAACAACGAAGCGAGAGAGATTGAAAATCAGCAAACGAGTTCGACGGCGGCGGCGGTAACGGAATCTCACCAAGTTAAGGTTAGAGACAAAAAGGATTGGAATTTTTTTGTACTTCTTCTTATAACAAGTAAACGAGAGGGTATCATTAAAATTTATGAGTTTATGGTATTACATATAAATGGATTGAAATAATGCCAGTGTTCTTATAAATAATATTCCAGGTGTTATTTAAGGAATATTTGTAAACAATATTATGCATTCTACAATATTCAATTGAATTGTTGGCAAGTTTTTTTTCTTTTAATTAAAATGTTACAAGGAAATTGGGAAATTGTATTCGTCCTGGAAAAGGAACTCAACATGACTGCTTTTTTGACAGGGAAATTGCTTTTATTTAATAGCAAAATATGTAGTAGCGAACTTGTAGTAGTTTTTATTTCGTAGGTAAGAAAATAATTGAAGAAATAACGAAGATACAATGTTCCCCATAGATCTACAGGGTTTATTCAGTATAATTGGTTCGAACGCTCATAGAGAAGTGGATCTAAAGACGATGCAGCTTATCATCATCATGACAAGAATAGTTCTTGCAGGATTTTTCACTTTCTTGCAAAAGGTAATAGGTACCCCTGAAAGAAAAATTAAGGTGGAATCAGCCATGACTGAGCTTGAATGCGAACGCAGACCTCAAAAGTCCGACGCGATTTAAATTACTCTTAGGAATATGAATATATGGTTTTCAATCTGGCAATACTTTTTTCGGAGTTGGTCTTTTTGACAGCTGTCACTTGATATATTCTCAGTTTGGTTTGCCATTTTATAATGAATAGACTTACTCCTGAATAACGTTTGCAAATTGTGCAAATTTATTACCAAAATAATGGTTCGGTTTGCGCATCGCGCGCTACGTCCAATATTCGGTCGACATAATCACCCAGCAGAGTCGGTAACTCGAGCAACCATGGATCGGTTTCGCACCAAGTTTACTCTAGTGGAAAATGCGCATCCTCAGAGACGCCGCCGTACAGTGCGCACCGAAGATACTATTGCTGCTGTGGAGCAGAGTATCGAAGAAGACTCGAATGAGTTCATCCGCCATTGCGTCGAAAATTGGTGGTCGAAAATTGGGCCTCTCGGCTGGAATTTATTCGAGCCAGCCGCGGTGGCCACTTGCCCGAAATCATTTTTAAAACAAGATGGCAAACTTTTATCTTTACAATAAAGCTAAATTCTTGGCCATGAAAACCTCACATCTAAAAAAAAACACCTTATAGTTCGATGTCGGACAGCTACAGTCGCAAAAAATCGCTAGGTTTTTTTCTGATCGAGTTTCTCGTGCCCTCTTAAATAGAGAACAAGTGGAAGAATTGCCAAGAAGCCATCAGAAATGCTGCCTTTTGATGTGCTGGGCCTCGCACGAACACCACAGCGAAAACCTTGGTTTGACGAAGAATGCCGGCAAGTACATGCAGCCAAACAACAAGTATACAAAGCGGCGCTGCATAGAAGTACCAGAGCTGCTCGCGAGCTCTACGAGCAGACGAGGAGAGAAAAACACAAGCTTCTAAGAACGAAAAAGAAAGAGCATGAGAAGCGTGCGATCGAGGAAGTACAGGGATGCTATTTCAAGAATCAAGAATGAAGTTCGAAAGTTTTGTCAAAAATTAAAAGGAACCTCCCAGGGTTACAAGGCCCGAACCGAAGCCTGCAAGGATAATTAAGGGAACATCGTAGTAGAATCGCAGTTGGTGCTGGAAAAATCATTTCTGCAAATTGTATAACGGCGACGACGAACCGAATTCCTCTACCATACAGTTTGCACCATTCAATCTGGATGACGTAGGCCAATAATTCCGTCTACATCTCGACGATGTGAAGATAGCTATATCTTAACTCTAGTGCAATAAAGCTGCTGCAGCTGACGGCTTTACGGCTGAGCTATTCAAAGCGGCTGGCATATAATTGGTTAGGAGTATGCACCAGCTTTTCTGTAAAATACGTTCAGAGGAAAGCATGCCCGATGAATGGAACCTCAGCATTGTTTGCCCGTTCCTCAAGAAAGGCGATCTTCTGGACTGCACCAGCTACAGAGGTATCAGTCTTCTATCGCCTACAAGATATTCTCTGCCATACTTTGTGAACGCCTGAAGCCATTTGTCAACAACCTGATAGGTCCATATCAGTGTGGTTTTATGCCAGGGAAGTCCAGGGAACCTCAGCATTGTTTGCCCGATCCTCAAGAAAGTCGATTCTTTGGACTGCACCAGTTACAGAGGCATCAGTCTTCTTAACATCGCCTGATGGGTCCATATCAGTGTGGTTTTATAGGCCAGGGAGTTTACCACCGACCAAATATTCGCACTACTTATTGACATCAGATCTTGCAAAAAACCTTGGAGTTTCAAATCGATACCCAACACCTTTTCATCGATTTCAAGGCCGCATATAGCAGCATCTATTGAGACGAGTTGTATAGAGCAATTTTTAGTTTTGTCGTCCCTCCCAAACTCTTCCATTGGTGCAGGATGACGATGGAGAAGACTAGAATACCATCAAGGTCGGCAAAGACCTCACCCACATATTTGATGTCAAAAAAGGTTTTAGGCAAGGTGACGGTGCGCTGTCATGCGACTTCTTTAACATCGGTTCTTGAAAGAATAGTGCAAAGCTCTTACGTCAACACCAGAGGCACAATCCTTTAAATATCTTTCAAATTACTGGCTTACGCCGATAATATTGACAAAATTGGACGAACAAAGCTTGATGTTAGTGGTGTTTTCGTGAGTATTCAGCAGGAAGCTAAGAAGATTTAACGGTAAATGAAGGCAAGACTAAATATATTCTGTTAACGATAAAGGACACCCAACACCGACAACGTCTCGAACAGAACTTCACTATATACAGCTATAATTTCGTGGTGGTCAAAGGCTTAATGAACTTAGGCTCCGATATCAACTCAGTGAATAGTACCAGCGCTGAGATCAAACGAAGAATTACTCTTGCCAATCTCTGTTTCTTTTGTCTAAGAAGGCAACTGAGGAGTAAAGCCCTCTCTGGAGCAAGATAAGGTGTCCCTGTATAAGACACTTATCATCCCGGTCCTGATGTATGGTGCAGAAGCATGGCCACTATTAACAGTGGATGCCTTAGGCTGTTTCGAAAGAAAAATTCTCCGAGTGATTTTTGGTCCCGTTTGCACAGATAGGGAATGGAAAAGTTGTAGAGTTGTACAACAGCAAAACCGAAATAGCTACAAAAGTGAAAAGTCCAACGACTGAGGTGGCTGGGTCACTCTGCGCGAATGGACATCAGTGCTCCGGCCCGGAAAGTCTTTGAATCCAACCCCGTGGGACGACGCAGTAGAGGAAGACCGCGTTACAGGTGGCAAACGCAAGAGAAAAAGGACCTCCTTTACCAACTTGACATGCGATACTGGAGACAGCTAGCTAGAAACCGAGCAGGCTTGAAGAAGCTTGTTGGTTGAGGCCTTGGTCCACCCGGGACTGTAGAGCCACCAAGTAAGTAAGTAAGTCTTAGATTCGAACAAGGTTATAGAAAAAATATTTTGAGAGAATGAAGTATTATAAAAAAAAAATGGTTAAATGGTTTTTTTACGCCCTCACGGGAACCATTTGTATAAACTTCTTTCACTATAGGACGGAGAATTAAATTTCCAACCCGTAAGGATTTGGAGGATGAAGTCGAGACGACACCTTTTGACACAACTATTTTAACTGATGCAAGCCGCACAAAGCTGAAGTGTGGTATTGGTTCAGGAATCTTGTTTAAACCTTCAAGTGCCTCTAGACTTCCCCGGCTACCCAACTTTTCTGGTATTTTTTAAACTTAACTACAACTGTCAATAAGGGAAAACTGAGAAACACTGAAACAAGACCCGAATAATAACTTAAATACTGCTATCCTCACTGATAGCTCTTAATGTTATGGATTTGTCTATGTCATCCTCTAAATTAATACATAAAAATGCCGACCCGAGCTCACAAGTCAATGTCACTCTCATTTGGGTTTCAGGTCACAATGGCATTGAAGGAAACAAACAGACAGATGATTCGGCAAGGGAAAAAATCAGCCCTTTAAAGTTCATTTAGGAAAGAAGTCAATATCAACCTTGATGAAGTTATCAAGGGAAATACACTAGTCAACAATATTAAAGGAACACATTTTTTTTCAATTTTTTTTAGCGTTTTTTGAAGAGCTGTATCTTTGTGACGAGTGGCCGTATTGAGTTGAAATAAAAAGCATTTTACAGCTTTATGTTTTTTGTTTCGAGATTTGTTTGCAAACAAATTTTTTTGAAGTACCGTTATTGCGTTATTGCAAAAAATGAGACGAGACAACAAAATTATTTTGTGTTTATTTTTTTTGAAGGTCCTCATTTCTATGGATAAATTTTTTTGAGTCAATTAAATGTCATGATCAGATACCTTGTTTATTCAGCTTCAATGCATTTTTTTGTTTGTTTTCGTACGATTTTTTTGACATGGTTTATCTGACTTTGAATGAAAAAAGATACTTTTAGCCTTGATTACCAATATCTCAGCAAATAATGACGTTATAAAAAATTTAAAGACAGTTTTGGAAATTTGAAAAACCGTTTTACAAGATTTTTTTATGATTTTGTAGAAATTATTTTTTTTTACCGTTCACCGTTAGTTTAAAAAAAGTACTAAAAACCGACGTTTTGTGGTCTTTTCGTAAATCTTTTTTTTTCGTTGCAAATATTAATTGCATGGCTTGCGTTGGTATGCAAATTTATAGACTTTTAAATCATCAATATTCTTGTAAATTTTCAAATTGATTCATCAAACCGTTTTTCCTCACCAAAACTTCAAAGTCTTACAAACCAGGTAAAGGAACAAATTGTGGTGTTCTTAAATAATGCGAAGTTGTCATCAAAATGACAAGAAAACCGCAATTCCAGTGGATTTTTTTCACAGTTTTGCATTAGTTAGATACTTTTTTGAATGGAAATGAAAAAAAATTACATTTTTCAAAAAAAAAAAAAAAATTAAAAAAATCGAGTTTTTTTGTTTGAATTTTTTTTTTAATTAATTTTTTTATTAAATGTACTTTTTATTTCATTTCAATTCAAAAAAGTATGTAACTAATGCAAAACTGTGAAAAAAATCCACTGGAATTGCGGTTTTCTTGTCATTTTGATGACAACTTCGTGTTGTTTAGGAACACCACAATTTGTTCCTTTACCTGGTTTGTAAGACTTTGAAGTTTTGGTGAGGAAAAACGGTTCGATGAATCAATTTAAAAATTTACAAGAATATTGATTATTTAAAAGTCTATAAATTTGCATACCAATGCAAGCCATGCAATCAATATTTGCAACGAAAAAAAAAGATTTACGAAAAGACCACAAAACGTCGGTTTTTAGTACTTTTTTTAAACTAACGGTGAACGGTAAAAAAAAATAATTTCTACAAAATCATAAAAAAATCTTGTAAAACGGTTTTTCAAATTTCCAAAACTGTCTTTAAATTTTTTATAACGTCATTATTTGCTGAGATATTGGTAATCAAGGCTAAAAGTATCTTTTTTCATTCAAAGTCAGATAAACCATGTCAAAAAAATCGTACGACAACAACAAAAAAAACTGAATTGAAGCTGAATAAACAAGGTATCTGATTATGACATTAAATTGACTCAAAAAAATTTATCCATAGAAATGAGGACCTTCAAAAAAAATAAAAACAAAATAATTTTGTTGTCTCGTCTCATTTTTTGCAATAACGCAATAACGGTACTTCAAAAAAATTTGTTTGCAAACAAATCTCGAAACAAAAAACATAAAGCTGTAAAATGCTTTTTATTTCAACTCAATACGAAGACTCGTCACAAAGATACAACTCTTCAAAAAACGCTAACAAAAATTGAAAAAAAATTTGTTCCTTTAATATTGTTGACTAGTGTATATTCTCATTTGTTCTCCCTAAATTTACATTATCTATTCTCTAACGCTCATGTACAATAAATTCTTCTAATATCTAAGGCTTTATAAATTTGTCTTAAAAGCCTCACAAAATCAATTTCTTATATAAACTAATTAAAATATAATTACTAACATTTCTGAGAATAAATCTCTTAAATTTTTTGAAATAAAAGAAAAACCTTCAAACGATTCCACACAGCAGAAATCCCATTATACGCAAGTTTCAATTAAAATAATAAAATTAAAATTTAATTAACCTCTATTTCGATTAATTTCTTCTTTTTGTTTTGTTTTGTTTTGAGTATTTTTTTTTTTTGTTCATGAAATATTGAAACATCGACATAATTACAGTATATGCCTGCCTTCTAACATAATTTAATTAAAGAAGAATTGATTTCTAAAAAGCTTAGTTAGATACCTACCTACAAGTGAGTACCAATATTATTACAATGAGCTATTTCTCACTCTCTATGCCAAATACAATTAATAGCCTGAAGAGACTTAATACCATATCGATGGTCTTTCGGCTTCCTCGTGCTTGTGCTCGTGTATACGACTGCTGCTTTACAATTGGTACAACGTTATATTATAATGGAGGGATTACCTGCGAGTGTCGGAAGCAATTACAGTGTGTACATTACATTCCCTCTATGTAAAGTCAATTATATTGAATTAATCTTCAGGCGAAATGTGTGCACAAATTGGATCTTAAATTGGAATGAAATAATTAATTGACAAAGAGAATATTAGGCGATTGTTTTAAGACTTGAAGGAGGAATAAATTGAAAATTGCCTAACGTAACATTGAATCGAATAATATTGGAAATGACAAATATTGTTGACATGAGATTCTAATATAAGAAAAACACAATAATAACAGAGTAAAATTGACAGACATAAATTGGCAGAAGAATGAAAACAAAAGATTTAACAAGAGAAGATAGAAATATTTTGTTGGCATTTTCCCTTATTGATAAATGGTTTTTTCTGCGAGTGTGTATGCAGAATATTTTATCTATCTGACCATGGAATGTTTGAATTTTTAGAAGGGAATGATATGTTATACGATATTCAAGATGGGCATTTTGTGACTTTGAATTTTCGATATGTCAAAAAAACATCGCTCAAATACAAAGTTAAGAAATAATGATAGGAAAACATTCAATTATAATTAACTTTAATTGAAATCTCCAAGCACTTTTTCAATTAATTTGGAATGTAATTATATAAACTCAATTACTAATAAAAATGTTCAATACTTGCACTGCAATGTAATTGAAAACAAAAGTAATCACGGCCATTCCAAAAAATTCGAAACCAAGCAACTCAATTTCAAATTAAGGAAAAAAATATATTTAAATATGCCAATATTAAGAGTATATATAAGAGTTAAAGAAAATACTGTAGATATATAATTGTACGTGTTGTTGTAAAATAGGTAAGTGATCAAAAAAGCTCATACTTTATCTTCCGTACCTGTGCGTTTTGCCGCTATCAGTTCTCTATAAATTGTGATGCAAATGGCGATGTGCAGTGAGGTTTAAATAAGTATTTTCAATACACTACTTAAATTCGGAACAATTTTCATAATAGGAGTGCTGTAAAAATAGTAATACGTTTCGAAATGATTGAACATTTCATGTCTTCTCCGTTACCGAAAAATGACAAAAGTTGGTTTGAATGGTGAACTATATGTAAAATTATTCCGCATACAAAGCGACTTGAAACAGGATTACCGTGGATTTTTTTTTAGATTTTTACATCATATTTAACTGCTTAAAACAGGGTAAAGGAGAAGACAAAATTGCACTTTTCTCAACCAAATTTCATCGACTCATAGACACTTTTTTTAAAAAGGTCCGAATTTCTTTGATATCCATGCTTACAATGGATCAAGGTAAGTAAAAAAAAATATGTGTTAAATTTCATTGAAATCGGTTGACGTGTTTACACGTGCTAGCGAGCACTTGAAATTTTAAAACACTTGTTAATTTCCACAATTTAAATATATGTATTTATTTGATATTTTTAATAGAAAGCCAACGCGTTTCGTCTTCTTAGGACATCTTCAGGGCACTAACATTTACATTGAAATACAAAGAAAGGGTTCGTGGTGAATTTGTAAAAATGCAAAACTATACATATAATTATATAGACATATTATAATTTTTTAATTTAAAAAATATTAAAAACGTTAAAATTTAAACAGATAAAAAGAGTTTTACTAATTAATTAATTTACTGTTGAATAATTAGTAAAACTCTTTTTATCTGTTTAAATTTTAACGTTCTTAATATTTTTTAAATTAAAAAATTATAATATGTCTATATAATTATATGTATAGTTTTGCATTTTTACAAATTCACCACGAACCCTTTCTTTGTATTTCAATGTAAATGTTAGTGCCCTGAAGATGTCCTAAGAAGACGAAACGCGTTGGCTTTCTATTAAAAATATCAAATAAATACATATATTTAAATTGTGGAAATTAACAAGTGTTTTATTAATCATTTTTTGTTAAAAATGTTCAGAACAATAAACTTCCACCAAGTGGCTAATCATCGCTCTATTGAGCATATAAAAACTTGAAATTTGTCATTCAAAATACATGGTGTTTTCATTGTCTTTTACTCAAAGTGCCGGTAAAAGTGTAAATGTTGAATGAAAATTTTTAAACTTGGCACATATACTAAATACCATAAAGAGTATACAAATACATTTTCTTATTTTTTTAAAACAGTTAATCCATTAAAAATAGCAAAAAATGCACATTAATAATGATTTTTAATTTTATTTTTTAATGGAGTAAATATTATACAAAATTATTGAAAACATTTTGTTTTTGATACTCCTTACGGTACTTAATTTACGTGCCAATTTTAAAGATTTTCCATCAATTTTCACAATTTTGCTGATATATTGAGTAAAAGCTGTGAAAACCCCATGTATTTTGTATGACACCTGAAAGTTGTTGCTCGCCAGCACGTGTAAACGTTAACCAATTTCAATGAAATTTTATACATATTTGTTCAATTACCTGGATTACTTTTATCATTAATGAGAACAATAATAAAAATACAAATTACAACACAATTGAGCAAAAAAGAAATCTTTAATCGTAAGTGTCTTCTCCGTTACCATCTTTCATATTTTTTTCTAATAATAAAATGAAACTTGAATGGAAACCAAGGATGATTTTTGATAAATATTGGTTTTATGAAAGTGTGCAAAAAAAATCAACTTCATATCTTTAATGGACCGTGCAGAATTTTAAACTTCAAGGCAAATTTCGGAAATCTCTAAATCGTACGTGTCTTCTCTTCTTCTTTAAAACCACGGAGTCATAAAAAAATATTAATTCCTTAACGAGAAAAACCTCACTACAAGCGTCCGATTGTCTTCTCCGTTACTTTGGAATGGCCGATCATCAAAAAAGCAGTAATGATTCTTTTTTTCAGTAATCACTACACTAATATGTATTGATGTTTTGCTTTTGTTTATGACATTTTACGTGATTTTTAAAACAAATAAGTACCTTAAATATAATTAACTAAGTGCTTTCCCTCAAGTACTTGCAAAAACCAATTTCTATTTTCAGTTACATGTAATTTGTAAGTGAATTTTTTTCAATTTTTTTTTTTTTTTTTTTTTTTTTTTTAATAATTTTAACTATATGCCTTTAAGACCTAAGGTCTTTTAAATTCAACCTGAATTGCACGGCACTAGTTAGAAAGAAGGAAGATAGGAAAGATTTGGCACAGTGGATTGAGATCAAGGTGTTTATTATCTCATTAAATCTCACGGGTGGCGTCCAGTTAAGCTGGGAGAATATAGAAAAGAATGCTGCCTAGAATGGGGCTCGAACCCACACCTCTAAGCTAGCAGTCAAGCACTACATCCACTGCACCATTGCCACCCGCAAATTTCAATTACAAGTAATAAAAATGTATGTTATTTTCAATTTCAATCAGGGGCCTTTTTCATAAAACAACAAGACTAATAATTATTTGTAAATTATAGTCTGAGAGGCGATCGAACTCGTAGTAACAACCCACAAAAGTCTGTGCGACCGTCATGTTAGGAACGTATAAAGGAGTTTTAGCTTTAATTTGCTATCCAATTCATAGAAGCAACATCAAAAGTGCATTTTCTAACCTAATCAACCAATCAATCTTCTCCAATCAACTGTTTTGAAAATGTTTGAATCAAGGTATCGGCTGGTATCCTGTTTTTCAGAAGCCATAATGAGTTAGGAGATCTTATGGTTGCCTCGAGAACAGGCCCCAGGTGTAATTGTAATGAAAATAAGTATATGAAGAAAAACGCAAATAATAAAAAATTATTTTTGTTTATGTTTTGTGGATTATATTGAATATAATTCAAATTAAATGAAAATAGTTCAATTGCCAATTACGTGTAATTAAAGTGAAAGTTGAAATAAATTACAAAAAGTAGTCATTATTTCTTAATGAGTATAACAATGAAACTCATGGTTTTATAAAAATAATTACACAATATTGATTATATAAATAAAATATGAATAAAATATTAAATGCATCATGTCCTGTGAATAAATTAGAATAATGAATTGAAATAAAGTATAAGTAAGTTAGAATGTAATTATAAAAAATATTAAAAAATTAATTTAATAGTTCTTTTAACTGTACAAACAAAATAACTTAGAGCTCAAAAACAATTATACAATTTGAAAGCTTGAAAAAATATGGATACGCATCTAAAAAAAAATTTTAATCTTTAGAGCAGGTTTGATAAAAACTAATTCTTTATACATAACATATATACATAAAATTTACTAATGTTAAAAAAAAATAATTAGTACATATTTATTAAAAATAATTATAAACCAATGTATTTTCAAAAAAATCATCTAACAGTTTTTGAAGCATTGAATTTTCAAGAAAAAAATTGATATTTTTTTAAATATTAACAATATTTTTTTTTCAAAATTTTGAATCGCTTTTTACCAAAAATAACGGTACCTGTTATATAAACGGCTCCACAACAATTCTTAAAAATAAAGTAAATAAATTACTTTTAGTACAGGCTACCTTTGAGTGGGACACCAATTTTCAAAAAATAGTTATTAATGGTAGGTAACTCCGAAAGAACCATATTTTTACTTGCGATATAGGTACTATAAAGCAAGTTTTGGATTCGTGCAACAAAAAAAATTTAGATAACAATTAAACATGATATTACGATGATAGAGAACACGAAAAAAGTGGGTGGCACAATTCTATCTGTCTGTCTGTCTGTTTGTCTACAGTCTAAACGGCTCGATTGATTTTCTTCAAACTTCAAACATAGTGTTTTTTTTGGTGATTATGCCCACACATATTTTTCATTTTTTTTAGAACCAAAAATAACGATACCTGCCATACAATTTTTTTTTAGCAATTTTACATAATAGTATTTTTCTCAAAAACGGTTCGACAACTTTTCTTAAAAAAAATTTAATAAATCTATTTTAGTAAAGGCTTCCTTTGGGTGTAAAACCATTTTTCAAAAATGGTTATTAATGTTAAAATAATTCCCAAAGAATCATTTTTTTATGTTTGATTCTCTTCAAACCGGTACGACCGATCTCAATTTTTTTTTTTTATACAGAAGCTTCCAAAAATTATAAATAGTTTTAAGTTGGGTTTGTGTGTAAATGGAAATCCACACAAGTGCAGTGCATGCTGCGTATTATACATCAATTTATATTGAATAATTTTGAATGAACAACAACAACTTGTGTGTGTTACCACCAAGTATATAGGCTGGAGTTATAGCTATTTCACGAGAGCCACCTCGTTGTTGGCATACGGATCGGTGCATGGGGAAAAAAGAAAGAAACCGCCTGAACAATAGCAAGCTTGTGTGTGTTAATAAAAATGCTAGTCGCTGCTGCAATTGATAAACAACGAAACCTGCGTTGGGATAGAGCTAACCATGTGGCTTCAGTGGCGCGGTATGTAGTGCATCGGCCTCTGAATCGCAAGGTTCAGGGCTCGCTCCCATATGACGGCAAAGAGTTTTTCAATTAATACGAGCATAACCAGACTAAGCACCACTAAAGGCGTCTGATGATCGAGGTAGCTCTCGTGAAATAGCTATAACTCCAGCCTATATACTTGGTGGTAACACACACAAGTTGTTGTTGTTCATTCAAAATTATTCAATATAAATAGTTTTGTGTACCAAAATTTTTGAAAAAATATTTTTTGGATTTTTAAAAAAATGTTTCAAATTTGTTTGTGGAAAATCAAATATTTCGAAAACGACATGATCGATTTTTTTGAAACTCGATACTTAAGAGTTGTTTAATACAAAATAATAAAAAATTTTAAATATTTTTAGAAAAAATAACGGTACCTTCCATACAAAAGTTAAAAAACCGCAAAGGAAAATATTTTTTTGCTTAAAAATGACTCCTACGATTTTGATTAAGCTTTTTTCATATACTAAGACTAGTACGATCTACTACCAAAAATTATAAATTTTTTCACTTATGTAGCAACTGTTAATAGTACCTGTCATAGAACGTATTTTTTTATTTTTTATTTTCTCGTTATCGGCTAACCGGATTAAAATTAGTTTTTTATATACAAATTTCAGATAAGATTAAATAACATTGCATATCAAAATTTTCAAAAAGAAAGTTTATGGATTTTTGAAAAAAGTTTAAATTTTTTTTTTTAACTCGATATCTCAAAAACGGGTTGACAATTTTTTTCAAATTTTGTTTTTATATACACATGTATATATACTTTATATTTGCATACCAAAATTTGTTCTTAAAAATGTTTTAAGAATTTTATATATAAAAAAATTATATTTTAAAAAACCGCTCCAACGATTTTAAATTTTTTTTCCATATAATCATATTCAATCAAGAATTAAGAAGGCTCTCTTTTTTTCATCTCAAGTTGTCAAAAGAGTTGTTGCTTCTCTACATTTTTATCTCATAATTTCCATGTTTTACTATACAATTTTCTTAAACCCCGCAGTGTCTTGAACATAAGAGCAAATACGTGCGACTCAGTCGTGCATTTTATTTATTTTCGATTTTCTTTAAAACGACCTAATGTTTCAATAATTTTTTGTTTGTAGAAGCTTCTATAAATAAAAATTGTTTTGTGTACCACAATAATCAAACAACTATATTTTGGATTTTTAAAAAAATGTTTCAAAGCTCTTTTTGAAAAACAAATATTTCGAAATCGACATGGATTTTCTTGAAAATACTAAAGGGTTTTTAACAATCTCTAGAATGTTTTTAGGATAAAATTTGCTTTTATGAAAGAACAATGGTACCTCCACAACAAATGTTTTAGAAACGATGAGGAAAATATTTTTTTTAACATTGAAAATGTTTATAGGGTCGTTTTGAGTAAATTATGGTGTTACTAAAATGAATAAAGTGAACAAGTGTGTATATGAGATGAACGCTGGCGTATAAGGGGGATAAGATCGAATTTTTGGTGGTGTTACTAAAATGAATAAATTGAACAATGGTAATATGAGATGAACGCTGGCGTATATGGGGGATAAGATCGAATTTTTGGTGGTGTTACCATTCATTTTGGAATGAACAAATATGTACCTATAGAAGATGATTGCAGGCGGATAGGGAGGGTACGGTTGAATTTTTGGTTGGTGTTTCTAAAATGAACAATATAAGTTTTAACTATACATATTACTATAATTATAAAATGCAAGAGCTAGTGCAGTCAGCACTCAGCAGTGCATTGTGCTTCTAAAACTAAATCTAAGCGTTGGAAATTTTTTGAAAATGTTTATGATAGGAAAGTAATGTAGAGGTGCAATATGACGTTTTTTAAAATATGGTTTTATGTGAAATGGTCGAACAAAAAAAGAAAACAAATGAGAAGTGCCAGAGTAATATTTTTTTTTGTTTATCGATGTTTAATCGATTATCGATTAAGTTTAATATAACAATTTTGTACATATATTTTGCAATTCCAAAAAATCTACAAAGTGAGATATTTACTACGTTTACAAGCAGAATCGAAAGCTCGAGTTGAAATAGGGTCGAATATTCAACCCAGGTTTTTCGTTACTTGAGTTGAGTGCTCCATTTAGAGTTGAGTTGAAATGGTATTGAGATTCCAGAAAAATGAATGGCATTAATTTATTTATTTTAATGCAAAGCAAATATAATTTAATTAACACGAGTACTTTACTACACGTATCTTTTTAAACATAACTATATTTGAAGACAAACATACAAATAAACAGACCAAAGTGTATTATCTGTAAAGCCAACTCCTCGACCCAGGTTTTTCGTCACAAATTTCGACTCGACTCAGCTCCCCGAGCGGAATCGAGTCGAATCAAGCTCATTTCAACTCGAGCCAGGTAAACAAAGAGTTGAAGCGAGCTTCAAGCTTGCTTCAACACCACATGTAAACGTAGTAATTATTGGTTGTAAGTTCAAAGTTCTAAAAAAGATGGCTCACAAATGCTACACATCAGAGTTAAGGCTGATTGTACTAAATTGTATAGTTTAAGAAAGATAATAAATAACAAATTGTTTCGTTTCAGGAAATTTTGATACCTAGTATTTTTTTATATTTTATATATTTTATATAATTTTTGTTGATCGATTTTTCGCAGTTATTATTTTTTATCTTTTAAATGGTTGCATTTAAAAATCTCAAATTCATACCGGAGATAGATTATATAGATTCACATATAACATGTAAAATTTGATTTTTTTAATCGTACCTAAGCCGAGATAATAACATATTTCTGTTCATTTACATATCACCTACTAACTCTTTAATCTGTGCACCTAGACAATTAGTTTTTGTTTTATTAGCAGCTTGAATAATTGACAATTATTTTGATATATCATACGTTGCTGTACGTTCTATATAAGCTTCACAAATCGAAAATACAATTAATTAAAAAGTGGTACTAAATCTTTAATCAATATTCCTAAAATTCATCGTCGTCGATTTGCAAGTTTTTGTGCGGACAAACAGCCCAAATAAACAGAGCACAAAAATATAGTCCCATAGTTCATTGAAGATTTCTTTCTATCTCTGCCAGGGTTGCAAAAGTCGATAAGATTGTACTTTTTTCGATACACTCCACTTTGCTAAAGTACTCCACTTTTGCATTCAACGAAAAAGATAAAGTAAATTAAAAAGAAAATCATCTGACCTCACAAAATGTATACTGTGAACCGAGGCTGACATCGATATAACAGAAGAAATAAAAATGATTAATACAGTTTGTTCGAAAAAATGGCATCTACAAAATACCGGTTTCAACAATCTCGCAATTAAAAATCGAAAACATTAAATTTATAAAATTTAAATCTCGCAAAATCGAAGGGTATTGCAGCAAATTCCTACAGTTTTGTTATAAAAGTTTCGCATATGTAAGTATGTATGTACCTTATATGTTAATTAACATAAACAGCTAAGTTGTTTTTTAATTAATTGGATATAGAAATATTACATACGTTCATACAACAGCAAATGTGGACAAAATATTATCAAATCAAATCAAAAAGTACAATTCGATACACTTTCCTTTTATAATTTGATACATTGCTGAAACACGATTTCATCCCTGATATCTGTCTAGTAGTTTATTATAAGAGACTGTTCATTTCAGTGTTCAGTGTTCACTTGTTCAGTCCAGAGAATATGAAATAAAGAAGTCAATCCTCAGCTGTCAATTTGATTTGCCTACAAGTTGGAAGCGAACAGCTGATGTATTAGATTTGCAAAGTATTAGTGAAAAGCAGTGCAAAACGCACACATAGAATCAACTAGTCATTCAGCACATCATTCAGCACAGGTCTTGTTGTTGCTGCAATTCACATCTATTTCTTCGACACGAAATGAAATTACAAATACAACAATGTAAACAAATGGGTTTTGGGGGGTGAAACGTACGAAGGATTGGCTTCTTTGTTTGATATTCTCTGGTTTAGTCTGTCTTCAGTTGCAAAGATGCCTTGGAGTTGGGAGGTTTGTTTGCGCTGCTTGCCGGTAAATTTATTAATAGTTTAGAATGCGATGTGCGTGAAAGGTAAGTAGGATAGAATGCATGTGGGATGTTTAGTTTTCAGGTAGGTTCGTTAGGATATTTGTTGGGGGTTTTTTGTTTGTTTATTATTTTACTGTTGTGTTTTGTTTAGCTATGATTAGATGGATTAACGAAGAAAATGAAAAATATGAAATAAGAATACCTACAAGTGGGAATACAAATATAGGTCAATAAAATCACAAAACTAAAACATAAAAAGTTATAATTTTTTAACTTCCCATTGGAAGTTATTGTAAATGGTCCGATTTGTCAAAATAAAAATTTTAACATATCTTCACGTTTCGCTCCCTAGAATCGGATTCCATTTTTGTAGAGAGATGTCTGTGTGTGTTCGTACGTTCCTTCGCTTTTTTTGTTCACCGTATCTCAAGGACGAATTAAGATATCGACTTCGGATGGATTTTATTGTATACACAGTAGTTTCATTACAAGCAGAAAGGACCTTTCAATAAATTCAAGAAGCAGTTCAAATTTGCTTAGTCTCAGATATCTCGAGAACAAATCGACTTCAGGTTAATTTTATTCTACGCAAATTGACGTAATAAGGAATTGATTAAAATATAGAAGTATATCAACTTATAGTTTTTTTTTATAAAAAAATGTGGATGAAAATTGTTGAAAAAAGCTGTTTGGCTCGAATATCTTGACAACAAACAATGATATTGGCTTCGAGGTTATTTTATTTTATACGCTAGTTTATAGATACAAATTGATAAAATTTTAAAAAATATTGAATTAATAGTTTTTTTTTAAGCGAAAAACTGCAAGCAATTCTACACACTAATTATTAAAAAATTGGTTTTTGCCTCAAAAATCTTGAGAACAGATAATGACATGACATCGGGTTAATTTAAGTCCACACACTAGCTTAGAATTGATAATTGATAGGATTTATAAAAAAATTCAACAAAAAGTTTTTTTTTAAGTGAAAAAGAACTACAAGATAGGTACTTCACCAAAAATTGTGGAAAATATTTTTTCATCTCAAATATTTTGAGAACAAACAATGATATTGACTTCAGGCTAATTTTATTCTTTAAATGAGTTTATAATAAATGATTGATAAAATTTGTAAAAATATTCAACAAATAATTATTTTTATCGAAAAAACTACAAGAAACTTAACAAAATTGTAGAAAATTTTTGTTCGTCCCAAATATCTTGAGAACAAACAATGATATTAGCTTTTGGGTATTTTTTTTCTATAAATAAGGATTTGTAAAAATATCCCATAACCAGTTTTTTAAGCAAAAAAACTACAAAAAACCTTACCAAAAAATGTTGAATTGTTTTTAGTCTCGAATATGTTAGGAACAAATAATCATATTGGTTTCGGGCTTCTATATATGTATGTACTAGATTATAATTGACAATCGGTAGGTAGGTTTTGTATAGTAATTCAACAAACTGTTTTTTTTTAACGCAAAAAAAAAAATACAAAAACTATACCAAAAATTGTTGAATACAAAAAAATAACATTGGACCTCTAGCTTCCGGGGCACCACAAATTGGAAGTTACTAGTGTGGGTCACAACCAGCCTCTTTTTGAAAATGCAATAAAGAACCGTATTGCAAGAGTATCTTCAAAACAGACTGGTTGATTAGACTAAAAGTCGATTTATCGTTATTGCTAATTTGTATTTGTAAATATTTTCCTATTTGATAGAAATTTTAAGTCCATCAAGAATTTTTGGTTGACTTTTGTCTTGCCGAATTTTTTCGAAAAGACTCGTAATAAACCCCAAAATTAAAAAAAAAAAAACTACAAAGGGCATAAGAAAAATAGAATTTTTCTGACACGTACCAAACAGCAGCGTTGAAAATTCGTTTGTAGGCATATATTTGAGGGAAAATCAAATATAAGTTAGCGTTGCCTACCACAATTAAACAGTTACACGAGTTAGGAAAAATCTATTCAAATACAGACCGAAATAAACAAGCAATAGGTGTAGAAATTTTTAATTTTTGTTTGGTGCTACCACAAAGCTAAATCAAAAAGAAAAAAGTAAGGTACCGCACGAAGTAAATGAAAAATATAAGATTAGAAGACAAGCGGGAAAATAATTTATGTGGGTCAATAAAATAACAAAAAGAAAACACCTCTTTTGTATATTTGAAAATGAAACAAAATAAAAAAAACTACAGTGGGAATAAGAGAAGACAAATTTTGGGGAGAGGTAACAACTACCAACATTAAATATTTGTTTTTTTGGAAAATATAATTTTATTTAGTGTTACAAAAAACGTGATTTTGGAAAACGAAAAACGAATACAGGACGAAATAGGAAAAAAAAGTAGTTATACATATGCTAACATCATTTTGCGCTTAGGGAAGAATCAAAATTTGGTTGAAGATAAAACGGAGGGAAAATTAAATGTATGTATTAAGCAATTAAGAGCTCCGATTTTTGTTGGATTAACGGCTTAAAAATTATCCTTCCTTAATTATTTTTAAAGCTGAAGAAAAAAAACAATTTGGTGTAACTAAGCGCAAGTAAAGATGAAAGTGCGAATAAAGTTTGTTTAACAAATTTTTAGTTTTCTTAGTTCAATATAATGTTTGGATTGGTCTTCATAAAAAAGATGAACTAAATTGATATGTATGTATAAATTGGTAAAGATAAAATTTAAAAGAGAAAACAGATTGTATAAATTATAAAGATTAAGGATTTATCTAGCATTAGCAAGTCATTTTCAATGTCCCCATCGTTACTCAAGGAGTGAAATCTGTAAATTTTTTGTCAAAAATAGCTCCTACGATTTTTATATAACTTTTTCGGTATGCTAAAATAAGTACGATCTTCTACAAAAACTTATAAAAATTTACACTTAGCAACTATGTACATATTATCAAAATTTTCAAGTTTTTTTTATTTAAAAAAAATGTCCACTTTTTTTTAAATTCGATATGTCAAAAACGGATTGACAATTTTTTTTTTAATTTTAATTTTTATGCACATTTTAAAAAACCGCTCAAACAATATTTAAAATTTGTTTTCCATACCATTATATTTGTTCAAGAATTCCTCTTTTTCACTTCAAACTATTAGAGGAGTTGTTTTAACTAGTTTAAATATTGTATTTCATGCTTTTACACATTTTTCTTTCATTATTTCTATGTCTTTATATACAATTTTTTTACACCCTCACCGTCTGGAACATAAGAGCAAGTACGTTCGACCAAGTTGTGCATTTTATTTTATTTTTTTTTCAAAATCGTTTGATCCGTTTTTGAGATAAATAATTTTTTCCATAACCGTTGTATGGCAAGTACCGTTATTTTTGAAGATAAAAAAATCAATTTCCCCTCTACGAAAATATTAAAAAAAACTTAGGTTCATGTTTGAGAGTTATCTCGAAACTTTTTTTTGCACCGACCTATCCAAAACTTGCCCTTGTACCTTTATCGCAAGTAAAATACTTGTATTAGTTAAAGGATCGATTCCAGTTTGTTACGGGTGTGACTTTAAAAACCGGTGAATTTCGAACTGGACATCTTTGTATAGGACATCCGCTAGAGAGAGACAGAACATTCTAGTGCAGATCCGAAGTTCGTTATCGTTGGTTCGATTCGTCAACAGTACATCCGTCCATATTCAAGGCTTGTAGTTGCTTCGCAACTAAATAGCTTTGCATGGCCGGAATGTCACCTCGACGGCAAGACCCCCAACCTGATGGAGGACCAGACTCTTATAATATAACTCCAAGGCCGGGGAGCTGGATTGACTCATCGTTATAGGCCTGAGCTCCGAATTGGTCTTAGGGCCAGTTTTTCAGTTCAGGGTTTACTCTGAGTTAAATCAGAGTTAGCTAATCCTGAAAATAAATTAACCCTGAGTTAACTCAGGAACAGGTTTTCAATTGAGGATTAACTTTATTCTTCAGGTCTCAAAATTCTAGGGCCAACGATGTGCGACACTATGGATATCACCCTTCTACGCCTTTTACGCATCGGAATAGAGTTGGTGCCACAACGGAATTGCACAGGCAGTAATTTTCAATATCGAAATCGAGATGGCGCCACAACTGAAAAGGCCCTCAATTTGGTCCCAGAGTTAACTCAACAAGTTAGGTGAGTTAAATCGGAGTTAACTCACCTAATTTGGCATAGAAGGGTGATATCCATAGTGTCGCACATCGATGACAGTAGATTTTTGACAACTGAAAGATAAAGTTCATCCACAACTGAAAAACTATTCCTGAGTTAATTCGAGGTTAATCTATTTTCAGGATTAGCTAATTCTGATTTAACTCTGAACCGAAAAACTGGCCCTTAGTGAAAAAAGCTCATAGATATGTTTTCTGTAAGAACGTAAAATAACCAAATTTTATTTACAATCTTTGTTCAAGTCTTATCTAAATTTTAACTATTCAAGAATTCTCTCCAAATTGTTTTCCTTTAATCTTGTTTGAGGCTTACACTAACTTAAGTTGAAGAAAATTGTTTTTTTTTTTTTGTAATTTACGAGCAATTTGCACTCGAATTATCACTGATAGTCCCATTAGCAACACTTTATTTCTCATGAAGAAAGTTTATTCTAAGTTCTAACAAAAAATAAAAAAAAAAAATTACATCAAGTTTTTCATCAAAAACATCAAATTATCTTAAATTCAATTTTACGAAAAAAAATTGCTTTTTTCGTCCTTGGAGTATATATAGCTGGTTGCAGCATCAGGATAACAACAACCCCTTCACAATCTCATAAAAATCCCATTCAGAATGATGTCCTATGTACTGTACATGTACATTATATCCATGTACTCGTACATATATGTGAATGAATACATATATGTTCTAACGAGATTGCTCGATTCACCACCTTTAACCCTCTCCGTCGCCCGTCCGCCGCCACCGCTTGCTGCCATCTTAGTTCTTTAGTTTTCCCAACACGATGACGGTGGTAGTGCTAAATTGTTTCTAAACTTTTTTAAAAACCGATTTAAAGTATGTAACAACAAACACGATGTGTGTTTCCTCGTGTGTAAGTATCGCATCACTGAGCAAAGTACAAAAAGGATAAACAACATGACTTGGGCCTTTGCTGCGGATAATATCGCTAGCACTCTTGATAGCAGTGGTGTTGGTGGTGCTGCTGCTTTTTCCTTCTTCATGCCATCATCATCATCAGGATGATCATCATCATGACCTCTGACATTCAGGATGCGGATGAAATGCATTCAACCAGACAAACAATTCCGAATATTTATGTACTTCTGCTAGGATATGCCTTTGTCACGTCCGGTTCGGTCCGGTCCGTTCGTCCAATCCGTCCTCCAAATCTCTCCATCATCGTCCTCGTCACTCCTCTTCACTCATCGAATCACAGACTTATAGCGAGCGATATATTGGCAAGAAGAAAAACAAAATGCAAATTAAAATTTTGTTGTTTCACTTTCGGATTCCTGGTGCTATGTTTGACCAGTTGTCCATTTGATGTTGCGCGTCGCGGCGCGACGCGACTTTCAGCTTTCGAACAAAGTGCATAATAATTATATCCACCTCCAAAAACTTGCCCACAACAATTCCACAGGGCGAAGGAAATTTTTGACCAGAACCAGAGAGAGAGAACAAAAGAATTCCCAATACATTTTCCCCGGCCCGGCCCAGTCGGCAGGCGCGATGTGGTGGAAATTATTTTCCAGTTGAAATGGTCAGAAAAAGAGACGAGGACCTGCTGTGACAGCGCACCAAAGTCCATCACGAACACACAATAGAATGTCTTGTTATTGGCAAAAAAGCAAAATAAAAAAAAACCCTTATCCCAGCTGGTCGTTTGTATTCAATTGTGTTCTATTGTGTGTCATCATTTAGCAAAAAAGGATACAAAAACGAAACAAAATGTCAGGACTTTTTAACAGGATGAGCGATTTTCGGTTGGACACAAAGAGGATTCGACCTTTTTTGGCAATGCATAAACTATGAATAGAATTGTGGGGCTGCGGCTGATTTTCTCTAATAGAGAGATTCTCTTGCTGCTCTGACAGCATTAATTACGGTTAATTGTGTGCGATGAGTTTCGATCCGCTTTTGAACGAGCTGATGGGATAAGGGAAAACAGGACTATGGGAAAGGACATAATATAGGAATATGCGGCACCAGACACAAAATGTGCACACTAATTTAGCCAAAGAGTTGGTTTTGACAATTTGCGGTCATTTTGAGGAGATAATCAATTCGCGACAGTGATAATGGAGACAACTTTGTGTTAACAGGCAAATTTTAACAATGCCCCCCCAACCCAATCAATCGCCAATAAAATTAGTTTATAGGTTATAGCTGCCATCGCAGGTGAACCAACTACCCGCCTGGCTTATTCTGTGAGTTTATGCGACAATTATGCCATTTAAACGCTTCATTAGTATTATTAATTGCGTTTTGTATGATTTTAAGTGGTAGTGGTCATAATCGGGGCTAAAAAGGATTTTATATCTAGTTTCATCGTAGCCGCTTGGGTTGGTTTTATTGGAATTTTGTATTATGATAACTTAAATACCTATGTTGTAGGTATATGTCGGTATCTAGGATGTGAAAATAAAGAGGTCGTTTTTTCGAGTAATTAAAAAGGACGCACGTTGGGGGATAAAGGATTACTGATTGATTTAGGCGTGACTATAGGTATAATGTCGTACTATAATATTTCACTGTTTTATGCTTCACTAGGGACAGATAGACAGAGAGAGAGAGAGCAGTAATTAAAATAGATAATTAATTCCAGTGGACACATCCATAAGTATGTATGTACCTGCATATATGTATGTACGAGTCCTGAACCATTGTGAGGGATAAAATTTAAATTGACAATGCAGTTTTATCATTAAAGCTTGCAAAAAATAATGGATTAATTGAATATGTAGGTAGGTAGGTATGCCTCTGCCTATATTTTACTGATTCATCGAAAATAAATTTTATTATATTTCAGACAGTTTAACAATTAAATGTTTTTGTTGTATATTTAAATTAGGCTTTTTTCGTAAGAATTTTGTCCTTGCAAAGCTTTTCAAAATTTAAAGATTAAAATTGATAAGTGGGTCAACTCTCTAAAAGTTAGGAACGGCTGTAAATCTTGTGCTTCGGTTTGCTATTTTAAAAAGCGTGTTCTTATCAATATTTTCGAGAACGATTCATCTCGCAAACACTTTTTAACAAATTCTTTAAAAATAAATTTATTTTTCTTTCTTTTTTTTTGTAAACAATGCATTTTTCCCTGAGTTTTAGTTTAAAAAAGCAAGAAAGCTGAAATTTTTTTTACAAGTTTTTGCGGCTTTTTAAAACGCCTTCTAAAATTCAAGATAACACGAAAAAGGTGTGGGATCTTCACGATGTTTTTCAGGAGATTGTAAGTTAATGAGCCGCAAACGATCGTGATAAGGGGACAAGTTGGAAACTCATTGAATCAACGCTTTACGAAATAAAAACAGAGTTAGCCCTAGCTGCTTTGTTGTCATAATAAATGGTGTTTTTTTAGACGTGTGGTTTTCAAGAAGAAATAAAATGCATATAATTTAATGTTATGGCCAAGAATTTAGCTTTATTATAAACAAGTGGCCACCGCGGCTGGCCCGAATAAATTTCAGCTGAGAGGCCCAATTTTCGACGCAATGGCGGATGGCCTCATTCGGGTCTTCTTCGATATTCTGCTCCACAACAGCAATAGCGTCTTCGGTGCGCTCTGTACGGCGTCTCTGAGGATGCGCATTATCCACTTGAGTAAACGTGGTGCGAAAGCGATCCATGATTGCTCGAATTACTGACACTGCTGGGCGATTATGTCGACCGAATATTGGACGCAACCATTATTTTGGTAAAAAATTTACACGATTTGCAAACGTTGCGTTGTTCAGGACCAGGTCCAGGAGTAAGTCTATTCATTATAAAATGGCAAACCAAACTGAGCATAAATCAAGTGACAGCTGTCAAAAAGACCAACTCAGAAAAAAGTTTTGCCAGATTAAACACCACTCGTCTAAAACAAACTAAGCTTAGCTGACTACTCAGCCTATTACATACTTGTGAATCAAGTCTTGGATTCGTACAAAATTTGCATTTTAGTTCACCCGTGAACGTGCTCGTGAAGCTGTGTAGAGAGTTTTCGTTCACGAGCAATTCCCGTGCAAAATGTTCTGGAATTCTTAAGAGCCTTACACACGATAAGTGTTTATTGTGAATATTCAGTGAAAAAGTCATTTTTCTCTGAGTATTGAGTATAGCTAAATACAAAGAAAGAGAAATGGTCGATTTTTGGGCTTAGTTCTCTTGAATTTCAAATTAATTTATTATTTAACAACTTCCTTAGTACCTAATTTTGTTATACCTTCTTTTTTATTTGCTAATACTATGCAGCACTCTTGCAGCCAATTCATACAATTTTACGTACAATTATTGTTAATTTTTATTGATACGTGTGTTGGCAAATTTGCATCAGTGTTTTTTGACAGAAAATGTCTTCAATAATTATTGTCAATTAATATTGAGCGTGTGTAGGGTCCTTTAGAGAACCATTCGATTACAAAAGAAAATAAAAAGTTAGTAGCAATTCGTAGTTTCTCCCTGGTTGGTGATTCGGTGATTTTGAATTCCTACTTTTTTATCTTTTACTAGTTTACATTTGAGGCATTGTGGTTTTAAATGCCAAACGTTCACGAGACATTTGGACTTTCTCCACTGTCGATTATGCACTTTACGAGGAAGGTTTTACAAATAACAACTTATTCTCGAACAGTTTTTATTATTCTTACACCGGTATTCATAAACGCAAATGAAACACAAATTATCTTTGATCAGTGAGTTAAGTGGCAAATCACATCAATAAATCAAAATTCATGGCATTAAACTAACTCACCAAAATAGGTACATTAAACGAGTAATTAAGTTAAAAATACTTCTGTCATTGTTGACAAAAACTAGAGATAAAAGGAAAACGGCGCTTGTGACACACATGCTATCTACAGCCTCAAATGAGAGAGTGTATGTGCGAAAGTTCACATTTAATGAGAAAGTGTATGTGCAGTTCCATAAATAGTCTTTGGAAAGAGCAGAGTTCTTGTTGATTGTAGTAGATTTTCGTTAAGTTTTTGAACTTTACGTGGATTAGCAGTTTATATATTTATGGATATGAAATTTTAATTCGTGAACTAACTTCTGATTGACGTTTTAGTTAATTTGTGAATTAGAAGAGATCTGAGCAGTTTTTATTTATAGGGCTGTTAGTTTTTTGCTTGACAACAACCAAAAAAATTGTTCAAATGGATCTGCAGAGCTAAAGAATAATCAGGCAAACAAAAATTTTCGAAAACTTCAACGTCGTTGATTTTCAGTTAAAAATAATGGAACCCAATTTCTGTTCCCGATTGTAAGAAAGAGTAGATTTAGAAAAGACGGATCGCTTGTCAAAAGTGATAAATGCGTCAAGAAGCCATTTTTTAAATTGCCTCGTTGGGTATAGTGGGTGATGTGTAAACTTGACAACACTATGCATAGTGGTTCAAGTTGTATAGAGAGGTGGTCTTAAATTTATAAAATCTGAAGCAGTTATCCGATTAAGATGAATCAAATATGATAAAGAATATTTTAAGCCATCTTCAGTGAAAATTTCCGCATACTGACACTACCACTTTTTAAAATACGTTATTTAAACGTTGCAAGTTGATGTAGGTAAATGGGGGTTAGTTCTTTAGAAAAGTTGTGGATAATGTAATTTGCAGTAATTTTTCAACACAAAACTTTTTTCCACGCCCTCTTTTAGAGTTTTTAGTTTTTAACTAATTTAATTTCTTTAAAATCAAAACGAATTTTCCTGATACCAGATAAAGAAAAAACACTATGCTAAATGTCTGCCCCGCCCACTTTTGAGGGTGTTTTTAACAAAATTTCTTTTTTTTCCTTTCCAAAAACAAAAATATGAAAAAGACATAAAAAAGTCATACAAAATTTCTTACAACGCCCACTTTCAAGAGGTGTATTGGAGAGAAGTAATACCTACTAGAACTAAAAAAACTAAGCACTCTATTTTAGGGCGTTAAGAAAATCATTAATTGGATATTTTATGGCCCTTGCTCCACAAATAACTTTGATATAGGTTTTTCCATAATTTAAGACAAGGATTTGAAATCCCATACAAAAAAGTAATTCAAGAATGTTCTATTTTCGGAGGTCTAAAGACATAAACTCTATTCTTTTTGAAGGTTCGCAGGTACTAGCAGCAATTTTTTTTTTTTTCGATACTTGATGGTTCAGTGTCAAATACGTACTATAAGTCCAGGGAAGACCAAGGAACATTTATTTTCTCTTAGTTGAATTTTTAAATTCAAACTAAAACAATCGTCTTTGAAGTTTGTATGCTCATTTTTTGCTTCAAAATCACTAAAATTTCATTTATCAGCCTTGGAGTCAAAAATTTTATATTTAAAAACTGATTTCATAAAAAAAATATCCTGATCCTAATGCTTCAACTATCAAACTGCAAGTCAAAAATCTAAATATTTAACATTCGATCAATTGCCTTGAACCACAGTACTATGTTTTTATATTCTATTGGAATCAAAAAATAAAGGAATTTCGGAAAAAAATCCAGTTAGGGTCACTATGGTGTATACGTACTTTTTTGTTAAAGCTAAATTTTCCTCAAATAAAAAAATATTGATTCATACACACAATGTTTGAAAATATTGGTAGGTTAAGCCAAGTTTTCAGTTCCTGTGCGAAAAAAATCTCTGCAAACATTTTCGCTGTCAATTATTGAAGTGAAATACAAAAATATTTGTCGCAGGATTGCTTTACACTGTTTCATGTAAAAAAATACCAATTGCTGTCATTGAATGTCATACAAAAAAAATGTACCTGCAATTGGTCTGTTTACACTTCCAAACAAAATATTTTCACCTCAAAGCATTATTTGCATGCAAAAAGTTTTTGCATCAAAAAATAATTATTTTCCTATTTTAGGCTTATAGTTTTTTAATTAAGGGTAAATTAATGACTCAATGGGTGACTTAGGCGAGGCCAAGGCAAAAAATGTTTGGAACTGCTAATCCTACAACTCCAATCGTTTTCAATCTCTCGATTATCATTTTTAAAAATTGAATTGAAATTAAACAAGAGGTAGAACGAACAATTTAGCATTAAAATTCGCAAAAAGAGTAGATGCGTAGTGCGTAGGTACTAACCTTATCAATGTTTAAATTCTACACAAAAATCAATTAAAAATTTAATTAAAAATAAATTTTTCATGATCATTTAAAATGGAAAACTATTTCAAATAATTCTCAAACACAAAACAAAACTGAACTAACCCTTGACCCAGGAGAACACTATTTTATGGAGTGTACTTACTAACTTATGTCGTTTTCCATTGGTTTCACTCAAGAAGACACTCATTCTGAATCCAATGGAACAGTGCTTGTTACTTCTACTCAATTCTGAAGTTTTGTCCCTATATTAGTGCATCATTAAACAGAAACTTTTTGCTGGTATGCAAAAAGTGAAATTAAAAACAATAGTGAATCCACCCCTAACTTACAAATTATAATTTTTCTATTTGTTTTTCTTAATTCGTTCATTAAATTATATTAAATTCTTTGTTTTCGAGTGCACAATTGATTAAAATGGAATGTTAAACAAATATGAAGTTGCGCTGCAGTTTGTTTTGACATTTGAGTGAATTTTTGTTGAAGTTTCGTGTTGCATGTATTAGTGCTTCTGAGTGTCTTCTGAATTCAAATCAAGAATCAATTTTCTCTCCTCAGAATCGTCAGAAGAGTATTTTTTGTGCCAATGAAACGGTTTCAGAAGCGTTCCGGACGATTCTGGACGCTTCCGGACGTCCAATGGAAAACAGCATTACTTTAATGAAGCATTGTGTTAATTGTTTTTATTTTCTCCTTCACGAAACGTGAAGCCTTCACGAAACGTGAAGGTATACTGTTCGTTATGTTCTCAGATTTACTAATGGGGTTTTCTTTTGGTAACAAAAATTGATTTTTTTCCCCTTCAGATCTGTCAAAACACAGATTTTGGCAATTAAAGCCTACCAATGGGCATAAAAATCAATTTTTTTTTTGATCGAAAATCAATTTTGCAGATCTGGATTTTTCGGCAGATTTACCCCTCTTTTACTAACACCATTACACGCCAGAACAATTGAAAGCCATCAGTTTGACATGCCTGGATCGCTATAGCTTCCCAGACACACATTTTTCACCAACACACTGAAAAAGAAAAATCAATCTGAAATCGTATACCATTCGCGACGAAAAAAATCAATTTTCGGATCAAAATCTGAATTTACCAAAAGAAAACCCCATAAGTGATTTATGAAATATAAGCGTGAAATTGAATCACAAATACATAGAACTTAAATGCAAAACAGTTAATTTACAAAGCAAATGAGATTATTTTTTATACCGGAACCAGACAAATGTATTGAGTACATGTTGTACTCTGTGCCTGTAAAAAAAAAACAATTAAACTTACTCTAAGTAAATTTCGTTTCCAATTCAAATTGAATTACCATAGCCTTTCCCCCACTTTCAATTTCCAACAATGAAATTCGCATTCGCAACCAAAGCTTCATCACACACAGAAACTCTCATATTAATACCCTCAAATCCTGATGCACATAACCAAAGTGAACAATTAATTTCAATTTCCTGAAACCACGCTGATAGTGGAATACTCTTATACTCCATTGCTACAGCTACTGCTGCTGCTGCTGCTTTGGTGCATGTTGTGGTTCTAAAATTCTATAAAATCGATCTAACCGCATGACAACCAACCATTGCCGACCTCCAACATTTACCACTTTCAAGGATATTGTGGAATTCAAAATTACTTCCCAATATTCAACAACGACCATATCGCCACCGCCCGCTTTTTACCTCCCTCCAACTATGCCATGTAACCCCTTCGGTGGAGTAATAGCAATTCCAAGAACTTCAAATTCTTCCGCTGGCCTTTTGCTCATAGAAATACAGAAGGATATAAAGATAGGCGGGTAGAAAAGGGAAAAAGGCAGTCATTCATTCACATAGCACAGTTTGCCTCTCGCAAAGGATCCCGTTGTCTAAATTATTCGCGGCACATGCCGCAAAAACCCATTGAATAGTTATTGCTGTTTAAAATCCAAATGTTTGCCAACCGCGCCGCGCACAGCCACCCCACCGCTTCAAAAGACTACCGTGCTCCTATTCTGATCCCAAACATTCCACCCTTCCTTTGATTATTTACAGGAAAACCTTCATTTAAATTCCACATCCCCAAACTCTTGATTTTGGTCCCAACAGAAAGCCCCAAAGGCCCAACCTTTTGCTGATGCACTATCTCACTGATATGCTAACACACAAAAAATTCTTGTTTCTCTTTGCAGGTACAAAACAGAAGTTGCTGGCAAAAGCCTGCCGGTTTTAACCAACCTCGACAAAGGACGTTATGGTGTCATTGTGTTCGAGAACCTAGACAAATACTTGCACATGGATAAATGGAATCGTGAGCTGCTGGACAAATACTGCCGGGAGTATTCGGTTGGTATTGTTGGCTTTGTCAGTCCGAGCGAGGAGTCCCTGGTGGCCGCTCAACTGCGCGGCTTTCCCCTGTACATACACACAAATTTGAGGCTGCGAGATGCCAGTCTGAATCCAGCGTCGCCAGTGCTCCGACTGACACGTGCTGGGGACACAGCATGGGGCGCTTTGCCCGGTGACGACTGGGCTGTATTCCAACATAATCATTCCACCTACGAGCCGATTGAGTGGGCTCAACGCAATAACCAAGATTATCCCTCGGATGGAGGCCAGGTGCAACTACCGTTAAGCACTGTACTGCAGGACCATGGCCACCTGGACGGCATCCAGCGGGTAATGTTCGGCAGCAGTCTGAGATTCTGGTTGCATCGGTTGTTGTTCTTGGATGCTCTTTCGTACCTGAGCCACGGGCAGCTTAGTTTAAGTTTGAATAGAATGATCCTGGTCGATATAGACGACATTTTTGTGGGTGAGAAGGGCACACGATTGCGTCCGGACGATGTGAGAGCTTTGATAGCCACGCAGCAGCATATATCTGCTTTAGTTCCTGGATTTAAGTTCAATCTGGGATTTTCAGGGAAATACTACCACCACGGGACCAGGGAGGAGAATTTGGGTGATGATTTCTTGCTGCGGAATGTCAAAGAGTTTAATTGGTTTTCTCATATGTGGAAGCACCAGCAGCCGCATCTGTATGATAACATCACGATGTTGGTCAACGAGATGCTGCTGAACTATGCCTTTGCCAAGGAGCATCATATTCCAACAGATTCGGGATACTCGATTTCACCGCATCATTCGGGTGTTTATCCGGCCCATGAAGTGCTCTACGAGGCATGGAAGAAAGTATGGAACATAAAAGTCACATCAACAGAGGAATATCCACATCTGAGACCAGCGAGGCTACGTCGTGGATTCATCCACCGAAATATTATGGTCCTGCCGCGGCAGACGTGTGGCCTCTTCACCCACACCATGTACATCGATAGATATCCTGGCGGGAGGGATAAGCTAGACGAGTCCATCCAAGGAGGAGAACTCTTCCAGACAATCGTCTACAATCCCATCAACATTTTTATGACTCACATGTCTAATTACGGCTCCGACCGCTTGGCCCTCTACACCTTCGAATCAGTTATAAAGTTCCTTCGTTGTTGGACGAATTTAAAGCTGAGTTCAGCTCCACCAGTGCAATTAGCAGAAATGTACTTCCACCTGCATCCAGAGGAATCGGATCCAGTGTGGGGTAACCCATGCGACGATCCACGCCATATCAAAATCTGGTCGAAGAACAAGAGTTGTGATTCTTTGCCAAAATTTCTAGTCATTGGTCCACAGAAGACCGGAACCACCGCTTTGTACACATTCCTAAGTATGCACACAGCAATAGCCAGCAATGTACCGAGTCCAGATACCTTTGAGGAAATTCAATTTTTCAATGGCAACAACTACTATCGAGGACTGGACTGGTACATGGAGTTCTTTCCCATTGAAGCCAACACCACGACTAAGTATATGTTCGAAAAGTCAGCGACGTATTTCGATGGGGATGTTGTACCCAAACGTGCACATGCACTACTTCCGCATGCAAAGATAGTTACAATACTGATATCACCGGCAAAGCGGGCATATTCTTGGTACCAACACACTCGAGCGCATGGAGACTTGATTGCGAACAACTTCAGTTTCTATCAGGTAAGTGATGTGGAATTCATGCCTCAAATCCTTTACTATTGTATTTTCTTTGTTTTCTCTTTACCTCACAGGTAATTACAGCAAGCGATTCAGCACCCAAAGCCCTTAAAGACCTACGAAATCGTTGTCTGAATCCGGGTAAATATGCACAGCATTTGGAACGTTGGCTGGCTTACTATCAACCGCAGCAGGTGCACATAATCGACGGTGAACAATTGCGCCTCAATCCGATCGATGTGATGAATGAACTCCAACGATTCCTGAAAATTCAACCTCCATTCGATTATTCGAATCACTTGCGCTATGATCCAAAGAAAGGATTCTTCTGTCAGGCAATTGGAGAGAAGAGAAATAAATGTCTGGGGAAATCAAAGGGACGGCAATACCCATCAATGGATGAGCGCAGTGCAAAGCTCCTGCAAAGGTAAAGGAAATAAGTTATATGGTTGATGGTATACCTACCTAACCTATGTTTATGTGTTGAGTAGATATCCTTTTTGGAATCGAGTGCGTATATTGAATATTGGTTTATGGATATTGCTTCCGGTTTTAGTATGTATATATTTAGATGATTTAGAGATGCCGCAGGCGTTGCGGAATAATGTGTTTTTGTGGTATCTGATGAAGTATTTAATTCAGGACTCTTTGATATGTACATATATTCGTACATGGTATAATGAACTTCATTACGCCTTAATAAGTATAGCTCTTGTCGGAGTCAACAATGATGATGTCGTGAAGATTTCAACTCTTCCCACATCATAGATCATTCAATAATTATTTTTGCACAAATCCATCGAAGAACGTCTCAATTTTTCAAAAGCGTTTACACCAAAAACCATTCGCTTCACATAAATCACTGAGTAATAAATGTTTGCACGCTCGGCTTTCCTCTTTCTTAACCAATAAGTGTGAAATTTTGCTCCTGCTGTACTACAAATGCCACCCCTGCTCTAAATCTGCCAAACCATAGACGACTCAGAAAGTAGGGGTTTTCATTGAAACCATAAATCCATTTTAGTAAACTCATTATTTACGAACCAAGGAAAATTCCCAGACCCAGTCCCTTCGCATCGCATCACATCGCATCGGTTTTGGGTCTCATATTATTATAGCTCTTTGCAGAGGTTTTCTCTGTATAAATGTAATTATAAAGTTGTGTATGTGTGTGCATGGTGTTAGCGTTGTCATCGTTCTTAGTGGTGGATTGTCGGTTAGGTGTCCTATCCTAAATACGTCGTCGTCGTCCTAGAGGCCGTCGTTGTCGCACGGTAGTTAAGAGTTTGAAGGTTCAATTTCAAGAGAGAGAGAAGGACATTTTTAGGCCAGAGACAGCTTAGGAAATGAGGACAACAAAGTTTTAAAGTCAATTTTCTTTTAAATTGATTTATATTTTCACGGAGATGTAAGAATTAATTTATAAAATAAACTCCAAAGGAGATGGAGAAGGAGAACAATATAAATCAAACATTTGCCAGACACTTTTTCAGGATTTAAGTTCTTCAATTTAATTTTTTACTAACAACAACAACAACAACAACAATAAATTAAATACAATCGGTCTTTCTGGAGACTTGAGAGAAAATAGAGATTCTTAAGTTTGGCCAAGCCAACTGCTTGATAATTAATCTGTCAGTCAGCGCCGTTAAAGTATAACAACGACCGGTTACTCCCCTAGCGCGAAAGGTTCATAGAACTTCGAGGTGCTGGACTCAAATCAGTAGGTGTATAGGTACTCTTTATTCGAAAAATTGTGATTTTAGTTAGAAGAACGAGATTGTTGAGAATGGTTTGCTTAAAGTTACGTAAAGGGATTATAAAAGGTTTACCGCATCATCTTATTATCCATCCATATGAACATATCCTAAGGCTGGTATCTAATTTTTAACCTAGATTTAAGGTGCACTTGAAAAACTGCTTTCCAAGTTATCAAAATTTTTAAATCCAAATGGAGGATGCCATGTTTGGTGAACTTCTGTGGCATTAGTTAAGTTCAGCAATTCTTTTCTACTATTTTTTTTTAATTTCCTTTCAAGAAATTGAAATATCTCTCCTTCCAAAGTATCAAGCCTTTAGTATTTCCAAACTCTCAAGCATAAATCCTCGATGACAAAAAATGTATCCAACTTTCGCTTGAGCCTCATTTGAAAGAAAATTGCGAAAAAGTTAAACTGTAATTAATAAAGTGCACATTATTCACTCACTCGCCCTGAACTTAATGTATATAAACATCTACATCATCTCAAATAATATATAGTAACAGAGTACATTAATAATAGCAAAGACAACAACAACAAAATTGCCTACACCAGCAGAACCTATAAACCCAACAGCAATGTGCAGCTTTTTCGCTTAACAATCCAGCGCGTCCGTGTATATATCATGAAAGGCGCAAAAGTTTTTAGAACCATTTAAGTCATTTGTTATGGCCTAGCGCGCTTATTCTTCTTCTTCTTGGTCTGGTCTGGTCTGGTCTGGTCTTTCCAAATCAGCGAACATTATTTCCACCAAAACAAAACTATACAGAAAAGCCCATAAGAATTAATTTATAGTTTTCATAGAATAAGCTAACCCGCCAAATGAAGAAAAAAAAACTAAACCCGCTGCCGCCGAAAATCTCCCCCCAAAAAAAACCCATACACACGCCCATTTACCATAAATAACTTGCATTTATATCCGCCCATTTCTTTGGCTTTTGTGGTTTAAGTTTTACTCTATGGCAGCGGATTTGACCTGTATAAGTCCTAAAGATAGATATACATTTTCTGGATATTCGTACTTTTTGCCTTTTAGAAAATGTTTTGTATGTGTGAGGGAAACCTAGTACTCTAGAACTATACGTTCATACGAGTTTAGCGTTTTTGAGAACACAAAAAAGTGGTTTTGAAATATTTTCATTTGTAGCACAAACTGCCGCAGGACTATGAAAAGGATAAGGAGCAGCGTGCCGTGTTTTTACTTGCACTATATATTTTGTTTTTGTATTCACAATGTTTTTTCATGAATTGCTTCTAGGGTATGCATGGTTTATAACAAGAACTTGTAACACAAAGGAAGCTACGGTGTTTTTTAAATTAAATTTTAAAAATATGTATTTTACTTTCACAGACAAAAAATATTACTCAACTTCTTTTAAATTATGTTTTAAAATGCAGACTCAGTTGCGGGACCCACTTTTTCGCGTTTATTTGACATTGCATTATCAAGTTTGATTAAAATCTCAAAAAGCTTGTCTGCACGAATCAAAACCTTTCCCTATAGTGCCTATATCTTTATTGCAATAAAAAACTGCTGCCTTTATGACGAAATGAATGCGCACTCCTATCGAGATTGAGTTTTTGGAATAGATTGTCTTCGCCCAGTTTAATTTGTGTTTTGATATCAGAACCAATTTCAGTAACAATAACACGTATCAAAAAGCTCTCCAGAATATCAGATACTAGAAGCTATTCCACATCGCTCTGTCATAAAACACAAAATCGTTCGCGATTTCTGTGGATCGCATTGCGTGTCCATAGTAAGAGTACCTCGTAGCATAATGGTTAGTTGGTTGGACGGTCATGCCAAAGGTCTGGGTTCGATTCCCAGCCGCTGAGACCTAAAAACAGAAATGTTTTCTCAGAGGTCTGTCTATTGCTCTTGTTGTCATGAGTAAGTGCTTTCTCATCTAACCGTTGATCCCCTTCACTCCTGCCAACAACACGCACACAGGAATGGTTGAGAGTTGTAAGTCACTATGCCCTAATTCTCCACGAGCTGTTGCGCCACCAAATTTTAAAAACAATAAATCTTGGCCCCGGTTCTAGTATCCGTGAATTTCACTCGGTCGAACTAAGCGAATTTAGTGAATTATTACTAGTATAATGCGAATTCACGTGAAGTGATGGCCTGCCACAACCTACTGAGCTACATATCGCCTCCTTTTCCATATCGTCGGCTTTCTGTCAAAACTTCGTTATTCCTTTAATGACATTTGAATGTATTTCAGATCTCGTAACTGTGTCATGGTTACTTTTGGCTCTATCAGCCAGTTTTAAAACCTTTCAATATCTAAGAATTCCATTTTATCACCTTTTTAATCGTTTTTTGTGTCCTTAAAGCCATTTTTCAAATTCGACTTACGAGGTTTTGAAAGGAAACCGACGATATATAGTTAAAACACTTACAAACTCGCGCGAGTTAAATTCGCTTTTACCAAAACCATAGCCAAATACCTAAAACCCCTAAATCTAATCAAAAGTTTTTAAAAAATTCGAATAAATATTGCATTAGAGGTGATATAAAAAAGATTTACGAATATTTTAGTCCAATGAGAAAAGGGTAAAGTGCAATTTGTTTTACCACACTTTAAATAGTGCTTCTCCATTTGTTTTTTTTCTCTATGGATTTATTAAAAAAACTACCCTTTGGTCTTGAAATAAAATCTGCATTCAGCAGAAAAAATGAATACAACACCATTATGCTCATCATGACCGAACTAAGGAAACGAAAAAAACAAAAACAATATTCATATACAAACACATATAGGTAGACATATGTACATAAATACAGAGGGTTAGCTTTAACTCTCTGTACGTACCTATTTATACATTTATGAAATAGGGTCCTTTAGACCTGGCTCTCATTTTTTTGTATTGTGGTAGGAAAGTGCTATTGCAATCGACATTCGTTGTGCTATTTCTATATGGAAATGGCATAAGGCACACACAATACTATAGCCAAAGCAACAAATAAATTGGGAAAGCGAGGGGGCTTTATAAAAAAAAAGGCTTGGATTTTGAAGGGGGTGGCTCTGGCTATAACTACTATTATACTGATGACGAGAGGACCAGGACAACCAACAAGAACGACTACTACTACGGTGACAATTGCTTGCTTGCTTTCTAGCTAGCTAGCTGATGATGACGATGGCAGAATATTATTTTCCTGCACTGAAAATGCATTCACTTAAAAAATGAAATATTTACCCACAATAGTTGATAAAAGTAATTAGAGCACAATGGATTTTATAAAGAGAGTAGGTATTGCGCAAAAAGTGGGTCTCGAGGATGCACTATTGAAAATGTGTTTTGTTTTTTCTCTTTTACCTGAGCTGATGATGTTATTGTTGTTTTATTGTTTTTTTTTTGTCGTTGCTTCGTGATAAAGGATGCTCACAATATCACAACTAAGGAAATATTATTAACTTTGTTTTAAAGTTCTTTGATGTAGGAAGCATTTTGTTTGGAAAGAATTCCTGCAAAGAAGAGGAGGTAATTGATTTTAGAACGTACCTTTAAGTCTGAGAAGAAAACAATGTCCAACCATAAGCTTCTCTGTATAGGAATGACCTTATATAGTTTATTTTATAATTTTCCAACGAATATCTTCCAAATTGCATAGAAAGATTTAATCTTGATACATATTTTTTTGTTTTTTTTTTTCAGATATTACCTCAGTCACAATACGGCCTTAGTTAAGCTTCTAAAAAAACTTGGCTCACGGCCAATTCCACAATGGCTCAAAGACGATCTATCAACGGTATCGTGATAGCACGCAAAACGGCGTTCCAGCCATAATCACCACGACCGTTATATCAAACGAAAACGACGCCAACATCGTAAACTTAGAAAACATTCTAAAAAGATTCTGCACCATCATCACCAACTGATTGTGGATTTAAGAGAAAAAGAAAATGAAATATAATGAACTAAAGGCAACTAAAAACATAAAGTCAATAATTATTAAATTATAAAAAAACTAATAAGAAAACTCTAGGTTAACATTATTTGACTTATATATAAACTTATATGATATACATTGAATCTATATGTAAATTAGTTAACAACAACAACAAAAAAGTAACAAAAATCAACTGTACTAGTTTAGAAGATCAAACAAAAAAAAAACCGCCCACGCTCTCCCCACAGCTAAAAGGAAATAGACTTTTTATTTAAATAATAATAAATACACAAATTTAGTGAAAAGAATAAACAAAACTCTTTGTAAACTTCCTTTGCTAAAGTGACAAAGTAATGATTAAAAAGATTCGATTTAAATAAATAAATTACAGCAAACACCTTGGATGTATCAACAAAGAGGAAAAGAATCTTGCCTTATTTGTTAATTTAACTTATTTTCATTCATTTGTGTTAAAACTTTGTTTTGTTAAACAAAAATCTATCAAAATATAACAATAATTATGTTAAATTGACAAAATGAACATCAATCAAATCGAAGATTTACTTAGAGACATCTTTTTTATTACACTCAGCGTGGTATATATTATACCACATTTTAAATTAAATGTTTTTTTGCTTAAGGTTTTTTTTTTTTCTTAATTTTATTTTTTTTAAGTACATAATGATGTAAATTTGTAATTTCTAAAACTAAAGCTACCTTAATACTTAAGTTAACATATATTTTTAATTTAATTAAAGGAGAATACAAAAGAAAATTCACAAAACAAATAATGCGATAAGTGTAGTGATAGTGATGTATATGTATATAATGATAAGACAAATATGGTTAGAATTATTTTATTTGTCATGTTTTTTGTCTGTGTTGGTTTTGGATAATTTAATTTAAAATTTTGCAAATTTTAATTATTAGGTTTATACCTATTTATCTTTTATATTTTATATCACACACTTTCAAGTTTTCTCTATATATAAATGTATCTCTCATAATTCGAAAGATTTGTATAAAAGAAATCCATTTACAACTAAATCAATAAAAACAAAGATATAAAATCAAAGGCACTTTTCTCAAAAAAAATGAAGTTTTTAAATAAAATTACAATATTATTCCATCATAAATCTCCATGCACCTTTTTCCAAAGCAATTTACATATATTTTTTTTATTAAAAAAAAATCAGCTATTAATTTTATTTGTATAAAATTGATGTAATAATTCTTATTCGCTTACTATAGAGATACAAATTAAAATATTAAATCACAATATTATTTTAAATTCATTAAGAAAAATGTTATTGCTTAGAAAGAAATTGATGTAAAGCTAAATTATTGAAAAATAAAATAAAGAAATACAAAATGCAATGCAAAAAAAAAAATATTTTAGATTAGTAAGTGTAATAGGAACAAAGATAATGTTAAAATAAAATAAAACAAAAATAAGAAAAGAGATGACAGTAGCAAAGAGGCAAAAAAGGAAAAAATCCCCTTACAGACAATAAACAGACTCAATTAAAAAAGGAAGATGTATTTTTTTTTTTATTTAAAGTTTTATACTTTTTGACGGATTCATCAGGCCGTGAGCGCAATAGTGGCCTAACTGCATTTTTCATTATTTTCAATAGAAAAAAAATGAAAAAACAAATTACTTTTAAACGCTTGTAGTCTTAAAATTTTTCAAGCGCATGTAGTTTTTAGCTAAAGAAACAAAGTTTTTATTTTTGTTTGCAATATGATGGAAAATTAAAAGGTTTTTGATTTTGGATTCACGATTCTTCAAAATACCGTTATAACTGATCACATAGGTCACTTTTGCACTCGAGCTTCTAATTTTTTTGTGGTTGGCCTCTGAGTGCAAAAAGGCCTGTAACTATGGCAATAACGCTTCAATTGAAAAAATTTAAATGCAGAAATATTATTCAGTAAATGCAGATTGAATTTTCGGAATAAAAACAATTTCAATAAAATTGCAGTTAGGCCACTATTGCGCTCACGGCCTCACATAATAATACCTTACCAGCGCTGGTTTGAGATCTCCCAGTGTGGGAAACATTAAAAGGATTTCCCTGCAAAATTTCAGTCTTGGTGTACAAAACTGAAGAACGATAAACTTGAATTCACTCGCTCAATCTTCCACGGATGAACATTTATTTTAGATCAGAGGAATGTGAATAAGTGGTTGAAGTTGAATTTCAATTCAGTTCAGGTTTCTGAATATCAGAAATATGAACGTAAATCTTCAGTAAAATTCGTAAATATTTCCATCAAAAAGCTGAAACTAGACTTATAATAAAGGTAAATTGTTTTTTGTCGAATGTTAAAGAATTTATTAAAAACAGATGGAGAGTGTGACGTCTTGAAGAGAAATCTTGTTCAGGTATCTCCTCCTGCTCTTTCAAACTCAAGGAACAACATCTTCCATCTCAGAAACGTGAACTGGCTTGTACGTCATACGATATAGACAATTCACCCCATACAACTTAGAGTTAAAGTAACGAGTAAAAGTAAAGAATAAAAGTATCGAGTAAAACTAACGAGTAAAACAAACGGGTAAAAGTAACGAGCAAAAGTAACGAGTTATAGTAGCGAGTAAAAGTAACGAATAAATAGTAAGCTTCTGCAGTTGGATTTTTTTGTAAATACGGAGAAGTTTTCACTACAGCACAGTTTGTAGTTCCCATGCGAAAAAAATCAAAATTTTCAAAACGATTTTCCACATATTCTGTGCACCAAATTGAATAGTTTGGGTCATTTATTTACCCTTTAATAATAATTTACAAAAAAAATGAAAAATATTTATTTATTTACACCTCTACCTGGTTGTGAAAGGGCGGGTCCGGCTGCGTATCTTTAGCGATCCGCATTTGTTTGTGTTGTTGTAATCCCTTGTAAAAAAAAACAGCTGATGTCATCTGATCAAAAACAACTCAAGGTATCTGAAAATTTTTTGGACTAGGGATAGCCTATCGGTTAGATGGCCGAACGCGAGGAAAGAAAATGTCAAAAAATCTCTTCAAATCCTCGACCGGGAACATTTTGTTCACCCCTCTTTCCTCCTTCTATGGAACAAAAAAGTTGCTGGCAACTCAGTTTCCTCGTGTGAAAGGGGACTAACTCAACTTTTTTATATTCACCTCATTCAAATTGAACAAAGCTCAAAAGCTTTTCATAGTTCGTTCCGCAATCGTAAAGAGCTTTGGCAGAAAAAATTTTGTGCTTTCAAAAAGAAACTAGTTAAGACATAAACCATGAACAAAAATAAATATTTCTCACATATTCACAATTTGCTTAGAGTTTCATTCACAATAAGTAAAAATGAAATTTTAATCAATAAACCAAGTGAACGAAGCGCAAGTTTTTAGTCGCATTTTATTACCCTCATGATATGATCCGGATCAGATCATTAGCCCTGTTTTTTAGTGCATTTTTATCTTCGCTTAGAAAGAAGTAGCATGTTAAATACAACAACAATACCCAATTATACCAGTTTGTTGTTGTAATTAACATGGAACTTTTTTCTAAGCGAATATAAAAATGCACTAAAAAACAGGGCTATTATAAATAAAACAGACAGGATCTTAGTGACAGGACTTATATACTGCCGTGTTAAGAAGAAAAAACGTAAGTGTTTTTTTGACGTTTTGAGATAAACACGTTTTTCTGTTTTTATCTCTATCTTTTTTGTTTTGCTGTTGATTGTTTTTCTGTCGTTTTTACAATTAAATCATTTTTTTTGTCTTGATTATTTATCAGATGTACTAATGCTTGTAGGGTAGTCACTTTTTTTTCTTAAATTGAGTGCTAAAACGTCAATTTTTCCTAAAAAAAAAGCATGGTTCTTTGAACGAACGTCATTTTTCTTAAGCGTTTTAAGCCATTACAAAAGCAAGCAAAGGCTTATATTTTGACAGCAGTATTAATAAAAACCTGCTATCCGCTCCGTATCACACGTGGTAACTGCCACACGGATAGACAACTTGTCCGTTTGATAACTTTTCTTATTAAAAAAGATATGATATCTTTCCAGTATTTTTCACTTCACCAAAGTCACCACTTCATCAAATTATGGTGATTTTCTAATACATGTTTCACATGCATGCACTGCCTTACGAAGTAAGGTAGTAGTAAACGGTCTTATCACACTTGTGCGTATATGTGTAGAGAAGTTATCCCTTCACTATACGCGGAATTTGGCGAGTTAAAGTTATCCGTACGTTAACACACGTCACAGACTATTACACATTTGTTAATAAGAAATACAAGTTAACAGATGTATAAATGCTAGCACGTTGTTATCCGCCGTTTATTATTATGGGGGTGAAAGAATAAAATAGCAAACATATCAATGATGTCAAAACAGCCAAAAAGTCATTTACGTTTTTTTCTCTTAACACAGCAGTTTACCTGTCTCTTTTTGCCTCATGTTTGTTTATTGTTCACGTGTTTGTTGCCTCTTTTCTTGGCATTACTGTGACACATTCACGATAGTAATTTTTGGATCATTGAAACAGATCCAGATAAAAAGCAGGATCCCGTGTTGTTTTTGTAATTACGTGTTAAAAATTGATCCAGATCAGATCATGTGGATAATAAAATGCGGCTTTTATTTACAAAAAAGCCTGACAGCAAACAGCAGGAATTTTGTTTCAGTATTTCAAGTTAATATAATCAAATGAACTTGATTTTTCCTTTTGGTATTGATAAACCTTTCGTCCTTGAATATTTCTTGTTCTCAATTTTCATTTTCACAAAGTAAAGTTCACATGAATCTCACGGATAAAAGAACCTATCACAAATTAGCCTAGTACATACTTTCCTCGTGATGTGAACAATGACCAGTGGAGAAAGTGATTTTTTGACATTGTTCACTGGTACAGACTTGTGAATGTGTTGTGTACGTTTGACGTATAAAACCACAAGTGTTCACAAAGAGTTCCCGTACATTTTGCATGGGAATTGCTCCTGAACTAAAACTCTCCACACAGCTTCACGAGCACGTTCACGGGTGAAGAAAAATGCATATTTTGTATGGATTCACAAGTATATATTAGGCTAGCTCGAGCACTCATGTTCTGAACGATTATTTCATGCGCTAAATTTTGATAGATAAAGAGTTGCACAGTAATGGCCCTTTTCGATTCGTAATGTGGAACACTGATTTGATTTGTGTTAACCATTCTGCCTTTAATTCTGAAATCAAATTCAGAAGCATTTTCCGTTCTGTTCAGAATAAGAATTGTCATCCTGCCCCAATCGAAAAGCCAAAAATAACGAAAATTTGATTTTTTAGCTGTATCTACTATAACCTCTCGGCTAAATCTGCGTACTTACTACGTTTTAAATTATTCATTTATTTCAGTAGTAAATTGATGTTGTATCATTAAAACCTTCATAGGGCCAGTTGTGCAAATACTTCATCCGTGGTTCAACGATCTTTACAGACTTCAGCTACTTTACTGAGATTATATAAAATTAAATAAATGGATAAATAAATAATCAAAAAACAATATGGGTATTCATGCAACAGCGTAAACTCGTCGTAATCGTTGTAAAGTTTAAAACTTCGTAATTCTGTCACAATTTGTATGGAAAATTTGACAGATTTACGAAATTTAAAACTTTACAACGATTACGACGAGTTTACGCTGTTGCGTGAATACCCTTAATATAATAAGGGTATTCATGCAATAGGTTTAAGTCGTCGTAAACGTGGTAAAGTTTTAAACTTCGTAAATTTGTCAAATTTTCCATACAAATTGTGACAGAACTACGAAGTTTTAAACTTTACAACGTTTACGACGACTTTACGCTGTTGCATGAAAATCCATAATATTTTTTGTTTAATTAATTTATTAAAAAACTTTTAGTTTTAACAAACACAACGATTATTAATTTGTTTTACGACGCGTTTCGGAATCAAATTCCATCATCGTGCTTTTTCATTTGAATGTGCTGGTACTTTGAGAGTTGAAGTATTTTTAAATAATGATTTAAGTGACCTTTGTATACTTTAATAAATTGTGGAATTAATTAGTGGGCTTCAGGTCAATAAAGAGATGTTAAATAAGCTTACCCTGAGGCCACACGAGCAAGTACTTGCAAGCAAGTTGGCTACATACGCTGCCTGTCATATTCGTAATTTGCATTCCACTTGCCTCCCACTTGCTTTCCACTTGCATTCCACTTGCTTGTCTCCCAACTTGCTTCTCAACTTGCTTCACTACTGGCTTCAAAACTTGCATGCCAGTTGATAAGCAAGTTGCTTGGGTTTGTTTGTGTTAGTAAACAAATGGGTATGTATTGCAACTTGCTTGCAAGTACTTGCTCGTGTGGCCTCGGGGTTAGTTAGCGACGTTTCGAGCATGATTATGCTCATCATCAGGCCTTTATTCACAAAAGTAAATAAATAGGTCTGTTCCTTTACTTTGAATTTCTGTGATTTTCTGTGCATTTCTGCGCATTTTAGTCCAAACTTGTGTCAAAGTTTATATAAAAAAAAAAATTGACACAAATTGGACTAAAAATCACAGAAACCCAAAGTAAAGGATCAGACCTAATAAATACATAAATATATTAGTACACACTATTAAAATGTGGTATCAAAGTTACTCACAAGAACAATACAGAAAGTCTAGTATAAATTTACATTCTTATACACTTGATATGCAGAAACTAAAGAAAAACGAAAACAAAATTTATTATTAATTTACTTAGATTGAGATCTTTTTTGAATTTAAATTACTGGCAATAACACTGGCATTTGAACTTAACACTTTGAAAACGATCACCTATACTTTATCTTACTTTTAACGCCTGGACTTTTTATAAGCTGGCTGTAAATGTTGCTAAGACCCTCACAGTCAGAACGTTGGTTGAAGTATTTTAATACAATTTGTTGGAGTGTTATTCTTGTGCTGTGATTGTCTCTTTTGTTTAAATTAAAGTTTGTGTGGTGTTGTCTCGTTTTATTTCCCCCCTCCCCATTAATTTACTGAGGTTCAACGACTGTTCAGGTTTTAAATTGGCTACTATAACATACTAGAACTTTGAACTTCAGTAATTCCACCAAAATCAGTCAGTAAAAACTATTAAACCACAGATCAAAATTTGAATCACGTTTGTATAAGACCTTAAGGACCCGATGTACAAACGTGGTTCAAATTTTGACCCGTGGTTCAAATACTGGCTGATTTCGGTGGAATTACTGAGGTTCAACGATGGTTTATAGGTTCAAGTATGTTATAGTAGCCAATTTATTGCCTGAACCATCGTTGAACTTCAGTTAATTCTCCAAAGACAGTGATTTAAGGCTCTCCCAAACCAACGCGAAATCATAGTGAATCATTCGCAAAAACAGTTTTTTGTTGCTGTTTAGCATTGTCTATCTTTCAGATTTTGTATTATTGTAAATGATTTCGCGTCGTCAGCGAATGTTTCGCGTTGGTTTGGGAGAGCCTTTGAAATTGCTGAACCATAGTTAAATATTTGTACAACTGGCCCTTAAGTACTTAACACCCCAACTCCACAGGGCATACGGATGCCCAACATCATAACCACAATCCAATCAGCAGATTTTTTCGCGCTGGGCAAATCATGTCATGTCGTTTCATTTTCCTCTCACCACTACTTCTTTCTTTTGCAGTAGTACAACAGAAAATTGTGAACACATCTATTTTTGCGATTCCGCAAGAGTGAGTTAAAAATTTATGACAGATAACGTGTGCACAATCAGTCGACTTTATTCACACTTGCTTTGGGCGTAAATATTGTAAAGTTGTATACTACGTAAATCTGTCAAATTTTCCATACAAACTGTGACAAAATTACGAAGTTTAAAAGTTTACAACGACTTTACGATGTTGTATGAACACCCTTAATTTTTTATGTTGAATTCCTTTCAACAATTGGAGATCGATTCCTTTTTTGGGTTGAAAAGAATTTGTAAAAAAAATCAATTTTTTTATGTGATTGTGTGTGTTGGCCATTGACATAAATTTTGAGGCAAAAAGTAAACAAATTAATGGGCATACAAATACTCAAAAGTGCATTCCGACTTACGCGTCATTTAATACGATTAAAAACAAATATATTTCCGGGAATAGTAGCAGAAATAGACAAAAAATGTTGTGCGTCCATTAAAGTTAAAAAAAAATCCAAAATCTATCAAAAAACACATCAAATGAGGAACACGTCGGCGAGCGCGCGCTTCATAACATCAATCGACTTTGGACACTTGAAATCGAAGTTCATTGATATTTTTATCACTTCTTATTAATTATGCACTGCCATTTGATGAATTAAAAACTTTTAAGAGATATATTATTTGTTTTTAATTTATTTAAACGAACGAGAAACACTTTTGAGTATTTGTAAAACACCGCAGAACAAAAATTTCAACTCCAGAGAAATGTCAAATCTTACTAGTGTGTGTGAAAGTCTGTGTAAATCTTGCTAAAAACGAAAGATTTGATTTGTTTAGAAAAATTGATCTTTGGCTCAACTTTCCTTTACGACATCCCGAATTTTGACACGCGGATAGTCTCATTTGATAGATATTCACTAAAAAACACCAAATATCACAATTTTAGGGTGAGGAAACATTTATAAGTATTTTTAATTAATTTTTAAACTTTCACTTTTTCCATACAAAATGCATGGAAAATAAATAAAGAAGACCAAGATGGCGAAGAATGAGGTTCACTTGTCGTGACAGTAGTGATATGTCAAATGTCATTGCATGCTCAGTATTGCCAGATGTACACTTTGGTTTTGGGATATTTTTTTTTTGCGGTTTCTGGGATTTTTTTTCGGAATTTTCAGATTTTAGCCAGAATTTAAGGGAAATTTAGGGATATTCGCGCGAATTTTTTACTATAATTATCAAAAATTATTTAATTATTATTTTCTAAAATTCTGTAAGATAATAGTAAAAATAATTATTTAATTTTAGATAATTATAGTTAAAAATTAGCGCGAATTTTTTACTATAATTATCTAAAATTATTTAATTATTATTTTCTAAAATTCTGTAAGATAATAGTAAAAATAATTAAATAATTTTAGATAATTATAGTAAAAAATGCACGCGAATTTTTTACTATAATTATCTAAAATTATTTAATTATTATTTTCTAAAATTCTGTAAGATAATAGTAAAAATAATTAAATAATTTTAGATAATTATAGTTAAAAATTCGCGCGAATTTTTAACTATAATTATCTAAAATTATTTAATTATTATTTTCTAAAATTCTGTAAGATAATAGTAAAAATTATTTAATTAAAAATTCACGCGAATTTTTTACTATAATTATCTAAAATTATTTAATTATTATTTTCTAAATTCTGTAAGATAATAGTAAAAAATAATTAAATAATTTTAGATAATTATAGTTAAAAATTCGCGCGAATTTTTTACTATAATTATCTTAAATTCTCCACTCCAACTATTTGAATTGGCTGTTGTTACACTTTTACAAAGTGAAATAAGACCAACTTTCAAAAGTTAAGTTAAATTTCCCGAAAAATGTCCCAAAATAAAAACACAAGGGAAAAAAATACGTGTCTGGCAATACTAAACAGACCATTTGACATTTCTTTAATTCGTAATTGAAATCGAGTATTATTGTCAAATCCATTATTTTTGCAAAACAAAAAGTTAGAAAATTAATTACAAATACTTATAAATGTTTTATCTCATTAAAATTGTGATATTTTGTGTTTTTTTATGGTAATCTTTTGAATGAATATATCCGTGTTTCCAAATTCCTGGTGTAAAAAGTGCAATTCGGTAAAAAAAAAAAAAAAAAAAATACCTCATTTTCAAAATTTTAAACAATTTTTAATTGCATTTAGGGGGGTTTCCTCACCTTAAGATTTGGAAAATTTTCTATTGAGATACCTACCTACCTACCCCTAAAAAAAAAAATCAACCTCGAAATCGGGATGTCGTAAAGGAAAGTCGCCCCTTTTTAGCAAATAAAAGCAAATGCTATTTTTGTAGAAACGACCCAATTTGGATACCTTTTCAGTCTGTTTGTTACATTAACAAATTTATACTTTCCCAAATGTAACCTCTGCCTTAATCAAAGTTCACCTGTTCCAGCCAAATTCCAATGAGCTTCCAAGTTTTCTAGTTTGACAGTTCTCATCCAGCAAAAAGCTCACCCCGGCGAATTATCAACAACAGAAAATTCAAATACAAAACGAGGAAAATACGAAAGATACTCATAAAATACAACAAAAAAAAAAACACTGAGGACTGAGCTTTTGTGGAGTCTCCCCATAAAATCACTATCCATCATAGATTGCGCTCCCCAAAAAAAATAAACTCAGTTTTCCTTTTCAGTTTCTTTAGTCAGTTTCGAGGTGCTGAATCGGGTTCGGATTTCGGAATCGTCTCAATTTTATTTAAATAAAAATTTAAATTTTAGTAATTCGATTAAGATGGCGCCGGGCGTATGTGTTGCAAGTTTCCGCGTGTTCTTAAGATCGTCGGATATGTTGCGTTTTCGTATAACGCCTACAACTGTTTCTCGTTCATTTCTTAATGCGGTAAGTAGTTTGTTTTTTTGCTAATTCAGTTCCTGTCCCAAAAACAAAAAGTGTAACAGTTATCAGTCTCTTAAAACAATAAGAAAAAACCGTAGTCGTAGTGAAAAAAAGCTAAAAAATTTCTCTGAAAAAAAGTAAAAAAAAAACAAGAGTGAAAGAAAACGAAAGAAAATCCCAAGAAAGAGTAACGAAATGAGTGAGCGGAGCCGGAGTGTGATTAACTGGAGTTTTATCAAAAAGTTCATTTACCGCCCGCTGAATGAGATAAATACTCACAATGAAGTTAGAGTGTGTGTGTAATGTGTGTTTTCAGCTGTCAGACAGGCATGGAGTTTGCCGTATTATTTTTGGGGAATTTTTGTGTTTTGTGTGCGTGTTGAATGGAAAAAGTGCGTGCGCGAGCCGGAGTTGAGTTTTTTTTATTTCTCCCTCCTTATGTATATTGAGTGCGCTCTGTATAAAATTTAAACAAGAAAGAATGACCAACAAAGTTATTCTTTTTTTTATTCACCTGCTACTACATGCTACCCGCTGCCCTACATCTTGTGTATATTTAAATTTTGGAACAACTTGTGTGTGCTTTCTCCCAAAAGTAAAGGTACTCTCATGGATTTAGGTCCGGGTCGGGGGTGCGGGCCAATGAATGAAACATTTATTGGGGTGTGCCCTCTCGAAATCGAGTTGTAAATGCGCGTTTTTTTTTCATCTAACCTATATACAAAATTGCACCAGGAAAAGAGTTTCACTGTCTATTATCTCTTCGGGGGTTTGTTCTTTTTTTTACTGATATGTTGATCTTGACCTCTAATAAACTCCCCTATATCTCGTAGGGGGTGTCACACACTGGCAGGGTAAGGGTGAATACCTACCTATTTTAAATTTTAATGTTTGTATGTTTATTATTAGATACAAAATAGTGTGATTAGAACAACAAAAAATCGTTATCAAATAAAAAGTTGTATGAACTTGTCTATACATATGCATGTATACATACAAACGTCCGGTTTTCAATAAATGCCCAGTTTGTTATTTGGTTCTTTATTTTTAGAAATTGTTTGTCATCTGAGGTATTTGAAATATGTTAGTTGAAAGATAATAGTATTTAATTGATTATAGAACTGCAAATTCCGTTTTGTTGCCTTCGTCAATGAATTCCACGAATATAGGTAGGTACCTACCTATCATAAATAATAACAAAAACGTTAGTCACTTTACCTTTACGACACGTGTGAAAAGTTTGCCACATGTAGGTACCTATATATGTATGTACCTACATAATTAAACACAACTTCAAGTATCGATTTAAAGATGTTTGCAAATACACGGCTAATAAGTGAACCATGGCAGCTTTTTATTAATTAAAAAGACAGATAGATAGGTATCTACCTACTCACTTTGTACAAAATATCATTTGCATTTGATTTGGCATTTGCTTTGAATAATAAAAGGCTCATTTGAAAAGAAAATTTGTTGATAGAAGCAGCATTGTTTTCTTCATAGGTACCCAGTTCAGCTGGGCGCCACACGTTGAAATTTATGAGATAATAATCACCTTATCCGTTGTTCCAAAAGAAGATCAACTTTTATCTTTTTATTCTTTATAACTTGAGCTTAAATCTGGGTAAAATCCTGAAGTTTTTGTACCTTCATATTAATACCTAAGCGCCTCCATTCTAGTTCAATTTTTAAGTTTTCACACAATCTTGATTCGCCTATGGTATTCTTTGAATTCAATCAATCTATTTTGCTGTCGAAATTCAATATCATGAGTAGTGATGGGATATCTCACGGTAGAAGATCAATTAGCAAGCTAGGTACTCTTAAATCACGTTATTTCTTAAAAACTGCCATCATAGGCAGGTACTTGCCGAAAACGTTAAGATAGCCCCCGTTTTACTTGTTTAGAGAGAAATATAATGTAGAATGGAAATTTACACAGTGACCAGCTATCCGACTTCTTCGTAGTGCAACAGCGTGTGAGACAAGAGGATGTTCTTTCGCCAATTCTATTCCTGCTGGGCTGACGATGGACAACGTGTTGACAGCCAGTGTTGGTACATCGGAGCGAAAGGGCATTCAATGGAGTCTGTTTGAAAGGCTACTATGCCGATCACATAGGTATGTCTACTGGCAAATAACATCAGTGGGCTAAACGGGATGTGGCAAACACTGCAAGTGAAGGAAGAGTTGAGTGGTCTAAGAATAAACAGCAAAAAGAAAAAAATCATGCTCACAGGCCGCTTCACACATCAGCGTATTATTCTACAGGAGACGCCTTCGGTCATCATCGTCCTGTCCTGTAACGTCAACGTCAACAAAACATTTCCATCCTTCACGGTCTGCAGCAAGGTATTTTAACTGTGGCCAGGTCTTTTTTTGGGATTCTGCTTCTGCTAAGACATTTGATTTCCATATTTCAATTTCATTGTTTGGTTTCTCAGTGTGTGACCAATCCATCGCCATTTACGCTTTCTTATGTCGACGTCCAGCCGTTCTTGACTTGTACTACGCCACAATTCCTCGGTTGATATAATTTGTGGCCAGCAAATCTTTAGAATGTCGCGTAGACAGCGATTCACAAAAGCCTGCAATTTCCTCGAAATTGTAGACGTGACCAAATTTGGAAATTCTGTCAAATCTCCTTACGCACTAAGTTGCTATTCTTCGAATCCAAAAATCCGTGTTGACGCCCTATGCCCCAATCGGGCTTGAAGGACACGATGAGGATGATGCAAATTTGAGAGGCATACAAAAATATGGCGGACAAATTCGAGTTAGAGGGTGTCAACTGTCGGAAACAATAAAATTATTCAATTTTACACACGCCAGGATGTTATCAAGGCGTATATATTTTGCACTTTTAAAAATAAGGCTAATCACTTTGGAAATCGCAATCGCGAACACAACAGACACGTTTTGGGTGAAACCACAGATAGACGATTCCAAATTCGCGGCCATTTGTATTTTTTTTTATATTTAAAGTCTTTTGATACCTACCTAACCTAAAGTTTTTATGTTAATATTTCTGGGAATAGAAATATTTTCGCAAGGATTGTTGAGATTTTACATGGGCCTTCGATCTCATTTACGATAGAGCCTGTGGGCTTCCATAAAAAATGTTTACGTCTAATCACCGTCTCTATGGTCCATGCCGGCAAAAATCAGAGAAGTAAGTCGAGTAGGTGAGTCGTCTCCATCAATGGCGATAGGCATCTGTAAAGTTTTCAGAGACCGTTCTCAGAGATTTTAAGGTGGATACACCTTTTCCTTGAACCATGAAAGTCTAATGGTATGTTACCAACAGAACGAAATCAAATATTTCGGTTGAAAACTTTTAATATTTTAAATTGATGCATTTTTATTTCAATGAAAACTCTAGATTTCGACGAAATTTTAATGAAATCCTGCTCCACCAATTTTAAATCTCAAAAATTTTCATCGGAAATTTCAGATTTCAGTTTGGCGGAGTGACAAGGCTCATTTTATTTATACTATTTTTTCAAATTGCTGAAAATTTGAAACTTGTTGGTACAGGTCATTTTCCACTTGAGTGTGCCACCTGAGTTGAAATCTTCCTCTACTGCACAATCTTATGGGGTTAGATAGATTTAAATATTTCCGGAATGGAGCATTGTTGTTCATTACCTAAGTGACCCAGCGGTCTTAGTAGTTTGCTTCTCACTTCTATGTTTGGGTTGTACGATGGCAGCCCGTAATGGATTTAATTTCTTTGAAATCGACACCTCCATTTCTGCCTTATTTGTTTTCGACCCATTGGCGTTAATGTGCATCAGTTTGGTTCAAATCGCTTAAGGCATAAGGGTAGAAACATTATCACAGAAAAAATACTATTTGGGTTTAAAAAAAAATGCCACGTTACTCGAAATTCTTTGCTCTTGTCTGTTGCAGCTATCAATCCAACTTGATATGCTTCTCATTTGACAAATGTTAAACATTACAAAAGTGATTGCCGTTGCTTTTTTGTAAACAAATAAAACATCAGTTTTCCGAATATCCCGTTGGGACAAAGTTAATTACAAATCGATCAATATCCGATTGAAGCTATTCCCATTTTTCCTGATGCTGATAGTTTCAATTTCCTTTTTTTTATTTTATTTTAATTTCTTTCACTTGAGGCTAGCTATTTACTGGAAAAAAGAGAACTGGAGTTTTTTTGTTTTAAATTTCGCTGTCCAAAGAATACCTATCTGTTTCATATCATTTTCCTTAAAATAAAAATAGGTACATTGAGCTTTTTTATTTAAATTTTGTGAGGTTCTGTATGAAGAATAAATTCATGAAAATATATGCAGTGTAGATACATAGGTAACATATGTATGTGTGCACATTGGTAAGAGGAGTGACTTTTCAAAATTCAAAATTTTTATTTTTTAAGCTAGAACTATAATGCTCGGAGGGGCACTTAAGTGGTCGGAAGAAAACAAGCGAATACATGGAAAGCATATGACGCGGCTGTAATTGCGGAGTGGAAGGTTTGGTCAAGTTTCGTTAAACTTTGGTTACGGAAGTGAGGTGCGCTCCCGAGCGCACTTAAGTGAAATTGACATTTGGTGAAATAGGAATGCCAAAAAGAGATAGATGATAATTACCTACATTGTGGGTGCGTTCCCCTTCTGACGGTACGGAAAGCTACTTTTCGTTGGTTTTTGGCATTAGCTTCAGTGCCCTTCCGACTATTATAGTTCAACCTTTAGTATGTAGTTCTGTTGTGTGTCTTAAACCAAAAAAAACTTAGAAATTGAACTCCGCCCAGTGTCAGTAACTGAACTCCTTAATTACGAACTCATATCTATAACGGTCATACCAGTGTCTTTGTCGAAACATATATGGCCCAAATGACACCCACAGGCCAAATTTACCAAACTTTCACTATAACTGAATAGGTTGCTCCCTTATTGCTCTTGGGTTTGCGGAGACCCAGATGCGATAGTTTTGTTTCCTTACCACAGATGGGAAATGAGGCTATCACTATGATCTTCACATCAGTTAACTTTGGCCGTTTTCGAAAACGTCATCTGCGTCAAAAATATATTTGCAGAATGTTCTTTAAGGCAAACTGCTAAAGTCACATGTTCGAAATTATCATCAAATGCGTTTGTGAGCAACTTGAATGACGTTAATCAAACCGATTTTGTGCAAGCAGGACGATTATATGACGATTACAGACTGCGTCAAAATATGAAGATCATTTGACGATCAAATTGTGTTTGATTCGACGTTTTCAAAAACAGCCTTTAATTTTATTTTATTGATAAGATTTTGCACTTTACTCACTGGTTAGAGATTATTCATGTTTTATTTGTTTTTATTAGTATGAGTGTTAATTTTAAGATTGATTCTTATTTATAAATAGAAAATAATAGGTAGGTACACTGAAAATACTAATGAATTCTGAAAAATTACGAAATGAAATTTAAGATATTTGAGAATGAAATATTGACTAAAAGAAATTAATTATCAAAAACTCTTGAAATTTATTTTTGAAAATCTAGTTTCTCAATTAAATAATTTGGTGGTCTTTTGCAAAGATGTAACCCAGTTTACATCAAAGTATGGCTCTTCTGCTGGTATTGGTTTGAGATTTGAAATATTCCTTAAGTAGTATGTTTGAACTCTTGTTAAAATTGTATATTAGATTGTCCTCAAGGTACTGTAGGAGCATTCCATATTTCATAAAAAAAAAAAGAATAATGAATATCATTGTATTGTGTGCTATTCTCTGTTAACCCTTTGCTGCACAGTGGGTAAGAACCTAAAACCACCTTACCATTCATTGCTCTTTCGGGTAAAAGGAGTTTTAATGTAAAACCACGTTATCAACTATTATTCAACAAAATAAGGGAAACTAATAACTCGGACATTAAAGGGTTAAATGAAATTGTCTTTACATATAGACCTTAGTAACAATGGAAGCTTACCTCCCGAAATGTACATTTCGGCAAATACTTACTTACTGAGGTAGGTTCTTGTAATAGCTACAAAATTAGAGTTTTCACGTTATCAAAATATGTAATAACTTTTATTTGTTATTACAGTGTTAGGTATATTATGTAGGTATGTCGCATGTTTTTCAGGTTCAGTTTGTTACCTATCTTAAATGACACATTCATATATAATACTTAATATTCTCAACACATTAGATTTGACTACGATTTATAGAAACCTGCATGGAATCACTTATTTTTATGCTCATAAGCTTCGACTGAAAAAGTTTTTATTTATTTTTGCAGACATACATATGTATATTTTTCGTAAATTTAACGGAATCGGAAATATTTTATTAATGTAATGTCAATGTGTCATCCGCAAACAATACGATTTTGTTTGTATCCGTTATATCTACCAATTTGATTGAATGTGAAAAAACATTGGAAAGAGTGGCACATCAATCTAGCTAGGTACATGTATTTGTCTTGTGATTTTAAAATTTAAAATCTCACTGTTAGATTTTTTGTTCGTAAGCGTTTGTATATAAAGTTAAGTTATAAAAATAAGGTGGGTGCTGTTGAACAAATGTTTATTATTTTCGATTTATTTTATTTATTCCAAGTAGAAAAAAACATCCACAGAAATATTTATTTTGTAAATATTACCTATAGATTTATGTGGTGGTTAGCCGCCATCAGGGGTTCTTCGTTTTCAGTTAAGATCAGAGTCTGAGTTGTCAAACAAAAGTTTGTGCTTTTCTTTTATAGCTCAGAGCTAAAATCGCTTAGGTTTAGGTCTATTGACAATAAAATATTGAAGCATTTACCAAGGACTAGTTGCTCGAAAATATGTTAACAGACGTAGAACTGGTGCTACTACGTGCAACATGAATGGTTTTAGGGCATAGACTAATCTAATACCTAAATAAAAATAAAACGTTGGGAAAAATAATGGATTAAAAAGTTGTTGTTTATTCGCATTTATTATAAATAGACCAAAACGCCTAAGCAAACGCAATGGGAACAATAATAAAAGTCAACACACGAACAGCTCTTTTTGGAATGTCACCTATGAAGCAGCTTTCATAGACCAACAATACTAACATTGAGAAGCTGTTTCAAATGCAATACTTAGTGATGGGTGTGTTAATATGGGATTTAATCTTTAAAATGATTTTCATAGCTTCTTATTAAGTGGCATTATTCATTTATTACAACAACTCAAAATATGGATTTATTGATTAATATCTTGGTTAACATAAGTAAGTAAGTAAATTACCAGTTGCAATAATCATTGATTAAAGATGATTAGCTCTGAAAAAAAAGCCTCAATGTAATTTTGCTTGGGCATATGTATGTAAGTACATATGTAGTTAGTGTATTAGTGGTTATAAGATTAATAATGCTTGTTATTTTTCATCGCTTTTAATTTCTACAGTCAGGCTGGTTACCGATGCTAGTCACGGTTCTCTTACAAAAAACAACTAGTATCTATGTACATATGTAAATTTTTTTAATAATATTTTTTAAATTTTAACCAAAACACAAACAAAAATAAACAAAATCATCTCGACCCCGACTATAACTACCCCCAGTCGACTGACTAATGTTCTCATTATACACATATAATTAAGTACTAGTGTTCCTGCATTTGTGGCTGACTTAAGAAATACTTTTATCACTCATTGTTTTTATATTTAAAAGCGTTTATTAAAATATATTTTGTAAGTAGGTACTTACAGATAAGGATAACAAAAATAGACTGTACGAACAAAATCAATTCTTCTATGGTAAACATGCCGAAAACCACTTTTTTGGACTTCTATATAATCGTGTTGTTATGCTTGATTGAAACTGCGATTGTTTTTTCCATATAGAGCACAAATTTGACCGTTATTTTTAGTTGATAATAAAATACTCATAATTAATTAGTAGCCCTGAATTTTGACATGCGAGTAAGACTAGTAATTAGTTTAATGAATAATTATGTGTGTCGTAATGTGGAACTTGTATTTGGTTCTTTTTGTCATGCATTTTTAAAATTATTTCAAAACAAATATCATAAAAAAAAACAATGGCTATATTTTAAATCTAAGGTAGGTAAAGTTCTTATTGTTCTGACTGTCTCGTCCAGCTAGGTATGTATAGTGAATTTAATCGATATAGTTGAGCTTTTCACGCAGGTTAGTGGTGTGCTGACTCCTACTTGTGTTTGTCCGAAAATGTCAGATGAAAAAAGAACCCAAGGGTGCATTTCGAGACGGTCTCTGGGGCTATCAAAAACCACTTTGTATCACATTTTGTATTAAAATCTTTGCCTACATTCTTATAAAGTCCAGTTAACAGAAGAATTTATTGAAGTCTGCAGAAGTAGACAACGAAACTAAGCCGCAGGCCCTCTTTCGAGTCGGGTACTGGAAATTAATGAACAAGATTATGATTATTTCTGTATCTTGGTTCTAAATGGGCCAATGTCCAATTTGTTAAGTTTTTGGAAATCTAAAACTTTGCTTTTCTCTGAAATTGCTTATTAGGTCATCATCATCATCAAGTCCTGTAACCCCGGTTGGGGCATAGGGTACTTTTGAAAATTAAACTTTCTGTAACCACCGGTATGTTAGGTTAGGTTGATGGGCTGACGGTGGATCTTTTTCCCGTCACTCTTAGATCAATGCTAAACTATTATGGTAACCTGATGGATTGGACCATCCTTTTGAAAATATACCTAACTTATGAAATCCTATAGAGCATCGAGCTATTTGGAGGTGTTGATGAAGTTCATTATATTTGAGATGTTATCACATGTTAACTTTGAGATTTCTGCTATATCGTTAAAGAAATAGCTACCCAAAAATGTTTCTCTTATATTGCAGAGTGCCGGACAGTGACCTAGGATATGAAGGGTGTCCTCCTTTACTTCTTCGTCTCGGCAGCCTCTGCATAGGTCTTCAGTAATAAGTGGCATCTTTTTTTTAATGATGCCCTAAGAGATTATTTCCTGATATTTCCTACTAAAAGATTCAGGAATCTCTTTTTCAGGTTTATGATGATGTCCGTTTTTTTCTTATTGTAGCTAGGCCACCGATTTTTTTTGTGGTGGTTCAAGTTAAGTGTGAGTTCCATCTGTCATTGGTATAAGTTCCACTATTTCCTTACCAATTGTCTGTTTAATGGCACAGGGTGGAATTTAACACTGGAGTCTGTTAGGCTTAAGCTAGAACTATAATGCTAATGTGGTCAGAAGAAATCAAGCGAATACACCGACGTGGCTTTAATTGCAGAGTGGAAGGTTACGTCAAGTTTCGTTCAACTTTGGTTACGGAAGTAAGGTGCGCTCTGGAGCGGACTTCACTTAAGTAAAACTGACATTTGGTGAAATAGGATTGCCAAAAAGAGATAGATGATGATTGCATTATGGGTGTGTTCGCCTTCTGACGGTACGGAAAGCAACTTTTCGTTGGTTATTGACATTAGCTTCAGTGCCCTTCCGACTATTATAGTTCTACCTTTAAGCTCGAACTATAATGCTCGGAGGAGCACTTAAGTGGTCGGAAGAAAACAAGCGAATACACGAAAAGCATATGGCGCGACTATAATTGCGGAGTGGAGCGTTTCGTCAAGATTCGTTCAACTTTGCTGACGGAAATGAGGTGCACTCCCGAGCGCACCTCACTTAAGTGAAACTGACATTTGGTGAAATAGGAATGTCAAAAAGAGAAAGATGATAAGTAAATTGAGGGTGTGTTTCCATTTTGACGCTTCAGTGGCTTTCCGACAATTATAGTTCTACCTTTAGTTTTAACGAAGAGCCAGTCCTTCCCAGTTCATCTGCTTTTTTATTACCTAGAATTCCACAGTGTCCAGGGAACCAGCAGAGTCTGATGTTGTGCTGCGTGGCTCTTCGCGACAGCATAAAAATCGCTTGGATTTAATTTCTGTTGCATATATAGCTTTAATCGCTGCCTGGCTGTCAATGTAAAAGGTGATATCAGCCCGTGGTATACCCATCATTGAGATCTGTTCGGTAGCCTTAATCACTACCAGAACCTCCCCTTGGAAGACACTGCTGTAATCAGGGAGTCTATAAGAGTTGGCTATCGGTATCTTGTTAAGAAACAATTGGACCACATTGGCCCTTATTACAGTCTTAGAACATCTTCTACTAAATCAAATAGTGTATTGCCCTTTAAGAACCAATGTAAAGATTTATACAAATTTCCCCTGAGTAATGAGGCTCATTTCCATTTATCTGGGTACTTTAGAAAACAGAACTGTCGCATCTGAAGCTCTGAAAATCCAAGATTAATAAGTGGGACATCCTCTCAATCCACAACTAGTGACGGTTTGGTGCAGTTTTTGGGTCCTTGGTGTTATTGGACCATATTTCTTCCAAAGTAAGACAGGTGTGAGTGCTTCAGTAAACGGATTGCTTTACTGAGTGTTGTTGACATATTTTGTAAGCCTTAAATCAATACAATAGAGTAGTGACCTTTACTTTTAGCAAAACATGGCCACGCAGCTAGTGAAATAATGACTGAATTGTGTGGAAAGTTTCCTAGACGAGTGATTTCTCAAAATGGAGACTTCAATAATTGGCCGCCTATATCGTACGATTTAACGCAATAAGATTTTTTTCTTTGGGGTTTCTTCAAAGACAAAGTCTGCTCCAATGCTCCACTTTTAGATATACTAAACAAAAATATTGCCACTATCAGCACAAATAAGTAAAAAGCCCTGCTAACATTTCAAAAAACAAAATTTATTGTTTCTATGCTGACTATACACGGCATTTTATTTATTGAATTGATTAAGAAAACAAATCAATTTGAGTCATCAATACCAACGACAACATCTATGGTTAGAATCCCAGATTGCCTGATTCCTAGATTCTGATGGATTTTTGAAATCATTTTTTGAGATGATACTTGTTGTAAGGTAACAGCTTCGCCTTAAATAAATTATTCTATAAGTCGACACAGCTGCAATTCAAGTAACATATTTTTCAAAAACAAACATTGCTCTGAATGTTTTGGAGATGATTGAAGAGCACATACTCATCACGTCTCCACATTTGCTTTATTGATGAAAATACGCGTTCCAGTGGTGCGTTTTGCTCCACAGTAAGCCACATCAGAATGTTTTGGGTGAAATGAGAAAAATTCCACGTACGACACCTACACGGAAAGATTGCCTTTTGTGCACGAAACCATAATTCATTCGTTTATTCGTGCGCACCGAAAAAAAAGAAGTTTTTTTCAGCCTTTGAATCATACCTAGAGTTGTGATAAATAAAGGTTGGAATTCGTCCTTTGGTTGCAAAAATAGGGCCGTTTGAGTACGTACATAATTTTTTAGAAGTTCAGTGAGCTGAAAATAAGTATTGTGCTTCAAAAAGAAGTATACGGTTGGTCGGCTATTATTTAGTTGGCTACTACAGATCCACTGACACACAAACGGTACAACTGTCTCAGGGGGAGGGTTCTGTTCTTAACACTCTTTAGTACACATTTTTTTTGTGTGGAATTTGTTAATCCCCAAACAAGCAAACTACATGCATCATGACATTGGAGATTCTTTTCATTGCAAATGGAACAATATAATTCTAGAATTCCTAGCGTTGTTAAATCATGGGAAAGAACATATTTCACAGTACTTAAATCGATTTTTGCAAAAAAAAAAAAAAACTAAAAAATCTATGAAAGATACATCAAAGACTATAAAGTTCTATAAGAAAGCAGATATGTAGGTACTTGTTATATTATAGCCTTTGGTATACATAAAATATGTCTTTGGCCACACTTAAGAAGATCTAGGATTACAGAACACAAACAATTTGTTTTGGTGTATTCTTTTCCTTCACTCTTTTTTTGTTGTTGTTGTTGTTGTTGCGGCGATAAAAAAAGAAATTAGAGATGACCAAGCAGCATTGAGTTTATTGTTATCCTCAACAAATCTGCCAATCGATTAGTTTCAAGTTGTTTCGTTTTTTTTTTTTTTTTTGTAAATTAATTCTTCAGTCACACATATCTGATTAGACTTAAATTCTTCTCTGATGCTGTTATTTAGAAAATTCACAATCAAGTTGTGTTGAGATACACATGTTTGATAAGTGAGATACTTTATTTAACAAATGACATTGAAATCTAATCATTTTGGTATTGATTTCTGGCGTGCTTCTATATAAATTGATAAGGCGGGCGGCAAGTAGGTATAATTTAACTTTTATTTGGCACATTTAAAAGTCATAAAGTGATTTTATCACACAACATTAAGCACCGATACATTATTTGTAGCCAATTAGTGAGATAATCTTGTGTGGTAGTTAAAAAAAAAGTAATAAAATTAATGCGTAAATGATAAATTAACATCTAAATATACGCATACATTATGTACTTATACATAAATTAAGCACATTTTTTTCTTATCTGGTTAATAGGCCTTGTTAATGGAGGCAAACAAGGGGGGTTTCGTGTTATCAATATTCAGGTTTATTTAAATTTTTGCTATTTTTGAACTTGATGATTAGATAACAGCCTCTATCATGGTAAAAGAAGCACAGAATTGACACTTTCCTCCGTATATTTGGCTAAGATTAATAGAAAACTGATGTGTACTAATTTGGTACGCCAATTTTTTGTGCTAACGAACTTTTCGCTAATGGATTTCTTGATGCTAATGGATTTTTTGAAAGTAACCTTATGCTAATTGAATACTTGCAAATGGGTTTTTTGAATGTACTTCCAGGTGAGAGAACATTTTTGTTGTTGTCATTTCTTATCCAAAAAACAAAGCAATAGAAGCTCTTGGAGACTTATGCTACCTATCATATGCGGCTTTGAAGTCGATGAATAGGTGGTGGGTCTCGACTTGAAATTCGTTGGTCTTTTCCAGGATTTGCCTCAATGTGAAGATTTGGTCTATCGTTGATCTGCCTGGCCTGAAGACACACTGGTACGTGCCGATCATAGTGTTGCAGAAAGGTTTTAGACGCTCACATAGTACGTTGGATAGGATCTTGTAGGCAACATTAAGCAGGGATATGCCTCTGTAGTTCTTGCAGGACATAGGATCGCCTTTTTTGTAGATTGGGCATATGGAGCTATTTGACCAGTCGTCGGGCATACTTTCCTCCTCCCAAACTTGGTTGATGAGCTGGTGCATGCACCCTACCAGAACATCTCCTCCGTACTTGAAGAGTTCCGCTGGTAGGCCATCCGAGCCGGCGGATTTGTTGTTCTTAAGCTTGTGGATGGCTTTCTTAACCTCTTCAGTACTGGGTGCTGGGACTGGATCTTCATTGACTGGTCTAATGCTTCTTTGTTCCTCTATTGCCTCCTCTACATAATGCCCATTAAGCAGCTGCTGGAAATGCTGCTTAAACACGTCTACAATTCCCTGTGCTTCGGTGACTAGGTTCCCTTCGCTGTTTCGAAGAGCTTGCGTGCCAGTCCTATAACCAGATGCCAGTTGCTTGGCTGTTTTGTAGAACCGGCGGGTGTTGGTGGCGGTGCTGGACTCTTCGAGATACTTGAGCTGAGAGGCTGCGGATGCTCTTTTCTTTCTACGCAGGGTTTTTTTCTCTTTCCTTCTCTTTTCACGGTACTCCTCTCTTGCTGCTCTTGTTTTCCGTTGCAGCATTTGCATTCGTGCATTTTCCGTCTCCTGCTTCAATACCGCGCATTCATCATCATACCACGGGTTCTTTTTTCTGGGTGGTTGATAGCCTATGGTGGTCTCGGCTGTCTCCTTAATAATGTCGCGATACTGGTTCCACTGGTTGTTGACGCTTGTGGCTGGGTGTACGGCAGAGAGTTTCCCGGTCAATTGCTCACTGTAGTCTCTGGCTTTCTCAGATGTGCTAAGGCATGCGATGTTGAACTTCTTTCTTTGGGCGGTCTTCGTTTTCTTTTCGTTGGACAGTCGGGCTCTGAACTTTGTCACAAAAAGAAAGTGGTCAGAGTCCAAGTGTGCACCTCGGAAAGTTCAATCGTCCAAGATGTTCGATGTGTACTTTGCGCCAATTAGCACGTGGTCGATTTGGTTGGCGGTTCGACCATCTGGAGATCGCCAAGTTGCTGTGTGTATCCTTCGCCTGGGAAACCTAGTGCTACTTATCACCGTATTACGAGCTGCAGCAAAGTCGATTAGTCGGAAGCCGTTATCTGTTGTCGTTTCGTGGAGGCTGTGCTTTCCAACTAATCCGCCAAAGATGTTTTCCTTTCCGACTTTAGCATTGAAGTCTCCGAGCACGACTTTGACATCGTACTCCGGGCAAGCTCCGTAGGCTCCGTCCAGGAGGTCGTAAAACTCCTCCTTGTTAGACTCCTCAGCCTAGGCTGCTATTTTGGAACGTGGCTTTGATGCTGATCACAGCCAGGCGATCGCTTATCGGCTTGAAATCGATGACTTTCGATCTGAGTCGATTTCTCACGACAAATCCGCATCCTAGTATGTGCAGTCTTTGATGACAGCTGTAATAAATGTCGCAATCTTTTCTTTTCGTTATTCCTGATCCTATCCATTGTATCTCCTGGATCGCGGTAATATCTGCGTTGTACCGCAAAAGGACAGATTCAAGTTTTTGAGTAGCACCTGGCGTATAGAGTGTCCTTACATTCCAAGGGTATACTCGTCGTTATCCCAGGATTCACGCTTCTCTCTCCTAACAATGGTGTTTTTTTTACTGTGGTCGTGTCGTTAGCCCAACGCACTAACCTCCAATCTGTAGGGCCATGGGTTTAATGTTGCAATTCTTTCCTTGATCAGCATTCGCACTTACAAGTTTAGCAAGCCAAGACCAGTATCCAGCGGCTACCAACTTGGAGGTATTGTTAGCACTTGATGTGTAGGAAAATATACAGCTCGAGGCCCCCAGTTCCTACAACATCCAACCACCAATGATTGGTGACTAAAGTTCCAAATTTTATATTGAACCTTTCCTTGCTAGTTCATCTGCTATATCATTCCCTTCTTGATTGCTATGTCCAGGAACCCAGCAGAGCTTGACTAAGTGGGAGTAAGAAATATTGTTCAGTATGCCTCGGCATTTTGCTACTGCTGTAGATCTTATATAGTGTCAATGGCTATGGCTTTGATAGCGGCTTAGCTGTCCACGAAAAAATGTGATCTCCTACTAGCTCAGTGTTTTCTTGTGTTCAATTTCTTCCGCTTTTTCAATAGCGTAAATCTCAGTCTGAAAGACACTACACTCATCTGGGAGTTCATATGATTCTCTTACATTAAGAGCTTCACAGAACACTCCTGCTCCTGTTCCTTCTTCAATTTTTGAGCCATAGGTATAGAAGGGGATAGCCTTTTCACTGATTAGTGAGTTGGGTTCCCATCCATGCATTTCTGGTATTAAATTTGACAATCGATATTATTCTGCCAAAAAATAATGAATCTCCAAACCATATGTTGGACTTTTTATAAATAAAAAATTACCAGACTCAAATATATTTTTAATTTTTTGTCACAAATACATAACACATGCAAATGTCCCAAAATAAAAAATGGACTTCAAGAGTTTCCATTTCCATTGAACGACAACGATATGATATAAAACTTTGGTTTCCTACAAAAAGTGGGTGTTATTTAACATTGGGGGAAAAAAATTCTACCGAAGCATATATTTTTTCTAACAAATTCTGGAAAGGCTTTAATAAATTTTCACCCTCAAGCTAAAAGTAAAAGAAAAAAAGCGTACATATCTGTGGCACCTGCATATACTTTTGAAGTCATCAGGAAAAAAGATAAAGTCTCATTATTTATGCATCAAGTCAAAAGCTGACAGCACCTTTTTCAATCAGCCAAAGTTATATTATGTCAAAAAAAGTGTGCAATGACAAAATATAAAGCAAAGAGAAAAAAAAACTTTTCTCTCTAATCGGAAGTGCACTTGCAAAAACTCCCTCTCACATTTTTATCACATACATAGAGACATAGGTACCTACATCCATATGTATGGATGTATTTACATCAGCTGTGAAGTCACTTTGAATTAAGAATAAAAATGTAGGAAAACATTTGTCGACAGATGGGGTTAGTTAGTCGTAAATTTTATGCAGATGCATTACAAACCTGTCAGTAAATTTCATTTTTATGTACTTATCCACTCTTTAGACAGCCATTAAACAAAGCACTCTAATTTTATATGTATGAAACATTTTGTATGTCAAATGAATAGTAATGAATACTAAGTATAATTTTAAATAAATTGATATATTTTTATGTCGTTTTATGGATTTTGGAACTGTTTTATTCACATATGTACCTATTTATTATGTTGAAAATTTAGAGTAAAAGAAGTAACCCCTAAAAACCAAATGAAAACGACGCGTAAGTCAAATTTAATATTTAAAAGCTGAGATCGAAAATAACATTGGCCTTTATTTTCAATCTCACTGAGAGATATTTAATTCGTCAAATTTCATTTTGGTCTCGGTCTGAGATTTATTTTTAAAAATTGATCTTTTGTTGAGATTTACCATTTAACTTCCAGAATAACTCTTATTTGTTGACTTTTTTTCTAAAAAACCAAGGTGAACGATCAACCTAAAACTAAAAACTGTTGAAAAATAAATCAAAAATGGTTTTTTCGCTCTAGGAAAAAAGAGATTTAAAATCTGTGTTGTTTGAAATATTTCAGATATAATTCAGATCTCAGTAGGCTCAAATCGTCATCAACATTTATAAAAGAAAAGGTATTACGATAACGACGCCGCAGATACCATCAAAACGTGGCTTTCAGTGCCGTTGTAGTCATTACGTTAATCTCGCTTTTGTCTCGTCGTGCCCGTTTACACGGCTATCTGTGTCGTGGTTTTCTCGCTATGATCTCGGTTTGGTTTCGCCGTGATATTTACACGTGATTTTTGGCATTATGAGTGTTTTTCCATCATCTCGCTTTGGTCTCGCTATAGTCTCGCCAAAACTTTTTTTTTCAAAATTTATGTTTTCAAAAAGGTAACAATAAGCTAAAAACGTGGTTAAAAAATTCCAAAGGTGGTTTTATGTTTCATGTACACGGCTACCTGTATCGTGGATGTCTCGCAATAATCTCGCTATAGTCACGCCGTGACATTACACGTGGTTTTTGTCATTGTTCACGTCTTATCATCACCTCGCTGTGGTCTCGATTTTATGTTACCAAAGTCCGACTATTATAGCAATTAGAGCTTCATTTTAGCTACATTTTTAAGCTGCTGACAACGTTGTCTGACTGGCAAAAAAGAAAATTGTTAACAATGACAATTGACACCTTACTGCCTACTGAGCATACATACCCCAAGTAGGTCAACGGAGTTGCATGAGTGGCACAGACGCCCCCAGATGAGAACCCGTTGTCCAGCCAACGCACAATCGTTTAAGAAAACTGTTGGCTAACCTTAAGAGATCTCTTTAAGCTAATTTTTCAAAAAACAGCATTATGAGATGAAATTATAACCATAAGCGAGAAAACCTCGTGTACGTGTACCTTAATGCATACGGCGAGAAGATATGAACACTATGGCTACAAATGAAAAAACAACTTGTTAGCGGCCATGGCGAGGCGTATGCCAATTGGACAACAATACATAAAACTACGTGCAAACGCAATCGGCAAGATAACGCCAAGAAATCGTCACTATCACTATCGTGCAGTCGTCATTGTGGTTATTGTGCCCGTCATCGTCGGTGACATTGTATTTCGACTTGCGCGATTTTAAGGTGCGAGATTTTGACCACAACCCTCATAAACGCGTGTCTGTTCAAAGTCCAAAAAGAGTCAATTACGATCAGTACTTCCACTAAACTTTTATTGAAGAGTATTAAACAATGAATTACCAAACAATTCCTTGAAAATCCAAAGCAGAGCTTTTCAATCAACAAAACAAAATAAAAATATCCAAATGAGTTTTATTTTTTCTCTCAGTGATAAGTGGTCAGTGGTTAACCGAAACCTAAGAAAATCAAAATAAAAGTTTCTCACTGAGAGAAACCGAAAAAAGTTCTTTTTAAGTTAAATGGTTAAGTGACCATTTTTAAAAATTTCGACAGGCAAGCGAAATTTCAAAGACTTTTCAAAAGGTTGGGTTTTATTTTCGACCTCTGTTTAAAAGTATTGTTCCTCTATAATTGTAAAAAAAGACGCATGTTTTAATTTTATAAATATAATTTAAGCAAATGAAGATAAGGGACAGAGAATGCTCCAATTGTCTGTGTACCTAACCTACATCACATTTTTGCTTTAAAAATATCAAAAGGGACTCAAACATACATACATTCATTGTTATACTCATTGAAACCATGGATTATAATTACCTACATAAAAAAGGTATGAAATTCTAAGAAAGTTCTTTGATTTTGATGTTTAGATTAACAAAATGTTTTAAATTGAAAGCGCTTAATAAAAACTAATTAGATTCTGCTAAAAAGGCTGAATGATTAGAGGTTCTCTGAAAAAAAGAATTATTAAATGTAAATTTAAAGCAAAGCATATTTTATGAGTTCATCTATGGAACTTTGAGGAAATTCCTTTATTATAGTGCTTTGATTTCAAAAAGGTTCCTACATTATGGTGATATTGTGCGAAATATTTCGCTCTTATGGTGGTTATTTTTTTAATTAAGTTCGAAAATCATGTTAGCTGCCCTGCCTGAAACCATTTGTGAAAACCTTTTTTTTCTAGTTTGTTTCCTTTAATCTTTCTTAGATCTAATTATTTCAAAGAGAATTTGTTTTTAGATTTTAGAACCTAATTTTTTGGGTTATTCCCAACATATGAACGTTCCCAACCGATTTAGTTTAAATTTAGAAAAAACACATATTGCATGTTTGAAAAAAAAAAATATTTTAGAGTTCATACACATAAGACATAACAATCCCATTTTCATTCTCAAAGCATTTAGTAAATATTTAACAGTTATTATGCTTTGTGTACTGGAAATCAAGTTTCAGTAATTTTTAATAATAAAAGTACTCGCGAACGTTTTGTTCTGTTTCTTTTTAAACTCAAAACAAAGTCAAATCAGATTACTCAGTGATTCATTAAATGAACAAATACAATAATTTATGAGAATAGTTCATTAGTATGTTTGACATTGAAGCCTTATATTCATTTGCACAGCTGATAATTATTTTTTTTATATTTTTAACTGATACGAATAGGTACTCGTATGTATATGAATAATTGAGGCCGTGAATGCAAAAGTGTTGCAACCCATTTTTTGGCATTTTTATCTCGTATTTTTACACATGTTCTAGAATATTACAATTTTTTTTTTAAATATATGTATCTACAGGGTGTTTGCATAAAGTATAGGACAAAAGGCTAGAACGTGAAGCTGAGACAAGAAAAGAAAGCCGAGAGATGGGTCAATTTCTCCTCAATTAGGTTTTTTTAAAAATTTTTTTAATAATTGACTTAAAATAGAAAATATGGTTGTCCTAAAGTGGGTGCGACAGTTTCACCAATAATTTTGGAGGATAAATTGACCTTGATCCCACTTTAGGGCAACCATTTTCTTATAAATACAGAAAGGTCACGAAGAAAAGAAAACAATTTTTAAAAAACAACGGTAAACCTACAATGCTATAGCTTTTTTAAAGTCAAAAATGCATTTTCTTATTTTATTTTTAAATTACAAATATTTTTTTTAGGAATAAAAAAAAAAGCAAGTTTCAAACTTAAAATAAAAACAAAAAATGAAAATTACATTATTAAAAAATTTACAATTTTTGTTTAAAATTTCGAATATTTTTTGTAATTCTTAAAACAAATAAGGCCGTATGGTTAATTGTCTTGTAGTTTTTGAGAAAATTTAAAATAAAAAAAAAATAGTTTCCCTGCAATTTGTTGTTTAAATTCCTACCCAAACGAGCTGGGTGTAGCCGATCCCAGCGCCACTTTATAAGTAGTAAAATACTTCTCCTGATTTTTGTAGTATTTTCAAAAGCTACAAGACATTTCTGTCAAAGCCTCGTAAGTCCTTAAATGACAATTTAATCTAAAGGGTGTTTTTTTAGACGTGTGGCAATACTTTTTTCGGAGTTGGTTGTTTTGCCAGCTGTCACTTGATTTATGCTCTGTTTGGTTTGTCATTTCATAATGAATAGACTTACTCCTGAACAACGTTTGCAAATTGTGCAAATTTATTACCAAAATAATGTTTCGGTTCGCGCATCGCGCGCTGCCTCCAATATTCGGTCGACATAATCGCAAAGCAGAGTCGGTAATTAGAGCAAACGTGGATCGGTTTCGCACCCCGTTTACAAGTAGATAATGCGTATCCTCAGACACGCCGTACAATGCGTACCGAACACGCTATTGCTGCTGTAGAACAGAGTATCGAAGAAGACCCGAATGAGTCCATCCGCATCATTCGCGTCGAAATTGGTGTCGAATTTATTCGATCCAGCCGCGGCGGCCACTTGCCCGAAATCATTTTTAAAACATAATGGCAAATCTTTATAATAAAAGTAAATTCTTGGCCAAAACATTAAATTATATGCGTTTTATTTCTTCTTGAAAACCACACGTCTAAAAAAAAACACCCTTTATTTCATATCAAAATTAATGACTGAATTCAAATATCATTGACTTAAAACCTTTTATGATATAAGAAGACCATTTTTTACTTTTGAAATCGTCTCTCTCCATAAGGAAATTTTCAAATTGGACTTACAAGGTTTTGACTAAAGGAAAAACAAAAAATAAGCATTTAGTTGAAACTGGACTTTTGGCACCTCATTTATGGGAAATTTGCGAAAATTGTATTATCACCTGAAAGGCATCTAGAACTTTAGCTATAGATTCTTTTTTACGATTTTTTAAAGTTTTTTTTTGTTAAGGTCACGAACGAGTTTTGGCACAAGCTTAGCTTACAGTTCCCATGCGAAAAAAAAATCAAAATTTTCAAAACAATTTTTCACCTATTCTGTGCACTATATTCTATAATATTCAAGGCAAAAAATATTTGCCTTGGCCTAAGTCACCCATTGAGTCATTAATTTACTCTTAAATAATCAAATATAGGCCTAAAAATGGAAAACAATTATTTTTGATGCAAAAACAATTTGCATGCAAATAATGACTTGAGGTGCATATATTCTTTTTTTGGAGTGTAAACCGACCATCAAAAAAAAATATTTTATCCATCGAACTTTTTTTCGCATGCAAAACAATTGCCGGTCATTGTTTTGCATTACATTCCATGACAGCAATTGTTTTTTGTTGCATTAAACTGTAAACCATTCATGCAAAACAATAATTTTATATTTCACCTCAATAATTTTTGACATGCGAAAATATTTGCATATATTTTTTTTCACACGGGAACTGCAAACTAGGCTTTACCTGACATTTTTCTTCAACTTGGTAGATACCTAAATAGCGTCTAAAACTAACAGAAAGTGCCTGCTATAGCCTAATTTATAGTTCCTGTGCGAAAAATAAAATATGCCTATGCAAATATTTTAGCATGTAAAATATTATACAGCTGAAATACAAAATTATGTTTGTGCATGATATTGGCTTGCAGTTTCATGCTAGAATAAACATTGTTGTTATGTTATGAATGTAATGCAAAACAATGGATCCGCAATTTTTTTGCATGCAAAAAAAATGTGGTGAGTGTGACTTCAAAAAAAAAAAAAGTATATTCACCTCAATGCTCAAGGCATTATTTGCATGCAAATTGTTTTTGCATCAAAAAATCATTATTTTCCAGTTTTAGGCCTGCATTAATTATTTATTAAAGCCTAGTTTACATTTCCCGGGCGTAAAAAATGTCAAAAATAAGTGAGGCGAATACAAAATGATCTGTCTGCATGATTTGTTTACCCATGCAAAAAAAATCCAAAGAGTCATGGAATGTCATGCAAAACAATGGACCGGCAATTGTTTTCCACTTGAGAAAAATTGTGGTGAATAAAATATTTTTTTTTTTGATGGTCGGTTTACACTTAAAAAAATATATATATTCACCTAAATGCTTAAGGCATTATTTGCATGCAAATGGTTTTTGCATCCAAAAACCATTATTTTCCATTTTTAGGCCTACAGTTAATTAATTTGGGGTAAATTAATGACTCAATGGGTGGCTTAGGCCAAGGTAAACGTTTTTCACCTTGAATATTATTCAATTTGGTGCACAGAATAGGTGGAGAATCGTTTTGGAATTTTTGACTTTTTGGACAATTTTGTTTTGTGAACTAACATTAGTACCTACTGCCTACTTCTAAACACAAAACAATTTTACACCTGGCAACTTCTAAGAGTTTCTCCCATAGATTTTGATTTTTTTTTTGTTTTTTGAGTTTTCTCATTATCGACTAAAGGAATTTGAATTAAATTTTGTATTCAAAAACATATCAAAATGTTCAAAAACATAGTTTTTGGGTTGATAATTTTTGTTAAAATTACCAAAATTTTTCATCAAAAATGTCATTAATCAAGAATTCAAATGGCAGTCTTTTTTTTTGTTTGCTTGGACAGTAAGGTGCAGTGCAATAAACCCCACCATTCAATTATACTTTTGTGGAAAAAAAACACCCTGAATTTACTATCAATTTGAAACACGTACATACGAGTACATAACTATATTGAAAAACGTACGTTTTTCATTGTTTTCAGTTTATAAAAGTTTAAACAAAAATAACAAAATCGGATCATGTCTTTAGGGTTTTCGAATAATGCATTTTTTTTTGTATAATTTGATTGCACTCCTCATATTTACAGCTATGTATGCTTTTATCATAAATTCAAAACTTTTAATTATTAATACAAACAAAATATGTATAACAAATGCATTCAACGATGATGACGACGACGAGGGTTTGCATTCCTGATTCTAAACTGATATCATGCAACCGCAAAAATTTATAGTGCTCATACTCATACCAAAAGGGTTGATTTTCATCCGTTGGTAGCTGGTAGCTATATATAGAAGGAAGACATCAATATTTTATGGGGTTTTATGTGTTTCCAATGTTTTTTAATGTCGCATATTTTTTATGATCGAATTTGGTTCATTCTTTTTGCTTATTTTGAAATTATATTTATTTTACCACAGGGGTATTCTTTAAAAAAAAAATCAAAACAAAACATAACAAAGGAGAACTGGAGGTGGTGGCGACCATTCCATATGACCTAGTTCATACAAAATTCAAACTCTACACTTTATTGGAGTTCATAGATGTTTGCTTTTAATTTAACATTTTAAAAACTAAAACTATTTTCAAAACTTTCTTCGTCGCTTTAAATATTAAATTATTAAAAAATAAAACAATGGTTGAAAATAAGCAACGCCTGCTAGCGGGTGAAGGATGTATCCAAAACATAAAAAAATATTGTAAGATTAAGGATTTAAGGTTTAGAACACGTCTTCTTGAATTAATACAAAAACATTTGAGTTTATCATTAAATTCCAGTTTCACTTAAATTCTCCAAAAAATGTCGGCTTTTCAGTGTTCAATCTTTTATTCAAACTCATATTTAATAAACAGAACACACATTTAATCATATTTAATTTTCTGATTTCTTTTAAATCCATTTTATGTATCTTTTCTTCTACATATATTTGAAATCACAGCGTAGATAATAGGATTAGATTCCTTAAATAAATATTCCAGTTAAGAATCACATTTGAAAGAGAAAAATAAAATTGAAAAGGTATTTGAATAAGCAGATTAGTGTAAAGGAATGAGTTTAAGGTGAGCTATTTTTAAAAAAGGATTTTTATCCCTTTTCGTAAAAAAATACCTAAAAATATATTTTACCTTTTTTTTTGTGTTGGAATTGATGGTTCATAATGATACATCCTAGAAACCTGAAAATAAAAGAATCCACCCACGAGCCTAAAATTTGTAAATTTATCCCTAGCAACGACATAAGCATATCTTAGGTAAAAACTCGTATAGAAAGAATGTAAGAAGCAAATATAATTTGTAAGCTCTTTAGAAATTGTTATTTATATAATTTTGAATGCTTATTGAGTAGATGGCCTCTTGAAATATATTTTAAATTCCACTCAACTGTAATTTCACCTCTATTTATGTATTAAGCTCTTTTGTAAATGAAAATAAAAAACAACATAGCTTGTGTGGGACACAGAGATTTCCATTGAGAAGAGACATTAATATTCCAGAAATAGCATCATCAGGTCTGTGACTAAAATTAAATTGAAATAATATGAGAATTTGTCGCATTCATTTTAGAATTCTAAAATGCAATTGCAAAATTTCAAAAGTGTCAAATTGCCACTTTGTGCTGAAGCACTCTCCTTTTTTTTGTTTTTAAATATAATTAGGTACCTAGTTCATATAAAAAAGAAACAAAAATTCCTTTACCAACAGGACTAACCTGCACGAAAAAAACATTAAAAAAAAACTCATCTCAATGTTTAAGCTTAAAGATGAAGAAAAAATATTTACGTGACATCAATAATTGTTTTGCACCTTAATTATATAATTATACTCGTATGAACCTAAATTTAAATTAAAAATAAATAAATAATTGCTTTTCGGTGTCCAACCAGTTACAAAAATAAACTTACTGAATTATATTCATATTTAAGATGAAAGAGAGAGAGTGTAAGAAGAAATGACACACACACACACAAGTTCAATGACTTTTTTAAGATCTTACTCTTACTACACAGCAAGGGAGGGAAAATAACTTTCGGACTCAAAAATAAACTTTTTTTTGTTTTGTTTTGTTTTGATCATTATGCGTGTTCTTATACATAAATGTGAAGATGGTTTATGGAAATGTAGCTTGTTTGCCCTTGGGCTTTAGCATTTACAACAATAAAAATTCTAATTTTTACATTATGCTAATTTTGTTGCGATGTTAATATTTTTATTGTGAGGTAGAAAGAATTCAAGAGAGTTACCATTAATTTAGAAATGGGTTGGTAGGTTGGTATACTCGTGCATATACTTTTTTCATTTCACGAAATACATACATTTGAAAAGCACTGAAGTTCATCCTGTAGCCTGTATAGGTACACAGAATATGGTCCTTCAAACTTGTTTTTGTATAATTATATGTAGAATTAATACATACACTGCCGATCAAAAGAGGATTGACCGATAGTAAATAAAATTTAATTTTCGACTGTGTGTATTTGGAAAATTTGTGAAAAATAACAAAACTATCAAACAGGACTTTCTTATCTAATTTAGCATCTGATAAAAAAGGTTTTAAAATATCGGTCAATTTTTGGACACAAGAAGACAAGAGTGTTCCTTAACATACTTTCGGGTGCTGAACCGTTTTCCGTCATCAGCTCGAGCCTTCAAAATATTCCCGTTAGATTATGCATTTTTCCAACAACATTTACAATGGTTCCTGAAAGTAGGTATACTAATTTCCCTCTTCAAATTCTTTTTAAAATCTTTCTAAATACTCTTTTACTCTCCGGAAATTATTTGCTCTTAGTCATGTGCTAAATATTATTTTACCTCATTAAGCATTTTTGATGTGTAAACATCTTAGCACTCGGTATTAAAAAAAAAATATCTTAGCTCTCAGTACCTATTACATAAATAAAAAATATATTGGGTGGCGCAACACCTCGTGGAGACCCAGGGCCTAGTGATTTACAACTCACACCCATTCCTGTGTGTGTGTTGTTGGCAGGCTCTCAGTATGAGGAAAATTGAAAGTCGTATTGGGCGGATATGGTCTTACAAGTTCCTTTCCGCACCAATTTGTTCTTGGTTTGTTGTAGGTAAGGTAGAAATCTTTTATCTCGAATATATAAAGAAGTTTACGTTTGATAACAAGGTTTCGGTATTTGCTTAGTGGGGTAAATTGTTCTTCTCATCCGGAAGTTAAAGCCTAGTTTAAAGTTCCCGTGCGAAAAAAAATATGTGCAAATATTTTCGCATGCCTTTAATTATTGAGGTGAAATACCATTTTTTTTTCACATGATTGGTTTACTTACAGTTTCATGCCAAAATATAAACCATTGCTGTCATGCAAAACAATGGACCGGCAGTTTTTTTGCATGTGAACAAAAGTGTGGTGAATAAAATATATATCTTTGGATGGTGTCGGCTTACACTTAAATAAAAAAAGAAAAACATAAATTCACATCAAGGCACTATTTGCATGCAAATGGTTTTTGCATCCAAAATTTTGTTTTTCATTTTTTTTTACACTTCAGATTCTTTGTTGTAGTGAGCTTAGAGCAAGCTGCAAACCTAGAATCAGAGGCTCATCATAAGTGCATGTGTTAGTGGTTATTAAAATAATGCGAGCTAACACATGCATTAGAATAAATTAAAAGGTACATTTACAAAGTTAAACAAATAAACATAATTAAGTAAGCAATAGATAAAACAATTAAAACATTTAAATTAAATATGTATATGTATTATCAAAAATTAAAAAAACAATCACGAAAGTGGAGCCTAAAGGTTAATAGTCAAAGGGGGCTTAGGTCAAGGCAAACATTTTTCGCTTTGAGTATTATTGAATGTGGTGCACAGAACAGGTGGAAATTTGTTTTGAAAATTTTGATTTTTTTTTTCGCACGGGAACTGTAAACTATGCTCAAAGCCACCTATTCTGTGCACCAAATTTGCCATGGCCTAAGCCACCTATTGAGTCATTAATTTACTCCAAATTAATAAACTTTTGGCCTAAAATAAATTGAAAATAATTATTTTTGGATGCAAAAACCATTTGTATGCAAATAATGCCTTGAGCTGAATATTTTTTTTTTTTTAAGTGTAAAAAAAATGTATTAACCACACTTTTTTGCGTGCAAAACAATTGCCGGTCCATTCTTTTGCATGAAACAGTAAACTAATCATTATTATTTTTTTTTGACATGCGAGAATATTTGCATAGATTTTACACGCACGGGAACTGTTAGCTAGGCTTAAATCGCAAAAACTGATTCCAAAAACATCTTCATAGTTTTTTTTATAAACTATATTGTGGGACTGCCAGCTATAGGTAAATTGATCATATTTTGTTTTTGTTCTGTGTTCACGTTTGTGTTGTGCGTTTGAGCGCTTGTGTTACAGATTCCAAATTTAAGCCGTTCGTGGATATGGCCGAATCTCTGAGGCGAAGACGGATTTTTACCGATCTTCAGAGTGAGTCCCAGTACCTACTCACAATCCCAGATAAAGATTTAAAACTTACTAATGATTTCTTGGCTTGTGAACAAAATATTGTAAGGATTTAAACTGAATTTTGTAGAATACTTTCAGGGGCCTGGACTAGAAAACTTGAAGTTGTTCAAGTTGTGTGAGAAGTTATTTCTACCACGTAAATCAAGTTTTACCATACAAAAACTTGATTTACTTGTTAACTTCTTGTACAAGACTTGTTGCTTTTTGGTTGAGGCCCGAGGAGTCATTTACTTGGAAAAATAGTCTCATGTTGTTTCATAATTTCAAAAATACCGACACAACTTTTTTCATTTAAAACGGGATTATATAGAAGACTAACGGCGGAAGACGGATGTTGAATTTGAGTCCCCAAAAGAATGCTAAGAAAGTCTTCTTCTAAGGTAAAAATTTAAACCGGTATTTGTAAACCTGATGTGTTATCAATGAAATATTAATTTTGATATGTTGGCGTTTAATTGCGAAATACGTTAATGTGCACATTAACTAGTTAATCTGCGAATTAACTGGTTCGACCCGTTAAAGTTAAATTAACGTACCTATACGGCTCCGTTAAAGTGAGGAATTGAGATATCGTTGGACTTTCGCCTATTTTTTTTTTGTTAAAGAACATTGTTTTTCGTGTGTGAGAATATATCTAGCAAGACAACGAGGTGCTTTCGTCTGTTCCAAATTAATAAATCACCCCCTTGGCGAAAAGTATAACAACAAAATCGAAAACGGCAAAGGGCTCGACAATAAAACTTAATTCTCAAGTAACTACTGCTAATTACTGCTAGCTTGATTTAAGGTTTAAGCTCAGTAAGCAGATCATGCTAAAATTTCGCTTACGTTCAAAATTATCTCCAAAATAAAGTCAACCATTTTATCCGAAATCGATTCCCAGCCGTGCCACCTAAAAACAGACATGTTTTATCCAAGGTACTATCTCTTACGAGGAACTGACAAATCCTCCAAGAGTATACTTGTCATGAAAAAGTGCTTCGCATTTAGCCGTTCGGACTCGGCAAAAAACTGTAGGTCCCCTCCATTCCTGCCAACAACACGCAAACAGGAATGGTTGAGAGTTGTAAGTCACTAGGCCCTGGTTCCCCACGAGCTGTTGCACCACCCAATTTATTTATTTTTTTATTTTATCTGAAAGGTACGCAGCTCCAGTCAAAAAATAAAATTTTCATTTCTAACTGTATGGCAGCTTTTATCAAAATTCAAAATTTAGTGCATGAAATAATAATTGTTTGGCACATTAATTCTCGAGCTAAATTGTGTCAGATTTTCTTTTATTCTTGACATTTATGTGAAATTTAATTTGTGAGAATTTTAATCGAAAACAATAAATATTCGAGGACAAGCGATTTATCAATGTTCTATTTTATTTGATTAGATTCGCTTGAAATATTGAAGAAAAAAAATTCTTTGAACTGGTTGAGTAAATTGTCTTTTCAGAGAGCAGCTGTTTTCTGTGATATACACTCCATGAAAATCTTATATCAAAACTTAGCATATTAATTAACTGGTGTTTTCGGAGAGATGTGTGGGAGCTACAAAATTTCCGGAAAATGGTTAAAAAAATTAGGTTTGGTCTAATATTTGTAAGCTATCAAATGCTTAAAACCATACATAATGTCATACGAGTTGTTTTTTTTCTAAAAAAAAATTAAAAATAATAATGTTGAAATAATTTTAGTTTTCGAAATGTTTTGACTCAAATTTATTTGATTAATTATTAGAACGTCTAGCTCGAATTAAATGAGCTATTTTTGAAGATCTGAAGCAAAACATAAATAATCACATTTTACATACATTACTCTAAACTGCTAATAGCCTATTGAATAGACCGGAAAATGAGGGGTATAAAGGAACAATTACGTGCAAGGGTTTTTATTATTGAATATGTTTGTTTGGCCCATAAGCATACTTAAAACCGAAAATGTTACTAAATTCACCCATGCGTTTCTGAGAGAATGGTCACACTGGCCACTTTTCAGTATTTTTGGTATAACTCGAAAACTAAGCCGAATTTAACAATTTTACATATAATACTTTTTGTTCGAAATTAAATGTTCTATTGGAATGGATAGTTCAAAAAATTTTACGAAAAAATTTAAGCAGGAAAAGTTAACAAAAACCAACCTAAAAAAATAAAAAAATCAAGGATATCTTAATTTTTTAATAAATTGTGCATAACTTTTTTTGAAGCAAAGATAGGGTCAATAAATGCACAGACAAAATAAACTAGAGACTTAAGAACTAAATATGGCATGTTCAAAAATTAATATTTATTCAAAATTGACAGAGATATTCCCGTTCAAAACTTATCATTTCTTTTAATTTTTCGCAGTTTTGGCCCGAAAGTCTCTTTTTCGGTACAATATGGCAAATTTCACTTTCGTAAAAAATGTTCGAAATAAAAATTTCGATATAATATGACATTAGAACTATAGAGAATTTATAAAAAGGATGTAAGTTCGCAATTTCGTTTTTCGGCTGTTTTTAAATGCTTTCAGACCTACAGACCGAACGGCTGGTCCGATTAACATAAGATTTGGTACTAGTTGCTAGGAACGTTAAATTTGTCATAAAGTACCAAAAAATAGGCTTTCGGGCAAAAACTGTGAAAAATGATAAGAAATGGTAAAGTTTGAATGGATATATCTCTGTCAATTTCCAAATAATATGGCTTTTTTAACATGGCATATTAAAGCCCTAAGACTCCAGTTTACTTTGTTCATGCATGTCTTGAGCGTATCTTTGCTCCGAAAAAAGTTATGCGCAGTTTAGAAAAAAATTTAAAAATGTTTGATTTTTCGATTTTTTTTATGTTGGTTTTCGTTTACTTTTGCTGCTTAAATTTTTTAAGAAATTTTTCAAACTATCCATTTCGATAGAAAATTTAATTTTGAACAAAAAGTATTAAATGTAAAATTATCAAACTCGGCTTAGTTTTCGAGTTATACCAAAAATACTGAAAAGTGGCCAGTGTGACCATTCTCTCAGAAACGCATGGGTGAATTTAGTAGCATTTTCGGTTTTAAGCATGCTTATGGGCCAAACAACCATATTCAATAATAAAAACCCTTGCACGTAATTGTTCCCTTTTAAAAGGTCTATTCAATAGGCTATAACTCAAAATCGATTTTTTCTAAAAAAAAAATCTTTTTGATTGGAAATGGATTTTAACTAATTTGACTTTGCGTGTTGAATGGTACGTGTGAAAGGGATATTTGTGGTGAGTTTAAAAATGTTAGCGGACAAGGATAAAAAAAAGGACTAAATTTACGGATTATATTTTGACATTGACATACAAGTTTATAAATACTTTGTATGGTCTTTTGGGGGACGTTTCGACCCGTTTTCTAGATATAGGTACATACATCTATTTTTGGAAAAAAATAATTTTGTTTTCATAAGTTCATAGTTTTTTTTTTTTGCTTTTTTGTAGGCTATGTAAAAAAAAGAGGTAATTTTGTCCATCAAAAGTTGTAATGCTATTTTAAAGTACTAATCCTCTTCTTGAAAAATTCAATTTCAATCTTTCAAACTAAAAACACGCAAACTAAAATTTCGCAAACTAAATTGCATTGCGAGAAATAAACCTTTTAAATCAAAATATCGCAAATTCAGAGCTCGTGCGAAATTTCGATTTGCCAGATTTTGTTAAGCGAGATTTTAAATTTTGGTTAATATTTGCAAGATTTGTTGGTGCTAGATATATGTAAATGCAAGAATATTAAAAGTGAGATTTCGTAATTTTGAGATTATGAAAAACAGGATTATTAATAAATTTGCGAAATTTCGTTTTTTGCTATTTAAAAGAAAAATGCAAGATTTAATTATTTGAAATTTTGGTATGCTCGCCTTTATCTCGAGGCCAAACCAATATCCTTATGTTCAATAACACTCTCAAGAATGCGTTTAGCACTCTTTTCGATTTAAAAAAGTTTAAAACTATAATGTGTCCTCATATTGAAATTTCTTGTGATAACCATATCTTAGTAATAATTGTATTCATAAGTCATATAAAACCTTAACGTCTTAGTTTGAAAACCGCCAATTTCTTTTAAAACTATTTTCATCCCTGCTTTTCGAAATATCACAACTTTCGATGTGGTAAGGTTAATCTGAAGCCTCCATCTAGCACAATAGTCTGCAAGCTTGTTGATCATCTATTAAAGTCCATGTGGTGTTTTTCTGCTAGTACGACGATATTTTCCGCAAACATTTGATTGCTTAGGTCTAGTACGCTGCTGATGCGAACGAAAAATCCCATACAAAAATAACACAAGGACATCATAAACGAAAAATTTAGTTTTTTGTACTTTTCATTCTGCAGTTCGCTGTTTGACGAGTGAAATTGATAATACTGTAGCAGATTTTTTGGAGAAGTCTACACTCTTTTTCTTGACACAATTAATTACCCACACAATTTATTCTGTGGGAAAAAATGACATTTGTGTTTTTCGTGATTACTTTTTTTGTTTCTTTAATTTCAAAATGGCTGCCTGTGATTTTTTGTGCATTTGCATTTGTTTTAATTTTTTTAATTTTCGCACCTAGTCAATGAATATTTTTGTCCGCTTTGTTTTTGTGAGCATTTCATCGTCTTGTTGTGGAGACCAACTAAAAATTTCGTTTTGCATCAGCAGCGTACTAAGCTTTCTTCTACCCATATCGATTACTTTCACTCCATCAATACTCAAAACATTGTGGATGTCAACGCTATAAAGCAGTGTTTTTCAAACTGTGGGTCGCGACCCCCTAGGGGGTCGCCGAGAATAACTAGGGGGGTCGCAGTCGCAAGCCATTAGGTACAAGGTACTAAAAAAGATTTTCTTTTATTAAATGTTCAAAACTTGGTTGTATCTTTGAGATGTTCACATTTTCCTATTGAAGGAAGATAACGTGATTTCACATATACATAGGTATGAACTGGTGAATGGCACTAACAATGTAAAAACCTCTTTTGCTAGCTCTAGATATTTTCCTCTTCTCTTAACTTTATCCAGAAATTATCAATGGTTTTTACATTGAATTCAGAGAATACCATCTGCAGCTAAATCTATAAGATTTTCTATCATCTTTACCGATGGAAAATCAGCCAGATGGAATGATATATTCAAAAAAAGATTGAGTATCTATCTCTGTCCATTTCCACCTTCAGAATGGAGTTCTGGAAAGTCATTTAATAGTTTTCTTCTCCTAATTATGAAATGAGAGAAATGTGAGCGCTTACTGTCATGGCATGGATTCATCTGATGAAATTTCATCGAGAATTTTCTGAACCCAGGGAAAAAAATCATATATTTTTTTGTAAATACTCTGAACGCAAACGAAGTTTTGCAAGGAGTCTGATTTTGTCTTTTGCAGTAAAAATGTTTTCTTATCTCCCTTGGAGTTGTATCAAGATGTTTAAGTGGGCAAATAGATCAGCGGGAAATGATAATTTTGAAAGCTGAGAGGGGACAGAAAATGATTTGATTATCCCGATTTTGAATCTTGTACAAACATCAATTATTCAGCTTTTAATTCCAGAACTTGTGCCAATTAGACCGAGAGCCCACAGCAGATTGTGGGTGCGAGTGATAGCAAAAAATGAAGTATGAATGCAATTTCGAGGATAATCATGTTAGCCGAAGTTGGTTTTCACCCTTCCCTAGATAAGCTCCTCGGATCACATATCACGGAATCCGAGACCATTTGAGTGTTTAGTTCGCCCTTCCAGACCTTTTAAAAAATTCAAAATTCTAAGTCTGGCAGGTAGAACTATATACTCAAATGATCTCATATTTCGTGATATGGGATCCGAGGAGTTTATCTAGGGAGGGGTGAAATTCAATTTCGGCTAACACGATTACCCTCGAAGTTGCATTCATATTTTCTTATTTCAATTCACTGTTTTATCACTAAGGCCCCTGTTGTGGACAGCAAGACTTCGAATTTTTGAATAGCCTTTAATGAAGCTTTCGATGCCAATACTTCTTTTTTTGTTATCAATCACACCCAAAATCTGCTGTGGGCTCTAAATCTAAAAATACCTTACATTTTGACAACCATCTGAGCTCTGTTTGGCAAAGATTTTGATGGGCTTGATTCATGTCGCTTTTCAAATAACTGACAAAGTATTATTATGAATGTGAGGGTCGCCAGAATGTTTTTACTAACAAAGGGGTCGCGTACTCAAAAAGTTTGAAAAACACTGCTATAAAGCAAGGGAATTAGGTTTCAATCTTACCTTAGGCAGATTTTTACTTTAAGTATTGAAGTAATTCAAGCCTATTGAAAATAGCGGACACAATTTTCTGATTTTATTTCCCATCATCTCCCCGCTTTTAAAACGATTACCTACATAAATGTTAAAATTGAACCTCATGGCGATGTTTATTTATGAGAACCAATTGGAAAAATATTACTTGCTCTGGCATTTAAAACTTATCAGGTTTCCAGAAAAAAAAAAAGGAATAAATGAATATAAACGAAAGTTATTTATTATTTTATTCGGCGTATATTGCATGCATAAATCTACATAAACTTCCTGCAGAATACTTCAATAAAAACAATAAATATTTTGGTCTTTTTTTTTCAATACAAACAAAAAGTGCGGAAGGTTATAAATAAAGTAATATAAATTGTTGTTTCGCAATTTTTCTCAATTCAAAACATAAAATTTCAATTCACAGGGCAACAAAAAATTTAAACCGATTTTAAAAGTTTCGCTTGACATTTTCAAATGCAACAAATCCGTGTGTTTATACTTTTGCACGTACTAACAACTGACTAAAATGGGAATCACCATCTGGTTCTATATGTATAATTATATATAGGTACATATTGTGAATAATTTGCATTCACGCAATCAATCAAATCACTTGTTGATGTGACAATTACTGTTGTGTTCAATACAATGTGCGCTCGGCGCCGTCTGATTGCTGCAGCTTTTATCGATTCAGGAATTATAATGTTCAATGTTGAGAGTTTAAAAATGAAAATTCAGTCAATCAGTGGCGTACAAATGTGAAAACCGTTCCAAGATTCAGGGAACATATTGGAAATAAGTTTCAGAGTCTCATTTCATCTGCCTCTTTTTCTTTCAACACTCAAGCACTAGTTCGTTCTTTTGTACAGAAATATATTCAACATTGTAATGACATCATGACTCAAGAAAAATAAATTTAGCATCTTTAACTTGGATTGTTTTGCACGATTTCATTTTTTTTTGTTATGCGCAAGTAGTAGTCGTGCCAAACAACAATTATTATCAAGTTTTATTATATGACAACTACCTATAAACATTTTTGCTGTGGAAAAAGCCGTGACTGTTTTTTTTATATGCTCCTTAAATTTACCCTAAAATTTAATATGAACTAAACACAAAAAATTACAATTTTCCAAATAAAAATATGTATTTTGAGTTAAGAATGTCCAAAACTAAAGCTAAGTTAACAGTTACCATACGAAAAATAATATATACACACATATTTTCGCGTGGCAAAAATCATTAAGTTGAATACAAAATTATTTATTTACACGATTGGTTTATAGTTTTGGATGGTTTACACTTCAAAAAAAAAAAAAAAAACACCTCCAGGCAAAATTTGCATGCAAATGATGTTTGCATCCAAAAATATTTTTTTTGCATTTTTAGGTCTATAGTTTATTAATAAAGGGCAAACGAATGACTCAATAGGTGGCTTAGGCGAAGGCTAACATTTTCACCCTGAATGTTGTACAATATGGTGCACAGACCAAGTGGAAAATTGTTTTGAAAATTTTGTTTTTTTGCTGTCGCATGTGAACTGTAAACCTGCTTCCTGCTTAAAGGAAGAGATTTCAATTAGGTGCTTAGAGCCCAATAACTGTTGACATGCGCTGAAACACCTATAACAGTTATTGGGCTATAACACTACCGTGCACTTGGGACGCAGCTTGTGCAGGCAAAGAGTTAAAGTGCAGTGCAACAGTTATTATGGGCAATTACACTTTCCCCGCAAGAGGTACAGACTTATGCCCGAAAAAATAGCACTCATTGAGACCTTTCTATTGATACAAGTCAGAAGGTGTTGCAACACTTTGGATGCAATTTGTGCAAGGAAAGAGTTATTGTGCAGTGCAACAATTATTATGGTCTTTAACACTTTCTCTGCACGAAATTCAGACTTTGCCCATATAAAAAAACTCAGTGAAACCTTTCCAATGATAGATCATTAAAGGGCCATTCACATGAGAGCGACCAACGAACGACGAATGAACGAACAAAACTATATTTAACGCATTTATAAACAAAAATTCATCGAAAAAACTAAACAAAACGCTGCATCACTGAATTTCGCCGCCAATTAGTGTTTACCTGCTTCTTACAACAAATTTCAACCAATGATGCTTCAAAAGTTCAAATAAACTATAGGCTTTGCCATTGTTACGTGTGTGACACTTACAGCCAATTTCTTCACCAAGTCCAAAAGTAAGTAGTGATACTGAAGTAAGTACACACCTACATGTACTCAAATCTGTATCTTTCATTTATTCATACCTGTGTGTGTAGGGAAATGAGAGGTGCCTATAAAATAGCATCAATTTCAAATGTGTTACGGGTGTGACCATGGAAAACTGGTGATGTTCTTGTGGCGTAATATATTGTATGACTCTATTATATCTCATTCTTTTTCGAACATTAAGCTAAGTTTGAAATTGTTACGATTGTGACTAAGCTAAGTTTGAAATTGTTACGATTGTGACAAGTTAATGTTACTGATGTGACAACGTTTAATTTTTACATATATAAATAAAATACGAAATACGAATGAACAATTCTTGTCATAATAAGTGTCACAATTTTTCACACGAAGGACAAATTACGTTTACTGGGAAATGAAGTTTTTCTCACTAAAAAGTGACAAAATATCTCACATAGAATTTATTTAAATTTTTTATAACTGAGGAAGAAACAACTAGTAGCGGATTACATTCATGCTCATGGAATAATATAAATAAACCATAAATTTCATATCTAGAAGCATGAGACAGAGCTCAAAATGAGTTGAAAACAGAAAAACTGTTACGGGTGTGACACATTTTTAAAAATAGAAATTCAGAATCACAAAATTCTTTTTAATTCTCCAAATTATAAGTGCTGATTAGATTTCCGTGTGTGTAGTAATAAAATATACAATAATTTTGTTACGAGTGTGACACTTACTCCTGCTATGTTAATCAACTGTGTATAAATTGAGTTTTTTGTTTACAACGTTCATCTTTGATATATGTTAAGAACCCTTTTACACCCTTGAACAGATTCATATTGTATAGATTTATTGAATCATTTCTATTCCATTTCGATTTTCTGGGTAGATCTTCCCATCACAATTCTTTTAGATTCGTAGAAAAAAGTCAAGATATTTCTTTTTTTTGTACCTAATTCTTCAAAAACTAAATCCAAGCAGTCAATATCCCTGTTGTTGGATGATAAAATAAAGTACTACAATTCCTTTCACTATAGTTATTGGTTCTTTCAAGGATCAAGGATGTCAATCATGCTTTATAAGTAAATAATCTTTAGCCTTTGGCAATTTCTTTTTGCTTCAATTGTTTATCCCCTCAGAAAAATCTATCACAATCGTGCTTCAACTAGCAAGACACGATAGTAGTTCCGTTTATTTGCCATGTTCTAGTTTCCACTGATGCAATCACAGGAAAGAAAAAATACAATACAAATATGCTTTGTTTCAAGGAATCAAGCGAGAAACATGGTACAGACGTAGCCTTTTTTATTTGAAATGAAAGAAGAAAGATTAAAAAACAAAGAAATTCAAAACTTGAAGAGAGACAAATATGCCTTTGATAAACGGTGAAGATTACGTCTTCAATAGCAATCATCTCCATTCGACTAAACTCATATCTATCTTAATTATCTTTTTTTTTTCGTAAAACACATTCCTTAAAATGCTAAAAAAAACACCTACAACAAACGACTGACGTCCGTCGACCATCAGAGTCCTTAAATTTAATTGCATTCTCCTCAAAACAGAATTCGTCCTTGCCACATAAAACTGTTCAAACTATATCCGTCTTATGGTAAACGATGTCTTCTCCGTCCGTCGGTCGTCGGTCTCTTTGACAACGAAGCACAATAAGCAAAAATGCTTGTTGGATGCAAAAACACCCCCGAAAAAAAAGAGGTTGTTGTAGGTATCTAACAAGAAAATGTCTTAAAAAGATTCATCTGCATTTTCAGCATATTCTATAAGGAAGAAATAGTACCTTATGTATCTACTCGAGAATATATAGTATTTTCAGAAAGCTGCAATTGATTGCAACACTTATGTGAGCCTTATGTTGAACATTTATCTAGCTCAGACCATTAGTGGCCCTGCGCACCACCACCCAGATGATGGTATAATAAACAGGCATAATACTCTTTCATTTCCGAATCCTTTTGCCGAAAGAGGACTTTTCAAACACCCATAAATCTCTAAGAAAAAAAAAAAAAAAATAACAAATACAAAATCTTGTCCTTAAAGAAGATTCATTTCCCATTACAACGGTAATCATTCAAAGTTTGTGGCCATATTACCTATACCCAAGCACGTTCTAGTGGTAAATAAAATAATTTATCATATTACAACAAATCAAATCATAATCCATTTTTCGAGGCCTTACCTTTTCTCTTCTTGAAGGCTGCCCACAAATTTAGAAAGTTTGAAAGAATTTTTTTGGGGAAAAAAATACCCTTTTCGAGCATAATTTATTCATCCTTGTTCCAGTTTTTCTCCGCATTTTGTATTCTTTCCTCCTCCGTGCCGTGGGTCTGGGTCCAGCAAAGATCAAAATATCAAAAATCATACCACCAAAGCATTATTTTCTCTTTTTCAAGTATTTGAAGGACTTTTTGTGCAAAATAAAGAATCCTTTTATTTTTGTTTTTCCTTCAGACAGTAAATCAATGGCTTACGGCGCGGCGCCATTAAACCGACAAAGCGGAACAGAAAATCAATTTATGAAAACGTGAATAGGAATCTAGTATTGTTTTCCACTCACTTTCCGACTCGTATTTTAGCTTTTGGTTAGTCTCTTTTGCTTGTTCTTCCGAGTGGTAAATAAACTATAAAGACTGTGCTTGGTTTGCAATTGAGGTTAGGTCCTTTTACTATATCTGGTTTACAATATTTGTCAGTTCTACATAAACGCATGGTTAGTTTTATTGCAGCATCGATCGATTTTATTTCTCTAAGTTTTAAGACAATGAATGTTGTCATTTATACGTAGAAAGTCCTTTTGTACTTATTGTCTGAATTGTTCTACTTAAAACTCATTGGAATGTAGGTACCCTCATGTGAAAAAGACAACGACGACCGACGACGATGCCAACAAGGGAAGTTTGTATTGTGAAGTTTTGGACTTTTCACATATCAAGGGAGTAATAAAAGTTTCGAACCAATGGACACATAGGTCAAACTCAGATGCTTTAAACTTTTATCGAGATATGTGCATTCTGTCCAATATATAATTTATATGTAGGTGTATAAGTACAAACGAGAATAGTTGTGGTTTGTTTTATGAAAATGTAAATAGACTCAATGAATTTCCAGCAATAAAAGTGGTAACAGGAATGTTTCAGATTTCAATGTGTCCAGTGGCCTAATTATGCTGGGCTTTCAATATTTTGTCCTTCAAGGATATCTTATAAAATTGGAAAATGATCAAATGGAAATATAGTTGCTAGTTTGTTTTTGTATTTTGCAGACTTTTGATGTGCTGGTATCCCAAACCAGATGGTAAGGGTATCCTTTCGAAATACCTTCCTCCTCCGAAGTCGGAACTTTATGGTACAGAATTTAGAGTTGTGACGAAGGACTTCCACAGAACTATTTTAACTATACTGAGGAGGTATCGGTGCAAATGTCTTTTTCTTACACACAAATAGAAATAGTATTAATACTAAATTAGGAGAAACCAGCTCCAGCTTATACTTTCAAATATTTAAGTTCTGTTACTGAAAGTTTAAATAAAAAATAAAAAAAATAACATTTATATATTTTCCCTTTTTTCTTTAAGCTCTCATAATTAAAATAAATAATTCACGCAAAATGAAAATTTCTGAGGCACTTCTCCCTGGACCGAAATGGTATGATCGCCATGATATCGTATTTCGAGTTTTTCATTTGAAAGTGAAGATGCTGATGCCATGTTTTGGATAAGGAATATTTATTCGAGGAAAGTAGATGCATTTTCAAGGAAAAGTGGAAAAGACGTGAACTTGAGCCTGACCACCATATTTTATTTTGATTAAGAAATTGAAGACTCTCTCACCAAATAATCAACATTACTTACTTACTTAAGGACCAGGGCCTCAACCAACAAGCTTATCCAGCCGGTTTGGTTTCTAGCTAGCTGTTTCTAGTTTCGCACGCCAAGTTGGTTGATGTCTTCTTCCACTCGCGTGTGCCACCTGTTACGCTGTCCACCTCCACTGCGCCGTCGTTCCACGGGGTTGGATTGAAAGACTCCGGGTCGAAGCACTGATGTCCATTCGATCTAGGTGATCCAGCCATCTCAGCCGTTGGATTTTCACTTTTGTGGCTAGGTTGGTGTCGCTGTACAGCCCGTACAGTTCGTTGTTGTATCTTATTCTCCATTCCTCATCCATGCAGAAGGGATCAAAGATCACCCGGATAATATTCCTCTCAAAACAGCCTAACGCGTTCTCATCCACCATTAGCAGTGTCCATGCCTCTGCACGATACATCAAGACCGGGATGATAAGCGTCTTATACAGGGACAGCTTAGTTGATCGAGAGAGGGCTTTGGTTCTCAATTGTGTTCTTAGCCCAGGGGTTAGATTAGGTGAGGTAAAGAGGGGCGTGCACAGCACAGAGGCTGTTGCGTACACAGGGGCCTATTGGTTCATTGTGATCCCCTTATAAAATAAGGCAGAGATGCACCTAAGCTAATGGTTCACATAGACTGGTTCGTTTGCCATTGAGACCTGCGCTAGATCGTCCAGTTCTCCAACAAACTTTTTCCAAAATAACGGAGTAGATTTGTTTGGAGGTTTGGAAAATCACAGAGCAGGTGTTTAATGGTTTCTATTTCTTCTACGTTCTGACAGCTCCTGCAGAAATCGGATGCGAATACACCCAATCTTAGCCCAAATTAACAGCGATTGGCAAAGTAATTCTTCGTTTGATCTCAGCGCTGGTATCGTTTTCTGAGTCTAGGTATATAAAGTCTGTGACCACTTCTAAATTTTAGTTGTCTATAAAGACGTTTTCTCAATACTCACACGATAGCCCCACTGACATCTCGCTTAGTTCGTCCGATTATGTCAAGGGATTCAGCGTAAGGGAGTAATTGGTTAGACTTTTGAAAGATTGTGCCTCTATCGTTGACGTGGGAGTTTTGTACTATTCTTTTAAGAACTATGTTGAAGAAGTCACATGAAAGCGCGTCGCCTTGCCTTAAATCTTTGTTGACATCAAAGGTATCGGTGAGGTCTTTGCTGACCTTGACCATTGTCATCCTGCAGAAATGGTCGAGTTTGGGAAGGATAACAAAATTAAACATGGCTCTTTATAGCTCGTCTCTATAGATGTTGTCATACGCGACCTTGAAATCAATGAAAAGGCGGTGGGTATAGATTTGAAACTCCTGGGTTTTTTCCAAGATCTGCCGTAGTGAAAACTTGGTCGATGGTAGTCTTTCGTGGCCTAAAGCCAAACTGATATAGACCTATCAGAATGTTGACGAATGGCATCAGGCGCTCAAAAAGCACGCCAGAAAAGATCTTGTAGATGATATTAAGAAGACTGATACCTCTGTAGTACCTCGTGGCTTGATGGTTAGTGCGTAGGACTGTCATGCCGAAGGTGTGGGTTCGATTCCCAGCCGTGCCACCTAAAACAGAAATGTTTTATTCGAGGTACTGCCTCTTGCGAGGAACTGACAAATCCTCCAAGAGTATACTTGTCATGAAAAAGTGCTTCTCATTTAGCCGTTCGGACTCGGCAAAAAACTGTAGGTCCCCTCCATTCCTGCCAACAAACACGCACACAGGAATGGTTGTGAGTTGTAAGTCACTAGGCCCTGGTTCTCCATGAGCTGTTGCGCCACCCAATTTATTTATTTTGATACCTCTGTAGCTGGTGCAGTCCAGAAGATCGGCTTTCTTAAGGATCGGGCAAACAATGCTGAGGTTCCATTCATTGAGCATGCTTTCCTCCGACTATAGTTTGCAGATGAGCTGGTGTATACTCAGACGCAAGGCCATCGGTTCCAACAGCTTTATTGGACTTAAGTTTAGATATAGCTATCTTTACTTCGTTGACATCGGGTGGAAGGAATTGCTGGCCTACGTCGACCAGGTTGAATGGTGCAATCTGCATGGTTGTGTAATTCGGTTCGTCATCGCCGTTATACAATTTGCAGAAAAGATGTTTTCATATCCGCAGCACCGAATGCGATTCTACCACTGTGCTCACCTGATCATTCTTGCAGGTTTCGGTTCGGGCCTTGTAAGCCTGGGAGGTTCTTTTTACTTTTTGTAAAATTTCCGGACTTCATTCCCGCAATAACATCCCTCTATTTCCTCGATCGCGCGCTTCTCATGCTCTTTCTTTTTCCTTCTTAGAAGCTTGTGTTCCTCCCTCCTCTTCTGGTCGTAGATCTCGCGGGCACCTCTAGTCCTTCTATGCAGCCGGCATTCTTCATCGAACCAGGGGTTTCGCTGTGGTGGTCGTGCGAGGCCCAGCACGTCTGCGGCGGTATCTATGATGGCTTCCTGGCAATTCTTCCACTGGTTCTTGATACTTGTTGGCAGCTTAGGACTATTAAAGAGGGTGCGAGAGACTCGATTGGAAAAGGACGTGGTGACTTCTTGCGACTGTAGCCGTTGAACTTCGAACAGTAATTCCCTGTTTTGGCTTTGGTCTGTATATCCGTAGCATGACCTTGGCTACAACGAGGTAATGGCCCGAGTCAGCGTTGGCTACTTGGAAAGCTCGGACATCCTTGATAGTGGAGGAGTGCCTTGCGTCGATTGCAAAGTGGTCAACCTGGTTGGCGGTTGAGTGACTAAGAATTCGCCATGTCCCCTTGTGTATATCGATATGCGGGAACTGCGTACTGCGTAACTTTCGCCCCGCAGCATAGTCGATTAACCTGAATCCGTTATCGGAGGTGGTGTCGTGCAGGCTATATCTTCCAATTGAAAACACCCAAGACGATTTTAATGTCAGAGCTAGGGCATTGCTCATGTCTTGTCCAGGAGCTCGTAGAACTCGTTCGTGGTGTCGTCATCTTTCTCCTCTGTGGTGACATGCGCGCATATGAGGCTAATGTTCGCGAATTCAGCCTTGATGCGAATTGTCGTGAGGCACTCGTTCACATAATTGAAACCCAAGACTTCTTGCGTAAGTCTACTTCTAACGACGAATCCACATCCAAAAAGACACTGCTCTTGGGGTCGGTAACAGTCACCGTAGTAGATGTCGCATTCCTTCAGTTTTCTTTTGTCTGGTTCATCCCATCGCACTTCTTGGATGGTGGTGATGTCTGATTTGTAGCAGTCTAAGGCTTCCGCTTGATGTTCGGCTGCACGTGGTCTATAGAGAGACAGAGCATTCCACGTGCTGATCCGAAGTTTGTTGTTCATCCAAATCGGAGCTTGTCTGCTTCAGACGACCAGGAGGCAGACGAGGCCGCTCAGCTGGAAACTGCAGAAGCATCACCCTAGCACCCTGGGCATAAACTTCAACGAGCTGCTGAGATTCAACCCACATTCACGGACTGTCCTTAAAAAAGCCAACTTTGCCTTCCATCGCCTCTACCCGCTGATGAAAAAAAGAAATGGGCTAAGCCAGCAGACAAAAGTTCTAATGAAAGCAACTTCTGAGACCAGTTATCAGTTACAGCTTCCCAGTTTGGTTCACTATCTCCAAAACAGCCATGAAGGAACTACAAATATTCGAAAGGAAAATTCTGAGGATATGCACTGGGCTTTATTTCGATCGTCAGCGGCGCAAACATTTCAAGAACGAGCAACTCTACTCTGAAGCCAAGGTAGTCCCCCTGGACAAGTACTTATTGCTATCTGCAGATAAACTGGTTAGAAACATCGCCAACCACCCTAATCAACTGATGAAAAGGATGATAAACCAACAACGACATCCGGAACCAAGGTACCTAGGCGCCAAGGAAATTCTGGATATAACAACAACAACCAACGATGAAGCAAGACACTTCTACTCTGACCCAAGGTCAGCACATTACCGTGGCTAAACGCCAACTCTATCCCCCATCCTATATAAATGCACTGCCACTGAACAACCGGGACTGAACAACCCGAGGACGACAAAGTCAAACCGACTTTTATATTAAGTTTTCACATACTATAAATCTTATTTGTATTCAAAATTTTACCAATGTATACCGTTAGGCCCCTTATGTGCCAGCAAAATTTTATTATTTATCAATGTATCTAATAGTCATAAATTATTTTTTAAGCCAATTGTAAATAGAAATGTTCAATAAAGCAAAATTAAATTGAAAAATTGAATCCGAAGTTTGTTGTCCTCATTTCGTTTGCTAGGTTCGCCAACAATAAATCCGTCCATATCCGAGGCTTGTTGTTGCTTCGCAACTAAATTGCTTGACGTGGCCCCAAAAGTCAGCCCCACGGCAATACCCCCAAACCTGGATCCAGACCCCCTACAATATAACTCCAAGGGCGGGAGTCGGATTAACCGCTCCTTATAGGCCTGAGCTCGGAATATGTCGTAATAGCCCGTATAAGGTGTTCACTAAGTGGTTCAGACTGACTCGAACTGTAAACGCCACCGTTGATTCCATCTGGAGAATTATTCCGCTGCCGTCTGGAAAAAGGAGAAGTGCCTTAGTGAGAACACTCCCCCCTCCCTCTCTCGTTTGTTGCCTCCTGAAACCGACCCCATCTTCAGTTAAAGGTACTAGGCACCCGATGTTCACCAAGGGGTGGTGAGAGTAGGAGTTTATAGACATAGGTTCGCTTTAAAAAAAAAGCTTGTTGACGCTTGTGTCCTCTTGAATGCACGGTGTCTACCCTTTGAACAAAAAATAGCATTCACAAGAATGTTTGAAATTTGTAAGTCACTAGGCCCTGGTTCTACAAGAGCTGTTGTGCCACCAAGTTTATTTATTTATTTTATGCATATGCAATTCTTGAGCAATGAGAACTTGCCCTACAGCAGCAATGGAGGTCATACTCCGCCTCTCTCCACTGCACGTGGTCATTGAAATTGTTGCTTAGGGGGCTATAATGAGACTAAAGAGGGAACTGTTACAGTTCTCCTTGACTTCCAAAAGGTGGCACGTTCAAAAAGTGCACCTTCGTGAAAAATTTCAAAACGGAGTTAAGTAGCAGGAAGAGTGAGTAAGGCTTGTTTCACACATATACGGTTTCATTCGGTTCGGTTTGTATTCGGTTCGTTTTCGGTCGGACCTGATAAGTGTGAACCGATGAAAACGGCAGGAATAAAAACCTAATAGAAACCGAATAGCACCGAGCGTCCCCTCGACACGAATCGGTTTCATTCGGTTTCAAGGGCACACAAACTTATCGTAGCGTTCACACATATAAGGTTTTTTTTTGTTCGTTTTTATTTGGAATTGACAACTAGTGCTGAAGTATGTTGATATTTTTGGAATTAAAAATTGATATTTGAATACAAACCTTATAGGAACCGTATATGTGTGAAAATAAAAAACTGAAACCGAAAACGAACAGAATACAGACCGAACCGAATGAAACCGTATATGTGTGAAACAAGCCTAAGAAAAGCGACAAACTACACCCTCAAAGAAAATTCTATCAAATGGTAAACCGAACGCACGGTTGGGGAAAACCTGAATGGACTGATGAAGAAATTTTTGGGCCAAGCACCAATCTTCGATGGAAAAGCCTACAAGCATATCCCAGCCGAAAGTTAGAACCATCGAGAAATGCGCGGAAAAAATCCTCGAAAGAAAATACCGTCTTCAAAACATCGCCTTCATGACAGACAGTCAAGCTGCACTTAAAGCACTAGGCTTTAAAGCCATTTGGTTCTAAACTAGTTTGGGAGTGCGTGGGGGAGACTTAACAAAATTAGCGAAAATAAAACTATTACACTCTATTTGGAACTATTAGACATTGGTATTCTTGGTAACGAGAAGGCCGAAAAGGGAGCAACAGCGGATATTTGGTGACCGTACAGCATCTAACGATGTACCTTTAGAATAGACAGAGAGTTTAAAAACCCCGAAACTGAAAACAACCGCGAATACCAAAATCCCGAATGGACAAAATTCCGAATGCCAGTATCCCTAATGCCAAAGTCCCGAATGGCCTAGTACTGTTTTGGTATAAAGCCATTCCGAAAATAGCAGTTCGGTTTCTTTGAAAGGACTGAAATGGTACTAAAAAACGTATTAAAATTCGGAATTTTATCTCGAATGGGATCGGGATTTTTTGCATTCGGAATTCTGTCTATTCGGGATTTTGGCACTCGGGATTTTATCCATTCGGGATTTTGTCGTTTCTGGATTTCGGTATTCGGGATTTTCGGAATTCGTAATTATGGCATTCGGGTTTCTGGTTTTTTACCACTCGGGATTTTGTTGCCTTCCCGACATACCAGGTACTATCATACCAAGTTCAGTCATACCAAGAATTAAGCGAGTGATCCTTAAAAATTCGCACATTCGTCGGTAGTTGAAGGTTTGTAAGCCAAAGCACATTTAATCCGTCCAAAGGATATTGCGATCATAGACTTAAATGCAACAAATACTTTTTATTTAATTTTTCTTCAGCATTTGATTTTATTATCAAAAACATAAATCATCTCAAGAAAAAAATTTAAAAATTACTTTTTGCAAAGTTCACATTTTGTCGCTAACACTAAAATGACGGTTAGAGCTTCATACATATTTGATGTATCATTAATTTCGAAAAATAGAAAAAAAACGACTGAATGCATCTTTTAAATTATAAAACAAACTGCCATTGACGACAACACGAACTATTATTTTTTTCCCAGCGAAGGATTTATTTTCCTTGTAATGTGCCAGTAAGATTTTTTGCATTAAAAACAAAAGAAAACAAAAAAAGTTCCAAAGCCCTGCATAATAAATGATTTCTCCTTTTTTCTGTCACCTTTTTGCATCACAATATTATTTGCAAGACCCTTTTTTTGTTGCCCTAAGCCATCACAAGACAGTTAACACCAATAAGAACGCTCGTGTTTTTATGAGAAACAAAATAAGAACAAAAAACCTCTGTTCAGCTTTGTTTTCCCTCAAAGAAAGAACAAGGACACGAAAGCTATAAAATATTTAAACGTAGAGGCAGTATTTGAATTTAAATAAAAACCATGTTGTATTGAGAGAATCAACCAGAACAGATTCATAAATTCATTTTACCCATAAATTCAAATGTCGTAGTGATATCCTTGAAACAAAAACATAACACTTAAGATGTACAAACAACGTGATACAAAATGTTCCAATAACCTTCTATAGTAGATTCAACAACGAAGATGTCTCAAGTCTATCTGTGAGCTGGGGTCGGAATTATGTCATTCCTATAACAATCTACTTTACAACCAAAATCATGAAAATTTCTTCCCCAATTGCGTTGTGTCCTTTAAATTGTATTAATGGTTCCTGGTGCACAAGTGATGCTTTCTTCTTATTTTTCTTGCCTTTTTTTTCGTACTATCTTGCTCCAGAAACTGGGACTATTTCTGTTTCTTTTTGCTTTTTTCCGGAACAAGGTGCCAATTGATCCATTCAGAGTTTAACCATCCGAAGAAAAATTAAATTTTCGTATAATTTCATTCAAGGGTCAGGATGTAGAGAGGAAAATTTCAATTACTCTCTTCCTTATACAACTTATTTTTTTTTCTGCTGATCTTTGTATGTATTGTATGCTAACAAGGACAACCGGAAATTATATTGTATTCCTTGAAATTAATTTAAATATGAAGATGGATAAAAGTTTTTGGTTGCTGTTTGTAACGAATTCTGTGTTTTTTTTCCAGATGAAAATTGTTTCTAGGGACAAAATATTTTAAATTGGTAAAACTCGCAATTTTAGCAAAATTAACATTTAAACGGGTGGTATTAGTTTCAAATCTTCTTTGGTTGAAAATTTGAACTTCGGGGTATCATTTTTTTTGCTTGGAAGCATGTCAATGGACCTATGTACTTCGTGAAATAAAACCTAATTCGGGTTTTCGAGAAGTGGAAAAATCTCGAATAAATTTTGGTCTATTATCTTAGTTCAAAGGATCATAGGCTCAATTTACAAGTTTAAAAGCATTAATGGGGAAAACAGTCCTGGAAAACCTTTTAGAGGGCTTCAAAACATTGAATATTTCCCTCCTTCGAAAATTGAGAACCCGAATGATGGTCGAAAGCTTCCGTCGGAGTTTATTGGTGTCGGATATAAAAGTTTATATTATTTCAAGTAAAAACTCCTACAGTCAACGCTATGTTTATTGAGAAGTGGAGGGGAAAAGTCAGGAACAGGTAGATTGAATTCCGTATCAATATCTAAGTACAAATTTCCAGGTTGTGATTGGTTCCTTTAATCAGATTTCCAAAAGTTGATGAACTAGAATAACCACATGCTATATCCTCAGCGAATCCAGTTACTTTTCATTTTAAATTCAATTTAAATATTGAATTTATACATAATAGAAATAAGAAAGGCCCAAGAAAGGACCCTTGAGGCACTCCGTTACCATGTATTAAAAGTTGATATACTCTAAAGAACTCTTCATAAATTAAGTCTTTATTTATTTTATTTCTTAGATTACCCATTTGTCACAAAAATTGGAAAACTATGATCTGTTAAAAAATTTCATAATGAGGCTTTATTGTGTTTCCCCTACAATACAACATGGGTTGTTCGAATATTTGTGAATTTCTTCCTGAGAAAAATATCTTTCGACTTTGGTTTTAAATAAAAAATAATTCTTGTTCATGAAAATTTTTGCAAAATTCCTACAAAGTTGACTGAAATGATAATTGGTAGGACAAAAAAAAAACACCCAATTTGCATAAAATTTCAAACACTGCGGTGTTGTTATGCACAGTTTCGGTGTCCTAGACCTTCTTACGCAAAGATGATGATGGTGATGCGATAGTTAAGCTTTTGAGTTAAGTTCTGCTACAGAGTTGTTTGTTTGTATTTTTCTTTGAAGACCTTTTTTTGTCTTTTTAGTTTTTCTTTTCTGGTTATTCATACAAGCTGACATTTTTTTGAAAGACTATTTTTTACTCATCATTTCCTTTTCATAATTAAAGGATCTTTTTTTAAGATAATTTCCCGCTTGGCAAAACGTTTTTTTAACACTTCATCTCATCATCATCTGCTTTCCTCGAAAAAATATGGCTTGATTTTAATTAAAGTTTAAAATGAAAACATTTCGTGGTGGTGCTTGGATACAAAATAATTCTTAGCCAACCCACCCACTCATACATGAGAATAAGATTTTTTTCGTTACACAAGATGAAGCTTAATTCTGAGAATACATAGTCAATTCCTGGAAGAAGAAATATCAATATAGAGGAAGGCGCAGACAGAACTTGAAATGTGCTACACTAATAGCACTAACTGCTATCTTACTAGCTAACTTTGAATATACACATATTTATTTTAAAAGTCATTTTATTTTATAAAAAAAACTGGGATTGAGCAGTGGAATTATTTTAAATTTCTTAAAAAACGCATTCTCTTCGAAATCCTTATCAACTTGTGAGTTTAAAACTCAGTACGCAGATCGAGATAAAATTTATTTCCTCTACAACATTTTTTTTTCCAAGCAGGACGCAGCTCCAGCACAAAATTTTACAGTTTTAACCACTGTAAGCGAAAAGGTAAAAAAGTCTCCACTTAATTTTGTGCGGAAAAATAATACTCGAAGCATTATTTTGCCGGACAAAGTGAGACATTTAATGTATATTTCATTTTTCATAAAATAAAATGATCTCTCTGTTGTCTGTTCACTCTTTCTATTATTAAAAGACGTTGAAACAAAATATAAAATATTTAAAGAAAAATGATAACATAAGAATGAGAATAGAATCAATAGAACAACTGTTTTTAACTGTGGCGTAGCTAATAGGAATATATTAGGGAAAATATTTTCAATTAAAAATTTAAATTGATTTCCAAACCAAGTTAAGCCGAGTTGGAATCAATGCAAACTGAGTTGGCCGATTCAATTGGATTTCCGAAGCAGTAGAAAACTGTCAGCATTTCTAATTTTTGTAGACTTTTGTTATCCATCAGCACACATCCACCTTTCAATGGAATTTGATAGGCGATAGCTTGACAGATAAGAGAAGAACTATATTTTGATGGAAAAAAATTATTTCAATGCAAATATCAAAAAGATAAGAAGTAAAAAACTTCAAAATTTTCGGAATTTTCAGAGGCTTTTTTAAACATCGACATCGTTGACAGTTGATAGCTTAACATGTGGCAATTTCGATACAAATTACACACAATTGCCATTTCCTCCAGAGCAGTAAAAAGTCTCCAAAAATTTCTAATTTTGTGGCAGTTTTTTAATCCATCGACATCGTTGCCATCCTTCAATGGAATTCGACAGCAGATGGCTTGACAGATAGGGGACAGATTATTTTTTAACAGAAAATATTTATTTCAATCCAAATGTTAAACCAAATTGACCTAAATCACTTTTTTCCGGAGAAGTACATACAAAAATGAAAATTTCAGATTTTTAGAGGTATTTCCATCCATCCACATTATATTGCTCCTCATCAAGCGCAAACGATCTTCAATTTTTCTTGCAATGCTTTGAATCTGATTTTTGTATCTAAAATTTTCAAATTTATGTAAATTGAAGGCAATTCTATATTTTTTTTAGTTTATTAAACTTCTAGCTACGCAACTGTTCTCATTTGAGTTTTGTTTATATCTCTACACTTTAAAAAAAATTGTCTTGCTCGATTTTCGTTCTAGGCTTTTACATCTCCCCTACTAGGCTACTGAATATGCATTTTAAAAAGGAGCAAAGGTTTTTATTATTGAATGTGTTTGTTTAGCCCATAAGAATTCTGAGATAATGGTCACACTGGCCACTTTTCAAGATTTTTGGTGTAACTCGAAAACTAAGCCTAGTTTGATATTTTTACCCTTAAAAGTCTAATTTATCAATTAAACACTTAAAGCATTTTGTTCAAATTTAAATTTTCTATCGCAATGGAGAGTTTAAAAAAATTTATTAAATAATTCAAACAGGAGAAATTAAAAAAAATCCAACATAAAGAAAATCGAAAATCAAAGACTTAATTTTTTTCTAAATCGCTCATAACTTTTTTCTGAGCAATCACTGCCTCACGGCATAAAGTAGAGGCTGAATAGAACAGTACTGAAATCTTGCTTTAAAATGCATTCAAAAAAAGACAAATTCCCTAACGTATGATATATTTTTCGATTAGGGGGGCAGGTTACCCTCCCTGCCCCCACCTTGTGTATGCCCTTGGTGGTAATAATTGAAGTAATTCCTAATGTACTAAGTGGGAGGCTGATGGAATAAACATTATGTACGTAAGATTTTATGGGATTACAATGAAAAATGTATTGTATGTACTGAATACAGTTAGTGGGTAATGGTAACAATTAAATTCATGTAACGAGTAAATTCCATTATTCTTATTGTACTGAGCCAATATTCATGTAGACAGTCTACAAAATTTATCTCGTGTATAGCTAGATACTAAATACAGACGATACGTTCTCAATACATAGTTATGGACCAGCCATAGTGAAGTATGTAATGTCCACATAATGCACATACCATATTTACAAACCACTGCTGTCATCCAAAAAGAAAATGTACTTAATGCATAACTATGAACCAGTCACAGTGAAATATGTAATTACTACATAAATGCACACATTTACACACCACCGCCGTCACCCAGAAAGAAAATGTACTCAATACATAACTTTGAACCAGTCACAGTGAAATATGTAATGACTACATAATGCACATATATGTATACAAAAGATCCAAAAAGAAATTGTACTAAATAAATGACTATGGACTAATCACAGTGAAATATGTAATGACTACAAAATGTACATATTATCAAACCACTGCTGTCACTCGAAAATAAAATGTACTCAATACATAACTATGGAGCAGTCACAGTGAAATATGTAATGACTATATAATGCAAATAATTACAAACCCCCGCCATTATCTAAAAAGAAAACTTACTCAATGCATAACTATGGACCAATCACAGTGAAATATGTAATGACTACATAATGAACATATTAACATCTAAAAAGAAAATGTACTCAGTACATAATTATAGGCCTGTCACAGTGAAATATGTAATGATTACATAATGCACACATTTACGAACCACCGATGGCGCTGCCATCCAAAAATAAAATATAATCAACATAACTATGGATCATGTTCAAAAAGTTTTTTTTTTTATTATTGACAGAGATATACCATTTAAGCTTCAGCATTTCTTATCTTAAATTAAAAAGCTTATACGCTGTTTCTGCTCCAGAACTATGGGGGAAGCTACCCGTTTTGAAAGCTTAAGCAAATACTTGAATCTCCCCATTGGGGATCAAGTAAACAACTTACAAATGCTCTGTAAAAAAATTTTAAGAAGCCTAAACTCTTATCAGAGGCTTTCAATTCATTGCCAACCAAAATCTTAGTTAAATGCATCAACGAGCTTTGAAACCAAAAATGTATAGTTTAGGTACACATTCTGAGCCAAAAATAAGCTGAAGGGTTTCTAAATTCTAAAAGTGCATCTTATCTCATCTCATCGCATGAAATACAAAACAGATAGATAATACAAATATTCCAGTTTATGCCTAGCAGTCGATGACTGACTATTTGCAGCCCTTAAAAGATACTTCCTAAATCCTTTGTTCTGTTGAATACTTCAAAAGGGATTTCCCATCGAATGAATGTTGAAATTCCAAAACAATGATGCAGCACAACATGAAGATTGCATTTTAGAATGTATCACTCACTTCATCCTCATAATGGGATTCGTTTTTCAATCTTATTGTGTTGCAAAGCTGAAAAGTCCCTACGGAGTGACTTCCCCAAAGCCAAATATCTTTATCTGCGAACAATTTCCAGACAACACTAGACAGAATGAATTTATTAACAACAACTAAAACAAGAACAATACACTTCCACAATATAATGAATACCAATCTCAAGTGGCTTGCATCACGCACCACGTGGATCTTTACCCTCTTGCTATGTATTTGTTCTATAAAAACCCTGATGCGTCTCCAGTGTGTCTGCTATGAAAATATGCGACCGCAATGCAGAATCCTAGAATCCCATTCAATAGATAATTTTTTTTCTCTCCATTTGTAGAAATAAACGGAAACAAAACACATAACACAACTTGCTGAGGAGATATGACACATTATACCAACCCCATTTTTATCTCTTGGCGATTTGTCAAGACTTTTGCAAGCTTCTTTGTTAGCACCATATTATGAACCAGTTGAGCGAAAATCCACTCTGAAGATTCATATCTTTATGGAACTCCACTCTCAACTGGGATATAACTGCAAAATGCATTTCTATTTATTTAGTTTTTTTTTTGCAATCGTAAAGTGAAGGCATTTGTGGGAATTAAAATCTTTGGAAACCTCTCCTTTGACCTACATGCGATGATTTTTTTTCTAAGTAAAATTTTTTGCTCATAAAACGATAAACCATGCAAAAATATTCGAGAACAAATTTTTGAAAAAAAGAAAGAAAAAACGCATCCTTGTCAGTTTATGGTTCGTGCTTATAATTGCAATTACCAAGTATTTCGTTTGCATTGGAAGCACTTCATTCCGATAAATGCCATATTTAATAAAACAACGTGCGAGAACGACCATAGACCGAAGTTTTCAAGGCCCCCGTGGGAGGTTTGGCGGGAGTTGTGCTGCAGTCAGAGATTTATATGAAAAGGACACGGTGATAGTTTTGAAAGTTTAGGCACGTAAAGCATCGTGGTCTCGGGGGCTTTTTTCCACCAGAGAAAAATGAATTAGGGTCAAGTTCGTGTGCGATAGTTTTGTCGCATTGGTGCCCTCAACCTGTTTAGTGATAGAGATTTTAATTCCCCTTCAAAAAAAAAAAATCAGGACTTTTAAAAATTTTTTTTTTCCTTTTTTTTTCTTTGTAAACATACTTTTTACTTTAATTAATTAAGGATATGAAAGCTTCATGTCCTTGCGGTTAATCGAATGGTAAATTTAAAAAGGATTGCCACACTCACTTGTGGCCTGTGGGTGACCTCTAGAACTCACAAAAGGCTCTGTGGTCGTATATGCGGGGTACATTGTTTCGATGTTTATTTAATTTGTTATGGCCCCTCTTCGTTTGAATGGAATATCCTTTTTGTATGCTTGTGTGGGAAGAATCAAAATAATTGAGGTGCCTCTGATCCGCTGCGGTTGGAATCCAATTATTATGATGAAACCGTGACATCAGACATTGTGCTCATAGGCATGTGACAGAACATTCGTCAGGTTAATGGAACGAATGCTGACGCCCGCGCGTCGGCTGAGTGAATCTTGTTTTCCTTTTTTTTTCGCGGAGAAGTTTTATTTATTATTAGTGGAGAGTAAAAATGCCTTCGATTAATTTTAATAAGAGGTTTTGGTAGATGTTTCTGTCCAGACTTCATGCTTGGTGGGTGTTTAAAAAAAAAATGATGTTGTTTAAAAACTTGAATGATTAAAACCAAGCTGATGCGAAACGACTTGTTTCTGTGGTCTCCAATAAGGGAACGAAATACTTACGAAAGTACCGTAGGAACATGTCATGGAGACTTTCACAAATTGCAAAAATAACAACTTAAATGTCTCATTTTCATACGCACAATAAACGGTCTGGCAAATTAATTCTGTGCAAAAAAAAAAGAAGAGTGGAGACTTCTCCAAAAAATCTGCTACAGTTATCAGTTTCTCTCATCCAACAACATGCTACAGCAAAACGAAACACACAACCAAAATTGCTTCCTTTATGATTTGTTTGTCATTTTTGTATGCGATATTAAGTTTCGCATCAGCACCGTACTATTCTTTAGAAATTAGGACAAATATGAAAATAACAGCTCTGAAACTAGCCGACCGAAATTGGCAGTGAAATTTAGTTCATAAGCTTGGGAGATACTTCAGTTAGAACGTGGTTATGAAGGACGTACACAGGATTTCAATCAGCAAAGGGGGGGGGGGGGGGGGGGGGGGGGGGTAGGGGAAGGACTTCCAAAAATAGTTTTGACACAGAAATCTAGCTTTAAAATGCATTCAAAAGAAGACGAATTCCCTGACGTATATGATATATATATTTCGATTATGGGGCAAGCGCCAATCCTTGCCCTAGCCTTGCGTATGCCCCTGGTGGTTATATTTGAGATAATTCCTAATGTACTAAGTTGGAACCTGTTGGAATATCCATATATACTGAAAGTTTCATGGGATTACAATGAAAAATGTATTGTTTGTACTGAATACAACTGTTGTGTAATGGTTACAATTTAATTCATGTACCGAATAAATTCCACTACCATTGTTCCACTGAGTTATTATTTATGTAGTCAGTTTTAAAAAAATTATCTCGTGTATAGGTAGATACTGAATACCGACGATATGTTCTCTATATATAACTTTGGAGCAGCTACAGTGAAATACATAATGCCTACATAATGCACATATCTTCATACCACCGCCGCCGTCATTCAAAAAGGAAATGTACTCAATACATAACAATGTACTAGTCACAGTAAAATATTTAATGACTACATTGATCCACACGCTTACAAACCACTGCCGTCGTTCCAAAAAGAAAATGTACTCCATACATAACAATGGGCCAGCCACAGTGAAATATGTAATGACTATATAATGCATACATAAACAAACAACTGGCGTCATCCGAAGAGAAAATGTACTCAATACGTATCCAAAAAGAAAATGTACTCAATACATAACTAATGAACATCCTCAGTGTAATATGTAATGACTACATAATGCACATATTTTCAAACCACCATACCACCATCATCCAAAAAGAAAATAAACTCAAAACATACATCTATAGGGACTAGTCACAGTGAAATACGTATGTAATCACTACATAATGCACACATTTACAAACAACTTCCGTCATCCGAAAAGAAAATGTACTCAATACAAATATCTACTATACATAATGCACATTTGTATTTATAAACCAGCGCCGTCATGATTTGTTAAGTGGGATGACATAATCTCCGCGGTCATAATGTCCATGGATCTTAATTCCGTACAACTAGTGATGTATCAAATCGTAAAATTTTCAAACCAAATTTAATCGAGTTGAAATCTAAATAACTCGAATTGCAATTCTGTTTGAAGCGAAAATTTGTAATGTCACTTTAGATCGAATTTCAAATCTGAAGTGGTTAAATAGAAAACCCCTTGAATTCAATTTTTCTGTGAAATTTTGTGATTTTTTAGAGCTGAAGGGTTTTTCATCAATCGTCATCGTAGCCCTTCCTTCAAATGGAATTTGACTGTTTATAGTTTGACTGATAGAGAACGAATTCGGTTTGCACTTCCAACTGTCAAAATTGTCAAATTCTTTTAAAATACATCAGATTAGGTCTAAAATTAATTTTCTGTAAAAAAGATAAGCACTAAAATTATTTATAATCCTTTGGGAATATTAGTCAACATTTTGGACAAGTTTTTTTTTTTTCAAAATTTGGTACAAAAATGTTCTGGAATCACTTTCCTTATATCATACACTTAAGCGCATTTTTTAAGACATTTATTTAAATTTGACTAAGTTCCTGACTAAGGCAGTACGTTTTTTTGTAATTTTTAAATTTTTGACCATATTCTGACCCAAGGTACTGAATAAATTGTCCCCTAATAATTACGTGTACCAAATTGCAATAATATTTATCAACTATTGGGGTGGTAAGTGATTTTTGTCACTTAAATTCAACAAACGGGCTTCTGTGTGCCATCTCAATTTCCATAGTGAGATTCATGAAAGGGGTGACATGCATAGTTTCAAACTTTGATTTCAATAGATTTTTGAAAACTGAAAGATAAAGTTTATTCTTCACTAATCTTGCACTGAAAAATTGACCCAAAGATAAAAAAAAAATTTAGTGGCGTGACAGCTCGCGGAAAAACAGGGCCTTGTAACTAACAACTCTAAACCATTCCTCTGTGAGTGTTGACAGCAGGAATATAGCTGAGATGTGTTGTAGAGTTGTAGTCTATGTCAGAATTCACAGATATTCCATTCCAACCCTGAGGAACACAAGTGACAACTAAAAAACGACATGACTTTTCACTACTGTAAAATTTAGGAAGGGTCTAAATCCTGAAAACAAAAACTAACCAGATAT